>JARYHS010013630.1:324222832-324394248 GCA_031002005.1 Vandiemenella viatica | reverse complement strand
TTATCGTGCCACCAAGTAGCCCCACTTCTGCTTGACGGTCAAGGCGTTGGTCACGGTCGGCTGCGCGTCGACGAAGTTCCTCCAAGTAGACTGGCCGAAGAAGACGCCGCTGGCAGGATCGTCATTGAGGTGGAAACAAACAGTCTTCACCCCGGCAATCGTTCGGCAGGAGACAGTGTGCTCACCAAGTGGGATGCTGTCAGTGCCGGCGTTGAATAACTCGGACACTACGTCCAATACCTGGATCAGGACGTTCCATTCGTCGTATGTTAAAACAATTTTATTGTGTCCCACTTTTTCCAGAACAACAACAGGTTCAAACTCGTGTTTGGACGATAACCCTATCGTCAAACGTTTCGTATCACCAGCGTTGAGTTGGTAGACAGAGGAGAACAACATCACTAGACGAGGCATGGCTGCAAACTGACGCCGGGTGGGGCTGCAGCTGCGAGGGAGCGATAATTGATGGCTTCCGGGTGTGGTGCAGCTGTGTGCATTCAATTACGAACCCGCATCATGCAGCTGCGAGGGGAGCGATAATTCGAGTGTGGTGCAGCTGTGCTCATTCAATTACGAACCCGCATCATGCAGCTGCGAGGGGAGCGATAATTACTGGCTTCCGGGTGTGGCGCAGCTGTGCACATTCAATTACGAACCCGCATCATGCAGCTGCGAGGGGAGCGATAATTAAGGGCTTCCGGGGTGTGGCGCAGCTGTGCACATTCAATTACGAACCCGCATTCAATTAAACTCCCCTAGTTCCTCGGCTCCCCTCCGCTCCAAACTGTCTGCAAAGACAGGTCCATAAGAATACATGGGGAAAAAACTGTCCGCTGACCGCTGTACATAAGGAAATAATAAGATCAATCTGAGGTTACAGATGTGAGACCCCCTCCCCGCAATTCAATTAGCATTAATTAAAATCAATTAAGGCTCCCCGCCATGGGGGGAAAAGTGGGCTCACTCCATCCTCCATAAGAATACATGGGGAAAAAACTGTCCGCTGACCGCTGTACATAAGGAAATAATAAGATCAATCTGAGGTTACAGATGTGAGACCCCCTCCCCGCAATTCAATTAGCATTAATTAAAATCAATTAAGGCTCCCCGCCATGGGGGGAAAAAGTGGGCTCACTCCATCCTCCATAAGAATACATGGGGAAAAAACTGTCCGCTGACCGCTGTACATAAGGAAATAATAAGATCAATCTGAGGTTACAGATGTGAGACCCCCTCCCCGCAATTCAATTAGCATTAATTAAAATCAATTAAGGCTCCCCGCCATGGGGGAAAAAGGTGGGCTCACTCCATCCTCCATAAGAATACATGGGGAAAAAACTGTCCGCTGACCGCTGTACATAAGGAAATAATAAGATCAATCTGAGGTTACAGATGTGAGACCCCCTCCCCGCAATTCAATTAGCATTAATTAAAATCAATTAAGGCTCCCCGCCATGGGGGAAAAAGTGGGCTCACTCCATCCTCCATAAGAATACATGGGGAAAAAACTGTCCGCTGACCGCTGTACATAAGGAAATAATAAGATCAATCTGAGGTTACAGATGTGAGACCCCCTCCCCGCAATTCATGGGGAAAAAACTGTCCGCTGACCGCTGTACATAAGGAAATAATAAGATCAATCTGAGGTTACAGATGTGAGACCCCCTCCCCGCAATTCAATTAGCATTAATTAAAACCATGGGGAAAAAACTGTCCGCTGACCGCTGTACATAAGGAAATAATAAGATCAATCTGAGGTTACAGATGTGAGATTGCAGCGGCTCCCCTCCTTAATTCAATTAAACTCCCCTAGTTCCTCGGCTCCCCTCCTTAATTCAATTAGGACCCCACGCAATTCAATTAGCCTTAATTAAAATCAATTAGGGCTCCCCCCCACGCAAATCAATTAAAATCAATTAAAATCAATTAAGGACCCCACGCAATTCAATTAAAATCAATTAAAATCAATTAAGGCTTGAATGCGCATGTCAATTAACGTTCCCTTTGATGGCGCCGACACAGGTTATACATCTACTCTCGGTGACCTCGCTTTTGAAGCAAAATGAGGATCATTATTGTCTTCAATAAATTCAACCATCCTTTACTTGATTCCAGATTTAGAAATAAAAATGGCAAAATTTTAATATTTTTTTAAAAAATTTTGCAAGTTAAAAAACATATTTTAATTTCTTTTTTTCTAAAATTGTTTTGTATATTTTTTATTTGCAAGTGATAGTCAAGCCAGAATGCGTGTTTGGCTAGATTGGTAATCGAATGCACAAAGAGGATGGCCTCGCATTCGGGAGGACGCGGGTTGGAATCCCAATCCGGGCATCCAGATATGGGTTTTCCATTTCCCCAAATTACTCCAACGAATGCCGGTATGCCGCCTTCAAAAGGTCATGGGCGAATTCCTTCCTGTTCCTTGACCCCCATCCTATCCTGCCTTTAGTGACATAGACGTCAACGAGCATAAGCAAAATAATTAAAATCACTTACCGCATTTTCACCATATATCAAGATGTTCCTCCTCACTGTTTTTAGAAAAATTTATGTACAAACAAATCTACATTTTTAGTTTTTGCCCTTCTGCCCTTGTCGGACATTATTCAGGGTCAAAGTGGAATATACAAGCGATGATGTTTAACTATGCAAAATTTGAACTCAATTTATTTGACGGTTTTTCTATATCTTCACAAATATGCTCATGACCTTGTTTCTATCATACCATGCCAGTTTTGTAATATGTGAGCATTTTTTTTTAGCAATTTGTGATCTATTCAATAGTTTTGAATAATATTTTGATAAGTTCCTCCAAACAGTTTTCAATAAATTTCTTTATAAAGCGATTCCAAACTTTAAGGTTTTGCCCAACTTCCAATATCAGAGGTACAAATGAAATATAGAAAAGTTGAGGGATGAAGTGTTTAATGACTACGAAACATTTCAATTCAATTATCTGACGACTTCTTCGCATGTACTCGAAATTCCGGCTGCGGCCTTTAACGTAGTTTCTGGTAGACCACGCCGGTTTTGTAACGTATGATCTGTTTTTGTATCAACCGCGTATATATTCAAAGGCCTTTGCATCATATTTAGACAACTCTCGTTTTCAAAAAATATTCATACAGACCGATTCAAAATGTTCAGTTTTAGCACGTCTGTCAAAGTGATAGGTCATTAAAGGTAAAAGTGGAATGTACAAAATTTGAGAAATTACGTTCTTAAACTCAATGTGAAAGTTTTAATCCATCTATTTAATGATTTTTCCGCATCCTAAAAGAATCAGGTTTTGACCTGTTAAACTTTTCTAGCCTCCACGGGTGATTTATGGGCAATCTTCAAAATTTTGTAGCAACTATTTGTAAAATAGCAAAGAACTATGTGTAGTACTTTTTGTTTAATATCTCATACAAAATAAAAAAGATGTAAATTTTCGATTGCTTCCCCTAACTTTGTTTCTGACAGACACGCCTGGTTTGTAACATACGAGTAGTTATTTCAGAAACGTGCCTTATACACCATACTTCCAGTGGTGATCGTTTTAAAAAAATCCTTCATACACACTAATTCAAAATTTTAAGATGTTTACCCTTCTTCCTATTTTAGAGGTAGATCAGGGTAAAGGTAGAATATACTAAAGTTGAGAGATAACTTGCTTAGTAACTACGAATACTCTTAACTAAAATCCTTTTCTCGGTTTTTTCCACAGTCTCAAAAAATTTATTTTGAACCTTCGATTTTTTTCGACTCACAGGGGTTATATAAGATAAAACTTCTAATATCTCCACAGCTTCAGATCATACCCCAACTATTTCCAGTATATAATTATTACAAATGATCTATAGAGTAAACTTATTCATTAGTAAATTATACAGGGCGTTCGCCGGAAAACGCTACCCTCCCAGTCTGTTGCCGTCGGCAACTTGCTCGGTCAGTAGTGCCAGCAGTTTCCGCCACACGGCACCGTGAATCACCGCACTGCTTAACACCTCCGCTGCCCCAACAGTGCAGTGCAGTGACCCTTACATTGTTAAGAACGGTTTCTTTGCATTGTAGATAGTTTGTGACTTCAGTCTCTTATTAATCAGTGTTGTGAATAAACGTTTCTTTGCGGTTTGGCTGGTTTGGGGCTTCATACTCTTATTAATCTGTACCGTGTTTGAGTGTGAGTAAAATTATGGTACGTTACAGTTTGCAACAAAGAATATTTCTCTACGATACATATGTGAAGAAGAAGTCGTTTAAAAAGTGTCGCAGTAAATTTCGTCGCGAATTTCCTGGCGCTTTACTGCCAGCTAAATCAACAATTCTGCGTCTGGTTAAAAAAGTAAGAGAAACGGGTTCATTTTTTAACAAAAAGAGACTGTCGGTCAACCGTATTCTCACAGAGGAGAAAATTGACGATATCGCTTTTCGACTAGAACAGTCACCCAAAAAATCATTAAGTCAGTTAGGGCAGCGTGTGTCTCGAAATATGTTCAGTAGATGTGAAATGTGCATTACACAAGAGGGTCAACACTTCCAGCATCTTTTATAAGGTAAGCTAATGAATTACGTCACATTTAAATGCTTAGCACACAAGTTTATGAAGCGTAATTATTATGAAATAGTCCGCGGCCGACGGTCGAACAATGCCGGAAACTGAGCGCTCGCTCGCCGGGAGCAGTTTCTTCCTTGTAGCGCTAACAGTGGGTTGCGTTTCCCGGCGAACGCCCTGTATTAAATAATGAACTTTATGCTACGTTTTCAAAACAAACTCAGCGTTTTTCGAAGTCACACACAGTGTTATAAACTTGTTATTACCTTTTTTATTTAAACTGTTGAACATAACTTCGAATACTAAAATAAAATCCCTTCTCAAAATATAATAGACTGATTGTTATTTAACAATTGGCTCTGCTTGAATATTAAAGTGTTCACGCGTGTTATTGTGTGAGGAGAAGTAAAAAGCACTAAATGATAATGAATTTACTGAACTGAAAATATCATACATTGGAAAAAAATGTTAGAAATAATTGAATATAAGCACGTAAAGAAGATGAATAAGAGATTTAAAACTACCTCGTATAATCAACTGTGTCAGTAATGTGGTATATGGACTCAATTTCTAGGCATTGGAAGCAAACATGTTATATTAAATTGATGTACAGCTTACCTGATGCTCTGTGTGTGATTGGGTCTGAGATTGTATGACAGATTATTCCACCAGGACATCACAGCATCGAGCTACTTACGAAACCCCCTGTGGCGGCGAGGCCAACAGGAGCAATCAGTGGAGATTCTCCACCCCGATACTCCGAAGAAATGTCGGAACGGGGTAGACATTTGTTCTGTTTTTGTGATGCTGGTCTACAAAAAGGATTCCCCGCGAGGTATTGTTCTGGGGAGAATTACCTTCACAACTCAGCTGGAAGGAATGAGCGCCCCTTCCACGCACGGGAGCCTTGCTGGCTACGCCGCTTTTATCACGCATCTCTCATATAAAACACACACATCTCCCATCTTATGGAGCAATATGGAATATCGTGAAGGGCCGGAGACATCTCCATGAAACTTGACAGCTGTATCGCAAGCTACAAGTCACACAACAAAGAAGATATACGATAGCTCTGTGCGATAGATTAGAGGATATTCGACGCGGAGAATCCACATCGCTGTTTTTGTTGAAACTTCTGTAGTATTACCTCATTTTTAAAGAAAAAATTTACGAAGTTTATGAGATATTTCTTCTCAGATTTGTTCTAAATGATAATCAATAAGACTAAAACTAAATGTTTGATGGTGGGAAAGAGTAAGAAAGAAATGATGATAACGCTGAATGGAGAAATAATTGAACAAGTGGAGTCTTTTAAATATCTCGGGAGTATTGTGAGTGGTGATACGAGCTGCAAGAAGGAGGTAAAAACTAGAATAGCAATGGCAAAGGAAGCTTTCAATAGGAAGAAAAATTTACTATGCGAAAGGCTGGACAAAAACCTGAGGAAAAAGTTAGCTAAATGTTTTGTATGGAGCAGAAACATGGACGCAACGCTAAGATCTAAAGAGGTTGGAAATTTTTGAAATGTGGGTATGGGGGAGGATGGAGAAAATAAGTTGGGAGGACAAAGTAAGAAATGAGGAAGTGCTGGAACGAATAGGAGAGAAAAGGTTAGTCATAAAAACAATAAGAAACAGAAAAAAGAACTTGATTGGGCATGTGCTGAGGAACGAATGCCTGCTTAAAACTGCTATGGAGGGAACTGTAAACGGAAAAAAGAGAAGAGGTCTGCGAAGGATGAAAATTATGGATGATATAATGATAAACGGGAGATATATAGAAACTAAGAGAATGGCGGAACAGAGGGAGGCGTGGAGGGCTGTTACTGTGCGTGGACCTGCCGAATAGCAGAGAACCCTTGATGATGATGTTGCATATATGAATAACAATCAACTTTCTTCATAAATATTGCTGGTTGAGCACGTTAAGTGTTTTATAAATTTACGCCCATTATTGATACTGTTTTCGCGGAGATTGACTTATTATTTCCTGAAGATATCCAGTGATCAATTTCAGTGATGCATTGAGACATCCTTTTTTTCAAACAACTGAATATAATGTAATTTTGTTTTATAAGGGTCTTCTTTACTGTAATGACGTATGTTCAAAACATTTATTTATTTTTATTTTTTTATTTTTTTTTGCTTCTGGCTGTACACCTTTCCATGTAGAAGTCATTAGACGTGGTAGAGGACTGGAGGCACCTAACGGAAAGGAATTTAAATATTCGGCCATGGCGTTTTGAAGGAACCATCCCGGCATTCCCCTGTAGTGATTTTGGGAAATTATAGGAACACAATTCTGGATGGTCGAAAGGGGATTCGAACTCGCTCCTCCCGAATGCGAGGCCAGAGCGTTGACGAACACCTACCACGCTCGGTCAAAACATATATGAAGCTATCTTGACTGCATTTTATTTTCAGTGTAATGTTTGTTTTCATTCCTACTGAAGTCAGATGCTCTTGCCATACTAAAAGTGAGACAGCGTAAAAGAATTAGTTCGCGTGTGGTGAAGAAGTAGTCTAAGATAGATAACTGGATTGCATTGCTAAGAGGTTTACATTACGTCATTTTTTGACGACAGTAAATCCTAAAAAGGTCCACTATTATTTAGGACTGTATTGAGCTCACAGTGAATTTCCTCCCATTTCATTTAAGTTCTTCACCGTGTACAAACATCCTATTCTCGTTAATAACTCTTTCATTAAGATGAGTTCATCAGGGCTTAATGCTCTGCGACATACGTGAAGTGTGCGTTCATAGTTTCATCCCTCCTCCCACCTTATCCTTATTCTGAACGTATGCTGGTTCAGATGTTGGCAGTGGTTCGAAACTAGACAATGCAGTAGTTTGCAAGACCCTTCTGTAACATTTTACATTTGTAGAGAATATGTTTGCATTTGAGGTATACCAGGAATATTCCTGATTTGGGTTCCACGTCAAGCTGCATACACCTCGCTCAAGTTTGAGGCACTAGAGAACAGGAACTGATCATAGCTTCAAATGTGTCAGCTGATTATTAAGGTAAAAGAGAATTTGTATTTACAACTTACTGCAAGACATACGCAAATGTTGTCCAGCTGTTACAGTGAACAGTGGTTGGAGGTTTATATACTAATGTTCCGAAACAAAATCAAATAATTTTCAGGATTTTTTTTCTGTCACTGAACGTTCTGAAAGCGATGTCAATACCCCTTAGCGTTATCAGCGCAAGCTGCTCAGTGCTGTACGTATATTTTCATTTGCATTTTTCTTCGTCGTCAGAGTTACCAGAAAGCAAACAATGGCGTATCAGAAGTATTAACTTGGTGCTATCATCACATTACTTTTATACAAAAGATTAAGTTCTGCAGGTATTCTTACATCCTCAAAATAAACAGCGGTGTTGTATAAAATATATCTATAACCGTCTTAAGGCGATGCGAAATTAATCTCGAATTAAACTGCAGGAAGTAAAAAGTGATGCAATGATTTAAATAATATACTGCGTCATATTGAGGGATGTTTGTTCTTTGTGAACTTCGCAAAGAGATGGCTTATTTAAACTCGTCATCAGTGAAAAACTAGCCATTGTTCTGCTTTGAGAGTTGTTCTGAAAAATAAAATATTTTTTCTTGTTTTTCCCTTTCACGGAAAAAAGACTTTGCCTACGTTGCCTCCATAATGTACCAAATGTATCATCATGAGTTGATTCTGACTAGACGAGTGGTACAACTAATTATAATTACAGTAGGATTGAAGCCCATCTTGTGACAAATAATTCCCAAATGGCCTCAAAGACCTGATGACTGATTTTACTTTCGCCACTCGATACGCCTACGTGTTGGCCATCTAACTTAATTACCACATCGGATAGATTATGTGTCTATAGTTTATTGCAGGATCCTAACATACTTCCGTGATGTGAAGTACAGCTATATCCAAGATAAAGATACGTTTTAAGGACCTTGTATTTTTCATGATTATAGCTTTATCTTACTTGTAGCCCTGATTTTTTTTTTTTTTATAAAATACAGTAGTAATTACTTTCACTCAAGCTGAAAGTGAAAAAGGGACTCTATTTTTGTTAATTATATGGAACGTATGATAGACTGTCTAACAACAACAACGATCATCTTTTCAGTCGACTCAGAATAAATTGGATGTGTAGAATGATTTACATTAGTCTTTCGTGATGTGGGTAAATGGTAGACAGCAAAACCAAGGTTGAGAAAGCAGATATTAATGTAGCGCTGGAATATCTTAATTTTGTATTTTAAAATGTGGGTTTGCTGTTAATATTTTATCTTCAATCACTTCAACACTTTAAACATAAATTTTTTAAAGAAATACCTTCTATATGTTTATCTTTGACAAAAACAAATTATAAGTATAAAATTTTTAACTGAAACATAGCCGCAAAATAATCAAACTATTGATTGTTGCTGGTAATTGAGTCAGGACTAGGTCGGAAAAAATTATTTTACAATTTTTTTTATTTTAAATGGAAGACTTTTTTTGTAATTTTATGCCAGTCGAAGTACATACAGGCCCGTACAAATTAAACACCAGCGTGATTCTCCAAAGGTGTGTGTGTTCGCTGCTGTTTCCAAGGCGAAAGTGTACGGCCCATTCTTCTTCAACGAACAGACAGTAACAGGACTAACTTACCTCGATATGGTCTCTGAGTGGTTGCTGCCTCCGCTGAAAGAGGTGGACGATTTCATATTCCAATAAGATGGTGCTCCACCTCATTTCCATCGGGAGGTCCGAAAATTTCTCAGCGAACAATTGGCACAGCGATTGATAGGACGCGGAGCCGACAGTGACCAAATGCTCATGGCTTGGCCACCTCGTTCACCAGATTTAACCCCATGTGTTTTTTTTTCTGTGGGATTACGTCAAGGATCAAGTTTATCTTCCTCCCCTACCTGCGACTATCCCGCAACTGAGAGAACGGATCAGGGCTGTCTTTCTAATCTTTTCTGATGACATGCTGCGTCGTGTGTGGGATGAAATGAACTATCGCATAGGTGAGTGCAGAGTGACACAGGGCGCACATATCGAACATTTGTAATGGATGTAAAAAAACTTGATGAGTTTCTTTACACATCAAAATAAGATTCAAATTCGTATCTCAATTGTGCTAAGTGTAGGAATTTTTTGAAACCCCGACAATCATTTGGATCACCCTGTATAATTATTTGTCTATTAAGACAATACTTGGCATTACTCTTTATCACATTGAACACAGTGCTACTCTGGTGGTGTCACTTCTCAATTCCAATGCATTGCCTTACATATTGCACAGGATCAGGGTTAATAAATCAGGCGTTTTGCCGGGCGAGAGAAATTCTGCTTGCGACGTTTACTCTGTGGTACCTAGAGATCTGTACAGTGATTTCGACGATTGTGATTATTCCACGAGGCCCTAGTGGTCAAGGTAACGAAGGTGTTATCTAGAGATGTGTATCTCCATAACGTGAGGAGAGGTGTGTACTGTTGGTCCGGCTGGCTGCAGTGTGGCGTGGGAGAGTGTAAACACACGCAGCCGCTTCCGCCGCAGCTGCCGCCGGCACCCACACCTGTCTCGGCGCTCCCCGCAACACCTTACGTGATTTCAAATAGCTCTCAGCTCTACATTCAAATCTCTGTGAAACAGCATTACACAATTTTCTACTTGCACGTTATAGACATTCGCCGATCCTACGCTATTTAGATAATTCTCGTTCTTTGGGCTTACGTCTCTGTCCCACACGATGTCATTGTACTTCCCTCACAGATATAATTACTTTTCGTTTAATCGATCAATAAACGTATTCAACAAATTCGAACATACGATTGAATAAAATTTTAGTTATCTTTCTTCACACTCTGTTAATTCGAGTTTTTACAAGTGTATGCCTCTTACATTTGAAACGGCAAAAAAGACAAGAAGTTATTTCATTCTTCTTCTGCTTCCACATAGGCATGTTTACTGTCTTGTTTTCCTTCTTTCCAGCCAACTTTTAGATTAGCCATGGCATAATTCCTTCTCGTTCCATGCCCCCAGTCTTCCCCTCCACTTATGACCTCGACGCTGAAAAGGCATAGAGCCATAAACAAAAAAATTTGTTCCCTTTAGCTTAAAATATCCCATATTCATCCATTAATATCATCATTATAATCAAATTTTATCCATTAAATCCACCGTTAATACTCCCTCTTTTACATAATCTTGATATGGCTTCACCCATCTCCAATAGAGTTTTCCAGGTAATTTTGTAGAGCACGTCTACCCCACTTCGGGTATCGATGTCTCCACTTCATATTTCATTGCTGACCGTATGACATTATCATAGCTAAGTGCTCAACTTAATCTCATCTCCTATAGTTGTTTGCGAAAATTGCAGCACAAAGAAGGACACATGTGATTACGATAAAATTTATTCCACATGTTAGGGACATGACAGTACACAAATGATTATAATTACAGAACTGTTCATACACTCTGAATCTGAGAATTCAGTACGGTGGGAATACACCACCTGCTGTAATCAGAGTCTCTAGGCGTCATGGCATGGAATCCAAGAGATCCTGGATTTGCTGTTGGGGAACACACTGCCACGCGGTTTTGTAGGCGAGTCCTCAAAGCATCGACAGTGGTTGCAGGAGGACCAGAACGAACAAGTTGCCGACCGATCATTTCCCAGACAAGTTCCGTGAGGGACATGTCAGTCGAACGTGCACGCCAAGGCAGCACTGGTACCAATCATTATTTAAACAAGGCTTGCACGTTATTCGTCACATGAAATATGGCATGTGGCACTACCTGCAGGAGGGACAGTGCCTTGAGATCTGAAACCTCCCTGATGTAGTGGTTGCTGTTCATATTACCCTCAACACGAAGGAGGCCGGATCGCATGTCAAAGCGAATGGCACACCAAATCCTTAGACTTGCCATGTATTCGCTATGCCGCTAAACAATGCTGGCTACCCGATTAGGTTCACCACGGTAGCGTATAAGATGTAGAACAAGATGAAAGGGGACTCGTTCAAGAAAACTACATTTTATCACTGTGCACGCCAATGGCGGCTGTCATGTGCCGATCGCAGATGAGACTTTACTGGTTTCTGGTCAATGGAAGCCGACACTATGTCATGTGTGCCACCAGCCAAGTCCTCAGCAAACGGCGTCGAACCGTCGATTCAGACACGTGCATTTTGCTGCAGTACCCCAGGTGTGTGGACAAAAATATTCTGTCGGTTACTGCCATGCTAACAAGATAGAGGTCATCCCGCGTTATGGTCCAGTACCTGATTGATGCTCTGAACGACACTCTCCTATCCACTGGTTCCACACTCGTATCACTGTATTAGCATCGTGCGCCCGTACGAGCTGCACTGTCACGGTACGACAGATCCGTTCCCAGGAGACTAATCATTATGCCAAGTTCGAACTCTATCGTATGCTGATATTGCAGCCTTTGATTTCCACTTATTTTGACTGATCTGCACCAACTGAGCGTGTCGTAACATTGACTTGTAGGGTCGCAAAAAATAGGGCGCTGCAGGGCCTATGTGTACGCAATCTCTCTGTAATCCTAATCACTTATTAATATTACACTGTTCTACACTTCCTACGATTTTCTACACTTCTCCTGAGTGTTGAAAAGTTCACAATAAGGAATGTATATTTTACGTTGTCCACCATACTGAGTCGGGGAGTATAATTAGACGGTCCGCAATCTCCGTCTCATAAAGAACACATTTCATAAGCAAAAATACACATATCACACACTATGTTGTAGGGGCCTTGGTGGATAAATACTTTATATTTATCTTTCATACCTTTATGATTAATAAAGGCGATTTTAATTTTGATTTTATGAACGAATGAAAATATTTATTTTCTGCAAGAATCTCGATGTCAGTTGGAATATAGGAAAACTGTCACAATATGACATTTATTTTCTTATCATTGGCGATTAAAAGTCTGAGCGAATTTACCGTTAACATTAACAAAAATTGGCAAAATCATAAAAGCAACGCTCAGAGGTACAATTAGCCGTCATGAGCAAGTAAACAATTGTGTATTTACTTTTAAATCCATCTCAGAATTAATATGCAAAAAGTAATGATAACTGAAAACAATGTACAATACAAGTTATGACGACCTCAGACATGGCTATCATAATACTGTGACTTTACATTTCAAAAAATCAAGGGCGCCATGAATGAACAATATGCCATTCGAAAATAACTAGTTCTGGCAAATTACGCCGCTAGCTCAGGTTTTTTTTAGTTAAAAAGTTAGAACATGGATCTATCCTCTCAAAGTCGCTTAAGGGTTCTGTTTGACGGAATGCACAATGAGATGGCTTGGTCGTAATAAGTTACCATTGTAGTTCTGCGTCTGATGTCTGCGGTGTTTGGAGATGACCCACGGTATGTGTGACTTGTCTCACAATGCGGATACAGGCACATCCGTACTGGTAATGCGCATCATCGCATTACTGACGGTGTCGACGTGCGAGATCTGCTCCAGCCATCGCCTCGCTATGCAAACCGGCAGCGTCAGTTTGCCGACACCAGGAATCGGACTGCAGCAGTGCGCGAGAACAGCCAACTTTCGGAGCCCTCCACTGACTAGCATAGAATCGAATGAAGCTCGTCGCTCTTCGATCTGCGAGGAAATTTATGGCTCCGCCCCTTGCAGTCTCGAAGATCACATTTAACAGAAAATTCCCAAGATTTTAAGTTATATGCTCATTTGGATTGGATCTTCAAGTTGGCACCTAAAGTCACGTGATATCCCCGATATTTTATTTGCCCCGCGTGTATCACAGAGGTCGGACATATTCGGCTAAGTTCGGGGACGACCCTATGTTCGGGCGGCAGGCATTTCCCGCCAGGTTGAGTGACCTTGTTGAACGCCCATCCCCAGGGAGCAGAATGTGTCGTCAGGCAAAACCCTTTATCCGCGACTTCCTGTCGCCGCGGTTCGGGAAGGCCACGATTAGCTTCAAGCCTACACAGCTCAATAATTCTTTAATATTCGTTGCAACAAGATACACTGAATGTTCACCATTGCATTCCAGTCCTCACTTGGAATCTTGCGTACTTTAGGAAATTACAACAAAAATCTATTTAGGTGGTCACCCAAGATTTATGTAAATTACTCTAACATTATGATTTATATAATAAAAAATGCACATTAAAATGGTAAACCTACCCTAATAATAAAACACTGGTCGTCTGTGCACAAGTGTCGTTATCGTGTGGTCCTCCTGGGCTGATACAAACAAAAGTCATTTATGCATAAATGTAATTTATAAACCCTCCACATTTTTTTTTTATCTTAAACTCTAAAAAACTGTTCTATGATCCACTTCAGCATTCACCCTACGTATCCAGTTATGTCATTTGATATAAATCCACATAGCCAGTCTTGATTTCGTTTGGACATCTATTATGAAAATTAGCACTCTTACTCTCGTCTACTAGATGGCCAATATCACTAAATATTAGAGTAAATTGTCAGAGTTGTCGGAGATCTAATCCGGGACAGTGACGCCTAAGCAAATTGTTAAGATCATAAAAGTCACCTCCCATTAGTTTAGTACAACAAATCAGCGATCGCCGAGCACTTTTACGATCATTGCCTCATTATGGATTTTAATAACTTAAAGATACTAACCGGGAAGTTGCACTTTTGGGACTCAATAGTCAAGGCAGCAGCTACCCTCAACTGAGACCGTGGTCTTAGTGTTAGGGAGGCCAGGAAACCGTTTCGACAATACTTCGGAGAGAGCGTCGTACGTGCATGCCCACTGGCAGTAGGTGTACTTTCTTACTGGCCGAGGGCACCGGGGCTGACCCAATAGCTGACTCGTACATTCACAAGAACAGATAGATTTATTAATATTGAAGACGGCAGAGTTTGCAGTCGAAGTATTGTGTTTTAACAACACAATCCGTCGGTACACCAGTGAAGATTTTATTTCAACCATACGCCAGGAAAGTATATATTCTTAAAAGAGATTAATTAATATCCTGAACACTGGAATCGTTTTTATATCCGTTCATAGTAGCATAACAATTTTATTTCAATCCTCGCACTCTGTTATAGAGGATAGATTTGATTATCTCCAATCTCAATGAACAGTGCAATTAGGTAGTGCAAACCGTTAAATAGCAAACTTCATTTTGTTTTATGATCACCACCATCAGCAATCGCCAAAGCCTCTCCCATTAAATTCTGTGCCAAGGATAGCGGGCCGCCGTTACAGAGCATTTAGGACGGCTTGTGATCCAGATGAATGTGACCCTCTCGGTATGAACAAAATCAAAAGTCGATAAAGCAGAATTCATGCCATTCAGTAATTTCTCAATATCCTCAGCCCTTTGTTGTTAGCAGAAAGGACTGAAGAAATCGTGAAATTACTGAGTGGCATGAACAAAATACTGAAGGAAGATTTTGGACTGAATATAAATCAAAACAAGACTAATGTGATGAAATGTAACAGAAATGATACCAATACTAGTAGATTAAATATAAAAATAGGATCGAATGCAAATGCAGAAGTAAGTGAATTCTGTTACTTACGAAGAGAATTACAATCAATGGCCGAAGCAGGAATGATGTTAAAAGTAGAATAGCACCAGCAAAAAGAGCCTTCATGAAAAAGATAAATCTTTTAGTTTCAAATATTGATGTAGGAATTAGCAAAAACTTTTTAAAACTCTATGTGTGGAGCACAGCACTTTACGGTAGCAAAACATGGACTTTAAGAATACCGGAAAGAAGGAAAATTGAAGCATTTGAAATGTGGTGCTACAGAAGAATGCTGAAAATTAAGTGGACCGACAAAGTAAGATATGAGCGAGGTTTGGAAATAATGGGTGAGGAAAGAAGTTTATGGAAGAAGCTTACAGAAAGAAGAGACAGGCTGGTAGATCATATTTTGAGACATGCTGGATTGGTTAATTTGCTGGTGGAGGGAACAGTCGAAGGTAAGAACTGTAGAGGAAGACAGAGATTAGATTAATGAAGCAGATAACTGAGGACGTGGGTAGTAATTGATATGTAGAGATGAAGAGGTTAGCACAATATAGGAAGAGAAGGAGAATTGCATCAAGCCAGTCGAAAGACTGATGACAGGAAAAAAAAAAAAAAAAAAAAAAAATACCGCCGCGTTGTGTGTGATACATTAGTGCATTCAAAATTTCCACTGATTCATGTGCTCTTGAAAGTGATAATGGTTCTAACGCAATCAAGCGGAAAGACAAAAGTAATTTTCTGCTTGAATCTAATTATAAATTTTCAGTCCTTTAAGATAGTTTGCATCGACACATTATGTATCAGAATTTATGTTTGCAGAATATCAAACCTCTTACTCAAAGATAACACAGGTTAATATGTAGCTATGCCAATGTCCTCAATATTTTTTTCTCTCGCTGGAGAATGGAAAAATTGGAGAGTTGGAGAATGACAATATATACAGGAAAAAAAAAGATTACGGAAGTTAAGTTTTGACACCTGTTAAACTCGTCAGACAGATGTGGTGGCACAAATTATCGACTGCAACATAGAAACTGTACGGTGAATAATGAAATTAACCAACATCACAGAAAAGAAGTGGTGTGTACACTGAAACGTAGGGATTTGCACAGTGGCTATTACGAAAATACCTACTATTTTCCACGCAGAAGAAAAACCTGTCATTTCCGTGGCATCAATGCCGGTTTTGTGTCGAGCCTGGGCCGGCAGATTGCAGTTACTGCGAACTAAGGATATGGCACAGCGCGGGACGTGACTGTCAGAGAGGTTTCGTTCTTTTGAAATGAGGCGCCGGTTATAGGCACTGACATCCGGATACGCCCCTACTACGCAAAGTATACAGCCAAAATGAAGTATCATCAGGAATTAAGCGAAGGTAGCATTAAAATGCCTTCGTCATCTGTGATTAGCTCTTGTTAATCTGCAGCTAGCAGACGTGGTCATCCGGAACTACAGTTAATTTTCAAAACCTGTTTCTGAGGAGTTCTGGTTGCATCGTTAACTCCGTGACGGCCTTGACAATGAGTATTCTTCGAATGAGAACCATAAAAGGAAAAGAAGGTGAATGAGGTTAAGGTTACGTGGTGAAATTACATTCTTTCAGGACACAGGAATTCTTTTTGGTTTATTAAGCATGTCGTCTCCCAACTTAAAGGTCCGACCAGAAAAAATAAATTGCACAAGCTACGGAAAAGTGTATACAATTTATAACCATCTCCGTGCCTCAAACAATTTTAAATTATTCTATTTTTACCTTTCTACATCTCATCTAGTTACTTCCTTCAAGGATGAGAGCATTCCATGTCATCTTTGAGTCTAAGCTAGATAACTCGTATTGTTAGCTGTCCGGTTATAATTATAAATATCATCGATCTTTCGTCCTTATCATCTAAAATCATACGTACTCTCTACCTTGTACTACGTCTTGTTCTCTTACCTCAAGAGGAGCGTTTATTATTCGGCAATTGTGAAACTTCCCAAATTTCATCAAATAAATTTTTTACTTCCTCATATATCACAATAAACTCATTACAAGTTTTATATAAGTGAAACCTTTTCTTTTGAGTGGTCTGGTAGTTCAGTGGTTTAGACTTTCAATGTTCTTTGTCCGGCCACGGGTTCAAATCCCGGAAAAGGGGGGGGGGTCAGGAATCTTTAGGTGTAGTATTTGATCATTTTAGCCACGCCAGGTTGTTCCATGGTTCGGATTTAAGGTTAAACATTTGGTCCCAGAGGAAAGGAACTGGCCGTCCTACCTCTGACAAAATTACCTCAGGCATTAAGGTATAAACCTAAAAAACAAAAAAAAATAAAAATAAAAAACAAAAAAATAAATAAATAAAAAAAATATGAGCTGAAATTTTGTGCAGACATTCCTTAGTACTTAAGAAATAAATCCTCAAAACTCCCCTCCTCTGGGATGTCTGAATCATGGGTTCTTTTTTTTCGGGTCAAATGTTTAAAAATGGCTTGAGCGCCAAATCAGTTTAAACTCGTTGTAACATTTAAATTTTCAGCTTTAGTAACGTTTTATTGCTCCTTAGGCAGTTGGAATAGGATAATCATTGCGTGAAAGTGTAGTATCTGGCATAATTATTGTATAAAGATAAAATTAACATTTCATAATGAAGGTGGTATAAACATGATTTTTTTTTCTAACTAACTCTGCAAAGCTGAAAAACTATCATATAACCAAAGTAATAGTACACACCTTTAGCGTTAACATGGTATATAATTTGTCCCTCTGTGATACGCTTGGAAACAAGTGTAAATGCATCAGCGCTGGGCTGAGAGCGCCACACGCCGTCCCTAGGCGCTATGGGCACAAACCAAAGAAAAGAATAATGTGCTGCTAAAAATAGGCATAGATGTTATTTAGTACCTAAGAAACAAGTCCTGAAAGACCCCATCTCTGAGGTGTTCGCGTCATAGGATTTATTTTTTATTTTTATTTTTTTAAAGTCAAAAGAGCGTAATTACGGCTTAAATGCTACAATTAGTATAAACATTTTGTAGTTCTTAAAATATCAGCCTTAGTATCATTTAATCGCACTATAAGTAATTTGTAGAGGCTATCCATTGAATTAAAGTGTAGTTTTGATGTAATTATTGTATAAAAGTGAAAATAAACTCTTGTTTTATCATGAAGCAGGTACAAAATATGTCATATATTATAATTAACCCAGATTTTCTGAAAAAAACTGTCGAAGTTATCGAGTCAAGGCGTATTAGAAAACTTGTAGAACGGAGTTTCGGCGTTAGAGTGGTATACCCGTCATGTTTTTTTGATAAATGTTTGGTGAGATACGCATCAAAACATTAAAAAACAACGGGCAGATCCCAGCGTAAAGTGCCGTTCCACTCCCCTCCCACGGCTGTCTGCATCATTCTACCAGCTTGGAGCAACGCTGAAAGTCTGTGCTCTTGTATTTGTGTATGAACTGCCAGAAATAAAACTAGAAAATGAGGAAACAATTTGCAGAATTATATATTAGTTTGCAAATTTTTGAAACTATAACCTTTTTTATCACTGAACTCGTTGAATGAAATTGAATATTCAGCTTCATCATCGTCTGTAGCATTTTGGGTGACTTTGACACATTCAGACCCTATTCAATGCCTACACATTAACGAACACGGCAGCCCAGAAAGCATACAATCACACTGATTTCCTCAACTGCCCTTGCAATTACATGACCTCAAATTAAGGATTTGATTTGGCGCGTGTGGCATTCAGGTACAGTAGTCACTGGCACTAGAGCTCCATTTTGAAATGTATGGCTCCAATCCTTCTGGTCCAAAGAATTACGTAGCCACTTCTGAATTTGTAAGTATACTTGCACAGACTTCTGCTCACGTGCCGCAGAAGTTGTCGGAAGGGACGCAAACTGGAATAATACAGTGGGTTGCGATGTTTTGACTGTATTCTGTTACCCGAAGTTCGTCAAGATTTGAAATTGATATTTAAAATTTTTATGGAGGGTTACGTCAAACGTCTCTCCTGCGGATATTATGTCTTCTTTGTATTTGATGGGATGTACGAATGTCTTGAATTTCTAACGAAATACTGAATAACCGATCAAGAACTTCCAGCCTTGTTCTTTTTATTTTTACCTTTGTCGAAAAGGGCGCTTGTAGTATCTCACCCAGTGAATTTATGGCAAAAGAGTGCAGAGTTTTTCATGTCTACGATGGGTTTAAAGATTTCAGCCACGTTGAACACCTTACCAGTGGTTTTGATTGTTGCAGGGTGACCAATGTTTAGCTCTAGCTCTAGCTACCAGCATTACCAGAAGATCCGTATCATTGGAGATGACCGCTGCCTCTTAACCCCTGTCGTGTCACGTACAAACGATGCAGTGATAGCATTCGCGACTCCTTTGCACTAAATGACACGATGATCCGTGGTCTGGTATTTGGCCACAAGAAACTCGACAAGTTGTTATGACCGTTTTTAAAAGACTCAGATTGGCATGAAGTGACCACTGTGTTGTGGTGAGCGAAAACTTTTGGAGCAGTTTTCCCTCCGGCTCGTCGACAACGATCCTCCTCTTTCCTTGTCATGTCTTCGCATCCATCGGAAATGACGATGATCAATGAAGAGAACTTTTTAATCACAAAATTTTTATATATTTCGCACACCTGACAGAAAGTTGTTGCTCTGGACCACACCACAGCGTGTAGGAGTCCTATAGTTCAATTTTTTCTTTACCGAAATTATCACTTGAAGAGTCTCATGAAGCAAAAATTTCCATGTAGGAAGACAATGAATTGATATTTTAGATCTAGTGCCAGTAACTACCCGACTCCCAAATACTCCAAAACCATCTCCTTAGTTTGAAGTCATGCAGTTGCAAGAGCATTTGCGGAAATAAGTGTGAATGTTTGCATTCTGGGATGGAATGTTTGCTAATGTGCGGACATTAGAGAGAATCCACAAGTGTTAATGTCACCTATGATGGTTCAGACAATGAGGACGATGATGAAGCTGAACATTAAATTTCATTCAACGAGTTCAGTGACAAAAAATGTTTATTGTTTCATAAATTTGTTCATTATTTATAATTCTGCAAATTGTTTCGTCAATTTCTAGGTTTATTTCTGTCAGTTCAAATATATTCTAAGAGCTCAAAATCTCAGCGTACTGTTCCAACAGGGACACGGTACCAAATAAAAGTATCGATACTGTACTCATGAGTAGTATCGGAATGAAAAAGTATCGTACACACTAAAGTATTGAAAAAAGTATCGATATCTCGAAGTATTTTTAAAAAATATCGATAAAATGATATTTTTCAAATCATGGATTGGAATTATATTTTCTTTTATTTAATTTTCTATTTTAAGATTAAAGGCTTGCACCTGGGCGTTAATATCAAATTTATCCTTTTTTTAATTTTTATGGTTGAATCGGCCAGTATTTCTTCTGATGATGAAAATTGCAACAATAAATCATGTATGTTTTTGTAGTTCTAATATATAAAAAACTGAATTATTAATTAATTAAATTAAAACGAGGTTAAACTTAATCAAACTCAATTTTTATTGTGGTTATAAAATACCGATAGTGGTGGTGTAACGGTTAGCGTTCTCGCCTCGCATTCGGAAGGACGCCGGTTCGAACCCCCGTCCGAGCATCCAGATTTGGGTTTTCCATGGTTTCCCAAATCACTGCAGCCAAATGGCCATGGCCGAATTCCTTCCCATTCCTTTCCCCCCCAACCTTTCCCGTCTCTAAAGACCTCGCTGTTAAGAGACGTTAAGCAGTTAAAAAAAAGTGGTTATAAATCAAATCAACATAAAATTCCATGACTCATTAAACCGTGGATCTAACTAGCTATAATATATAGGCCTACTAATATTAGACTTTCCACTCTTCCTCCGTTCAGTCGCTTAAAAACAATAATTTATCTAATCATTTCGATGATAATTTGTTTCTTGCCTTTTACGTTCGGTGGGAACTGACGTTGCTCTAACTGTCAGGTATTGATGAGCTATCTTATACAAGTGAGGGAATACTGCTTTCATATCTCCCGATTGCTACAAAGGACCAATTGGCAATGGTGACATTGGTGCTGCTTAATAAAGGCTCATTTCATCATTTTCATTAGTCAAATTAGATTTTAAAAAAGAGCCTGATGTTCGTCTTTTGCTTTTTTTGGTATGTGATAACGTCTTGTAAAGACGCCAAAAATCATACGAAAATATTGTCGTATCAATAAAAGAATCACTATCTGGATCACTGGAGGAGGCGACATAGTGTTTACTGCTGCTAAATACCATATAGTAGAAATTGCATTGCCTCAAGCTGTGACATCCTGGAAGTGAATGTTTTTTAATCTCGGATCCAGCAAGCAGTAGGTACATTCCGATTAAATGATTTCTTCAATGCGTTCGAATCCGTTCTTGACCCACATTGCTCACAAACCAAGCAAGCGACAACGTTGATAACCAAAGATAATGTAACCTATCCCCTAAGTTTTCGAGTCAAGAGATCGAGACTCCTTCCTTCCTTTTTAAAATAAAAACGAGAGAAATGTCTAAATTAAATTCTTATAACATTCTCAAGTTCTAAAAACCAAAATGGTACCATCATAAAAAGACATCTCGGTTGTCGTCTTGAGATGAACCTATTCTTGTCTTGCGGCCCTTACATCATACAGCCATGTGTATTGAATTATATTTTCACTATATCTTTGATTGGCTTTGTAGTATTGCCACTAATTTTTCCACCGAATTTTGGTATCGTTGTTGTTGTTGCTTTAGGGCGCGTCAACGACTGGATTATTAGCGTTGGTATCGATACCTGACATAAACTACTGATATTAGTAAAAGTGTCGTAAGAAAAGCATCCAGTACAAAAGTACCGGTATTAAAATAAAAGTAACAAACAGTATCAATTCTTTTTCCGCGTCCTTAAGAATGATGCAGACAGCGGAGGGGGACAGTACGGCACTTTATGCTCAGCTCTGCGCGCTGTTTCGCTGTGTACCTCGCCAAACGTCACAAAATCCATTACCGATGTACCATTCTAAAGCTGAAACTGCGTGCTACAAGTTTTGTAATACTGTCTTCACTCGATAACTTTGATAGTTTTTCAGCAAATCTGGGTTAATTAGAAAATATGACATATTTTATGCCTGCTTCATGATAAAATGTGAGTTTATGTTTACTTTTATACAGTAATTACGTCCAAAACTTCTCGTTCATTCAATGGATACCCTCTCAAAATTACTTACAGTGAAATTAAATGATACGATACTAAGGATTGCAATCCCTCAGTGTTTTCAATCCCGCGGGATCCGCGCGTGATTTGCGCCAATCCTGCGGGATCCGTGCGGGATTGGAACAAACAGTTTTTCAACGCATATATTTAAAACATAGTTACTTAAAACGTTAATAAATTAAATAATAATTAAATTAATAAAAAAATTAATGTTAAATGATAAAAATTAACAGTTAACAATATTTTGATTGGCAAAATGATATTAAAACTTTTTAGCGTGTCTTAAGTGTATTTCGAGGTTTTACATTTTTTTTAATCTAAACCAATTTTTAAATAAATAATAAAAATGGAAAATATTGAGTCATAGGTCATATTATGTGCCTTACAATACATCACATAAGTTTAAAAATATTTTTTGCTTAATGGCCAAGTTACCAGAGTTTTTTTTTTTATTTTTTTTTTTTAATTCTAAATAAACGTTCCATTTGCGTGATTCATTATTATATCTCCTGATTCCTTGATTGATATTACAATTGATTCAATGTTATTAAAAGAAACTACTCACCAACACGTAAACTGTCAAGTATTTCAGATTTACTTATGTGGCGTAACGACGTTTTTAGAGTGGAAATTATTATTTTTTATTAAGAAAGGAGACTTTCTCGGCGAATGATTGCAGTGAAGTCCTCATAGGTTGTATCTCCGGATTTCATTGCAAACACACGAAATTACACACGCGAGGAAGACGGCGGAGACAGCCGGCGAAGTATGGTGTTCCTACAACACAATTCGTCGATACACCCGTGAAAATTTCATAATAACATTTTTTACCTTTAGTCGAAATAATAACAAGGAGAAGAGGGATTAATCGAAAGCTTGAGCGGCACATGTAAGAAGGTGGCTTTCGTCAAAGAAACGCATTGAAGCAGCGGCCAATACAATATTAAGTCAAAGGATATAGGCCTACAATTTCCTTTTGATAGCTGTTAAATAAATAGGTACGCGACCGTTAAAATTACGATAACATTAGTTTCATATCAACGAATAATCAAATTTTCAGCCGCAAATTAGGAAATTGTCACAATTACTTTATTTGCAAATACAGAAAATGGGAATAATGAAACCGTGAATAAAAAGCTGTAACCGTGTGACACTTAAAAGTTAATTATATAGTTAGAAAATCGTACTAAATACGATCCTAACTCAAATTAAAGAAATGTGTACTCGAAACAAACGTAAGATTTGATGAATACGTAAAAGTGTATTTATTTATTTACGAATGACGAAGGTTGACAAAAACAAACGTATGTTCACATAAGTCAAATGCCAACTGGAAGGGTATAGGCAGACAGTGCGAAACATCCGATAGAGACCGAGTGGGGCAGCGAGTCACGCAGACTGACACGCGTTTCCGCCGGATTTTGCGGATTGCGGATCCGCTTAATTTTGTGCGGGATCCGCCAGACTGTCTAATGATGCGGGATCCCGCGGGATTGCGGGATCCCGCTTTGCTGGATTGCAATCCCTAGTTGCCACAGACTAAATAATGAGTGTTCTTGGGGTAATTGCAATCCCTATACGATACGTTCGACTGATTGTAGCATTTAAGCCCTACTTTAGCCCTCTTGACCTGAAAGAGATTATGACGTGGACATCTTAGAGATGGAGACTTTTCAGGACTTGGTTCTTAGGTACTAAATAACAGCTGTTTCAATTTTCAGCTCTACATTATTTTTTTCTGAGATTCGTGTCACTCGGCACAGCACTGATTCATTTGTAACTGTTTCCAGACGTATCTCGACAACCGTTTGTCACACATGGTCAAACTGTATACCATGTTAACGCTGAAGCTGTGTTCTATAACTTTGGTCATACGTCTTGACTTTGATTGTCTTTCAGCTATGCAGAGTTGTTTAGGGAAAAAAATTCATGTTTCATGCCACCTTCATTATAAAATGTGAGTATATATTTACTTTTATACAATAACTAGCCTCGTACCCGCGACTTCGTACGCGTGGATTAAGAATTTTTTTGCCAGAATTAAATATAGTAAGTTGTTGGTAAAGAAGGATTAGTCCCAAACAATATCGAGTCGGCATAATATGACAGGAAAGTTATCACTATATCATTCTACCGTCGAACCTGCCTCTTGAAGAGAATTAATTTCCAACATATTTCTGTCACTATTCGATAAGATCTCAAAATTTCGTGACTTCAACTGTTAATTATACTGGAAAAAAAATATCCTGTACCCTTCATACACATTTCCTTATAAAATTACATCACAACGATATAGCCATTTAGTCGTCAAAACCTAACAAAAAGACAGATACTTACTTCCGTATTTATAATAATATTACTGTGGCTCACACTCACACACTGACTGTGAACAACACCTGAAGGATCATTATAACGTAAAAAAGTGTACACCTACAACATTGCAAGACTACCTACGATTTGCCTCGCATTTCACCCCTATCTTTCTAATATCTAGGGTTTAACATTCAATCCGAATAACCTACGGCCCAGGCCTGACTCTTACGATGAAAAACAATTTTTAAAAATCTTATCCCCGAGGGAAATTTGAACCGGAGATCACGACGTTTGTAAGCCAGCGCTTTAGCCACTCAGCTGCCAGGCCACTACGGGGAAACTCGGTACGGAGTCGTCCACATCCAACGTGTCAGTCTACCGCCGTATTTCGAAGTTATGAGACAAATGTGTTATTTATAAAGATAATTTTTCAACCAAATGTTGACAGTATTTTTCTCCTTGTTTCAAAGGATAAGTGTACAAAGTTTCATCGAGAACGGATAAAAACTGTGGATTTGTATGAAGAACAAACAAACAAACCAACAAACAAACAAACAAACATACATTCATCTTTATATATAAAGATTATGCCCGCTACTACACTTTTATGCAATGGTTATCCTCTTCCAACTGCCTCAGTAGCAATAAAAATTTACTAAGGCTGATAATTTAAATGTTACAATGAGTTTACACCGATTTGACACTACAGCTCGTTGTAAACCCTTTTTACCTAGGGAAAAAAAAACTATGACGCCGACACTCCATAGATAAGGATTTTCAAGGATTTTTTTTTATGTACTAAGGAATTTCTGTGCCAAATTTCACCTCTACAATTTTCTATTATTATCATTATTTTTTGAGGCTACTCCTAAAATTTGTTTAAATCTCTGGATTAAATGGCTTATTATGCGTCCTATGGGAAGATCCAACCTACGTTTGAGTTGTTGACTAAGTTAGATTTTTCTAATTTCTTTGATTGCAGCCGTAATTCGTTGCTATACAAAGTTTACTTGTTCATTTAAGGTCCATTTAATCTCATAACTTTTGCAGATTCCCTCCAGGTTCTTTCGTTTCATTGAACTCTATAATGTGATTCCATTATTATGCATCAGCATCTCCTTAGATTTCCAATTAATTTCTTGATGCCAACGATGGTTTGAAAGAGACCATTATTATTTAACATTGACAACTTTTACTTCAGTTAGTTAAATACATTTCTTTAATTATATGTATTAATAGACTAGCGTTAGGTATGTTCTCTACGAATTCTTGGACATATGTATTATCCTTGAATGACACTATTCTGTTACATATACCGAAAGCGCATAAACTCGAGGATAAATAAATTTCTGCTTTGATTAAATATCTGCGAGAAATAAATGCGAGCGGTGGACATTTATGGGAGTATAGTAGGAATCTAAATTTAAACAAGGTAGAACGATCATTCAAGATGATTCTAGTAAAGGATGGCCAGTGTAGGCAATCAGTCTGGAAAATATGGGCAGTGTACGTGAAGAAAGACGATTAACAGCTCAACAGATTCAGTAGATATTCGAAGAAAAACTTATTTAATCGAATTCTAACCGGCTAAACATGAAAAATATTTCCGTCCATTTGTTGCCGAAGCATTCTACAAAAGATGAAAGGGCAGTAAGGAGACTCAAGTCTATGGTAAATGTATCACTCAATGAGTCCAATAGATTTTACACCTATGATAAGTTCAAAAAGTCGCTGTAGGAAGTCTGTGGAACTGAGAGGAAAATGTTGAAAAGTTGATCATACCTTATAACTCATGTTTTTCAGTTTCAGGCCATGAACCTGATCGACAGTGCTCATGAGGTATTCAGGAATGTCATTTATTGTAATACTAGCTTTTGAATCCGACAAAAATGAGTTATTGAACGTTCTGTTCTGGCAATTTTTTTTTTTCCTATGAACAGTGGAGAGTGAATATAAGGATCTATTTCAAACGAATAAAATAAACAAAAAGTAACTAACAATTAATATATGGAGCAAAACTCGTTCGTTTTTTTTTTTTGTTTTTTTTTTTTTTTTTTGCATTTAGAAACGTTTTGAATCATTATAGAAACGTAAAAAGATAACATAATTTCTTCGGATGCTATAATAACACATCAATTGTACTCGGTACTCGAAATTTTGGTACCTGGGCCTCGGGCTGAATATCAGCTGTTCACTAGCACTTTCTTTTTTTGTTTATGGTTTTACGCCTAGTCGACATTGAGCTCATTAGAGGCGGGAAAGGACTGGGGGCAAGGGACGAGAAGCAATTCGGCCGTGATGTTTTAAAGGAACCATCCTGACATTCGACTGGAGTGAGTTAGAGAAACTATGGGAAATCCAAATCTGGTTGGCTGGACGTGGATTCGAACCCGCGTCCTCCCGAATGCCAGGACAAAGTGTTACCATCGTCCAGCACAACTTTTCCATCGTTTCGTTAGGCACGTGACAAAATAGCAGAAACTTATACTAAAACATTCTGATTGGCTCGAAACATCCCCTCAGACTGTTATGCACGGTTAGTGGTTGTAACACGGCGTTGAATCCTACAGGTGATATCTTGATAACTTTCTCACTTCACGACGAGCATCTCGTATTTATCTTTACTGAATTTGCTCAAAAAGTTACTGTGGAGTGCGGCCTACAGTTTTCTGTAAGAATTTTTCTGTGAAGCAAATTTCGGCGTTATTCATTTCGAGTCGGCAGGTTCTGCGATGGCCTTACTGTCTTTACGGCTCATCTCGCACAAAAAGCAGTCGGTACACGCATCGCTCTTACGAACGTTTTGTGAGAATATCTGAAATGGCAATTATTAGCATCAGCACTAGCTAAGCAACCTCCATAAATCGTTCCAAACTGTCCGATAGAGTTTTATACGTATTTACTCATCAGAATGAACTTATCTTTTTATTCCAATACATTTCTGCACAATGACTGTTGTTGTCTGTGATTAGTTCTCTTTTCCCCTTCCTTTCTTTCAGGTTATTTGAGAACACTCGGAGATTAACACATTGGTAAGCAACTTTGTAGAGCAGTACTTAAATGCCTTTAAAATACACACCACTTCCTCAGTTAATATAGAGGCTACAGAGAACAATTTAAATATTTCCAAATGGTCAGTACTGGGATGTCAATATCGGGAGCAAATTTTGATATGTCTGTGAGGATGAGAAAGGCGTTAGATCAATTTTCTCCTGTTGTCTGTTTGCTGCTAAATTGAGATTGCCAAACTGAAATTCGTATTCAACTTTTCTCTAGTAGGTATACAGCAAAACACGAAGTTTGAACACCGTAAATGCGGAGTTACATTTCATGATGGAGACTGCTTTGACGATAATATTCTACCCGACATACAGGGTGTCCAGAAAAGGACTCCCTGATTTCAAAATTAAATATCTCGAAAACAAAGATCGATAGAGGAATGCAGTAAACGGTATGTTTATTGTGACAGCTGTAAGAAGTGTATACAGCAGTGTGAAGTAATAGTTACAAAATCTGCTAACAGATGTACGCTGTACAGCTCATATCAGCATACATAAGTGAAATAATCGTATGAAAACAATCTTTGCAAACAATCACATCACAATGTTTTCAAAATGTTCACCATTGGCACTACAGAGGTGGCGCAAACGAAGAATGAAATTCGCCATCACATTTCGTAGTGTCTCGACCGAAATGGATTCACATGCCGCAGAGATCGCCGATTCCAGCTCGTCCAGCGTGGCGGGATGCTTCGGGTAGACCATGTCTTTCACTGTGCCCCACAAAAAAAAGTCACAGGGAGTCACATCCGGCGAATATGGGGGCCAATCCATGCCTGCACCAGTAAATTCGGGATATCCCAAAGCAATGACTCGATTCCCGAAGTATTCCTCAAACTGCTGTATACACTTCTTACAGCTGTCACGATAAAGATACCGTTTACTGCATTCCTCTATCGATCTTTGTTTTCGAGATTTTTAATTTTGAAATCAGGGAGTCCTTTTCTGGACACCCTGTATCTTCCCACTTGCGAAAAAAATGTTATACTCTTCTGAACATCAGTAGTTTCCTCCAATGTTATGCATCAATATCTCCACACATTGAAATGATGTGATTGCCTTTTATTTCTAATTTCTCCAAAATGAATTTTTTCTACAAACAGTTTCTGCAGGATTGGAGAGGCACTCCAGAAACACGATCAACAGATCCTTTGTAGATACAGACCTCATAACTCCATGACAGATAAGACTATAGCTGTATTGAAAATTATCCAACTAGGAAAAAAGGTTTGATCTAGGATACAAAATACTCACTTGATTGTATCACAGTTCTACATGCTACAAGAAGAATATTCTGATTAATAGGCAAAACAGGATTACCGGATCTCAGGTGTTAGTAACAAACTTGACTGATGCAAACATACATCAATGGAGTCAATGTATGCCAGTAATATACTGTCAGGACAAACTGTTTTCAAAGTTGCGATCTCCACGAGGTCCGCCGTAGTATTGCACAGGAATTAGATGTGTCTTGAGGTTTCTGTGTAAATGGAGCAACGAATATACTTCATGCAATGAAACTGTCTGAGCAAATGCGGAAGTTATTCAAAAACATAAATCGCGGATGCTGAATGACCTTTTCAATGTTCTAATTCCAGAAATTTTCTTCTTTCTTATGCTCCTTACGTAATAAATTATTATTAGGGGTTTCAAGCGGTTTACAGTAATCATCTTGGCCAAATGCTATAACGGTCCCTATTATTCCAAAACGAATAACATATTTCAGAAACAAAATCAAAACATATCATACAGAACACAGCTTACACATTACACAGATAGAGTGCTACACTTGTATAGTCTTCCCACCCCCACTCATCGCCCCATCTGTACTGCTGCAGATGTGTAGTAAAATCACCGAAAGAGTGAGATTATATTTTACTCCCTTGATGCGGAAGGATGAGTACTTCCTTAAGATAAATGATTAAATAATTTTCAATACGGTAACAGAAAATTTCTGTGATTTTGAATTAACCTTAACTGTACACTGTGATGTTACAATGTAATTTACTCTCATCAATTCTTGCGTTTATTGGTTAGTTAAAATCCTGCCATGGAACTTGCCATGTCTCGTCAAAGACTATTGTGAATAAAACCGTCAGAAATCTGTTTTTATTTTCACCGAAGTATTCCCCTTAAATATTGAAATTATCTTGTAGCAGGTTCTATCGTAACTACAAGTTATTACATGACGTATAGTTTTAACCTTCCATTTATTGAGCTGTAGGACTACACTCTTTGCACTTCAAAATAAATACGAAAGTTTAAAATATAGAAAGAGATACTATTGTTAAGAGTTATTTGTTTAAATATGATCAGTGAAATTTTATATTAGCTATCTGTGGACTTAAATCGAACAGGAATGGAACAATTTATAACACGAATGGAAGCCTCGAAAATTTATGAAAGTCAAATCTAAACAATAAAAATTTTAATTTACATATTAGAAACCTAACAGCTGTTATTCTTAAATACTGCAATACCGAAACAATGTTAAAATTAAATGGCTAATATTTGGAGATTTTTAGAAGTACTTACAATTAAAAATAAAAATGAGTTAAAAGTCAAATGAGATTTGCTATCGTTCTGTGTTGGCGACTTTTAATACCTGTTTGAATCTTACATATATATAAGAGTAGTCGTGTGTGTCTCTTTCAGCCACCACTACCTAGCACAGATAACTGGTGTTTCTATGTGGTAGTAGCATGCAGTGGGCAACGTTGGCCGAATGCCGATAGCTGTGGGGATGTGGGAGATATTGCGGATAAAGGTGGTCGCTGTGATATTTCTACCATAGACTTGTGTATCCGTATACTTCTCTTTCATACCACAACTACATAGCACATACCATGGTGTTTGTGTGTGGTAGTAGCATCAAGTCTCCCATCGCGCACTATGGTAGTTAGATGTCGGTAGCTATGTGGTTGAAAATGGTCAACATGGGGCACTTTCGCATTTCGACCAAAGACGTGTGTGTGTCCCTATGTATCACTTTTTAGCCAAACGTATCCAGCGCAGACCACTGGTGTTTGTGTGCGGTAGTAGCATACATTCACCGATTGAGCAAAACGTTGGCCGATTTTCGATATGTGTACGGGTGTGGGAGATATGGTGGTTGAAAGTGGTCGATCAAGGGTATTTTCGTATTTCGACCAAAGGCATATGTGTCCGTATATTTCACTTTGCTGCCACAACTACAAAGCACAAATCACTAGTGTTTTTGTGTGGTAGTAGCATCACGTCTCTCATCATGCACTATATTGGTTAGATGTCGGAAGCTATGGGGATGTGGGAGATATGGTGGTTGAAAGTGATCTATCTGGGGCGTTTTCGCATTTCCACCAAAGACGTGTGTGTCCCCATGTTTCAACTTGCAGCCAAAACTACCAAGTGCGGACCATTGGATTTTGTATGTGGTAGTAACCTGGAGTTTTTCACCGTGCACTATGCTGTGGGGATGTGGTAGATAGGGTGATTGATAGTGGTGGACCTGATATAAAAATGGACATGCGTCCCTATATTTCATTCCACAGCCATAACTACCTAACGCAGTCTACTGGTGATTGTGTGTGACGTTTACCTCAAGTCTCCCAACGTGCACCATGGTGGTGACATGTTGGTAGGTGTGGGGTGTGGGCGATATGATGATTGAAATTGGTTGACGGACGGTGATTTTATATTTCGACCAAAGACATGTGTGTCCCTATATTTCACTTTTCAGCCATAAATACCCTGCGCAGATCACTGATGTTTGTGTGTGTTGTTAGCGTCAAGTCTCCCATCGTGCACTATGGTGGTTAGATGTCGGTAGCTGTGAATCCAAATTCTGTACAAACTCGAACGAAGTCATGGGCACCGGCTAGTGATAATAAATCACAGGTAGGCCGAATATTGATTTTACTATGACACGGTCTTGAAATAATAAGAATGGTCTTCTGTCTACCTCTGAACTGGGGCAGCATACATTCTTCTGGAGTGTCCAATAAACCTTTGGCAAATTATGAGAACTTCTTAAGAACTAAATTTCGTCTTACACAAGGGCTTAAATGGTAGAGTACTATTAAAATAAAGAATATCTGTGCAACAGAGACAGAAACAGATGTTAATTATACTAAATTTGTTCTAAAACTTATAATATTTTCTACAAAACACAGGGGAATATGACGTAGTAATTACAGCGCCATATAAAATTGATCTTTAATTTTCAGCTTAACTGTTCCTTGAATTTGACCCCTAGTAACTTTTAGCTCTCGCAAGAGTTTTTCTTTTTCAGTATTTCTGAATATGCGATTTCAGCCACAAAATTATTTAGGTAAATATTAATATTGAAGAAAGAACTAGATATTATTTGTTTTTTCCTTTGGTTCAGTCTGTGCATCAGATTTCTGGCGTATACTTTTTTTTTTTTTTTTTAAAAAAAAGGATGTGATACTTTATTTATAGAAGACTACCATTCCGCAAATTGTGTAAGGTGTACATTGGAACCCTTTCGATCTGTTACTGCAGGAAGTCTTCCAGTCATAAAGAGAATAATAAGCCAAGTTCATCCATTCACTGAAACTGATCGATAAGAGGTAACGCTCGAACCAGACATCTGGAAGAATGCGGGTTCAAATCATCCTTTCGCCATATAAATGTGTGTTTTCCATGTTTTCCCGAAATAACTCCAGGTGAATGTCGGGCCATAGCCAAATTCATTCTCGTTCTTTTTCCCCCACAAGCGCTCCCGTCTTTAATGATCTCTGCCTCGAAGATCGAGAAAAAATCTTACAATCACAAAAAGTATATGAGACATTAAAGTATTGCGTGGAAACATAATGCTCCTGTAAAATACAGAATTTTGATTGATAGTTGCGTAACCAGTAATTCATTCCTTGTATGAACACTTCTCAAATGAAAACTGTTAATAACTGAGAGAGTGCTTTATGGTACTGATTTCTTACGCAATGGATGGCTCTTAAAACACTGGATGTCTCCGCACAGTAGGCGCTAAGAGTGAGAGCTATAACTTGACACCACGATTAATTTCCCATTTCTTTGTTATCAATCTCTTGCCTGTTTCACGCAGTCCTTTGCCTATTACAATCCTGTGCTGCTATATATTCATTTACAAATTCCCACTACAGATCTTGTTCTCAGCCAACTACTTCACATATCAGTCTTTCTGTGTAATCCTTGAACATAAATGTACCCTTTGGTGAGAAGTTAACCTTTCCCAAGCGTCTAAACATTTGAACCACAATCTATTTTTTCTGCAAGGTTATCCAATAACCTCTATTTTACATCCGTCGTCTCCAGAATATTGTTTACCTATTGCATTATGAGAGTTTTTTTTTTTTAATATGCGCGTGCTACGCAACATTACAAATGCTGTATTTTTTCTGTTCTTCCGAGCATCTCAAAGTATAAGCTTCACTTGCAGTGCTGTGCTCCGTATATAACGTTTTGTATGGTACTCATCATGTACATCCACTGCTTTCTCAACACGCTTAAGCAAGGAGCTGATTCAGGCTTTTCTTTCTAGTAACCTTAGTCTCCTGATTATTCTGTTCACCAGAATTCAGCAAGTCCACAGACTTAGATAAGGTATCTTTGTACTGAACGATTAGCGCTCCGGAAGAACATGCGTTCGAATTACGATTCGGCAATCCAAATGGTTTCCGAAACCAGGATGGTTCCTTCAAAGTAGCCATGGCCGAAATACTTTCTGTTTCTTGCCCCCGTTCCTCTCCGCGAAGTAATAAACTAGACGTCGACGAGCCGTCAAGTGTTTTATGAACACATTATTAACTTCCAATTCGCTTCAATTAATTCTGCGTTTAGTTCGTTAAGGTGCTGTTACCATTCCCACTTATAGTCTTTCCTTTTTGTCTATCCTTCAATTAGCTTTACTAAATCAAGAAATATCTAGCAGAAGTTAACTGATCACCATCTCAAATTCTTTCTCAACCTGTCGTATTCAGATTTATTTTTACGCGTGGAATGTTTCTATCCGTATCCTGACGTCGACTCCTTCCTGAGGAGTCCTCAAACAGATATAAACCACGGGATTACTATAGTTTATTTTGTTTGTTCAGCAATATTCTACAGTTCTTTAAAACAGAAACCTCTTTTCTCTGATCATCTCTGTTTCAGACACTTCCTAAGTATTGTCTTCAACTCGAGGATAAGAATCTGCTCTGCACAAATGCCACTTCATCTGTTCTGTCATATATCTAAACTAACCATGTTAGACCAGTGATGTTCCAGGTTATTCAGCTTTTTATAAAATTATTGTTATTCTTAATAAGTTATGTCACACAGAAGTTATAGCGATCACAAACGGGGGAACCACCTTGAAAGTTTACTGATACTCAACGGATTTCAACGTACCTTGCTGAAACGTTTGCAGGAAGAAGGATTCTAAGCCATTCACCACTGCTGGTGTGTATCAGTTGCACTGTAGATCAGTTGGATTGAGATTTCTTCTGTAGGCTCTACAGAGATAACAACTAGGCAGCACTGAGGCGTGAATTTAGCGTGAATGCATGTCAGTTTAAGTTCAAATTAAAGTTTATTCATCAGTAGCCAACCAGTCGTCAGCATTCTATGTTAACATAAAAAAAAATCTAGGAGCTAGCAAATGTGGGTTGGACATGTGTGATCAGACAGGAGCCATCATCCACAAACTACAGGAGTATCAATGCGTTTCGCAAGATGAAACAAATCTCGTGATGGATTCGTTAATGGTTCTATAGCATTAGAGTGTTAAAAGTTAGAGTGGTAAAATTAAAAGGAAAAATTGGGTTAAATTTGTTTAATTATCTCATTCGTTGATATCCTGTGCACCGCTAATAATCTATAACGCAGCCAGTAAAAGTTGATATTAAACATGTTGCACCAGCTGAAGGACTAAAGGAGAGGCAGCTATTTTGGTAGAGGATTCTAATATATTCGGTTTCAAAATCAATTAATTCTCTAATTTCTTTAAACTGTTATTGTGCTGAAGTGACAAACTGAAAGGTATTGTAAAGAATGATCTGAAAATCCTGCAAATTAAATATTTAGGGATGCTGAAGTGCATATTTCCTGAAAATTTATATGCAGGGTCTGTCAAGATGTGCTAGGTAAATTAATGTTATTGTGTTTAATCAGAGAAAGAACTGAATGGGTTAAATTGATAATGTCTGTTAAAATGAAAAAATAAAGCGGACTGTGATTTTTTTCTCCCTTTTTACTCTACCGCATGGTGAATTACCTAAAGGATAACATATTCCTTTGTGCATGGCTGGAGATAATCTGGAAAACATTTTCACCTGCGGTCTTGATCATAAGGAAATAACGGTGTGGTGACTCAGGTTGCTTAAGTCACGTTTCTGGCCTTGGGAAGCTCCCCAGTACAAATCACTGCCTCACCCTGAATTTATTAGCTCTTAACCTCTGGAAAATCTATTATTTGTTACTGTGAAAATGCCAGAACATTCCAGTCCTACGGATTCCGTGTGAACATGTAGGTCCCCTTTCCTGGTAGTGTATCAGGATACGCTAAGAGAGAGGTGGATTACGCTGCTTCTCAGGATGTCTTTCAAACTACACGAAATTGGTGTAAGCAGGAAATTAAAAATTGGCGAACACAATTCATCATCAAAAGAGTTTGTATGGAAGTCTTGCATCAAATCCCAAACATCCATAAAATGCGTACGGAGTGAGGGCATAGGGTAGCACTGACGACGCGTCTGAGAGATGGGGACGTTAAACCATGCTGCTCATTCGGTTAATTTCGACAAGTGTAGATTTAAAATGCCAACGCTCTCCCTATTCTTACCAATAGAAACATACAACTTACATTACAGATAACGCTCATTCATCACAGTGTTCTAGCCATTAATATTAAGCAACACTAGGGCCAGGTAGCAATGCCAATGGCCACCATATCTTTGTTGAGAACGCCTATTGTGGCAGGATGCTTACGTATTTATCTTTCTTTCTGGATTTACACTTCTTCGACGTCGATGTGATTAGAGACGGTAAAGGACTGGGGACAAGGAACGAGAAGGAATTTGGCCATGATCTTTTGAAGGTACCATGCCGGCATTCACGTGGAGTGATTTGGGAAAACCATGGAAAACTCATATCTGGTGGCCTGATGGGGATTCAAATCCACGTCCTCCAGGATTGCGACTCCAGAGCGTTACCGCTCATCCACCACGCCAGGTATCATGCTACTCCTAGAAATAGAAGTTACGTTTGCTTTGCAGCAATTCATTACAAATATTTAAATAAAATTAATTGTGTAAATGCTTTTATTCATTACAAGCCCTGAACATCTTCAGAGTTGTTAAGTGAAAGAATTTTGTTTTCTAATAGCTTATTTGTTTTAAAGCTGGTATTATTTGACTAAAGGACCACATGATTCAAACATTTTAATACCTGTGTAACAAAGTTACTTTTATCCTAAGTTTGTGTGATCTATTATGCTCGTTTCTCAATATTTGGATTTTATCTATATCAAAGTCAACATGGAATATAATGCTTTTACTAAAAAAGAGAAGTATTTGTTAATCCCAAAAATGTTGTGCAAAACCTGTAAGATAGAAAATAAAATATTCATAAATGTCCCTTATAACACCACTCATTGATCGAGAATAGATCAACTTTTCTGTGTCATGCAGAAAATAAATTGTCAACCTTCGTAGCGTTGATTAGACGACTGAAGTGTGCAAAAATAAAATACGTTAAAATTCTTTCTATAACCTCACTAAATTCATAATGCATATATTAAAGAAAATCAGGATATTAGATATGTAAAAATTAAGCATCTGATTACATTTCAGATATAAACATATGATTCTTACTTCAGGCAGAGTATGCTACCTATTTGCGAAACACACTCCCGTCCGCAAATGCTTTAAGTTATTGCAGACACTCTACTTATTCCTGTGTGTGATGCTTAGTGGAGGCTAGGGCTGAGCGTTGTGTGTCGGCCACAGGAGCGAGTCCGAGGCAAACAAGGCGTGCGTCGCGTCGGCTGCGCGTTGTTCAGCTGCGCGCTGCTGTTGACCGAGCTCCGTCCAGCCGGGCGCTGGCCAAACAACCCGTCCCGCCACGACACACACGGCGACCTGCTGAACAATTACACCACTATACTGTATGCAGATTGCTAAAACTGCGGAGGAGCACGGCCAGGTGTGCACGTCTCCTGGCGCATGAAAAGTGACTCACAATTTCAGAGGGTGCAGATGGTTGTTTTTTTGTTGTTGTTTTTTTGGCTTTATGCGAGGTGGAAAGGAAGGTATTGGAGGCAAGGAATTCGACCAAGGCATTTTGAAGGAACCATCCCATGATTTTTGGGAAAGCATGTTATTTCTCTGGTAAATCCCTTGATCACTCTCTCCAACAAGTGAATGATTTTGAAATGATTTCTTACTACCTATCAAATGTGTCCTTCCCAGTTAAGTTTATTATAAAGTGTTATGCCAAAGTATTTAAATATCAAGTCTTCAACAAATTCTTTCACCACCTAATAATCATAACCTTTTGATTTTATCCGTGTACCTAATAAGTTAACTCTTATAAATGAATGTAATTTTTCTCGGCGATGTTTATTTATGAACGTTTCTTGGGAACGTAACTTTTGGCTTTCTATCTTTTAAGAATCCTTCTACCCAGTGAATCACTTTCTCATCCATCCCAATAGTTTTTACCTTATTTATCGCCCTTTTATGGCTCACTCTGTCAAAATCCTTTGAAAGAGCTAGTGCTACCATATCAACTTGACTTTTCTTGTCCATTTCATCCGACGTATCTTGCATATATTCCCATGAATATCTTTGGTTAAAGCCATGTTGTCGACTTGAAAACCACTTACGTTCCTCACACACATTTCTGATGTGGTTGCATATCTATATCTCCGTTAATTTACCTACCACTGACGTAAAACTACTTAACCTATAAATTTCTACCCTATTTCTCACCTCTCCCTTATGTACCGGAACTACCATCCCACATTTCCAGTCCTCTGGTAGGCAGCAAGTATCCAGACTCAATTGAAATAACGCACCAAGATAAGGTACAATGTCACATACTACTATCTTAAATACATTCCTAGTAATATTATCTACACCAGCCGCTTTTTCAGCTTTATTAGTTCCTCCAAATTTTTTAGTTTTCTCATTGCTACTGCTCGTAATTGTGTTGATAAGCTCGTTCTCCGATTTAAAAGATCCCAATCCTGTATCATTGTCTCTAATGGTCTCACTAAATCAATTAATTAAAATATTTGACTTTTTCTAATTCTCGTATTATTCTTTCCATCGTTATCTATAATTGTCTCAGCACCCTCCATTTCTAACATAGCCATGCAAATATCTAGATACATCAATCCTCGTACACAAATAAGATTCTTCACACATTCATCTTTAGCCACCTTCTTTGTTATTGTTAATTCCTTGTTTAGTTGTCCCTACTGCCTTGCTGTCTCTTAACTCTGTTATGTTCTCTCCTCATAAACATGATTAACCACTTCACCTCCCTATTGTAGTACACAGGTTCTGTACTTCTCTTCATTTTCTGTTTTGGAATATATATTTCTTCACCCTTTTTAACTATCTTATTGAGCTCTTCCCACTCGAATCCTCGAATCCATTCTGATTATGCCATCCATTTATTTGCTAAATCTTTTATTGAAATATCTCTTCAGTTTCTAAATGTGTGCCTTTTTACAGCTGTGCCAAGTTCCCCCTTCAATTTGGCCTCTAATAATCACCACAACTGCATTGTGACCACTTATTCCTTCAGTTGCTTGACACCCCACAAGGTTATCATCGGTCTTTATTAGAAAGATATCCAACATGCTTTGTCCCCTAGTGTTCTGCTCTTCCACTTGTATAAAGCCTCCTTCCCTTATTAAGGCTTTTACAATTCTCTGTTCCCTTGTGCTATTAACTATACTTCCTACCAAGGTTACACCTGGTAAATGTAAATCTCCACCAATAATGACCATTCTACTCTCACTTCAGAGCTCTGAATACGAATTTAGTTTCTCTCCAAGAGCTTCATCTTCATCATTCATTCTTCAACTACAGTAAGCAGCCAACACCTATATTTTTTTTCTATTTTATTTTCTCAGAAATCTCCCACAAGTAACTCATGGCCATGATCTATAAACACCACTGAACCGTAGTAGTTTTTGTTAACTAGTATGAAAACCGCTCCACCAATTGCTCCTCTATCTCTGCGGAACATACTATAACCATCGGGAAAAACCTTCATCGTCTTACAATTCTTTTAGCCAAGACTCTGCCCCTATAATTACTTGTGTTTTGTGTATCTCTATTAAGTTTGCAAAGTCTTTGTTCATTATACTTCTACAGTTCACCAGTAATACTCTTATTACTGGTTTTGTGATATCTTCAGCATTAACCTTCTCCTTCCAAGTTCTGCCTCCGTCATTTATTGTTTCAGCAGTTTCATTTATTTCTTTAGTAGCATCTGTGAGTTTTCCTATCGTGGATCTTCAGTCAGTTTCCTTTTGATCATGTATCTCTCTCTATCCCTTCACCAGCAGCCCTTAACCTAACATAAGTGAATCACGAATTGAATATAACACCATTCTCTATTTTCGTGTGGCTGATTGTCCTCAGCGTCGATAATTGGTGTCTTATAAATATCTACTTAATGTGGAAGAATTGAAAGATAACCTTGCAAAATGGGATTACATTAGAACTATCAACATCAAGTGTGAATGTGGCAATGTTCCAGTGACCTATGTACTCATCTTCTTGCCCCGAAAATGAACTGTTTCAAGCAACGCATAATGCACTTTATATTGCAATACATTGGAAAAAATAGGTATAAAGTACATGTGTTTAATTTGTAAAGTTTAACTGTGTACCTAATGCTTTTGAAATGATGATAATAATAATAACGTAATATTTCAATTTTTCACTGATGATGTCAGTTGCGTCTTCTTGATCGGACGTTGTAAGTTAAAATATCATGCCACATAGCATGATGTAGGAACCATTTCGATCGCGTTGCTGCCATACAAGGAAAAATTCATCATTTGTGAAAAAATAATCACCATCATTTCAACCGGAATTAAAAATGAGGAATGTCTAGAACTGATTAAAACGATTGAGATTATTAATATTTTAACATATGTTAATGTTTTATCTTAATTTTTTGCTAAAGCATTTGCATTGATTATCTAATCATAAATGCAAAAAATATTCAATTAAAAAAAATTGATTTAATATTCTTTATTTTTGGCAGTTATGCTATTAGAGATTAATAAAAGATTTTGGACGGTGATTGAATTTTAACAATAACTATGCAAATTAAAAAAAAAATACCTGAAAAATTAAATAGAATCTGGCTTACACCAAACAAAGGTAGATGTTTACTACCGGTAACGTTATTCTATTCTGAGTTCGCTTCAATTGTTTTCTTAGCACCAAGTGACGTAGAAATTTGCTGTGAGATTTCTGCCACATTACCAATGCCAATCACATTGAACTAATATTTTAATGCAAATCTTGAGGTGTCTTTTTTAAAGTTCACTCTTTAATAGATTTCATAAATTAGCTGAGCAAATTTCTATATGACTTCAAATTTTTAGAGACCTATTTGAAGCAGCTTTATATATATTTTCCAGCAAGGAATGTGAATGAAATCACTCATTACTAATGTGGGCCAGATTATTTTCGAAAATCACAGAAAAAATATCTTTTTAATGGGATCTGACAACTTTACTTCCTGATTACTATGCTCTAAAGTTACTACTAGCCCATTGCTTTAACAGAATTACTGATTCCAGAACACCATTAGGTCAAAGTCTGACTGACAGAAACACATTATGAGTATAAGAGTAAATTGAAGAACCAATAAAATCTGCAGATCGGAATTATTGTAGTTAGTCTGTGGTGATCAACATGGTGAAAACGAAATTGAATATGCAACTATAGTGTCTAAAGAGTTGCTCAAAGACAGCATTGTCGTATGATTTTTTAATGCGTTTTCCGTGCTTGAGAAGAGTGAGTATCAGAGTCAATGCGGGATTATTGTCTGATTCAGACTCGTGTTTGGCAACATGTCGCACTCGCCAGACTGAAATGCGCCTTGTGTCGTTGATTGGGAGGCTGCTGTCTTTCCCTTCCTGCCGAGGAGCCACATCTCAATTTACAGGTACGCCCACTGCTGATAATATCTCTGGAGATTATATGTTTGGCAGCAATCCAGTGGAAATTAACTTTCTAAAATATCGGATTCCTCTGACGTGAAATATTACACCGTTCTTTATTGGTTGTTGAGGATGTATAAACAGCACGTTAATTACCTTGTAAAGGCAGGTAAGATCTCGCAGCTTTCCAGGGAGGTCGCCGGAGTCGCGAGCCCGTAAAGTTGCGTTAAGTACCCATCAGAAATTAAATGTAATCAGATGGATCGTAATGGGGTGGGATAATAACCTGTTCCTCCGTAACGATGGACGACCTTGTTATTAACGGAACAAGAGACACTCCTTCCGGTAATTCCCGCTCCCGACGTGTACTGACGACAGGAAAAACCTGCCGGCTGTGCATTGCTGAGATATGCTGCATGCTGCACGCATGTTCACGCACGCACCTGCATTTGCTGAGCCAGAAAGCATCCTTTATGATAACTGACGGTGCTATACGTACATCACTGTGTTAGTTGCGTTAAAATCCTTTTGTTAGGTTTCGTATGATGCGTTCAAAAAAGGACAAAAATTCAAATATTTACGATTTTGGCATCTGATTCGCTGGGAACTATGTTACTAATGTAGTCATAAAATATCCTAGTATCCTACATGTTGACTATGTTTTATTAAAATCCCTTAATTAGTTTTTGCCTGAAGCTCGGACAGACAGACGTGCAGGTAAAAATACAAGGTTTTTTTTTTTTATTGCTTTACGCTTCATCAATGGCCAAGGTCATTAGAGGCGGGATGGGACTGGGGAAAAGGAACAGGAAGGAATTCGGCCATGGCCTTTTTGAAGGAAGCATCCCGGCATTCGCCTGGTGTGCGAGGCCAGAACGGGAGAACGCGGGTTTGAATACCCGTCCGGGCATCCAGATTTTGGTATTCCATGGTTTCCCCAAATCACTCCAGGCGAATGCTGGGATGAAAAATTGTGCAGTATTGGTAAGTCTATCATCAGTATCATACATTGTAATTGCTCATTTGGAAATATATTACATGTACTGTAACTTTTCTACAATTTAATTATAGAATATAGATTCCAGATGAAACAGCATCTTTTTTAACAGTTATGGAATTTACTTTGGGAAAAAAAAACGAGAATACAAATATCGTTAACCGGAATACTGTAATCATAGTTTTTTTTATTGAGAGTGGAGAGGGGAAGTTGCTTTACATTAGACTAAAAATTGCCCGTGGCTGGTTTGCTTAGAGTAGGCCTTCTGAACCAGTGAAATGAAGCAAGTATATTGTTATTGTTCTTCCCAGCAATGTAAATATATATTGGGTTTATTTGAATATATGTTTGAGATTCTTGTTATTTTCATCTCACTGGGGCCCAGTAAACTTCGTCAAACACAGCACTACCAAAACGGAAATTCTTTGCCATCCTGCACCAAACTCCAAAGCAGTGGCTCCCTCTATCACAGTAAAGGGAAAGACTCTACAGTAAACAGAATGTGTAAGATTTTCCTTACCTCGGCAAATGAAAACATCGATATAGAAATTAATTAATGCATAAGATGTACTAGTGTAGCTTATAGACGTCTCCTAAAAAGTGTTTGACAACCATGACATATGAGCTAAACTAAAGCTCTAAGTTATAATACCATTGTAATACCAACTATATAACTGCACTCAGAATATCTGTATAAGTTCCATTAACGCAGTTCGAAAAGAATACTTACAATAAAGTGTCAGGATCGTCTAAAAAACGTTAGTACCCTACAAGAATCGAATATCACAAACACTGAGGAAATCATAATTAAGCACCCTCTACGGTGCGTTGGACATGTCGTGAAAGACTCTAACACTAGACTCCCGAAACAAAGCGCTTAATTGCATCTAAAGAACGGCCAACGAAGTTGGGGAGAACAACTGAAGCGATACAAGTCCAATTATAATAAATGCCAAATAAACACAAATAACTCGGAAGATGTGGCCTCTGTGGTGGTGGTGGTAAATTATACACGAGGGGCCACAGAATTTTTAAAGATAACGTGAAAAACTAAAATCCGTCAAAAGAATGGGTGGAAAGAGAGATGTTTAGGAGGGCTATTTCACCACGACCCCGTGCTGGTGTGCTGGGAGTGTGTCATCACTGTGGAAGGACATGTCTTTCTAAAATTTGACTTCTTAACCACTTATGGACACAGAAATAATAGATCTGAGAGAAAAGTCCATATTCGCGAACAAGTAAACGCGTCGATTTGACGATAAGATGCAGATCAGATTTTATGTCAAACCCAGAGTTTTGAAGCTATGAAAATCCCCTGAAAATCTCTTCATTAGTTTTCTCTTGATGCCAGAACCAACAGACAATTACACGGGGAAAAACTATCTTTTGTTTTTTGATTTTGTTTCAAGGATATCCAGACAATCTATTCCAATAACTTTTCCAAAAAATCTTCAGTGACCAGGTACATCCCCTCCCCGGTACAGATATATAACAGTATTGATATAGAGGCATTATATTTCTTGCTTTTGATCGTGACTCAATTTGTTGTTGTAAGATGCGTTCTTAAATTCACGACCTGTTAACGAATTTACATAATTTCAGTATTCTCCATACTTCACTTGCTAAGGGTGTCTAGAACTGTTTGTATTGCATCATTGTTAAAGTACAGCAGTTAAAGTAGAAAAGAAAATGTTAATCGATGTTTCGGACAAGCCAGTGCATACCTGTTGTGGGTTCCGAGTACGGAACAGTGGATGACGTCAGCCGGTATTTACGGAACTCCTGTAAAACCTGGAGAAAGCGTTACGATGTGTCTCCAGGCCACGCGCCATTCACTACTTAATGTGCGCTCACATCCCGACGAGTGTGTGCTTTAGGAGCGGCCAGCAACGGTTTTACACGGAGCGACTAATTGGAGGAACATGGGGCGACAACAATGGATGCAATGGAGACGTCGTGTTAAAAGCTTTTTTAATTGCACGCGCCGCCCATAAAGCGGCTCGGCCTCGGGAAGTGATCGCGACGACAAAGGCATGCGCACACACGTGTCGAGCGACGACCTCGCCACGAAACATGTCCACATTCTGGAATCCGAGATCTCAAGCAGAGTTAGAACGAGGGAAGAAAAATGAAATCGTTACACAAAAACCTAAAATTCTGACAGGAATTGGCCCCAATAAATGAAGTATATCACAAACCATCTTGGCAATTGAACTTTTTTCCCATTTGGGACCTTCCGATTCGGTCATGTTGTTGTCACTGGAACAGGGAAAGAATGGTAGACGGAAGTAAAAGGAATCAGCCATTATTTTATGATGGAACCATTACGGTAATTTCCTGGAATGGTAACTGGAAACCAAAGAAAACCAAAATCACGATGACCGGACCGAGGAGAATCGAACCCGTGTCCATCGGAATACCAGGCCCAAATGCATTTGCTCAGCCACCTGCCTTAGAAGATCGTTGATGCACAGTGCGAAAATCGAGCAGTCCATGCAAGGGTAGTACTCATGGCAGGAAATTTCTGTGATGATTTCAGATTCAAAAACTTCTCCCATTAGACGAATATGGGGGAAAAATTATAAAGTATCGCTAGTAATATGTAGGATTCTGGACTCAGCAAATCAAAAATATCTCAAGCAAACGCGAAAAGGCTCTGAACGTCACGAAAGCAACCAGAAAACCCTGGTGCGCTACAGAACCGAAAGTTGCTCTCGCTCTATACCAATCGCTCATGAGACCACACTTTGATTACGCATGCATATTCTACGGATCAGCAGTGGATAACACCCTCCACTTACTTTTACTTTCTTGTGTCCCGACATCATAATCGTTTTGGACAAAATTTTCGATATCTCTTCCTGTCCATAGGTCTTCTAGTGTTGTTGAAAACTGGCACCGCTTTCAAGTATAGAGGTGATCCATGGTCTGTTGTTCTCAACATTCATATCGATCATCTGTTGTCAGACCCCTTTTATACATTTTAGCTTTTACTGGGACCATTCCTGTTCTTGTAAGATTGAGGATTCTCCATTTTACCCAGTCCAATATTATGCCAGAAGGTTCTTCCTCAAAGATTGTTTACCAGTTTGGAGGATCGACGTTTCTGCGATTTACGAAAGGTGTTGCAGACATCAGCCTTCTAGGTGGAAGGCTTTGGATCATAAGCATTACGTGTCTCTCATCGAACGTTTGTTTGGAATCGCTCTGTGTACTCATGTGAGTTAGGGCGTATAAAAAATCCAGCTGCTTTGTCCAGTAGGTGTATTGCGTGCGTTTGGTTTTTACATAGCCGGTCACTATCGGATAAGTCTCATTCAAGGCTACTTCCACTTTTTTGAGCGTGGATTGGTTCCAAACAGGGCGTTCCAGGAAAGCCCTCCAAAACCTTGCCTGATTTCAGTATAAGGCTTTATGAATATTTACAGCGGTAATAACGTCACTCCAACTCTGCTAGAATCATTAGAGTCACCTTTCTACAAACGTCATGAGCAAATATGAATACAGTTTCTCTTTAAACAGAAGAAGATTAATAATAACACATAACAATATAATGTTGTCACCACTACTCGTAGATTTTTACAAGCCTAATGAAGCCACTCTCATATATCTCAACTTGAATACTGACACCAATCTGAAAGGCACCGGATATGGCAGCACCGTTAAGCTGGCGGAATTCTTAGCATTTTAGCGACATTTACATTGTTGGGTGTAAAACATACTCATCTGCCGGCGCTTACCTGGACCTAAAGATGAGATGATTTGATATGTTAAAACCTCCCCTAAAAACGCCCGCCTTCACTACTGAAATCCGCAGGCAGTTAAATATGCAGAGCGATTGGGCGATACAACATCAATTATCAGATCGATTCACGTCGGTGCTGGCCATGCAAGTAACCAACAAATACAATAACGTATATAAAATCCCGGAATCAGCTTATCGGCTAAAACTAAAGAGGGAAACGCTGGTGTTTATGTGGGTGAAAGCTTACATTGGGCCTGAAGGGAATGAACAGGTCGATTGCGTGGTGACTGGCATGTGAAGAATGTGGTTTATCCTTCCGAGTTGTTATATATCTAGTGAGTGGGGGAGACACGGATGATCAACGAGAGAGACACCATGGACAGATCCACCCCATAATCCCAAATCAATACTGGCGTCACAAACTTTTTATCCACAAAACATCTGTTGCAACCATCTCCAGGCTGACATTCAAATACAATTGTTTCTCCGTACATTGAAACAAAATAAAATATTATTCAAAGCTCCATGTGTGGTTGCGACTAAGTGAGTGTATGGAGAATTCCAGATATCTTCGTCAGCTGTTAAAATATATATATCACAACTGGTGACACTAGGTAACATTCCAGCACTAAATGTATTATATCTCCTTTCGACAGAAGACACCACGGTCCTGTTTCTGATATGCATGCTGTTAAAAGACTACTAAGTGAACATTCAAAACTAAGGCTTCTGATAGAAACTATTGTTTTGTTTTTTCTTGTTCGGGATGTTTAATAACTCAATTATTGTCACCATGTGATTAATAAATGCCAGAATGCAAAGGATTACCTGCCCACAACAAAGAGCAGAATGCGAGGGAAGAGGTTGTTGCAATGTTTCTCCATTTAGGTTTGTCGTGTCCTCTTCTCACCACGACCTCTTAATGGGGCACTGAGACCAACTTGTACATTCATAAAGTTCAAATTAATCGGTGAACGATGGCTGAGTTGTTTAAAGTGAGGCGTAACCAAGTCCTATGTGCTAAGTCTCATAACAAGAAATAAACTCTGGTTTCTCCGAGAACAAATGCTTCAAATCTATTCGGTGTTGTATCCTCGATGCAACGGGCTTTCATTCCGTTCGGAAGCATTTCCTACAGACAAAAGCCGTCTAGATCAGCTCATTAGCGTCTCCCTCATTCCAACCTTCTACTGTCTCTGCAGTGATGAAGAAGAGAACCCTTTTATCTAAAAATGGTTAACTCGGCTGCTTCCAGAAATTATTGTCAAGCAAGTTCCGCCAATATTCCATTACTAACTCCGTCTCTCCGAGGCTTTGAGAGAAGCGATTAGAGCCCGGAAAAGTGACTTACTTGCATCTTTGAAAATCGATAACACGTTAATAAGGTTTCATTTGGTTTTAGTATATCGACTCATATCAGTTCCGTGATGTTTTCTTAAGATGTACAGTTTCAATTAAATCCCTTTGTACCTTCAGCGAAAGTCCAGCCTTCAGCACATGCGTCCATTAATTCTGATGCTGCCGATTTGTAAGTCCCCATACTATAATCAGCAGAAGTATTCTTAAACAGTGAATGGGATACTTGGCTAATTTTGGGAAAGTAGTGTGCGTTACTATAATCAAGAATATATATATATATATATAATTTCTTTAAAAAAAAACGGAAAAATGCAAACTTTAGCATTTTTATACACTGATTTGAATTTGTTGCCAAATGCCCGCAACTGTCATGTCATGTCGTCTCTTGTGATGTCACATCTCTGGTCGTGCGGCTGTACGCAAAGCGGCGGTTTGCTTATTTTGTTGATATAATGAACTCTACAGTCTACAAGTGGTGTATAGTGCCTCAGTGTGTAAACACAGCTGGTAAAAAGCAAACAAATGTCTCATTTACGTTCCACACAAGGAAGATGTGCGTAAAAACTGGCTAAAATATGCACGACATAACTTAGCATATTTGTCTACAGAGTATTCAATATACTTTCGTGAAGACTGCTTTGACATAAGTTTTTATTTAATATTTTTATGTCTGAAACTTAAATTGCTATCGATAAATGAATTATCACTTTAGAAGTTGAATATCCTGTGCTGCCGTAAACACAACCTGCTGAATTCAGTCAGTAAAAATGTCTGCGGTTGATTATTATTCTCTAATACAATGACATTTTGGTTGGTTTAACTATACTTAATCTTCACAATTAATACAGGTACATCATTTCATCTGAATATTGGTATATTTTCGCGAAGAATGCTTGTTGGTAGTTCTTTATCTACTTATGTGCACAGCAATTAAGCTATATTTTTAACTTACCTACTGCCTCTGCTAATTTTGGTCTTATAAAACAATATTTATTTTGTGTTACCAATTATTTGTAGGCAATATAAGTTTCCGAAATCTATCCTCCAAACTGAGTTTAAAGCCTAATATTCAAAAACAACGTCGAGAAAGACTTCATTCTTACATAACTTTTCTTAATTATATGACAATATGAGCTCTTTATAGCACTTAACTATGCTTTCCATTTTTTAGTACGTATACTTTGAGGTAAATTTACTTATTCTGGAATTCTGCTGTGTTAAAATCGCTCTTTTATGTGAAAAACTTTTCCAGCTTTGTCACATCAATTTTGGGTAAATCCAGCTTTCATTGCAAATATTACTTGTTTTATGGACTGGTAATCAGAACTAAGTTATAGACTGGCTTAAAACCTTAATCATCCGACGCATAGATTGGCGACAGATGATTAATACACGGAGCAAAACTACGAGGGAGTACCCAAAAAAAACGGAATTATTATTTAAAACCTATATATTTTCAAAAAAAAATTATTTTTTTACAAAACAACCTTATCCCCTTCAAAATATTCTCCATTACAACTAAGACATTTGTCCCGCCGGTGCTTCCATTGTTCGAAACATTTTCTGTAGTCATCTTTAGAAATGGCTGACAGCTCCTCCCTCGTTGTTTTCTTGACCTTTTCAGTGTTGTCAAATTGGTGTCCTTTCATGCCCCTTTTCATGCGTGTAAATAAGAAAAAGTCGCAAGGAGCCAGGTCAGGGGAGTCAGGTGCGTGGGGCAGCGGAACCATGGCATTTTTTAGCCAAAAACTGCCTAACAGAGACAGCTGTGTGTGCAGGTGCATTGTCGTGGTGGAAGAACCAGTCCCCTGTCTGCCACAAATCGGGTTTTTTTGACGAACACTGTTGCGTAATCTTCTTAAAACTTCCGAATAAAAGGTTTGATTGACGGTCTGATGTGGGGGAACAAACTCTGAATGAACTACGCCCTTGGCATCAAAAAGCAAATGAAAATTGTTTTGATGTTTCATTCGACTTGACGACATTTTTTTTGGACTGGGTGACAATGTCGTCTTCCATTTGCTTGACTGTTGCTTTGTTTCTGTATCGTAACCATAGCACCATGACTCATCACCGGTAATCACCTTTGACAGAAAATTTGGATCAATTTCAAGCTGTTTCTTCAAAGCACGATATGTTTCAACTTGAGGTTCTTTCTGAATGTCAGTCAGAGCCCGAGGAACAAACGTGGCAAAAACCCTTTTCATTCCCAAATTTTTGGTTAAAATTCGCTGAACCGAGCTCCAAGACGACCCATTAATCTCTGACAGTTGATCAGTTGTCTGTCGACGGCCTCAGAGCACAAGACCTCAGATTTTTTTTAACCTTTATTGCCGAATCTGGCAGTTGATGGACATCCAGAACGAGGTTTGTCATCAATCAACATGTCGCCATTTTTAAACCGAGCGAACCACTCGTAAACTTGAGTTTTTTCCCATAGCGTCGTTTTTGCAAGCTGTTTTCATCATTAAAACAGTTTCAGCAGCTTTTTTACTGAGTAGAAAACAAAATTTCATAACCACACGTTTTTCACTTAAACTTTCCATCATCAAAAACGAAAAATGATAAAGCAGCGTTAGATAACAATCACTGCAGATTGACAGAACAAGCCAGGTCGACAACACAGGCGGCAAAGATGTGGCAATGAGTTGCGCTATAAACACCTAGCGGCAGAATCGCGTACTACACAAGCTCCACCCACGGCAATACTATTCCGGTTACTTTTAGGTACCTCCTCGTAGCGTGTACTGGGATGTGACGTCACGCGTTCTGATTGCCGTTTAGCATCACGTGACTTTTCTTCATTTTTATTTCACCAAAAACAATATGTTTTTAAGTCTTATCGAGAAAATTAATTTGATTTGCGGTATTCTTACAACTTGCTAAATTTTTTTAATATAAGTTTCATAGTTTTCTTTTTGTGTCAAGTACCCCACTGAAAACAATAGTTTAAGCATTGGTACTAGTACACTGTATCTCAAACATAGTGTATCGCGTTAATACTTATATATTTGAGTGGCATTTTAGTGATATACTTATTATCAGCTTGAAGTTAATTTGTAGCCGGAGCTTATTTTTTGCTGCGGGTTTACGTCCCCTCGACGTCAATTCCAATGATGATATAACTTAGGGAATGAATGATGCAACGTGTCTGCGAACCCCGTGAACTACGAGGAAATCTGTTTCGTGTTACTTTGTCCGTGCAACGTGTAATTTCTGAGACGGAGAGTGGAAAATATACGAGCTTTCGCCTAGACAACTATCGGAAAACAGCTTAAAAATCCGTAATTAGCATACGTGGTAGGCTATGAATAAAGGTCTATTGTTTCTCTCCATTTTGAGTGTGGCGTGCTCGAGAAAACTGGCCAGATTGAATTGGAAAGAATTCGTTTCTCGTTGAAGGAGGGCTGCGTGTTTGCCGTGTGGGCGGGACGGACGCGCCGGGCTAGATGAGCTGTCACTCACCGCGCCCGCCCGCCCGCGGCTGCGCGGCGGCCAGATGATGAACGGCTCATTTGCGCCCGCGCCGCGCGTGCAGATGGGATCGCCGATGCGCTGACAAGTTGGCCGGGCTGCTGCTAATGGGAGGCGGAGGACACCGATCACTCAGCGGGTCGTGGGAGACAGCTAATGGGGAGATATCAGCCAAGGCCGCTGCGCTACTCAGGCGAGCGTGCGGCGATTAGCAGTCCGAGTGGAACACGGTGCTCGAGATAGCGGCGACAGGATATGAGACTCGATTCAGCTTCCGTGTCTTTATTTGTGGGCCGGTATCGGGAGCAAGAAAACGCCTCAGTTCACTTTTTTTTTCTTATTTTGTTTGTTATTAACTTATTAGACGGTGAGAATTTAAGGTACACCAACCTCTTTCGCCGTTCTTCGGAGATAAAATTTCGTTTCCAACATGTTTTACTCTTTTGATGAAATAAAACGGAACGACCTAGCAGTCGGGTAGAAGTGAGATAGAAAAACCGGACCATTCCCTGATCTCATTAGTACCAAGTTTCATGTTACTTCACATCCTTAGCGGGTAAAATTTATTTCGCTGTGTTATGTTGAAGAAGCCAATTTGATTGCCACATTTATCTTCATTTTGTTTTTGTTTTTTGCTTATGGCCTTTCAGCTAGTAGATTAGATCATTAAAGGCGGGAATAATGGGGTCAAAGATCGGGAAGTAATGCGGCCATGGCCTTGTTAAGGAACCATCCCAGCATTACCCTGAGCGTTTTGGGGAAGTGAGGAAACTATAGAAAATCGATAATTGGATGGCTGGATGGAGATTCGAACCGGCGTTCTCCAGAATGCGAGGCCAGAGCATTAATTTTTTCCCACTAATCTCGTTCACATTTATATTTGTAGATAACTATTTCATACTTCACAAGCTTGCAGTTAAAAAGGGATTTTCACATTTCCGCATATACCGAACGTTCAGGAGGTTGCTGGAGGCAGAAATATCTTAAACACATTTTTCCCCCAGATCTCAGTCATACGATATGAAACTTTGTTAGTTTAAGACATGATGAAAACAATTAACAGATCATTTAAAGAAAATGTATAATTATCATCAATCTGCAAGGATTAAGCCATTTACGAATATCTGAAATACTTCTAGTTCATTTTCTAAAAACATTTCAGTTAATTATAGCATATCATACACTCAGTGATCGTAAAATTTGGCAGGTGATTATAGAAGCTCGGTGCATTCATTTTATTCATAGAAAAAGTAGTTACGATGTTGTTTTTTGATACAACTGGGTTCAGAGACTGGTTTGAAAACTTAATCTCGTCTTTAATATTAGTTAAACAATCATTGAAGTGTTAAAAAAGGAAATTTGAAAGAAATTGCCTTCCTTTATGAAATAATTGAGAATGGGCACTTTTATTGAATCGCAGTGTCAAAAGATCTAGCAATTGTTTAGTAAAGGATGGAATCTTTCTATTCTATTTATTGTTCTTGCATGTGTTGAACATTGTGATTACTACTGATGTATACTGTTTGTTTAGCAATATTTAACTAATTGTTCCTCGGCTACGATTATGTCTGTATTTTAACAATTACTGGTTATTATAAGTGAGTTTTCACCCGCGGACAGTGTAAAAACACATATGAACGCAAAACAACAATTTAACTACGAATATTAATTAAATGACATGAAGGAACAGGTCGGGATGACAGCATCATAAATGAATTACAAATCAAATGATATTCCAAGATAATTGCAACCAGAATTTATTGACATGTTCCCCATGATTGAATAAAAATTAAATCATTTTATTGATACCGAACTGATTATTAATTCTAAATAACAAGAAAATTAAACAAACATAAAACTTTCGCAGGTCACAAGCAGACTCTACGGCTCTGTAACGCATACCAGACAACGGAATTACTGGGTGTTACTTTGCTTTCGGCTAATTGTGGTGATAGTTCCGTGGTTACCCAGTGGCAGACACTGCTGATGGCCCAGGCGCAGACATGAGGCGAGGAATTTGCAACCCTTCTTCGAAGAACGTATATTTATAAATAAAATTCGTACTAGCATTTTGGCACTAGCATTTGCATGTCAAATTACACTACCAAATTATTGAATAGTCAAATCAATTTTGCAGGTAAATTTTGTTTGATCGAAAAAATCAATCACGCCAAATGATTATTGGAATCTAACCATTTTAACATTTTCTGATTATATTAGTCACAACAAAAAATTCAGAGCAGTTTGAATGTGTCATAATTACAGTTATGTGTGTAGCCGAATAGTGGGTCTCTCGAGAATAACTTTGACGGAAAATCTCATAAAAATTATGGTAGGAGCATATATTTTTACAGAAGATTCTGTTGAGTTTCCCCATTAACGAATATACACTCTCCATTTAAGATAAGGTTACTTGATAAGATGTATAACAAATTATAATTTCTCGACATCGACCAGTTAGTATCTTCTCACAAGCAACACGTTTTGTCCTTTCGTACTTTTTTAAAAGACAAAAATGATTTATGGAACCATAATTATATGTGATATCTTGCAAAGTTGTAATGGTTTCATGCTAGAGAATTATTATCAGAGGATTAATTTAATTTGTGCTTTCTTTCTTCCTTTAATAATTTGAACTTCGGTTGAGATCACAGACAGTAAATAACTCAAAAATTGTAATTCCGAAGCAACCAACTAATTCTCTACCGCAGAAAACAAAGGATTTGCAAATGGAGTTGAAATCTATTGGTTCTGTCACTGGTTATTTATTACGTTAGCGACAGTAAGATAATTCCTGGAGAAAGTGCTCCCAAAAGTAAGGTTGAGACCTGAAAAATGCGTTTGATTGCAGTTTGTGCCTTAATGTTCGTGTACAGCCATTACATTGATGAAAAACCAAGTCGCCGAAAGGAAAGCTACTACATGTCGCTCGAAATGTCGCCGCCTAATTTTCTCCGACTTCGACATCAGAGGGGACGGTTTTCACTTTCGTCGGAGAGGTCGCAGTGGTGATCCGTGTCCGATAGCGGCCACGGAGCCCATCTCTCACTCTCTCTGGACTCCAGCGAGCGACTCTGCGGAGGGGACCCTCTGCGTAACTCAGATCTCGAGCGCGCCCAATTAATCGGATCGACAGGAGGCCGTAATGAAGCCAAGTTACAAGCCGCACACAGACGGTCACTGAACCCGTTACCTGAGTGTCCTCACCCTCTGACGCCAGAATTGGATTGTTGAACAACGATTTAATTTCTTTTCTTGGTGAGAGGCCGAAAGTTTTTCCAAAAAATTATGAACGCATTTTGGTTATTGTTGTTTAGGCACTGCTACCCTGCACTCGGCGAGCTACGAGAGCCCAGAACCACATGCGGAAAGGGACTATTTATTAAGGTTTGTAGTCGGTTTTTCGAAATATTCTTCGTGGTCTATAGATTTTTCTTCAATAATACACTTTTCGCCAACACTATAACATTTTAACAAACTCCCTCAGCATAGATCGTCATTATTTATCTAAATCGCCGAAGGGACGTAAAAGAAAAGGCGTGCACCCAGGATCGAAAAGCAACCTACGAAGTATCACACTTAATAAGGTGATCAAATGACCTGTTGAAAGTGAAGTAGCTGAATTATGATGTCTCGAGCCTAGGGCGTGAACAGTAATAATCAACACTCTATTCGGAGGTGACCAGAGTCAACTCCCGGCTTCCTCTAGAGCAGTTGTTTTCGACCTGTGGGTCGCGACTCGCTCGAGGGTCTCCAAGACTTGCTACGGGGGGAGGGGGGTGGGGGGGGGGGTGGGGATCGCGGTCGCAAGCCAGGTAAATGTAAAAAGAAAGGGTTGTAGGTCTTACAGTACAGTAAAAACTGAAAATTTTCAATGAGAAAGCTGTGTCTGTTTACTTTTTAATAAATTGTCAACGGTTGTAAAAAGAGACGTAACCAAATATTTTCTAATTGGAGCCTATCTCTCTTCCTTTTACCATGTTTCGGTTAATTTCCGTCGTAACGTATATTTTTTTTCAGCTTTTATTTGCTTTCGCCACTGCCACTTGTAGCAGACGTGGTGGTCTGTGCATATCTTTTATTTTATCCTCCCTTGCTCTCTGACTCGCACTCGTACTCTAACAACTGATTGCAGTGAACGGAAATGAACTGTTCATATGTGGCTGCAGACCTCCCGCAAATATTGTTATCGAGTGATTAGCCGAGTTATAGGAGTGTTATAATTACACAATGTTTCGGCGCTCTCAATCGTTGTCGACATCTTCTGATAACGATTGAGAGCGCCGAAATATTTTGTAATTATAACACTCCTATAACTCGGCTAGTCACCCGAGAACAATATTTGTATTCTCAACGCCGAGAAAAACTACGTAATTATGTAAAATTAAATACGTCGTTTTTGAAATCACTGACATAGTTTTGTTATCTATATGGGGATCATCAAATTTTTTTTTTACTTGTAAAGTTGTCGCGTGTACAAAAAGGTTGAAAAACTCTGCTCTAGAGGAATGGACAAATTTTTCCTTCATATGCACCATGACCGGTTTCCTTATCGTTCGTTATACACAATTTTCTCTCTGCTTCCTCTTTTTTCGTCGAAGGAACTCAACGCTCTGAATATAGCAATAGGTTAATTTTTTTTGAATAAGCAAATCTGCCGTTCAGTCAACAAGACGTAAAACCATAGAGAAAAAAGAATAAGAAAAGGCCTTAACAGTGACAATCGTATTATTGCGTAGTTAAAGCATATGAATCAAAAAATGTAACAGAAAAGAGAATTTCGCAAGACAGGTAGATATTCTGGTATGAACGCTGGCATAATTGGATCCTGATTGAGATGGACAAACGTGGTTATCTTCTGAGATTTTTAGCGGTTTATCAGTTGGTAAAATAAAAGGATTTCAGTCATTCACGTGAAATATGAGATGATTTACATTTGGTACGTTTGTAAGAAAGGTGACTAAATAGCAAGCTCCTAGTAAGCCTGAATAAGTTTTAATTTCCACCTAGTGTACAAGTATTCATTCTGTAAGCTAACAGGAAATTAAACTAGAAGTATTCAATAAGTGCAATTTATGCTTGTAAATGAATTCTTTTAAATACTTCGTTTTAAACATAGCTTATCTTAAAAATGTACTTAGCCACTAAAACTAATAATCAGTGAATGTCCACCTGCAAGAGAGAGAACCCTGTCCTTTGTTGGCGGCGCTGCGTATCGCCTGCCATTTTGACTGAGTGGTAGATTACAGACGGATAGCACAGTTTCTGTTTGTTTTGTTTTCAAATGTTGACTTGAATGTAACTTTATATTGCTGTCTGAATTTCACTTAAAGCGAAAATGTTTTATGACCACAAGATTATGTAAACAGTAATATGAGTAGTGAAAATTCATCCTAACAACTTTTCTAACAAAATTGGTGAAAATCATATTTCTACATAAAATAAAAATACTTTAAAAAAATGGTGGTTTGTTATTATTTATAAAGAAATAGCTAAACTAAGTGCAATACGACAGCTAAGCAATGGTGCAGAAATGTTTGGGCACTTAAAAATCTAAATGCTATCCAGTCGATTTCTAGAAATATAACTCCAGATGACATTTATATGACAGGTAATTATGTGTCAGGTTCCACACACAAAAATCGTTTTAGAGATTACTTACTGGAACATTACACCTTTTTTTAAACCAAATTACTTTCATATTTCAAGAATGTTTCCCTTTTAAGGTATATGAATTAATAGAGTATTTATAAATCAAATGTTTATTCGGAAATGTTCGGGACACTTCGCATATACACACATTTTCTATTTACTTTTCGGTATGCAGTGACTGGTAGCGCGATTTACTATACATATAGTACTAGGGACTAAACCAGACAGCTCTGACGAGAAACTCAAAGGTTATAAGACTACGCTGACCTAAGCTCACTTCCTTTGTGTACTATTGGTTATTTTTGGTACTATTTGAAACTGAATCAATGAAATTAATAACTTTACTTCAAATGTAAATAAACTACTACTTTAACAGAAATAATTTTCACGCTTAAACTTTCTAAGAAGTTCAAATGCTTCATCCAGACAATTTGTTTAAGGACCCTACAATTATTGTTTATACAGTAGATAACAAACGATACAGTATCATCTAATTTATCCACCAAATGGGATTGACTGAGTTGTAAAGAGTTGATATGATGTAGTATTAATGGTCGTAAGCCGTGTAATCAAACACAACTTGTGAAGTCTAGACAGGGTTCTAACTGAATGCGGAGACAGAGCAACATTAGGGTTTCGCCCCAGCATGGTTTTGTGGTTATTTTCATGTCATCCTTGCCGATCGTATATGCTTTAGATGCCTTGGATTTGCTGTGTCGATTTAAGCTGCTTGTTTACTGTGACAGACTACCCATCTGTAAGGGAAATGGTATGGTCCGACCCGCACCTCATACATGTAACGGATTCTACGCTTGCTATAAACTGCTACATTTATATACTTGGGGATATGGTACTGATAATTCATTGCTGTAATTTGCCAATATCAGCATATAAAAAAACAGCTATTATGCATACTGGAGGATCTTCACATTCCCTGTCATCATACTTCGTCGGAATAAACTTAGAACAGGAGAAGCGGAAGCCATTGAGGAGGCCACAAATTGTTATTCGAGAGGCTTTATGGGTACCGTTATTGTAGATAATTAACCAGCTTTTTGCTTGTAGTCAGATATGGTTACCTTTAAATCCAGTAGTCCAGTAGTTTTCCATAAAGTACAGATGGGTTTTGCATACAAGATCTTGAAGTACGCCTTATTGCGGTAGCAGTAACACATGTCCTTTATGAGATGTGCAGCTGTCTCAATGGTAGTTTCACCTTTTCTGAAGCTAATCCGGTGCACTGATAAAAGGTTATTGCTTTCTTAGATAACACTCTACTCGACGGTTGACTACCCATTCTGGAGTGCTGAGAGCACCAGGCGAAAGGGATACGGTATTGAAGGACAAAACCATTATGGTTTCTTTTACCACTAGTTGACACTCCCTATCCTACCACGAAGGGACACATTATCCTCTTTGGTTAGGACAGAATGGGAAAACAGGTGGAACGGGAACAGACAGGAAAATGGACGCCAATATCGCACAATAAACAGTGTAATTAAGGAAAAACCATGGTTCGATAGTATTAAGCTTAATAGGAGTGAAATTTCATCGATATACAGACTGAGAACTGGACATGTTTACCTCTACGACAAAGATTTCATTCTAAAGAGACCAGACTCACCCCTGTTCGTGTCCTTCGCAAAACTAAAGGACATTTGTCATCTCATGTTAAAACGTAAAAAATATCAAGGTGTAAAAAAGGAATTGTTATAAGAATGCTTGCACACAACTGACATTCATTCCTTCACGCAAATGCTTGCATTTCCAACTAAATAATCAGTGAAATTAATTTCCTCATTTGTGTTAAGAAGTAAAGGTATAAAATAACCCTAAAGTAGCTGTAATAGATTCCTAAGATAACTCGGACGAATGCCAATTATATAAAAAAAAGAATTCCTATGAAAAATATGTGGTTTGATACAACTATTGCGACAGATGTTTTCGTTACATCACTTTCATTGATTCAACATCTGTTGTATTTTGTCTATCCTGAAACATTACTCGTATTTTAAATGTTAATAAAGCACGCCAATGCAACTATTTTATGTGGTGTAATGCCGTGCGCATTTTGCCTCTCATCGAGGCATGATCAGCGACGAATTTGTGTTGTAATTTTCAATTTGTTTATAAACTTATTGCATAATGTTTAATGAATCCTAAATTGAAAGGTTTACTGATTATTTACTACTTACTATTTACATTGGTATTATTAGGATGTTTAGTAATACATCTCTGCTTTTTTTCCAAAGCCTGTTCTGGCTAAAGCCATTTGTCTAGATGTTGTTAGCTACATGTAATCAGTGCGTTTTATCGCAACACTAAGTAGTAAAGAATCAGAAAATGTTTCAATCGAGTCCCACATGAAACATTTTGTAACAACTTTGCAAACTAAGTGTAAATTTCAACACGGATTCATCGCTGGTGATGTCTCAATGAGAGGTGAATTAACATTTAATTTAATACGCAACTGTGGAAAAATGGTCAACAGCAACATCCCATTACTCGTATCACTGATTCGTACATCACGTGTAAGTGGCGTAGAATACGTATACAGAATTTAACCAGGATCAATTGAATAACAGACATATGAATTATCCTCAACGCTTGATACTTGCTGTTGCTCAACTTTCTCTTCAGTGTGTGTGTGTTGACCCAAGTCGGGTCTGACTTCGCCAAGCCTTTTCGAGTGGCGAGAAATGAAAGTAAAGGACCCTGTTTGCTTTGAGAAAAGACAAACAGGTGACGTCTGTTACTAGTCTCCTTGTTTCTGTCTGTATCATTTTGTTAACTGGGGCAGTTTATTTTCTGAGAAGTCCACAATTTTCTTTCTCGTTTGTTGTATTTCATTAAATATTTTGTTGTTATTAAACGATATCTAGGAATTATCACTTCCTGATATTTTATTTAGTAAACAGTGATCGCTTACACTTTTGCTTTACGTATGTGAGTACTCCCTGTCAATACTTACTAATATCTAATTCGTAGGTTTTCTTCAGTTATATAGAAACCAATTTTAATTAGATTCAGTATGATCTGCTGAATTCAATATATTTTAAGCTATATCGCTGTCCGAAATAAATATTATAAAATCTGTAATAAAAAGTTGTAATTGACTCCTTTATAACTTAACGAAAATAATCTATTGTTTTTGTAAGTCCATTTTCACTCCCTTGGTTAAATGTCTAATTTAAAAGTTGTATAGTTATCTGCTACAAAACTATTTTTTTCTGTTATTTATATTTGATGTAATTTTCTGATAATTTGAGTTGATAACAAATTAAGTGTTTAAATTGCACTACGACGTTTTATAATAACTTAAACACAGATCTCTCTCTCTATGTGAGCACACACTGATAGCTAGGCCAAGTTCTCATTTTATTTGCGTTTCTCCCGAGCCTAGCGTTCGGGAGGACGCGGGCTCAAAGCCCCTTCCAGCCATCCAAATCTCGCTTTACCGTGGTTTCTCCAAATCAGTATAGGCGCATTCCGGCCAAGGCCGAATTCTTTCCCCTGTATTGCTCCAATCCCCTACCAGCTCTAATGACCGTGATGTCGACAGGCCGTAAATCCAGGAAAAAAATGTTTGCGTTGATTTATAACTGTAAGTTTTTGTTTTGGATTTCATATCAGTAAATCGATGTACTTTCCGTTGTTTTCAAAAATTGATCATTTCTGAATAAGTTTTATAAAATGTAAGCCCATGTCAATAAAATTTACTGTCAACATAACTGATGAAGTTTATTTCTCCGGCTATAATATAATTTAGCTTTGGTTTTGAACTGTGAATTTAAAATTATTTAAAACGCCACATTCACAATTACCCCGAGATACATATAGTCTACAGTAAAAATTATCTTTTATTTTCCCAAATCATAATATCAAATGAAAGTCACATAATCATAAGTCCAGTGAAATTAAAAGGAATTAATTGCCTCTTGATATTTGGTCACAAATCGTTTTCTTTTTTCCGCTCTCTAGAGGTGAACTCCTAGAAGAAATTTGATCCAATCATAGATTTTTAAACACGTTTATCATAGGCCTTTAACTTAGTGGATTGCACGACCACGCTACAACGGTGAACTGGGAAGTAATAAATGGTATGGAGTTTAGGATTCGTGGTTCTGTTGAGCAAAATTGAATGATGAACGTAAGCAATAAATAGTTGTGTTCAGTCTGCCAGTAAAGGCCCCTGCCAGGCAGACCTCACACACAACGCGCCTGCACGCCGGGATACATATGCGACTCCAAACAGGCGCAGAGGCATCAAAACAAACCAGGAAAACAAATAGAATCATCTAGAAGCTAAGTGGGACTATTTCTTACAGAGGTCGCCGTACTACCACACAACGGAATTCCTGCGCCAGGCCGCCTATATAAGCGTAGCCGGCCGCTCCACCGCCAGTTCCAGCCTGACCGCTGAACCAGCGTCAACTACAGAAGACCACCGGAAGTTCGCGAGAAGTAGAAGCCGTCACACTACCCCGGATCAGGACCAGGCTGAAATTCTCGACGGTCTTCTGATAACTGTACCCACATTTGTTTATGGTTTACCTGTTGTATTGTGTACCGAGTAATAAACTTCAAGGAACCGTTAAGTGTAGTTCACTTCAAGTTGTTTCCCCTTTTCTAGTGACTAGATCAACTTTTAGAAGTCTAGGTACTCATAACGGGCGCAGGATCTCTAGTCTCGGTTTATTTACTTACACTGTGTTCCCCATGTACGAAAGAATTCTTCTTTGTAGCATTGCAACAATCACTTCTAAAACAACCGTTAGCTAGAAAGGGGTGTTTTTAATAAATTTGATGTTCATTGTTATCTATTGTAATTAGAGTTTATGTCCATGTAAATTAATTCAAATATTACGGGTTTTTATTGCTCGGGTACCACTGAAGATTTTCTTCTGAATGTTCCTGAAAATGGTCTTCAAATATTTAAATCACTCTTTTAGAAGCATTTTTTCATTTAAGACACATATACACCCTTTATTGTTGTACTTTGTTGTGACCAAAACACGGATTGCATTTATTGTTTAACAGACTTTATCACCAGAAAATTGTTACTATTGCATATTTTGAGTTCCTGTTCTCGTACTTTCTTCCCGGTTGATAAACACTTTTCAGCGAAACAGGAATATATCACTGCAAGCACAGTTTTGGAACACTCAGTTCAAAAATTTTGTACCATTACACAAGAAAAGTTAATTTCTATAATTCCTATAAATTCCAGCATATTCATTTCATGATTCATTTTTTCCCAAGCAATATCAATTCATTAATTTCAATGTTAGATGATCTCTGATTTCTATTATACATACTGGAACATAAAACTTTTCGTAATTTTCTACTGTTGAATTAGTTCTTGTGCCGACTGAAGTACGTCGTGTATTCGACCTTTGTTAACATTATTTTAGTATACAAAGTAAGCACTATTTATTCTTCTTCTGAGGTCTACGCAATTATTACTTTTCTTTTTTTATACATGCATAAATAATAATTTTTTGCAGGTTTTTGATGGAACTGAAGCAAGAGGAAGTACACACTAAGACAAACATTCTCTTCATGAGATAATCGAATATTATTCCTGTATGTTGACCAGGTAGCTCCTCACGTACGTTTTCTAAGTGAATTTAAAGCTTTTCAGAGTTAATTGTTTCTAAAATTGCCGCGGTAGGATTAATTATACAAAGTTAGATGACATATTTGATGAATCTGAAAAAAAGGAAATAATAACCGACTCTTTTATTAAAGGAAGTAGTGTTCTAATCTCCTTGTTTCCTCACTGGTTAAATCTGTCGACACAAGTAAATTCACCATTGTAATTTGTCGTAATAGGATGTTTAAAACCGTTCACGCCGTAAATCTGATCACATAAGAGTGCTTTGCGCTAGTGGTATCTTTGATGCAGAAATAAATTTCTCTGCACTTGTAATGCGGAACAAATTGTACTTTAGTTTGCAGGAGTCGAATAAATTACGCGTTCTTTTTCATTAATACGATAGCAGAAACAAGAACAGGTTTTCTTGCGGAATAATTCAGGCTTATTAACATATGAAACGCAAAGCACTCGTTCACTGGAGTTTCTGCCAGTAGCTGGTTTTAGTGCGCGTTCTTCAGATCGTCAACACCGGTCTATATTTGTATTTAATTACCATACACGTTGTAGGAGAACTTAATAAATTATAAAAATTACGACAGTTTTCAACGTAGTGTGCATATCTCCTCCTTCAAGTAGGGACAGTTAGCAACAACAGTGCATCGAAGTGCAATTCATTCTCACTGCCTATCCTCGAATTGGGGTTACTGTCAGCAATGCGCTTTGAATTTAAATCCCAGAACCAGCGGTGTTGGCTTCTGGCCTAATGATTAATGGTATCCAGCTGCTGTGAAAGCTTATTTGACATCTGTTTGCTTTAAAGAACACAGCGAATTGCGGCGGTGCCACTTTTTGTCAATGACGACGAAATCTTATTTTTAATAATGTACATGTTTGCACGTCTGTCTTTCCTTTGTTAATTTTATAACTAATTTAAATGCTACACCATACAGGGTAAAAAAACTTAAATCGCAGTGGTTTATTAAAGTTTAATTGAACATATAGTGATAACTCATCCATCAAATTCAAGGCTTCTTTAAATAACTGTATGATGTTTCTTTGTCTTGTTATTGTTGCAAAGAAAAAAAAAAATGTTTTCGAAATTGAAATTCATGTTTAAGAATCGAAATTCAACTGAGGACTTGTATTCATGGATAATATTCGTTGCTAGAAAATTTAAACATAGAAATATATTTCTTCTGGATTTACAATTCTTGAAAGAATAGAAGTCATAGGCATTCTAATAGTTTAGTGTTTGGTAGATAAAACTGGAACTGCAATTAAGTATCTAAGGTTTTCAGAATATAAGTTTCTGAAATTGTTTCGTTCGGAACCAAATACGTTTATCCTGTATCCACTGTTCCAGCTTTTTTTTTTTTTTTTTTTTTTTTTTTTTTTTTTTTTTAAATTCCTAATTCTACGCTAAACGGAATTTTCCGTTACTTCCAAGGTTAGGGACTAAAACCAGTTTCAAGGTGTAAGCTGGCGTATATTCGGCAACAGTTCAGTACCTTTTTCGTATTTCATGGACTTTCACTTTACCAAAGCTACAAGGTTTAATCAAAATGTGGGTATAAGGTAGATCTCAGAGTATCCAAACATTAAGGAAATAAATCTTAAAACATGTAAAGCTTTTCATAAGGTCAAAAATGTTGCTATAATCACCCATGTGGTATATGTACTTTTAAACTGGTTTTTATAAAACGTAATCTGTACGTAATGGGCTTGTTTGTGTTTAAGGACTATACTAAATAACAACCAATTCAAGACCTTCATTTTCAGTAAAAACAATAGTTTCCTGGGAAAAACTACTCTAATATTATTTACTTAAGTTAAAATAAAAAAAAGTGCGTGATACATAAATAATGCGGCTAATTCGATCAGAAATTTAAAGATTTTTTTTTACTGCGAATGCGATACCTGATATTATAAACTTGGGTAAAGGCTGTCATTTGATTTGTTATCACTAACGGTAACGGTATGGAATATGCAGACATAATATGGAATGGTATTATCTTACGCAATTTCACACATTGTTACACATTTTACGGTTTCTGGCAAGAATTTGGCACCGATGTCATGGAAACAGCTAAGCCATTAAAATCATACTCATTTAAATATTTTCACACATTTTGTGATCGAAGTCCTTCTTTATTTCTGTTTTGGTAAGTACTTACTTACTACAGTGGCATCACCGACCATAGTAGATCCACTGCCTTCTCCAAAGAACTCTGTCTATCCATTTCCCCTCCTCCGAAATGCATTCCTTTTTTGCGTTTTCCACGATTACATCAAGCCACCTGAATCTTGGTCTCTTCCTTGCAAAGCATCCTTTTGTCTTCCCTTGTTATTACGCGACCTTCCCACCGTAAACTTTGATTATTTATTGTTGCTACTATATAAGGAAGCTGGTACAAGCTCCATAGCTCTCTATTTTTCTTCTTCTTCCTCTTCAACTGGACCAAAAAGTTTTCTGAGAATCCCATTTCAAATGTCATTAACCTATTCTCCATTATTGTAGTTAAGGCCCATAGTTCGCTACCATACAATGTTACTGGCTGTATTATGGTATTTTATATACTAAGTTTTGATATTCTTGACAATAATTTTACCTTTAACATTTTCCCAATCGAAAAATTGCACCTATTACTTGTCTGTATTCCTCCCACAACCATCTTTACATTATGTTTCACTGATTCAAGAGCCCTCCAAGATATAAAATATACTTTTTCCAAAGATACTCCATCTATATTTATACCTGTAGGCCCCACATTCTCGGTAAAATGGTGATCAAATTTGTTTAGTTCAGTGTAACAACTTCTTACTTTATTTCAAAGTAGCCAAGGTAGTGACTACTGTTAATAGCTTGATGAGCTCTCGTTTACTGTGGTTGCCACTGCCTCCGCTCCTCCTGTAACGAGGCTGGTCCGCCCACGCCGGGCGAGCTGTCCCTGCCGCCACACCACTGGACACTTCAATTACTGTACACCTGGGCCGCGACACCCGTTACAAGCACAACAGCTTTCTGTGACACGTACTACTGAACCATTTTAAATTAACTTGTCAGCGCGAAGTAAAAAGTCTTATGCCTTAAATGTAGAATGCGATGGAATCATTAAATTATCAAATACGAAAATTCAACAAAATTTGTTGCATTATCCACACAGATTATTTTCAGTCCTTAGGTCTGCAGCAACTCTCTAAAATCAAACAAAATAATGACTAGAATGGAGGATATCAATATCTTAAACATTTCTGTATTAATACATTTCATACAGCCCCTTTTTAAGTTTTTTTTACCTGTTTAGTTCCCTATAACAACTATTTATAATTTCGAAGTCCATTTCACTACAATTATATGGAAAAGATCGTGCTCCAGGATTTCTCCTCCTATTTATAACGGTATTATCAATCCAGTCATCTCTTCTTTTATTTTTAAATGTCTCATCTTTATCTGAAATCTCTCATCAAAGGCATAAATACGATATTTTCAGAAGAGTGCCATTCTTATGATTATTGAAGTCTGGAGTTACCATATACTGTTTCCGACATTTGTTCCATAACCATGTGTTTCGAACCTGTTCCAACAGCTTTTGTCCATCTTTCAGATTTACTCCAAAGGATTTTTTGTTGACTTAGACTCATGATGCACTCTTCCACTCCAGATTTTTCGACCTTCTTGATGTTTCTGGTAGCATCAAATAATTTTGTCTGTGATATGCTAGGAGCGTGAGAAACATTTCACGACAAGGAATCATTAAAACTTAACGCGCGCTATAAACATAGGCCTAATTCCATATTAGGTATTTATGTATTGTTTGAAATTACTCAAATTTTTCGCGCTATTGACTATAATTTTAACCCTTCGATCTATTCAATTTAAACGTGCTACACTCTTAATCTGTGAGAAAAGGGAGCGGCGTACTGCAGTATTGAAGGCTAAGCTGACATAATCAGTAGTATATCGGCAATAGATAAACAAAAGCGAAACTTTTTTCTACGGAATGCGGGATTATTGAACAAAGTCAGAAAATTTCTACCTGTAATGTTTTACATAAACATTTGTATCAATTGAAAGTATTGGCGTATTTTAATTCTTAACTAATAATTGAAGGTTTTTAATAATTTATTGTTAACCAGTATTCGCCAGATTCTGCGGAAATGTTCGTTCCAATTACTAAGTATTATTTAATAACGGAAAATTGTAATCTATAGTTGCGATGAGAAAATTAATGATTCGTTACAAAGAGCATCTTTTTTCTTTTTTGAGGGGCAAACTACTCCCGTTCACAACTCTCAAAGAATCATTAACGAATTAACGGGAAAAAATATACTACCTTATTGTAATAAACTGAAAATAATAGCCAAGAAAACAAAATAATCTTGAAGGAAGCGGTCTTTATGAAATTAGAGGCCGAATTTATCCAGGCAGCTAAGGAGGATATTGAATGAGGTCGGAAGTAACCGAAAGACCTAATTTCCAAAAGGAACAGAGAGAACAATGGTATCGAATAAATTACAGGCTATGCCGGGCTCTTTGAGATTCACCTGCAGATAGTTTTCGCCTCAATGGAGTTAGTTAACCGTACAACCGAAGGTGAAGAGGTTTGCACTGAGATTGATTTTCCAAGATGTATTTATTATTTTTCTTGGCTTTGTTATTTAGCTTGCGTTCAGCTGACTGTAAATGTGTGAGCAAACAAACAGTTATTGTTATTGTAGCGTGGAGAGATCACTGCTTGAGGAGTTCGCTCAACCAGTGATATGAGAACAGCAGTTTGTTCTATTGTTCGGCACTGTACTGCTTTTACTACTTTCAGAAATAAACAAAAAAGTAAAGACTAATGGCTTTTTAACTGTTATTCAAAGCGTACGCAAAAACTACTGATTAATTAGAAGTAATCAGTCGGTCAAAAAGAAAAGAGAATATGGTTGTGAAGGTCAATCTTCAGTTCGTACACCGGCTCTTTTCAGTACGTTATTCACAACCTAACACTTCTGAGTATGCTGTTTCCATTACGAGAAGCGTTTATGCGTTTCTCAATTGGCACATAAAAATATTAACATGTTCTCCTTTCCATTCTTTCGTTGATATGAAAATTCTTCTGCCTATATTCTTGTCACGTTCTAATAATGATTCACCTCACAGTTTGTGTACGTTGAAAATTTCTGAAAATACACAGAAACGACATTCGGGAAAACAAAAACTCCTACGCTCGTAGAACTGGGAGGTATGTATTAGATTTTAATGGTCTTCAATTCGTTACACGACAAAAATGTAAATGAAAAATCACTGAGGGAAAGATTTGCATAGTGTGAGCGATAATCAGGTAAAATGATTTTTTTTTTTTTTTAAAGTGTTAGCAGATATTTCAATCGAAATTTGTCACAGATGTGCGTAACATTTTTCCAAACATGGGAGTAAAATTGCGTCACTTAGATATGGGCTAATTGTCCTTGTCGCTGTGAATCAAATGTAGTAAAATATTCATATACTGAATCGTCCAAAATGTTGTACCGTGGCAACGAATAATGCTTAAAGTTTACATACCTGTTCCTCCGATGAATTTAGAACAATTTTACCGAGACGTTAGTTTGAAACTTATACAATATCTACAAGATGAGTCTGTTTTCAATATTTGTAAATTTTTTTCAACCTGTATCTTCTTATATCATCTCAATTATAGTAAGTATGTAGTGATAGCATCTTCAAATACAAGCACAGCTCATGATCTGAGACGTTGAATTTAGTAAAAAATAAAATAATAAGAATTATCAGTGGGTCAATTATAAAATTTAAAAACAATATGTTGACACATGAAAATTAACGGATATGTAAATGCAAAAGATACGTCATTACACACAATACTAAAGTTATATAGGTTATCTGTCGAGTTATGTGGAAAACATATCCGTTAGAAGACGTTGATCATAATTACATTCATTATAAAAGAAGGATTCATGTGTCATTGTTTAAGTAGGCGTATAAATAATATTTTTGAAGCTACAGAGTTCTCCATTTATTCATTCACAATGATGCTGAACAGATAATTGAACGACGCATTGAACGGATCACATAACCAAACAAACACAAGAGTTTGACATTCACATGGAGTGATTTTGGGAAACCATGGAAAACCTAAATCTGGATACCCGTACGGGAATTTGAACCCACGTCCTCCCAACTGCGAGGCCAGAACGTTTAAATTTTCTCCCACCACGCTCGGTTAAAACACTTTGATATGTTGATAAGTAAGTTACCTCTGATAATAAATAGTTTCTTGGTGCTTTTGTAGTGAAAAGATGTTTTCGGCAGTTTTCTTTGATGCTGCTTTAGATTTTAATACACAAAAAAAATGAATACTGCATTTGTGAAACATTACTGAAGAACAACTACCAAAGCAAAATACTAAATTTAAAAAAATAAACAGTGAAGTTATAAAATTGGTAGCTTTCTTTGTCACTGGATACTATGGTGTACTAGAAGATTTGTGAATGCCAGCCAAAAAAATATTTTTAGATAATCATGGAAAACAATTCGATCAGGCAGGGGTATTGCGAAATAGCTTTTCAGCTTCTGTACTTATTGATTGTAAATGAAATCAGAGAAATAAGTTTCAGGCTGATATATGCATGAAACTTTGATTTGTTCATAATGTAATATGCAACGGTAAAACAAAAAGTACTAGAAGAATTTGCATTTTAGAAGATTGTGGGTTAATAAGCTTTGTTATAAACAGAGATACGATATGAAGACACAGACATACCTACGCCATCGGTGATCTTTCAATTCGGGAGATCCATTGGTCACTCACTATTCAGTTTTTTACGACTAGGAAGTTACAGAAGAGGAGTTCGCAATTAAAAAGTGTGCTTCCCTTGGACTTGTATCGTCGTGGCGCCTACTGGGCTATACCGCCTGCAGTGGCCGCTACCCGGCAGACAGCCCGCCCGGGCTCGCACGTGCGGACCCGCTGCCCGCGGGGCTCTGCATTTGTGGGACCATTGCTGACGTCATAAACGGCGTTGATCGGCGGCCGTGCCGAGCCGCTAGGCGAGCTGCATACGGAACGAGCGCTCGGCGCCCGGCAGCCTGCGTGGGAGGAGGAAGAAAGAACCTGTTCTGCGGCCAACGGGCTCAACGCTCCGCCACGGCTCACGCAGACGCTCGTAATTCGGTTAATAGATAAAACATCTCTGAACCAGCTTGAAACACCACCCAAAGAGGGTGGAGACACATTTATAGTCCAATGTTGAAGCATTTCAGCAAATGCTGTTACGGTTAGGTTGATGAAATACGCAGTTTTTGTTCATTTATCTGATTCGAGTCAACGGATGTGTAGTAAAAAATAAAACTGGGAAAGAAGAATTTATTTTATTCCTCCTATAACCAACTATTTTGCTTGAGGTAGGTATTTGTGACTGCTATCTGATCCTTGGGCTTACTGATTATCATCTGATTTTAGTTTAGTCCGAATTTAAAGATGAAGGTATTTTTAACTTTTTTTTTGATTTTATGGGTGAAACCAGCAGTACCTAAATATCAGATTCCACAGAAGTGCATTCTGAACGAAACCTAGATACAAAATAAAATTTTTATGAATCGTTTCTATTCATTCGGTCATAGAATTAGAAATCTTATGTAGTAGAACGTGAATTTGTGACATGAGAGAAGCCACAACTTTCTACTTAACGTAACTCACGTACTGTTATGGTCTATTTAATAAACTGCCAGATGAATTAAACTAAGAATCAACCATGAATTCCTGGATTCAAGTCAGCTACGCATTCCAAAGAAATCTACAAGGATATGGCAATTCAACAATCCAAGGGAGATGTCTTTGCACAAAAAAAAGGAGCTGCTATCTCCACCGAGCCTGGAAGGTCAGTGGTAGCCCTCGAGCCTGGAACTGCAAAGGACGCGTATTAAAATTTCCGTCCAGAACTCCAGATTTAACTTTTTCCATGGTTTCCGAAAAACACTCTCGGTGAATTTTAATGTAGATTCTTCAGAGAGTCTTGGCCTAATTCACTCCAGTTTCTTGTAAAAATTGTTTCTTGCCTCAGATATCAGTATGCTCACTGGGAAAATTAAATCTGGATTTCATGAGGTATACACTCTTTCATATTACTAATATATGACTAGTTGCTTGGTTGTGTGTTGCATGTTGTAACAAAAGTATTCTGATCGATTTTTCAGTGTTATATGAAAGTGGTAAGCGAAGCTCCTGTATGTAATTGTAATATATCTGAAAGTATAGATTCTTGATTGCTCCTTAAATATAAATTAAAGCGCTATTATATAATTTTTAGTTTATTGAACATCTTTGCCAATTAACTATTACTTGTATTTAGAGATAGCTCTCAGTTCCACTGATTTATGCAGTGAAACATATCAGTTTGCTCTGATGATAACTTTTCATTAATTAGTATGTTGACAATATGTGTGAAATTATAAAAAATACTCAATTATTATTTTCTGCTATCATTTTTTTTCCTTTTAAAGCCAATACAATTTACAGGTGATGTTTATACATCGGTTACAGAAACTTACGACAAATATTCTCTCGAATAGTGTGTAATTAATTCAGCAAATAGTATTTAAACAAACAAAAATTAAAAAATCTTTGTCTTTATTTCATAATAAATATATTAATATATTTTTCTTCAAAAGTATCCTCATAATGCTCGTAATTCATTTTCATATTCAGTTATTCCACTTCCAACCTTCTCTTATTATGAAAAAAACATATGGCGTGGATGGAAGACTCAAGGGAGTGAATCTGTTCCGTGACTATTCTATCACTTGCTACCTGGTATTACCTAACACTTCATTCCTTTTAAAACAAAACTATAGTGAGATCAGATAATGACTATGACATGATTATGAGTGCTCAAAAATATTCTTTTAAATAATGCAACATCGTTCATAGCATTCGACCACAAAGTTACTTTTTAAGGACGAGGCAGCAGGAAGGAAAACTGGTGGATAAGAATATCATAAAAAAACTCATTGCTACCAGGCACTGAAAATAATCATGCTTAATTGTTGAAACTTTGAAATTACAACTAAAATAAATTTAAAAAAAAAGCAAGAAATGTGGTTTCTCTAAAGTGTCTTGAAAAATGGTGTTAAGAAAATTTTTCTTACTCTCTAATTTCAAAAATAATTTGATGCAAATTATTTGATTCATGATACCAACGCTGCACTGAAGAGTACGAGAATAGGGATTCATGTACCCAATTATAAGGTGTACATGTAGAGATATTTGTAGAGAGAGGAACACTTCCAACCAGTCGTCTTTACGTTCAGCGCGCAGTGCAGCTTTAAAATCATATAACAAAGTATACAGGTAGAAAGAAGATTGGAGGGCCAGGCAGACACAGGAGTGGCACCTGTTGCCGCCCCGCTGTGTCTGCAGACAGGTAATTTAGTTCAGTGAGTCGAACCATCACCAGCATGGTACTCAGTTGTGGCTATGTGATAGAGTTATATTAACGACTGTGCGGAAATACTCGCAATTACAGCAGTATGTATAGAGCAACTTGTTTGTCGATGCGACATAGTCCATTTCCATTGTTGCAATATGGTATATTACTGTTAAAACTTCCTTTTTTTCTGTGCGTAGTTTCCGATGTTTACTCATGTTAAAATACGGCAAAAATAGAGTAATGTGTTTTTAATGACAGGAATGTATTTTTAAAATAAATTTAGATTTTTCCTGACAAATGTTATATCACAGTTAAAAACCGAAAGTGGAAGTAATTAAAGTTGAGGTTACGTTGTTGGAAAAATATTTAATTCAATGATGAGAATATTAATATTTTAGTTGTATTTGGTTTCCAGAAATAAAACAACAATTATGCCAAGAAAATATCTTGATCCAAATCGAGGGCTCTCCATGAAGTATTGGAAATTTACTGGAAAATGTATGATTACACAACAGTCCAATAACGGTGTCGTATAAACGGGATCTCGCGAACATTATACCATGTAGAATTTTTTATTTCCTTATCTTGTATTTATTGGTAAGAGTATGCAGAAACAAATTTTTGAGGTCCGACACGCTCTGAACAATTTTTATGGCGATAAAACCTCGAAATTATTCCACTTTTTTTTCGCGCTACAATTCATTCCTGATGAATCCTAGCAAGAAATACTTTATTTAAAATTTGACAATATTTCCGCAACTTCTGCATTTATTTATTTCGTGTCAGAAACATACAGTCACATTATCACAAACATCAAATTGTACTGGACCAGAACATGGCCACTTCCAGTGCATTTTCTGAGGCCTCATACAGATCAGCTGCCGAGCAGAATGCTCGACACAGTCGACACTGGAGCATGTGCTGAACAGTCTGATCTCCGCAGTCGCACTTGATACCAACGATCTCACTCCTGGTCTTAGCCTATTTAAAGACGTCCACATCAACCATCCCTTGTCATAGCCAGGTGACAAAGATTCGGACAATCTTGCCCAGCCATGCGGATGGGGATCCTTGGTTTCCCATAGTTGTAACCTGGCTTTCTCAGTTGCCATTGTAAGTTCCTTAGACTTTCTTATGAAACTTTTCCTGGAATTCAGTCTTTGTCTGTGTGGTATATGCCCATATAATGGATGAGATCTTTCACGGTCCACTTTCCTCCTTTCCTTATTCACTGCTATTTACCCTCGAACAGAAGGTGGTGCTATTCCTGCGAGGCGGTGGATCCATTCGACTGGAGTTGATTTTAAGCAGCCTGTTATGATTCTGCAAGTGTCGTTAAGTGCAATGTCTACCTATTTGGCATGGGTTTAGCTGTACCATACAGGACAGGCATACTCTTCAGACGAATAACACAGTGCTAAGGCAGATGTTCGAATTGTTTCAGGTTGGCTACTTTTACATTAAAAAGTTTTTTCTAAACTCAAAACTAAGCAATCTGCAGTTCTTCAAAAACCAGGAAAACTTAACATTTTTCCTGAAAAGTTGATTTACACGTACATTGTTGGATTAAATGATCTGGAACTCCTGTACATGTATATATGATACAGTATACATACATTTTGTGCTGAAGGTGAAATCATATGACTTTATGGCGGGGAGATACCGAAGGATTGTTCGGCCGCCAGGTGACAGAGTTTTCAGTTCACCACGCCACACACCTATCTTACCCAACCAGGTAATCATACGGCTTAACGTGGAATCCAAAGCACCGAAGCATTTTGGCATACTAAGCAACAAGCTGAACCGGAGGTGAAGGTCGGATTAAGGGCACTTGAAAATCACAGTCGAGATCAGGATTTAAACCAGGGACTTTTCGGTCTTTAGTCAGACGCCTTAACCACTGAGCCTATAGCCCTAAGTTTATTTGCATATGCAATATTCAGTCAAAATAAAGTCATAATAAACTAAAAAATAGGTTATAAATCAATTTCTTTTCTGTATGGATGTTGCGGGCAGATAAATGTCTTCATGTAGTATAGTGTCTCATTCATCCATTGCAGCAGAAGCAGTGTCCACATCAAGCGTCGTGGGAGAGTGGTAACGCTCTACCCTCGCGTTCGGTAGGACACGGATTCGAATCCAGATTTAGGTTATCCTTGGTTTTCCCAAATGCCCGGCTGAATTGCTTATCGTTCCTTGCATCCAGTCCTTTCCCGCCTCTGATAACTTCGATGTTGACGTGGCGTAAAGCCATAACAACAAAAACATAACAACAGCAGCTTTCTCGAGATAAAAAAAAACGCGTCCTTTCCTTCATCTACTTCCGTCTCAGGAATGATTTCAAAAGACAGGCCAGAGCAGTTTTTGCAAGCAACTGAGTAGTGCATACAAAATTTGCGCACCTGCTTATTGCAGTGCAACCTTTCTTGCAGAAACATATTACAAAATTACATTCAAGTTCAGCGTATTTCGTCATTGTGACTGGAATTAGACTGGATGATCCTTTCCTCCGTTCCAATAGCAATGGGTGCGTTTCTCAACTCAGCAATGCTTGCACTTGCTGATACGTGCGCATTAAGGGAGATGTTGCCGGATCTGATGTTGATACCAACAACCGTGCTAGGCTGAATGTATATTCCAGTGTCCTTTAACCAATTTGTCCTTACAGTGCATTTTTTTTACTTATGGCTTTACACCTCGTTTACATCGAGGTCATTAGAGGCGGGATGGGGCTGGGGACAAGGAATGGGAAGGAAATTGACCATGGCCTTTTTAAAGGAAGCATCTCGATATTCGCCTGGAGTGATTTGAGGAAATCATGGAAAACCCAAATTTGGATGCCCGAACGGGAATTCGAACCGGCGTCCTCCCGAATTCGATGCCAGAGCGCTAACCGCTCACCCACCTCGCTCGGTGTGAGTAGTTCGCGTGTTCTGCTGAGGTACATGAGGCTAGGGGTTCTGAGAGTTTAGCTGTATGCTCTTCCATAAGTGATTGGTGTTGAATGAGGGAGCAGAATTTTGCTTTCAAATGGCCTAAAAATGTTGATGTATTACATCCAGTAAAAGCATTGACAAAAATGATATGTGTGGGCCCAAACTTGAAGGAAGTACTTGATTACCATAACCTCCTTCCTTGCCTTTCTCTGATTTATAGAACTATAAGTTCTCGTAAGTGTTCCCAGGGCTTATTAGCAGAACGAGACCGTCGGTGTCCTCACTAACAACTGCCACGCTGTCGGATTTTGCTGCTTGGGAAATAGGTGCATTAATAATCAGTCCAGCTGCATCTTCTTTAAACTGCTGAACGTGTATGCCTCTTTTTACTCAGTTTTTGTATTACCTTCAAAATTTAACGGTTTTTGTTGCTCTTATTTTTAAGAAACGTTTCGAGTATAGCTCATTGAAAATATTATCTGCTGAAGTTCGTTAGGTCTTCAAACGACGAACCCTAGCATATGACTTTGCTTCTCTCTGCGCAGCATCACTTGGGTATCCATTAAATATATGATGTTGGTTCCATGTTGCGTTTTAAAGTAGTCTTCATATTTTATACACATGGAATTAAGGTTTTCAATACGACTACGTCGCCACAACAAGGAGCGCATTCCGCGGCGAATCGAAAATCGTGCCACCTGGCGGCAGGACAATTCTTGTAGTTCTCCTGGCCAACAATGCCTTACGTTGATTTTATTTTCCCATCAGGAATCAAGGCACGATATGTATATATGTACTAAGTCATATTACTAATACATATATATCGAATATATATACAGGGGTTCCAGATCATTTAGAGCGACAGAGTAGGTAAAAATCAAATGTTTAGGGAAAATGTGAAACTTTGCTAATTTTCGAAGAACTGTTGTTCGCTTGGTTTTGAAATAAGAAAAAAGTTTAATGCAAAAGTAGTAGGAAAATTTTTCCTATTTCAATTTTGAAATAAAGTATTTCTTGCCACGACTCATCAGGAAGCAGTTATAACCAAAAAATTAAAAAGGGACAAAATTTTGAGGTTTTTTGGCCACAGAAAATTGTGGGGAGGACGTTGGAGGTCGAAACATGTTTTCTGCATACTCTTACGAATGTATACAAGATAAGAAAAAAATACCCCCTTAATAGACTACACCTGGAGATCAGAAATTTTATTCGCCTTCCAACCAGTCTCTTTGTAACCACAAACACTTTCCTAACTGTTCTCCATTACTGTAAGAACTGCGGATATACTTTCTTTCGAATGGCGTGTAGCCAGGACGCTGCATTCTACACGTATCATTGTGACTCTAACAACTTCCTTGTCAGTGGGATTTGTCGCATGGGGAACTGCAAAAAATTTTGAACAGCAGAGCCTGACGAACGGGAAGTACATTGTGTATGGCGGAGAAAGTATGAATGGATTAGAATTGTCCTTTCGCGGTAAATAAGAACTGGACGATGCATTCCTCCTCACGTTGACTGACAGCGATTGACGTTCTCTAAATGGAAAGTGGTAAAGAAAGTATTCGAGCATTACATACAACTATCCGTTCTCCCCCTCCCCTCCCCTATTACAAAGTTAAAGGTGGTTGATTTCTGAAAGGATCTCAAACTCGATAACCCGATTTTTCAGTCAGTCATTAGTAGAAACCGGATTATATACAACACAAAAAGCTAGAAATATGCATGCAAATATGCATGAAAAAAGCTTAAAAGATGCATGAAACGTGTTAAAATATGCAATATTATATAATATAAAATAGTAATTTTTACATTTTTTATTTCATAATCAGCATGCAATTAGTAAGTGGCTGAATACATATTTATGAATTCGATAATTAAAAATTATTTTACTTTTTTTTAACTTTTTTAAACGTAAACAGTCGGGTACTGTTCCAAATGTTCAATAGTAAGATTATTTCTCTGATCTCTCAACATATTTTTATAAGTGAATGTGGACCCTTCCACATTCACTGATGTAACTGGGCAGTATTTGAAATTAGGTGCTGTGTTAGCAGTCATTGTTTCTGGAAAAAGTTCACCCGTTCCATTACTAAAACTATCAATTTGATACAAAGGTTCAAAACCTGTGTTATTGTTTAAAATATTTTCAAACTTTAATTTTACATAGGCATACCTCTGACAATGCGGATTTTATTCATTGAATTAATATATTCAGTCAACATCAAACCTTGAGTTCCAAGCTTTTTAATGATCGCAGGTATGTAAGAAAAACGAGTGCTAATCACAGCTGTGGTTTTAATACTAGAATTGTTAAATGTTTCCTTGTAATGAAAAACTGTCATAACCATTCCACTTTCAAAGTCGTTTACTACACCTTTAATGACCTCGAAATGTTCATTGTAAAACAGTACAGCTTCAGCCCACGTCGACCATCGAGTTACCACTGGTTCCGGAGGCAATTTTTCTAGAGGCGTTATTATGAGAACGTGCCTTAAGAAACACTTTCTTTGTTGATTAAATCAGTTTATTGACGTGGGTCGTAGTTCTTCAGTGAGTCGTCGTAGACTAAGAGCTGCGCTGCTAGTAGGTTTTGCCGGCTACTTTTTATTTATTAACTACGTACACTACCGAAAAATATTGTAAATATAGCGAAAATATGCTTTATCACTTGGTTTTGGGTAAAATATGCAGTAACCGATGAAAAATGGATTAAGATGCAACGCACATGCAAAAATGCAAATACATATAATCCGATCTCTAGTCATTAGCCGGATGGAATGTTTTTGATGTCAACAATAACAAGAATAGGGGAAGAAGAATTTACACTTTATTTGTAATACTCTCCTTAAGAATTCAGGTAACAACAATTTTTCCAGTTTAGCTAAGAGTATGACTGTCCGACTAGTCAGCAAACAAACTTTTATATTGTCCAGTTCATTTTTGATTGCGAAGTATCAATGAATCAATTGTCATATTTTAAAGTTCGCCATCAATACATATGAAGACTGCTAAATGAAAATTCTGTTTCGTAAGTTTATAACTGCCCCAACTAACAACGTTAGATGATTAGAAACTGAAATTATACCACATTCAAATTTGGGGGGGGGGAGGGGGCAGAATACTTCTTACACTAAAACACTCTCCAAAGTCCCTTATATCAAATCTCTAAATCCTTATAATGCGACAACATTTTGAAAAAGTCCTTGGTTATTTAATTAAAAGTGTAACTGAATGCAGTCATTATTCTAATGTTACTTCAAGTCTTTTCACTATCTTTTTATGTGTTGCTGTACTGCGCAAGATTTATTTAAAATGTACTTTTATTTTTTAAAGCGCTAAAGAAAATACTTATCAAATGGTTTGTGTGGAGTGTGGCTCTTTATTAGGACGAGACCAGTCACTGAGGTGGAAAGATGAACACGGTAGAGGCGTTTGAGATGTGTATGTGGAGGTGAATGGAGAGGATAAGCTGGATCCAAAATGTGAGTAATGTTGAAGTGATGGAAAGGATTGTGATAGGAGAAAATTAGTCCAAATCATAAAAAAGAAAGAATAACTGGATGGGACACTTGCTGAGAGGGGGTGCTTGTTAAAAGACGCCTTGGAAGGACTAGTTTGTGGGAGGAGAGCGAGAGGAAGTGCAAGATCATAAATAACATCAAGGAAACGGAAACTACATGGTCGTAAAGAGTAGAACAGAAGAAAGGAGATCATGGAGAGTAGCCATGTGAAAACCTAATGAACGCTAATGATGATGATCGCCTGAGAGACAGTATTTTTTTCCTCTGATTCATCTACACGCTTGAAATTAGGTCGTATTAAAAAAGCTTTAATTTTGCAATGAGATAAATACATGCTGTCTGAAGTGTTCCTCGGTTGTAACCCGGTTGACGTGCATGTTCCCTCTCAGCGGCAGTGGTTGTAACTTACGTCATTTTCAGCTGCTAAGAAACTCGATCGGTCACAACAGATTCCTCCAATCCGCATATCTACCACTGAGACCTAAAGTTACCTCCAAGTTCTTCAAAATGCGATTCCTAATATCAAAAATTAATCGAAATTATCAGCTCGTGCTGTGGTCCTTGAGTGAAATGCAAATCTGGTTGAGAAGTATGTGATTTGAGCTACGTTTGAGCGGCAAATTTTCAAAAGCAGCTTTCACCAATACTCTGAGTTCTTGAAACACCTAATGTCTCTACTAAAATTGTGTCTGCTTGAAAAATCTTCTTTGTTTAGGTTTGATTCAAGTCACTTTGTGTGATAACACAAATTTCCAGCCGGAGAAGGAAAGGATTTAGACGAAGAATTGAATATAGAAGCAGATAAAATTGAGTAGATGGGTTGTAAGGCTGTAGGGGTTAGCGCAGGATAGGAAGGGATTGAGGATTGCATCAAAGCAATCGAGAGACTGACAGCAAAAAAATAGAAGCGGGAATGGATTGGGGCCAAAGAGCGGTAAGGAATTTGATCTTGGTCTTTTGAAGAAACCATCCCGCAATTCACCTGGAGTGATTTGTGGAAACCATGAAAAATCCAAATATGGATGGCTGAACGAGGATTCAAACCCACGTCATCTTGAATGTGAGGCCATAGCGTTATTGCTCAACTACCACGTTTGGTTTAAGTTTGTAATATTATTAAGAAGCTGGATAATAAAGTGGAGGGAAAACCTCCAGGTTAAGTATCTCTCACAGAAGAGCAGCATATTAGGTACAGTCGGGGACAGAATTCGCGAGACCCTTCGCCTTTCGATTATGCTTCGTTCTAGACACGAATACCGCATGGGACAGCATAACTGGTAGGTGGTACACTAAATTCATGATAAAATAGACCTCTCATACCCAGCACTTTACTCAAGACTAAAAAACTGAGCCCGCGCGGCAAGATACTCGCAGACGCTCAGAGGCAAAGTTCGGAGTTCTACAGTAAAAATAATCACAAATATCACCATTTTAGTCATAGTAATTATTGAAATAACCAACTCGATTGATCATAGAGAGATGATAACACTTTTTTCGTAATTTTGATAAGCATTGTGTATTTTTTTTCCCTCGAATAAACAGTTAACAATTCGTTAGCAAACGCAATTATATGGCGAATACCGAAAAAAAAAAAATCGCTAAATAACCTTACGGAAAACCAATAAGAAAGTTTTAATGGAATTAGTTACAGTGTCTAGAGCTGCAGCGTTATAGAACTGTGTGTGACAAATACACACAAAGGTTAAGGGTTAGTAGAAAGAGCATTTACGAAAGAACTCTAATGGTAAACTATGTCACGAAATATAAATAAACTATTTCTAGATGATTAAATGATGCGGAATATTAACACCTGAATTTTGTTTTCATCATACCATATTTAGAAGGTAAGCTAAATTTGAACGCAGTAGCAACAGTTTTAGTAGTCATAATAATAATTAAAAACAACAAATAAATACATAAATCTGCCTGCAATGTGAATTAGCGGAACCACATTTTAAATCTGGAAGATGGAAGTAGGAAAACTTTCATATCTCTCTTTGTTTCTAACTAACACTGATGATTCTATAAAATTTTTTGTCAAGCTTTACGTCCTGCCTTCCAAGCCCGATGGGTTATAGGTAACACTGTTGCCTGGCATTCGGGAGGCCGTGAATTCAAATCCCGTTGGGCATCCAATTTCAGTATTCCATGATTTTCGTAAATCTCTCCAGCTGAACTCCAGAAAAGTTCCTAAATTCTTACCCGATCCTAGCATCCAACACCATCAGCATTCATATCACATTGGCGTCGAAGATATGAAGAAGACGAAAAAAAAAAGAACGTGGTAGGTATGTGGTATCACTCTAATCCGGCTTTCGGGAGGACTTGGGTTCGAAACCGCATCTACCTATCCAGGTAAGCGTTTTAGATGGTTTCCCCAAATCACTCCAGGCGAATTCCGGGATTGTTCCTTCAAAAGGCCATGGCCGAATTCCTCTCAATTACTTGGCCCCAGACCTCAATTAGATGTGAAGCTAGAAGCAAAGAATAATTTCTCAAATAAAAATAATTACATCTCTGTGGTGTGTTTTGGAGCTTCTCCTTGTTGGATTTACCTTATTCAACGGCCGAGCATGGTAGCGAGGGGACTAGAGTGCTATTTCCACATGTGGACAGTCTCTAGTTCGGTGGTGTTTTAGGGCTGGTCAACGTCGAAATCATTATAGGGGAAAAAGGACTGGGGGCATATTTCTGGAAGGAATTCAGCTATGGCCATACCAGAGAATCATCCCAGCACTCTCGGAGTGATTTCGATTAATCATGCAATATCTAAATACGGATTTCAACCCCTGTTCTTCGAATGGTATGGCTTGAGCGTTACCGGGACTCTCGGTCACTGGTGCGATTATGGCCAGGGGCATGGGTGTTATAGTAGGTGTTGTTGTATGTCTTGTGTCGTCTTTCAATTGTATGAGCAAAAAGCATTTGGAAATACATCAGTACACAGGATAAACACACAAAACGGCTTAGCTGGATGAATGGCTATCGGGAGGAATGCTATAAAAAATTTAAAGACAATTTTTTTGAACCAAAAGGCAATTGGCCGCCTTCAAAAATATCTCACAGGTCCACCTCATCTCACAGAAAATATTCTTTGTTTCGTGCCAACTAGTAACATAGATAAGTTCTCAAAACATATTAGGATAAAAAATTTGGAAAATAAGCGTACTGTACTGAACCTCTTTAGTGCACACGGGAGGGGTATTTAATTTCAGTTGACTGTATAGGATTTAATCTCTTTAACATTATGTGTGGTTATTTCGTAAGGAGAAAATCTTCCTGCTGGCTCAGCTCAGACGCAAAGAGGAAGCAAACGTATAAGATATAGTATGTATCAAATATCTTGTAAATGAATGAAATTAACTGCTGTTAAATATGTTTCTAAAGGGAACCTGGGAATATAATATAAATGACTATGCTGGTGTAGCGATTGACAGTGAAGCAAACTAATGTTTCAATATTAGTCGCACATTCGATGAGGAAGTCTTCAGGCAGGAAACTATCCGTATTTTCTTCTACTGTGACTTCGGAATTATCTGCCATCCAGATCAAACTACATTTTCCTTCATTAGAGGCTAGACAAAGGAGTAACAAAATAAAATTTTATAATTGTTAAAGTTTAACAAGAACACTGCTGGATTAGATGCTTTTACAAATTGATAACTGCAAGTAATTATCCCGTTTCGATGTGTGAATAACTAGGCACTGTGACGTGCTGCAGAAAAATTAAACAAGAATCGTTTATTACCCCTAATCCCGCCTATTAAACAATAATATTTTTAAAAATATCCTAAATAAGTTTTCACATTTGGCTGTGATAATAACATACTGATCTCTGGTTTCATGAACGACGATTGAAAAACATGCTTTTCATTTATTCGTCAAATACCTGTCAATACAAATAATAATAATAACAATTTCTGTATATCTCAAATTAATATTTTACAGTATTTTGGAATTTAATTTTCACCTCTGCAAACTGCACATCAGTTCTTCTTTTTTTATACATTAACCATTTTTAATAATTCGGGCTAAACGCATGGTTACTGTCGAGGTAAATAAATATTGGAAAGAACTGTGAACAAAGATGACAAAACATGTTGATCAATGCCTAACAGTGGAATCATCCTGGCATTAATCTGCAAACGTTTTGAGGAAACATGGAAAAACGAAATCTTATAGCCGACTGGAATGTGAACCGGCTCAATAATTCTTCTCACTTTGGGAGACACCATGGCATTTTCTGCAAGCAAGAATGGTCTGGGAAAAACACCGCTGTCAATCTTACAGTTAATGACGTTGGCTAATTTCATATGCAGTCGAGCTTTTTAAATTCTTATGCCTGCATTTTGAAGGAAATGGATGATTGCTAGTGAAACTGGAATAAGCTGGATTTGTAAAAGGAAAATGATGTATCTTCGAAAAACTAATTGAAAGGTTACATATGTGGTTATAAAAGTGGGTGTATTATGGTTGTTTCCGGGTTCATAAGAAACGATGTGATTAAGATATGACATCTTTACTTGATCAAATATTTGTGCGTCTACGACTAGGCTGCAAAAAATATATATACTAGAAAAAGATTCATGGCCGAGTCAGTCTGTAATTATTATTCCTATATATCTGTATGTTACGGTCAATTAAAAAAACTGAGCGTAGTTGACGAGCGATGATGTTCTGGCCTCGCATTCGAGAGGATGCGTTTTTCAAATCCTCTTCTGGCCATCCAGATTTAGATTTTCTACGGTTTTCCCATATCACTGCAAGCGAACGTCGGGATAGTTCCATCAAAAAGCCCATATTCCCGTCTCCCATGACCTCGAGTCGAGAAGTCAAGTTGGAAACCAATTTAAAAAAGTTCAGAAAGCCCTGGTTCCTCGAGGATATACGGTTCTACTCCTGTATAATTCTTTCGCCTGTTAACTGTGTGAGACAACAACCTCAGGTAGTAACATAAGCAAATTAGTTGAACAAGGAAGAGGAAAATCGCATGCCTGAAATGTCTGATAATTTCCTTGTTGTGTGGGCCTACGGAATTGTCTTCCGTGTTAGCAAACCACGACAGCAGACACATTCACAAAATCCTTCGCTAGAGTCCCGACCAAGATACTTAAGCTGGCGCTAGCAGTGTAGGGGCTAGAACACTGACATCGCATTGTAAAGGCCTTCTGCCATATCCCTTCCAAATCATTACCCTTTCGGATAGGTGCAATGCACCCTCCGCCACACACTTTTAGTGAATCGCGGAGTAATAATAATAATAAAGGCCACGGATTCGAGTTCTTCCTCGCTTATGGCTGCTTTTGAATGAGTGTAGTGTTCGCCTTGTGTTGATTTCACAATACAATGCCACCTTACCTCAACAAAGGCTGACACAATAGTCAGCTGGTTAAATGTTCAAAGGCACCGAAGGTCATAAAATATTTAGATCAGCAGATGGAGGCAGATCAATTTTCAATAACGAGCACTTCCAGGTTTTTTTAAAAAAAATAGCTCCATTATTACGGAATATTGATCAATTCATTTCGTAATCAAATAGTGCAAGTAGAACATTGCAAGATTCAATGAGGGTATGCTGAAGTCAAAATCCTCTGAGAAGCAATTCTCATAAATTTTTAATGACTAATAAATATTAGTTCAATGTTTTTTCAACATTTTCGTCGGTCTTCTAACTGTGATCACGTAACTTTAATAATATGTTATATGAGGTGGTTTCTGTAACTTTCGGCAAATGGCTGTCACTGTATTTGTATGTGCTCGTGATTCGAAAATGTGCACATTTCGAGTACGGATGGTCATGATCACAAACAGTATAAGATCAAAATATGCTGAACAAGTGTTCTTCACTTCCTCAGAGCCACTGGTATATAGACACTTCCTTGAAACGTTTGTCAGGACGGTTGCTTCCTCCTTGCGTCTGAACTGAGCCAGCAGGAAGATTTTCTCCTTACGAAATAACCACACATAATGTTAAAGAGATTAAATCCTATACAGTCAACTGAAATTAAATACCCCTCCCGTGTGCACTAAAGAGGTTCAGTACAGTACTTATTTTCAAATTTTTTATCCTAATATGTTTTGGTAAACTTATCTATGTTACTAGTTGGCACGAAACAAAGAATATTTTTGTGAGATGAGGTGGACCTGTGAGATATTTTTGAAGGCGGCCAATTGCCTTTTGGTTCAAAAAAATTGTCTTTAAATTTTTTATAGCATTCCTCCCGATAGCCATTCATCCGCTAAGCCGTTTTGTGTGTTTATCCTGTGTACTGATGTATTTCCAAATGCTTTTTGCTCATACAATTGAAAGACGACACAAGACATACAACAACACCTACTATAACACCCATGCCCCTGGCCATAATCGCACCAGTGACCGAGAGTCCCGGTAACGCTCAAGCCATACCATTCGAAGAACAGGGGTTGAAATCCGTATTTAGATATTGCATGATTAATCGAAATCACTCCGAGAGTGCTGGGATGATTCTCTGGTATGGCCATAGCTGAATTCCTTCCAGAAATATGCCCCCAGTCCTTTTTCCCCTATAATGATTTCGACGTTGACCAGCCCTAAAACACCACCGAACTAGAGACTGTCCACATGTGGAAATAGCACTCTAGTCCCCTCGCTACCATGCTCGGCCGTTGAATAAGGTAAATCCAACAAGGAGAAGCTCCAAAACACACCACAGAGATGTAATTATTTTTATTTGAGAAATTATTCTTTGCTTCTAGCTTCACATCTAATTGAGGTCTGGGGCCAAGTAATTGAGAGGAATTCGGCCATGGCCTTTTGAAGGAACAATCCCGGAATTCGCCTGGAGTGATTTGGGGAAACCATCTAAAACGCTTACCTGGATAGGTAGATGCGGTTTCGAACCCAAGTCCTCCCGAAAGCCGGATTAGAGTGATACCACATACCTACCACGTTCTTTTTTTTTCGTCTTCTTCATATCTTCGACGCCAATGTGATATGAATGCTGATGGTGTTGGAATGCTAGGATCGGGTAAGAATTTAGGAACTTTTCTGGAGTTCAGCTGGAGAGATTTACGAAAATCATGGAATACTGAAATTGGATGCCCAACGGGATTTGAATTCACGGCCTCCCGAATGCCAGGCAACAGTGTTACCTATAACCCATCGGGCTTGGAAGGCAGGACGTAAAGCTTGACAGAAAATTTTATAGAATCATCAGTGTTAGTTAGAAACAAAGAGAGATATGAAAGTTTTCCTACTTCCATCTTCCAGATTTAAAATGTGGTTCCGATAATTCACATTGCAGGCGGATTTATGTATTTATTTGTTGTTTTTAATTATTATTATGACTACTAAAACTGTTGCTACTGCGTTCAAATTTAGCTTACCTTCTAAATATGGTATGATGAAAACAAAATTAGGTGTTAATATTCCGCATCATTTAATCATCTAGAAATAGTTTATTTATATTTCGTGACATAGTTTACCATTAGAGTTCTTTCGTAAATGCTCTTTCTACTAACCCTTAACCTTTGTGTGTATTTGTCACACACAGTTCTATAACGCTGCAGCTCTAGACACTGTAACTAATTCCATTAAAACTTTCTTATTGGTTTTCCGTAAGGTTATTTAGCGATTTTTTTCGGTATTCGCCATATAATTGCGTTTGCAAACGAATTGTTAACTGTTTATTCGAGGGGAAAAAAATACACAATGCTTTTCAAAATTACGAAAAAAGTGTTATCATCTCTCTATGATCAATCGAGTTGGTTATTTCAATAATTATTATGACTAAAATGGTGATATTTGTGATTATTTTTACTGTAGAACTCCGAACTTTGCCTCTGAGCGTCTGCGAGTATCTTGCCGCGCGGGCTCAGTTTTTTAGTCTTGAGTAAAGTGCTGGGTATGAGAGGTCTATTTTATCATGAATTTAGTGTACCACCTACCAGTTATGCTGTACCATGCGGTATTCGTGTCTAGAACGAAGCATAATCGAAAGGCGAAGGGTCTCGCGAATTCTGTCCCCGACTGTACAAGAACGGAAAACAGGCCTAGACACATATTTTGATACATGCTGGTCCTACGCTGACAGCAGATCTATTTGCTGAAGATTTGTCAACAAGACCTATATGCAATGATGACATTTTCAGATCTGAAAGAATTTGCTTTCGCAGAAATGAATATTTATGCTTAAGCAAAATAAATAAATAAAGACCTGACAACCTAATCAATTTTTTTCCCCTCGAGTGTAAGTAGTACATTAGAATAGACATGAATATAAATTTTTTTAACGCAAGGTGTTCCTCTAGTTCACATCGCATCTAATCAAATCAGTGACTTTTTGCTTTTCACATTACTTGTCTGATACCAGAATAATAGTAATACAAACGACCAGGCAGCTCTGTCTCCAATATCTTATTCTAATGCAATTATCTACAATTTATTCGTCAATAGCTGATCGTTGTGCTAGTCTAACAATACGTCACCATAATGTTACAAAAGAAAATAAACTATCCTGTATGAGTGGGATCGGTCTGAGTTCATATAAACGACAAACGAAACACCGTCAGTTATTTTTATATAGCAACATCGTGTTTTACACACCACAGAGAATGGATGGACTTTGTTGTGATTCAGCTATAGTGCTTATAGATTAGTTAACTAATTTTGTCTGAGTTTGGTTAAGGGCGATCTTATACTTTGCTCGTGTACCATACTATACCTAAGATAATAATATCGAGCAAAGTTCCCAGAGTTACACTGATTGTTATCTTCCATGGTTTCTACAGCTCCCTTGAACATTTTTCTGCACCTGACTGCGTGTATTTTTTGTCGTTGAATGTATGTTTGGAATTTTCCCGATTTAATTATTTATCGTATGGGTAAGCAACTAATGTGATACATACAAATATATACAAGGACAAGAACGTTAGCAGTATTCACAAATCGATGTCCAGTTGTTGCAGTCATATTAGAAACAACGTTGAAGCACTGATAACATATCGAGATGGTCCTTAGAGAGCACTCCTTAATGAAGTGCTTCACAGCCTGTGAAGGACGTCCGCAGTGACAAGATAATTCCCCATTTATAGGGCATGGCGTTGCAATTGCCGTGGTCTGTTCTTAGGCGGTTTGTTTTAACTCACTGGTCTCTCTTTAGATGGAATCCCGGAAGTCCAGTAGTAGGATCTTAAATATCTTGATGTTTCGCAGGTGCACAATTCCAGGTCTGTCATGATTTTTCGTTGACATTGAAGTCAGGTATGTTATGTTTTAAATATTCCTGTAAAAACTATGGCAAACTCACATATATACAGGAAAGATATCTAACCTGCAGGTGTTGATAGCAGTGCTAGGTGATTAGTGGTTAGCTTGAAATGAGAACGCTCAAGCTTTCAGAAAAATTTGTTCTTCGGTTTTTGAAGTCAAATTTTGCACTGTATTTTTTTTAAAATTATTATTATTTATATGCCTGCATTAGGTATTGGAAGAATTTTTATTAGCTTTTGTAAATGTATCCCGCACTAACAGAAAGCCTTTTTGCGAAAAAAAACATAAAAGACAAAGTTGCACTTCGATTATGCTGACTCCAGCAGTGAAACAAGAACACTGAATCGTTTGAGCGTACTCAGTCACTGAACATGGGAAAAAATCACTCAGTTGCGTCGGCGACACGAGAACTCCATTGTATCCTGATTATCCCTACATGACACAGCGCGGCTTGGAGAATAGTCTCTTCTGGAAATGATTATTGAAATGAAGTATGATAATAGGGAAACACTGGTGAGGAGGATCTCGGTAAGTGAACAAGGTGTGTTCGGTAGCGCGTGATAAAGGCAGCGGGCAGGCAGACCCTGGGTCCATTACACTACTTCAAAGGCCCCGGCGGGGCGTATCATGTCTGGCCAATAGGCAGGCGGAAGGCGACTCGTGTCCGGACAATATCCAGCAGCGCGGGAACCCCACCTGCCACGCGACAGGTTACAGCCTCACTCATCTACCTGCCTTACAGCAACGTTGCTGTATTTTATACACTATCCGCCAAAAATGAATTGGGCACCTGCGAAGACGCGTCATTCAGAACGTCAGTTATCATGTGTGGTCACCATATACTGCAGGCCGGTGTAAAACTAATTGACAAGGAGATGCCACGAAGTACAGATATACTCGACTTTGATAAGTGCGTTTTTGTGGGTTGCCATTTCAGTTGGATCGCTATTTGAATGATTACAGTCAAGGTTAACGGGCCTATATCAACGGTTGCATTAGTCCTGAGTAATTTGAAGATAGACGCAGATTGTGTCAATGGTGCTCGTTCAGGGTGACGTGCAATTTTGAACGGTAGACATCGCAGAAACCTGAAACATAAAATTGTCAAAAATAGGGAACAGCCCATAGCTACCATCAGAAAGGAGTTTTATGCAGCCAAAGGAATCTCTATTTCTATTGGAACATTGCGTTCAGAGACCTACCGACATGAAAATTTCCGAATAGCAACTGTACATAAGCACCAAATCACGACAAGCAACAAAGCTCAGCCGTTTGGATGATGTTTGGACCGTCGTAACGAACACTGGAGCAACATAAATAGGTTTTGTTGAGTGATTAATCGAGATTTACATTTTTCTTGTCTGATAGATGTGTATTGGTGTGGTGTCTACGTGGGGAACGGCTTTTGTCAGGAGCGGCTAAAATCCATAGCTTAACTCATGGAATGGTTGCAAGAGGAACGGCGACGAATATCATTAGAAGTCTTCATAGAGACTCTGTCTGACTGGTAGGCTACTGTTAAAGCCGCAAGAGGGCGCCCTAGGGGGTGACAACCACCGAGCAAACTTTTCGACAGGTGCCCAATTACTTTTTCGTAGAGAGTGTACATTGGTTCCCATCAGTAGGGGTATTATAAGAGATTATTTCTCGTAATTACTTTGACTGCCTTGTCATCGCCATTATCGGTAACTGTGCCACGTTGGATATAGTAACAGTCGACAATTGACGGTGCGACTTGACAACCCTGCCTGAATTATCTTGCTTACCACCGAGAGGATAGAAGACTTTCCTGTCATTTCTATTCTCCTGTTCAAATCGAACTTTGCAGCTCACCCAGTCGTTATTCACTCAGCGAATGTGAACCGAACTTCAGGTTGCTAAAGTGAGCCATGCTAATCTTCTGGCAGCCCTCAGCCCTCGTAGTGTCCAGTTTCTCCATTCATAGATATTTCTTATCGATGAATTTGGATTTCCTTCCACTATCCACTACACTGAATTACGCGAGATTCTCCAAGAAACTCAGTAAATATTCACAGACAACGAAAAGGCGTTGCTACATTTTCCTTATTGGTGTTTTAAATATGTAGTGGATTCAATACCCAATAAAATAACTTGAGTACTAAGCTTTCATTTAAGTTCTATTCAAAGTTCAGCCACTTTCTCAGCAATATTTTATGTAGTTAATACTTTATTTATTATTGCTAGTTTAATATAGGTGATATCATTGTTTTTCTACTCCCTATTCATGTCCTCTGTTTGGTAACTGAGTTATTTATTTATATATCTAGTACATTATTTGAAAATAACTACTATTTGTCCCGAAACGAGAGAAAAATTAGAATTTGCTAACGCAACAAATTTATGCTATGCCAGAAGGAAATATCTACTCAACGGAGGAATTAAGACGTCGTGCGATAAAAATAGCAGTTCAGCTGCTTACAATAAATAAAACTCATTCAGCTTTTCTGTACACTTTCAATAGGCTGTAGCTAGTGGCAGTTCAGGAAATAGTCATTAGACTGCGATGGCTTCAAGAAATACTTTATTATTAGGAACCTTCCACTCCAAGAACGAAACGTGTCATTACTATCTCAGTGTGAGTGAAACCTTCGACACCGGATGCTGATGTCATGACAGATAATAAGCACATGTTTGATCAATTGCCTACCTGCTGCCTTTCACAGTATCCATAGCGATCTTATCTAGCTTCTTCAGTACATTACACGTAGTAAGTGGGTGGGAAACAAGCGCTATAGAAATGGAGATGATATACTTGTGAAAAGACGTCAAGTCTTTTATATCTTCTACAAGACAGCTGTTATTCGTTTTATCATTACGTGTTAAATAGCAAGTGTGCCCAGGGTGTACCTTGTGTACATTGTCGAATAAGAGTTGGTAAGTGCTCCAGTAGTAGCAATGTGCATTGAAACTATGTCTACAGAGTGCAGCGTTGTATTTAAATTATGAATATATGTTACCATTCAACGAACATCTTTCTCACTCGAAAGAAACAGCAATCTAGTAATAAAACAGAAAGAAACTTTTTTACTTAACAAAGAACTGCTTTTAAATAACTAAATACAGGAGTTTCCTTCAAAAAGATCTCACAAGGTGTCGGTGACCAAAAGGTTCTGCTCATCAAGTGACAATTCTTAAAGAGATTTACAAATATCAGAGTTTGCAAACAGCGTCCAATTTTTTATTTTTTTTTGCATAAGCTATTACATCTGCTAGCTTCAATTAGAAAGTGTCGGATACCGTGCTCCTTACGAAATACCCTAACAACATTACGTTTTCGCTAGTTTTGATTGAGTCCACGCATAACATTATTTCAACACAGCACAATGTTTCCAAATATCCCAAGCCATCCAGTGACAACAGGGAAACTATTCCTAACTTAGAAGATACTAAAACTGTATGTAACTATTTCATACATAAGAAACCTTCTAGTTGTTATCATGTTGGGTTAATTGTAGACCATAGATTAATAGAAATAACAAAAAATTATCCTCATTAAGTGAGCTACAAGCAAACTTCTGAAACATTAAAGTAAATTAGAACTCTATCTCAATGTACTTTATTCAGACGTTGAAAAATCAAAGAAAAATCTTTAAGCCACCTACAAATTTCACCGAACAACCGACTGATCGGAAACCAAAATTACATTATACTCAATCGTTTGTAAATGTAAGTACTTATTTTAATCGGAAAATTACGATTTCTTGACTTCAAGATGGTTAGATTAGTGACTTTGCAAGCAGTTGGAACGAATAATCCACAACTCGTGCGCCGAAATGGTACGGAGAAACCAAAGGTTAAAAGACTCTGGACAGTCCTGAGTATACCAAGACTGTGCTTCGTTAAACTGGAGGTCCAGCCTCTACAAAGGCGGAAAGAGTTGCAAATCACAAACCCATCACTTGACGACAGAAATTCCGGGTCTCCCGGTCAATTATACTATACCCCATTTATTTAATTTATTATTCTGCAAACTCAGAGTAATTTTAGGCAATGTGTTTCTTACAAATAAGTTTCTTCACGTTGCTGATGAAACTACGTAGTTCTTTATGATAAGAAACCTGGGAGACAATGGCAACGCCTGGCCTTGTAATCTTAGTTCTGATGAACTGTTGTTTCTAACCCCTTTCCGATCACGCAGGTTTAGATGGCAAATAATAGCAATTTTTTCTTCTAACAAATTTGTTTTTGGCAATCCAAAACCGAACAGTAAAACAAAGCTGGTAAATCTATTACAATCGTATTTATGTTACGTTAAAACTGTCAAAGTTGCAGGCAGGTAGATACAACGTAATAATCTACTGGACGGAGCGCCGGTTGGGATAATTGTAGTGTGTTTATCATTTCCGTATATCTTGCTCGAATAATGCTGTTAGTGTAGTGTGATAGTTAACAATTATTAAGCGCATCGTATAATGAATTAAAGGAATGTTAATCTCGAATTGGAACATAGATGGAATGTAACTATTCTGTAATGCATGCAGTTGCCTGTAAATAGAGAGACTAGGCTGTAAACACACTACTACGTGCTACAGTACGTGACTGTTCTAAGCAAGCAAGCCTGCGCTTGAGTTTTACTACCTTCACTTTTTCTTCTCCAACGTCCTACTGCTTAACCAGTGTCAGAGACAACATATAATTCAAACCACAAGTCACGCTTCTCTCCTAAAATAGAGTAATAATTTATTTCTGTAATTGGTGTACTTGTTATATAGTATTATGGTGGTCTGAAGTTCGCCCACAGTTAAAATAATAATTTAAAAAAATAACTGTGGTTATGACAATTATTGCAATTGCCGACGTGAATATAATGTATAATTCCGAGACAACACTCTCTTAATATATATAAGAGCCAGTGAAACTCCGGTGTACGGGGATATACGAGCTAAGTTATCCACAACAAAGACGAATCCTCTTCGAGGTTATGTATTCACAATAAATAGACCGGAAGTGGAGTGAGCAGCTCGAGACATCGCGGAGACGAGGCAAGGGAATTCATCAAAACAGTTCCCATAAAGTCGAATACCAGCTCCGACCGTTTGGGAATGGTTTGGTCAACAACACGGAGTATTTACTTTGGAAATGCACCAAGTCATACCTCAAAATAATAACAGCCAATAAGAAGTTTTTGGAAATAGGAAAATGCCATGTTTTTGGTGGACGAAACGTCATATGTTTTGGCGGTTGGACAGAGCAATCAATATTGTATGAAAGAGGAATTCATCGAAATTCAGTGAAGTGTGAGTTGGTCTGTGGGGTTTAGAATAGTTCCATGTTTTGTCGCGGAAAAAATCTTTATTAACTATAGAAGGAACGGAAAGTTAACGCCCTGGCGTTAACATTACTGTAGCACTACGACCAGTACAGATGAGTTCACAGAAGAGAAGCTAGAACAAACACTTTCGCTCTCAGTGGACGTTAGTCCATTGAGTTTCGAGCCGATATAGGTACCTGCAAGATGAGAATGCAGGCAACATGCAGAGACTGGCTATGTGATCTCCAAATAATCATAACGCGCGAACTGTCTACAGTTGTAAACCTCAAGCGCCCGATCGATCCTATAAATTCTCATTGCTCACTGTAAAACGAAGTCATAATCCGTACTTAATTTATTTTCTTTAAGTGAATTTCAAATATTGTAACTTTTGTACACTATAACATATGATTTTAGATGTTTTTATGCGCTTAATAATTTGATATAAATTGAAGTTTCTTTGGTCTATTAAAATCGAAGTTAATGTTATGATGATGTAAACATAAATAAAAATCCTTATTGGAAATCTAAAGCCCTCAACTATTACTTTCAATATCATAAAAAATTAAATTAGTAGATGCTATTGATTTTAAAATGTTGCCATATTTACACGTAAAAGATCTTTCATTCGGAAGTAACCTTTTTGTGATTTCTGGAATTAATAACCAAGGAAATGGATTTTATGATTATTAAAATTGTTTATTATAGTAACAAGAACAATTAAATTGGTTTCTCCTTGAATGATTAGAGAGATTGAAAAATGGGTACAGCATCCTCCTTTTCAACTTTCAAATAATAGTTGTAAAGATTAAAATCATTCTATTTCGCAACAGCAAAGGCGTACGTGATTTTAATTAACAACCACCTCTATACCGATATCGCTAGTTTTTACTGTTTAAAGCACACGTTAGCTGAATGGCGCAGCAGTGCTTAGTGCGAGAGATACTGAAGGTAAGAATAGTCCAAGCAGGTCAGCTGATGAGTTGCGGTCTCTGGTGTCATCGCGTGCCGTCGCTTGAGATAAAGGACGGGAGTTTATTAGGAGCACTATACCGCTAAATGTGTGTCGCACGACAAGGATCTGGCGCAACCACAGCCTGGCATCATCACGAAAGCGAGAGAAATCTGCGTTGGACATTCAACTGTTGCTGCCACTCAAAATATTATGTAAATTTTGCTATTTTCCGCGTGTACTATGTTAGTTTTAAACTTGTTCCTCCATAATAGTGTGAAATATTTGCCATTAAATAAAGAAAAGACATCCAGTTTAGTAAAATGCGTTGTGTCTGGAGATGACGTGAACTGAATGGCTTGGTAATCTTCGTCCCGCTGTGACGCCCGAATCGTCGGTTATAGTGCCACCACATCGCTTATTACGTAACCAAGATATTTCAAATCAATAACTGCTTTAGATTTTATTTGCACTTAGATTATTAAAAGGAACCGTAACTACGATGACAGCTAAAAGGCTATTGTCTTTTGAAGAAGTAACGGCACACAAATACGAAGTGCAGAGATAAAAAAATATAATGCTAGGCAGGGATGCAAGTTGCTTTCGTTTAATTTCACGTGATGCTACTTGTTTACTTACACGATTAAATGCATAAATTCATGTATCTAAAGCTTACGATCTATTCTTTACAGCTGTTACTAGAACCAGGTAACAACATAATCTAAGAATTTTTTGGCAGAAGCTAAGAAACAGAAAAGTTTATTAAAAACTCAGAGAATTTTACATGAATCATTGTGAATGCCGGCCTCGGTACCGTAGGGGCTCCACGTGCCGAAGGTCGCCGATTCGAGTCCGTCCGAGGCCATGGGTGTTTATGTGTTGTGTGTGTAAATGTCGTATTTGTGTTGTAGTGTCCGTGTTTCAATACCTAATAGCAAAAAGCAGTGGCGTAGGTACCGAAGGGATAGGCGGTGCCGTACACCTGGGCTCCTGCCAGTAAACTTCTCAATCATAAAACTTACTTGGAGACCATCAGACATGTTAGGAACCGATTTCTATCCGCGGAGTATATTTTTAAGGGTATTTACTCAGTATGTTTGTGTTACAATAATTTCTTCAAAATGAACCCTATTTTTCAAGAAATTTTAATGCAAAAATATATAAATACTATGATTGTTAACTGGATGTTCACGGGTTACTGTGGTCTATGTGGTAAGGCACTGCTCCCGGCTTTGAATCCACATATTTCCGAATATTTTTATTTCTTTTTTATGTTCAGAAACCATTGAGTATTGATTTTATTTCATTTAAAATTTATTTACGTATTTTTATTATGCGAAATAACGGTTAAAACATTACTTAAAGTAATATAATTACTCGCAATAGATACAATAAACAATTTTTATTACAATGCTACGCCAGAAAAACGGATATTTGGTTAATTTTCCAATTCCCTTGTTGAACATATTTTTTGGATGGTATTTGTCGTAGAAACATTGAAAATATATTTCCAGCTGGCACCAAGCGCATTCGTTAATGCCATTTTGCCACATGCACATTTCTTTAGTAAAGACATTGAGAAACAAACGTCACTAATGTTACTGAAAATACTTCTTTCTTCTATGATTAGTGCACCATTCCTAGGGTGCTGTATCATTGGGCGAAATACGGGTGAATATAGTTAGTACATCATTCAAGAATGTATTTTAATCACGTCTTTTTGTAATTTCAGGAGTGTTGGTGCATTAAGGACTTTTCTAACAAATAATTTTATTTGTCTAAAAGAATAAACATCGCACGGTTAGCATATCGGCATACATTTGGGTGCCTCATCTTCATTCTCAAAGATCTCATTGTATATCATCGAGACTGTCTGCCCAATTCTGGATGCTATATATTTACTTTAAAATATTAATATTAGAGATAGAAGTATAGGAATTAGAAAACACATAAAAAATAAACTTATTAACAATAAAATAATGATATTATAAAAATATTGAGACTGTATGTTATATAATATTTCATATTTTAAACCTTATTTCGCGTAATAAAAATACGTAAATGATTTCAAAATGAAACAGGATCAATATTCGATGATTTCTGAATATAAGAAAGAAATAAAATACTTGGCAGTACGGGGATTTGAACCCGGGTTCTCAAAATGGAAAGCGTTGGCATATCCACAGACATCACACTACAGCTTTAAATTATTAATTAACAATCTTAATATATAAACGCTATTTGAGTATGTTTGCACGCATATTTATCGAAAAATATGGCTCATTTTGAAGAAATAATTATAACACAGACATACGGAATAAATAACCTTCAACATATACTCAGGGTGGGTATGGGGGGAGAGTCGAAATCTGGAGTGAGGAGCCCAATAATTTTTTTTTTTTTTTTTTTTTTTTTTGCACCGGGGCCCTTGTAAACCTTGCTACGCCACTGGCAACAAGGTACTCTAGAAACTAATACGATGGAAGAGTTATCACATTGAGCTGGCTGTATGGCCTCAGTAGCCGAATGCCATTAAACAAAAAAAAATGTGTCTTATGATTACCTCGCATTGATTGTTGTTGAAGGATTAGCGAAAAAAAAGAAGAGGAGCTGGATTTTACTACGTAGAAAGGTATTTTTTTTATATATATATATATCACTACTTATGAGTCGGTTTTCTGTCATTAGCTGCCCACGTTGCCTGTGAAATGGGCTTTAACCAAATATATAAACAAAAATAACAACTAGTTGTTCGTGAATATATAACTCAGAGGATATGTTATTTACGTCTGATGAGCTTTATGAGGAAACTAAATGTGGTAAGTGTATTAATGCAGGTATTTAACAACAAGGAAACGTGTGAGCTACGCATCGTAATGCCTGATCTCTGGAGTCAGGGGAATAAATTCATCGCGGAGACTTCGCAAGCTGTAATACTTACCAACCAGCAAAAGTGAAACTGACTTTCATGACTGTCCCCGTCTTCGAGCAGAGAAAAAATCCTGGCGAATATTGTGAAACTTGTAAGTAGGAAGTGTAGTTTATTTTTCGCTTTGTTGATTTACAGTGCAGTTTCTTAATGTCCCGGATAGGAGAGTGGCGGAAACCGGAAGGTACTCACCCAGCTGGCACTGCAGAGCGGATCGCGAACTCGCAGTGCTGTCCGATATAAATGCTGGCCGGCGTTTTTAATGGACGCATAACTCAGCAGTCCGTGCGGGCGGTAGGAGAACCGGTCCGAGTGGGCGGCCGCGGAGTCAATGGGGAGAGAGAACTCATTCAGCTTCCAATTAGTCTCAGCGAGTCCAAGCAGCACACTCCACACCATTCTAACCGCACCAAATTTTCTCTCACAAATTTCCAGGTACTTCATGTTCTACACTCTTCAGAAGTTAATTTCTTTCATAGGACTTGTCCTCCCTTTCCCATTTTTCACTAAAGGGGGAACGCGATTATTAATTATATGATGCACTCGAAATTGCGCTACCAGCCGGTATGTGTCAGTACGCTGAGGCGCTGCACAGTGAATCTGGGAGGTTCAACGGGGCCGGACACTGCAGAGTTTAGGTGGTTTTACGCAGTCACCAATACGAATGACAGGATAAACCCCAATGTCCGCGTCTTAAACAATACATTTCACAAACAAAAACTTAATTCTTTTTTGGCTTTAGCCTTAGGCTAATTTAGCCAGTTACATTGAATAAAGTAGCTCTTGTATTTATATCATGCCTTTAGTTTTAGCCACATATAACTAAATTAAGTTAATCGCTTTCTTATTGGGCGCAGCGAGAGTTATCATCACATCTGCGATGTCTTCTACATGTAGAGCGTCTTTTAATATGGTTCTTCTGTATTCGCGGTGGCGCCTACATCTTAGCAGGAAGTGGTAAATATCCTCCACTTCGTCACAGGATTCGCAGTTCGTAGAATCAGAGACCTTCAGTAGAAATTTTTTATCATTTAGCCAGGTGTCTCCCGTTCTTAACCTGCTAAACATCGTGATTGCCTAAGCAAAAACTTATCATACACGAAACATACTGTAGTTAGGCATTTTACAGACAGATGGCAACACTTCACTTCCTCCGTTAGTGCATAGTACGGTCTGACAGTATTATAAAATGCGTGGCGTCTACAAGGGCATGTTGCTGTAAAACCAGTTTTGACCATGTCAGTGATTAGTAAAACCCATCAAAGGCATTCCACCTCTGATGTTGGGAAAAGATGGTGAAGAAGGGTAAGAAGAAGACTTGAAATTGCGTACCGGTATGGCAACGCTGAAGCACACTCCGCCAAAGTTCCGGGTACGTCAAATATACGACTTTGTCTCATTCTCAGCTCATATGTATATGGCTAACACCAGCATCTTTCGGATGCACTAATGTTAGCTTTGAACTGGAATGCTGTCAGGTAACATTTTCACAATAAAAGTTGCTGTGCGCTAAACACAACTCAGGCACATAGTTTGATCCATAACAGCACTATTTAATTTGTATGTCATTCATTATTGTTATTTTTCTTTAAAATATGGAGTTAAATGACATGTGGTGTTTTGAGACCTCACATTCAGATATCAATTTTGAACATTCGTTACCACCGATAGACAACAGTGTAACAGACAGTATTGGTCGTTCAGCTAGAACCCTGTTTCTGATACAGAAAGAACAAGAACCATGTAACTATCAATTAATACTATTTGCATATTCTAGAGGGTATTGGAAATGCCAACACCATGAGTTTATCAGTAATCTAAAAATGTTTTCCCTGTCATTGCAGGTTGGCGAGTGCGTGGTTTCAGCTTCCACACTCATTGTACACAGTACACAGTAACAATAACAATCGACAAACGTAAGGAGACAAAAAATTAAAACAAGGGTTAGGGGACGTCCATAAATTACGTGAGGTGAAATGGGGGGACGGGGTCCGGAAAAATCTCACCAAACCTCACCAAGGGGGAGGGGGGAGGTCAACGGAAATCTCACGTGAGGTTTTGGAATTTTTTGTTGGACTGTAGAACTAAAAAAAAAAAAAAAGGTCTACAAATGGCGCGAAAGGCGATTTTAAGGGAGGTATTTCATCGAAAGGTGGGGGTGTAACCTGGTTTGGAAGAGTGAGACATAAAAAAAAAAAGTCTCAAAAAGTTGCGAGGGCGATTTCTAGGGTGGGAGGGGGGGTCTCACGGACCCGATCTCACCAGAGGGCGGAGGGTCGGACCAGATCTCATGAAATCTCACCAGAGTGGGGGGGGGGGCGGAAATCGGGAAAACAGCCTCACGTAATTTACGGACGTCCCCTTAGTGGCAGTTAAAAATGAGGCTGCCTAGAAAAGATGAAAACTATCCACGGTCCGGTTCCTTGGTGTTATTTCGTCTTTCATAATGGAAACTGACAAACCTATAGGAACACTGAAGTAAGAGTTTCAGCTGTTACCAGTGAAAATAATACTTCAAGAGTGTTATATACATTGATAACTTCAAGAGAATGATCCACCGGTTCTATTATTCCTGTTACTCATCTTGGCTTGTAAAATTTTACGTGGATTTTTTAAAAACGAAAGTTCACTAGTTTTCTGCAGGGGCTCTGCTAGAAGATGAGTTCTATTTGCTGGCCTATGGTCTCCTGTTATCGCAACAATCAATCATCACGACTTTGAAAAACAATGGACAAACGACTGTTTGACGAAGACTGCACAGAAAAAATGATAAATAGTATACCAAAGTTAAATGTTTAAATCATTTTAATCATGCAAAGTATTTTCGTTCCATCATCCTTTGAAATTTTTAAATCAGATATTTTAAAATACTTCAGAGTTACGAATTCCGAAGAAAAACTCGATGCTAGTTTAGCAATTACCATAACTGAGGTATTTTTACAATCCATCTTTTTTCTTATGTGAGCTCTGAGTGTTGGTGGTAAAAAGGTATGGAGAAGGCTACAGGTCATGGATAGGCTACTTATTTATCCCTAGAATGACGCTTATTTTAAATGAGAATTTCCTGAGGAAAATCTACCATTTATAGATAATCACTTCTTTTTGTGTATAGAGTGTCCCGATTTTTACATCAGTATAAATTTCAAGGTAATGTGATATCTAATGAGACTAATGTTTTTCTGAAGTATATACTCGACCTAGAAGATCTAGTATTGTGCTTCTATCAGAGTAATATGTTATTGTCTTAATATTACACATTTTAATGAGAAAATTATTAAGTGCCCACGATAAATATAAAACGTACGAGTATTTCATCTACCAGTATGTTCGACGTAACATTGTTTGTCCAGAGGTGATAAATCTAGTCTACAGCTTTCTCGTGGTATCTGGTGCGACAGCCGTCGCTCACTTTGCTAACGACTTTGCGAGAGTGCAGTAGCCCAGAGCTTGTATTGTAGCTCGGAGCCGGCTCAGACGATAGCGATCAGAGCGTCCGTCTTAGTGAAGCACTATCGATAATAAGCTCCGAAGGGAATCAATAGCAGCTGTGAGTGGTAGCTCTGAATGAATCTCCTTCATTGCGTGTTGAAAAACTAAACAAATGTCCTGTCTAAATATCGTAGCTACAGATTAAAACAAAAACAATTAGCCAACTAGATTTTAATTTACACTGCCATACGACGCACCCAAAATAATCAACCAGAAGTCGAGAGTAGATAGCATAATTAATCCTAGAGTTTGAAAAAGCGAAACCTTACACCTCAATTAAATTTATGTTGAATGCGTGGAATAATTTATTATTATCATTCAAGTAATTTTCTTGCAGCCGAAGGTAAAGGGAATAATTGTAGCTATCACTGAATGGAAGCAGGAAATCTTTGACGCAGAGATACACAAACAACAATTTATTTTTATTTCTTTATTTGGCATTTGGTTACCCAATGCAGCCAATGAAACATATTGACTTGATTAATTAACAATTTGTATCAAACACCAAGTCCCCGTTTAGTTCATAAATGAACCAAACTTCTATATACTTTTACGTTACCAGTTGCGAGGATGTGACCAATTTAAGTGACGTTAAATGATCGTAATTCTAACAGAAAAGTGTCAACAAGTTTCTTGTCTTTCTGGAAGCCCAGAAGAAAGCGATTTGCATTGGCCACACTCTATCCGTCGTATTTACAAGGCGGGGACGGCAGTAGATGAAGTCTGTGCAGTGCTGGACATTGATCGGCTTGAACTTCATGCGCCCTGTGGTCGTTATTACTTTCCTCGATGCCTTCCCTGTCCACTACCTCTGCGTCAATCGATTGTTGGGTGGAATTGGTTTATAATGATGTGCTTTCCCTTGAACCCCGACGTGAGCCTTTGTTCAAATGAACATAACCCGTTCATGAAATATGGAAAAATAACGTATTTTTCATAGAATATCACAAACAGAATTCCCCAGTCGTTCTGAAGCCACTGTTTCTGCAGGGAATATTTATAATCAGAAATAATTATTGTGTATTCTGACCGCAGATTGGAGACATATTCCAGTGCCTTTCTGTCTAGCCATCGAGATGATTTATTGTCATGTTTGGTCAATTCGCTGTCTGGTCTTGTAGTTGTCAACAATTGTTTCTCCCTGTGGATGGATATTGCTGTCTACTGAAGGAAAGACACTCCCACTGTTGTAATTTTTTTTTAGAAATGTGGTAATTTTTCCGTCTTCTGTAAGATGTTTTCTAACTTGATTGTTTCCTCATTGCAGTGTTGAGTTATTTGAGGAGACACGAGTGTAATAGGACCCACTGGTTTGCATTGATTCGTCCATGTAACTCTCGTCTCTAAACCATTATTTCCTATTACCAAATTCTGTTTCCAGCTACTTTTGAAACTACTTTCCCTACATGCATTGTGCTGCCTCAGCCCCAGATCAAATCTGTCATTACTAAAAGGTGGAGAGGAAGTTTGACTATTAAGTCTCCCACATCCTACTTCTTCAGCGGCTTGTTGGAAGCTCTATACACTATGGAAACTCTAGTCTCGATGCCGTTGACGAGCTCCGAAACGGAGCAGACCTCTAATGGCCTTTCTGGCAGAAAAAGGTGTACTTCGTTAAAATACAAAAGTGTACTGATTAAAATGGTTACGCCACCGTACGAGCATTTTGGTAACTGTTTCTTTTCCCTGAGTCTTTGCGAGCCTTGACGGAGGCTTATTAGATACAGTGCAAGTATTATTGAAAAGGAAATAATAGGAAATCGCTAGTTGTTTATTCACCTGTAGAGATTTTGGGAAACATGGTTAAAAAAAAAATTCGACTGGTGGATTGTATTAGAAATTCTGGTCCTAGTAAACTTCGCGAACGAAGTCCATAACTCTCCCTTCCAGGTGGCTTCGTGCTGTACTTTGTGTTCGTCCTGTCATACTGGTTAGCCTGCAGATTTACTCGTTACCTACTTCGAACCCTGTGCGCGCGCGGACGGAAACTCTTATTACGTCACGTTTACGACGGACGTCCTGCTGGCTGCAAACTTGAGGTTTTATGAGTAGCGGTGACTTGCTCGGTGCGAGAGATGGCGGTTTAATGACTGCTATATATCTGCGGCCCACGCGGGACTCCCTCAACTGACCTCCACACAACAAACTGTAATTCACCTACTATCAAGTAAGAGGTGAGACGCCTGCTAACGGCGTTGTTCCTTCCGCCACTTATGAAGTTATGTGATAATTAAGCTGCGATTCAGTGATACTTGTATCAGAATCTGTTATGTGTGCTCTGAGATCGTATAAGCAGAGGCGAACATTTCATCTGAAGATGATTCCTGTGCTACCAATCCGAATGATCCGTAGCAAAGCAATAATATGAAAGATATCAGCTGGTCTTCGAAACTGATCCTTAAGTCAGCAACAGTCAAGTTTGGTGGCGTTGCAACTTGTATAGAGCACGCTGCTATGAAAATGATGCGTGTGTGGAACCAGTAGATAGAAGGGGATTCTACAAAGCCACGAGCCGGTACCGGACCACAAAATTTGACCACAGCACGGAATGATCGATACTTTGTCCGCATGGACGTAACCGACAGAAAAGTTTCGTACACAGTGTTGGCTCGAAGACTAAGCACTGCAGCGGATGCGGACAAGTCTGCTTGCATGGTTCTGCGCCAGGGGTGGCCAACCCGCGGCCCGCAAGCCGCATGCTGCCTGACTTGAACATTTTTCCGGACTGCGAGATTCATCTCACTTTTACAAAATATTTTTTATATTTCCTTACAATGTGCGTTTAGTATAATTATTATTATATTATCTATGTTTGCATGTAAGAATTATAGTAAACATAATAATAACTCGTGTTTGAATTTTTCACTCAAAAAAATGTCTCTAGTGGTGATATGTAATTTTATATGCAGCCCGCGGCTAATGATGCACTTCCAAAGTGGCCCGCATGATCATTTGGCTTGGCCACCACTCTTCTACGCAGTCTGCTGAGGGCTGAACTGGTAGCACGCGTGTTATTGCGTTGGATTCAGTTGACCAGAAACCAACAAAGCCTCAACTTGTCGTATAGTGATGACCGCGTATTTAGACCTTACCATGATAAACACAATTGGGCATACTGCATTGTTGAGCGGCATAGTGGACAAACGCCAAGTGTGATTGTTTGGGCCGACTCCTACCTATTGAGAGCAATCTGAACAACAACTGTTATAAGAGGGAGATTTTAGATTCCGAGTCACTGCACCTCCTGCAGGCAGCTACAAATGCCACATTTCAGCAGAAGAATGCCGGCTATATGTGGTAAGGAATTTGAAAGGGTTCTTTAACGAACGACGGGTACTACTGCTTCTCTGACCTTTACTTTCGTCTGGCCTGCTAATCATTGAACATGTCTGGGATATAGTGAGTCGGCTGCTAGTTCTTTCCTGTCCTCCTGTAACCACTGTCAATGCTTTGCGAACTCGCCTATAAACCGCGTTACAGCGTGTTCCCCAACAGCATATCCTGTCTTTGACTCTATGCCACGGCGTCCATAGGCTCTGATTGTAGCACGTCGCTGCTTGGCGCCCTACTGAATTCTCATGGTCAAACTGCACGTACGCTACCGTATTTTTCATCATTTAGGTATTGTAAAGTCTCTAATATGTGCAAAAAATTTCATTGAAAGTGGTTGTCATAAAAAGTATTTTATATTTTTAATTGCTCAAAACATCAACTAATTCTTGATGACATATCACCAGCTGTCTGTATGGTAGTTGCTTCTGACTGGTCTCTTAAATCATCTCAGACCTCTGGCATTAGGGAGAACATGGGTTCGCACTCGCGTCCAACCATCCAGATTTCGGTTTTCCATGGTTTACAGGCGAATGCAGCAATGGTTCCTTCGAGGGGGCAAGGCCGAATTTCTTCTCTACGTCGACGAAATGTAAAGGTATGAGGAAAACAGGGGATGGTGACGGATACAGGAAACCAATATTGTTTCGAACACCTAGATTTAAACACCAGTGTTGTTGACGGTGCCAAGTAACATGTACCAGTTGTGTATATTACATTTCAAACGCCTTTAGTCCGTTTTTAGCTGCTGTTATTGTGAAGAAAATGAATTACTTTCGGAATTCCATAATACATAGTAAATGACAATAATGTAGTTGTGAGTAGTTCTTATTGCTTATTAATGCAATAAATGTCACTAACGCTGGTATTTCAGGGTTTTTTTCATTTCATAATTTATGAATTTAAAAACGTCATACCTTTGATTTCATCTTGAAGATGTTGATAAGCCATAACTGTGGATGTAATAATTTTGTCTTGATATTAAGAGATTACAGCAATTTTGTTATCCAAAGCGATTTTTTACATGAATGATAAGACTCAAGCGACGAAACGAGTGTCTGTTGTGGTTCTGAATTATGTGCGTCATGCAGTGGTAGATTTACGGCCAAATTACGTTGGTTGTCCGATAAACGCATGAAACTTGTAAATAAGATATTAGGTCACTGATATCTTATCGACGATTTTTTTATTATCTGCATAAATCGAAAACGATCGTGTACAACTGTATAGATAATTGTAATGTTTACTTAGTGTTGGACAGACATTTAAATATATGTATATTTTTTCTTTTTAAATAGAATTTATAGTGGAGAAATACTTATTACCATCAAATACTGACGAAGCAGTTTTCTTGTAATCTCTGCATTACGAGGTAAATAGAGTATCGTCCAAACATGAAATAATCCATTTGTAATAGCGATTTTAATGGACTTTATACATATACATACTTAATCCTGTAACATTAAAAACTTTCGAGCTTCATAGCTATGTTGTGATTAGAACCGGCTTTGGTCTTCTGAGGGGACCATCATGACATTCGTCTGGAATTATTCCGGGAAATCATAGAAATTTATTTGACATTCTATCTTATGGTCCTCGACTATCTCATGTATAGGCAAGTATGTTTTGACTACAGCTGGTTTCTTCACATGGTTCGTCTATTTAAATGGACAACTTATTTATAACCTCAGAGGTACAGCTATGTGCCAAGTAACATGAAACAAAGTTGGCGGGCAGAGGATATTCACTTTAGTAATAGTCTCTCTCTCTTTCTGCTGTCACAGGCGCAAACACCATCACAGAGCATACCAGTAGTACACTCGTTAAAAAAAATTTAATATTAATAATAATAATAACATCGGTTATTACAAATGTCCAACGTGTTTTAATTTATTTAATTGTAAACTTGTTAATAAAAATAAGTAGTTTCCTATACTTCACAGTTATATCTATAGGTAACTGATTTCTCACTGTTAAATCACCCGCTTCGAAATCTTAAGGTCCCTGGTTCATAAACGAGTTTAGCCTTGAAAATTTTAACCCATTTAACTTGAAATTCAACTGAAGCATTATTTATGTGACGTGCGCTATGAATGCACGTGATATAAATCCAGTGATGGCAGAGGTGGAATGCGTGGTCATTTGGAACTATTTTACCCGCTATGTTTTACTTATTGACTGAAAGTAATAATTTATTTTAGAAAGCACATTCCCTTCTTTCATTGAAATATCCATCACAATTAAAGTACAGTTAATCAATAGCCTTATTTTAATTCAGAGCTTAAGCACAATTATCTGCATCATGACCAGACATAAAATGCTAATTACCCTTGATGGCGTAGTAATAAGAAATTTCATATAATTAATGTGCCCTGTATAATCATAAATAGTGTTACCGTGTCTATATATAAATAAGCTAATAGTTTTAAAAAAGTTATTATCTACACGTAAAAAGCGAAGAGTTAAAAAGTTCTGTTTCTATATCTTCCAGCCAAATAACAATCTCTCCTTCATGTGGTAAACTCTGTTACACATAGGAGCGTCTGGCGACTGAACGAATCGCGGTAAGTGTAATCTGCTCTACAGCGGCTTCCAGACAGAAGGTTGCAAGCGTGGGAAATGGCATGCACCCCAGAGGTTGGATACAACTCCCGCACGAAGTAGTATCAGAAATAATCAACGGCGAGGGGATGCAGAAGACAATGGAAAAACACTGCCCTAATAATCAGAAGGGTACCCAGTTACAAAAAACAAATTTAATTTATATTATGATGGTTTGTTACTGAGAAAATTTATTGCGTATCTCAGCTCAACACTTGAATAGAGTGGACAAACAGTGAATCATAAGCCTTTTATGTATGTCTGTAACTGTGTCTTTACACTTAAGGGAATGTTAGTGCTGCTGTTTATGTTTATCTTAGTTTCAACGTTATAATTTTTAATGGTTGCCCTGCTATAGTTATCATATAGTGTGTTCCTTTGCGCTATTAAAGTGCTGTCTATCCTGTCAGTCAATCCACAACTGTTTCGTATCTAAGACTTGCTAAATCTCAGAAAATAATTTTCCCAGTCGAGTAATGCAGCTGGATCTAAATCACCTAAATGTTATTTTCTCTATCTTAAACATTTCTAACACTGCCCCTTGTCAGCATTTGATTACAATCCTTATTTTAGTGATCTAAAATTTCATCTTTTCCTCCATTATAGTACTATATATTTCGCACAAAGTAACCGACACCTCTTTACGAGAATTTAGTCAATACCATAATAATTCTAAATGTTTTAAAGCTCTGAGATACACTTATATTAAGAAATGATGTAACGAAATTAACCTCCGCAGCATTATACGACATAATAACTATTCAGAGTACATTGAAATGAAAACAAGAGCACTTACTTTGCACAAAAGACATGGTCGAGAGCTCCTGCAGAAAGTAAAGATCAAAGCAGCCTGACCACGCTTACGTAGACGCAGTATCTATCGCTAATACTAACCAAACTATGGCAAAATGTTTTATGAATTTAAACTCTTAGTTTTCATACACTTAATTAAATGTCGCATGCTTTACACAGGCAGTTAGGAAATATTAGAGACATTAGAAGAAGACTTCAACATAGAGTTAGCGAGTGAAACGCAGCAGTTACTAGGATGACGGTAGCACTTTGGACAGTGCGCTCTAAAGATAATACCGCTATTAAGTAATAATCAAGAAAATAATCGATGCTAATTCTGAATAAGCGATCGTCCAACTATATCGTACTGTCAACGCGAAATTTTCTCAAAGTTTCCTTAATAATTTTCCAAAAACGGTAGACTATGATCTCTTTTTGTTCATCACTCAGTATTTAAGTGTCTAAGAAATAATAGGTTCTTTTTCTTGGTGAGGTCCTTAGCCAATTATTTACCTGTGTCACAGGGGCTAGTTCCACATGTTTCCAATAGTAGTATAGTCATAAAATAATGCTCGTTTGTAATATCACCTAAATTTTGTACTCGTAAGGTCATTTGATAGTTGTAGCTGCAATGTCATTCAGTTAGTGTACAAATTGTTTAAAATATTTATTCCCAATTACGTACTTTTAATTTTCCTATGCAAATAACACTGTGATCTCTACTAGTGATCTAAAATCAAATTAACTTCCTTGAAAAGTTATTTATTATTTATATATTCACTCGTAATATATTAACTGAATTACGAAATAACAGATGTAAAATAAATATATCTAAATTTAATTGGCTAATTGCGGCTTTACATACATGAGACTACAAAAGAAAATATTTAATATATTGCTACTCAAAAGGCAAAAAAAATCAACCATCAGTGTATCAGATATCTTCTTAACAAAAACCGGCAATTTGAAACTTTCCTAAAATACTAGACAGACGACTCTATACTGCAAAAATAATTAATCTAATAAAAAATATTGAATATACTATTTTAAGAAAAAATAATACAGAAAGGTTAACATCCAATACGCAAACAATTGATATGTTATAAAAGAAGAAGGTATTTGTGTTCAGCTTGGTTAAAAGTTGATATGATGAGACGGTTATAACATGAAACCAGTATCTAATAACCAGAAATCAAGTGAAACATACTTACAGACCGCACCCGTTGAATTGAACAATTATTTGAAATATGACTCTTCAACACAAAAGCAGTGAAGTCTAGTACTGCAGATATGTCTCTCGGGTTGTTCCTCGGGCTATGTCGGACTTTCTCCCCCTCAGGTAGCGGTGGTAGTTCCGGCTGGCAGACTGGTTCCAGCCTTAATTAATTAAAAATATTATATGGAGCCAGTCTCATGGCATCCTGCTTGATGGCCCGAATTCTTTCGCCGCCGGCGTTTTAATTACATCGCCTTTATACTAAAATAATAGGATTCTCGGTTTAGTGACCAGCGATTTGCTGTTCTTCTGAAAGATGGGCTTGCGAATGGCTTTTTAATCAATTGCGATTAGAAGGCAATCTTGCGTGTGATTAAAAGTCAACGTGGGATGGTTATCGCAAAAACTATCACCTTGTAGTTACGCAGTGCATCCGCTGCAAGCAGAACGTCGTTAATGCTGTTTTGCATACTCTTAGCAAGAAACCGTGCAATGAAAGTTTCTGCATTCCATGCTGTAAAAATCATTGGGACCTATTATTAGCAATTTCTATGTAACATTGAATCAAGCCTTGCATTTTGGATAACGTGGGCTCAAATCCCCGTCCGGGCATTCAAATTTCAATTTTTTATGGCATCACGATATCACTACATGCGGCGGATACCGGGTCTCTTCATAACACAATGGCCAAATTCTTACGCCGGCTCTAATCACTGCAACGTCGACGAATTGTAAATACCAAAGTAAAAAAAGGGCAAAGAAATTGATTGATCATCCATTTTGCATGTAGTTTTAGATAAACCGAAAATTACCGTAGAAAAACCATTGAACTCGAGTGCCAGTCTCAACTTTGTTTTTTTTTCTGATAAAACTGATAAGCCTTCCACTAACATAATGACTAGGAAAGTGGCCAATACCGTTCCCTTACATCTACGATGTTGATATCAGTAGCTAGAATATTTTCTTGTGTTTCTTTGTTAACTATCTACAGAAAATATGCTGATCTGTATCTGCAGGAGACAAAAGAGTTACCAACAGCGTGAAATTTCAGTGTAGAAATATAATGTGGTGCTGGTAACTCCGGTTTTTTTAGGTTTTTTTTTTTTTTTTTTTTAAATAGAAAAAGTTGTTATTGTATCACATTCACTTATAACAAAGAACAATCAATACCCTCTCTGAATTCGGATAAAATAAAATGTTAAGTGTGTCCAGTTAACAATAACTTCATTTTGTCAAAAACTTCTAGCTCTACTCCTCAGCACTAATATTACCTAATTACTGAAAGTTATAATTAAGATTAATTCATTTAAAATCAGCAACTTACAGTTGAAATTCACAACTATTATTCACATCTAAAGATAAAACATATAGTTTATGTGAAATGTTAGTATGATAACATAATTCGAAATAGTATTTCATTTTTAATTATCCGCTGTAATACCGGATTATGCTTAAAATTTCTGCCATTACTTTAACTTCTAGCATCCTGATTCATCAATTTCTCCTTTCGTAAAATTGTACATATATTAGCTTTCTTTTATGTAAATTCTTTCTAGGTTAATTTTAAATGATTTTATCTCTTCTAAAACAAATTTTCCATACCTAAAGTCCGGTTAAAAGATTGTGTCACCAAAACCGGAAAAGTTGTGATTCTGACAGACCGCATCAGTATACTTAGCATCCTAGGGAAGAAACAATCTGCGGTAATCATTTGTCCCTTGTAATATTTTTAATCACAAAAAATTTGAAGTACAATAGAGACGATGGGATTACGTCATATCTGCTATACATTTCATCCCACAGAGCAACAATGCATAAGAAACTTGTCGACGAATTGGCCATGTGGGTCACTTTTTTTTGTGGGGGTGGGGACATGCGGTAACTTAAGCCATACAGCCAGCGACATGCGATCAAGACTGTTGCAGCATATTCGTTTGTCTAGTACGTTGTAATTGCTTCTAACTGTGCACACTATAGGACGAACACGATATTAACACATACACACAACGCGTAAACACCATGCCTCCGGCCCGATTCGAACCGGTGACCATCGGCACGTGGAGCTAGCATTCTAGCCCCTACGCTACAGAGGCTGGCAGACTCGCAACGCTGCATGAAACTTGATCACCGATATTGTCCATAACATCAAAGAGAGGGTAATGTAAGCATGCAAAATTGAATGGAACTGCTCAAAAACGGTTACACGCTCTCAGTAAGGAAGTGTACAACCAAACTTCTCAGTCATGGTTTAGGAATTTAAACAGCCTTCCAATAAACGCTTCATCAACACAATATCCAGATCCTGATTCCTCCACGATAACTTCCCAAGTCATCTACGTAGTATAGGGCTACGAGGATCACCGATATGTGACTGTTGTGACCAGGGTTTCGGAGACATCAATCATAAAGTATTTTTATACAAAGTGTTTAAATATCACCTAGAAAAAATAATGAAAGACCTCGCCAGCAAGCGGACCTCACTGTCCACTTACTTAGTTCTACTTCTGATTCATGGCAGCAGAGAAGTTTACAGTAGTTTCATCACATTAAAAAAATAAAAATAAAAAATCACAATAACATTTATTTTTAACAGTAACTCGCTGTCTACTCAGGCACTCACTACTTCCTTTCCTCACATCCATCGGGAGCGCAGGGGTTATAGAATTGGCTCCGTGTGCCGAGTGTCACCATTTCGATTCCGGCAAAGGACATGGGTGTTGAGGTATTGCTTGTGTTACTGCCATGTCCGTCCTGTAGGGTCTGTAATTAATTAGAGGCAATTGAAACTGGGGAAACAGAAAATGTCGGCTGATCTGTCAACTTATGTATAATGGAATTGATTGTATATCCTGGGAGACTGAACTTGTGGTGGCTGTGGGATCACTGTTGCCAAATAACTACAATTTTTAAAGAAAAAAAACTTTGTTTGTTGTACAGTGTTTGATTCTACGTCACGAAAGGATCTCAGTTAGACTTAGTTCATGGAAAAACCGATCCCACAGTTCCTTTAAAAAAAAAAAAAAATTGATTATTTGCTCACCTTCCCTGTAACTGATTAACATGCCACACACTTTTTAGTGAATCGCGGAGTAACAGTAATAGTAACTAGATTGCTGACAGGTAGACCAGAAATATTACTTCCACTTACATAATCCATCAATTTCTCAACAAAAGATGTTTTCCATTTGAAAGCGAATAATAGTTTCAACATGCAAATGCATTATTGCACAGTCATGCATAACAAATCTCATACACGTTCTTGGGGAGAATTAAATGGGTGGGTATCTGCGTCTATTGAATACACACAAGCGACTCTGGTAGGAGTTTAGTGAATGTTGTGTGTAAGACTGCTGCACCCATCTGTTGGCCATTGACCCTTCATTGAGACGAGACTAATGCGAACTGTGTCGGCAAGTGTCTTTGTTGTTCTTCTAAGGAAGAATGATTTGTTGCTAATACGGAGCGCTTCTATGAATCAGAGCGGAACGATCGACAGTTCATTTGTGGACCTAATCAAAGCTGGCATCGTGCATTACATTATCCCCTTAACCCGCCTGTTTAGCAATCTGTTATTAAACTAGGGTCAATGAACGGAGGGATTTCAATCACCCATTTAGTTTGGTGGCGTCTAATAACACGAGCCTCTGCAAACTTTCGTAGTTTGTTTTGGCAGTAGATTAATGAAACATCATTTCAGCAGTCAGTCTGCTACAATACTGTTAATCTTTTCTCCTCATCATAGTGCAGTCGACTCGGCAAAGTGAAAAAAATGACAAATCTTTTGTTGTGAACGTCTTAGGTTCTTCATGTTAAGTTGATACCGAGATAATACAGTGATACAGAATTCGTAAGACCCACTGCGCATCCCAACAGTACATTGTATCTAACATTCTCTACCAACTGCCTCAAAATAGTTGCCATCTCTTTCACTGATATCCCTGCCAACGAAGTAAACAATTTTGTCTATAACTCACCATCTCGCGTCTTCTCCTTATAATTATTGGTTTAAGAATTAGGAGTAGTGCATGGAAGGGGGAAAAAATAACTAAAATCCTAAATTGCCACTTGATTTCTGGCATAAGATTTCCCCCCCCCCCCCCCCGTAGGGGTCAGGGATCGGAATACCAAAAACGCTGAAAGGATTTAAAGGTGAAATTTATAGAGAGCAAAAGTGGGCGAGTACAGGAAAGGGGAAAATGGATTGTCACCAGAGCGTGCACTTCATCGCTATTAAAGTAAATAAAAGATTCTTCTACAAGACATTTTCTTTACTGTCATTTTCAAGACGCCTCGATAGTTGCCTTTAATTTCATTTTAGTTTTCGCTGTTTTCATATTGCTTAGCATTTCAAAGTTTCGTTTCTTTTCTTTCTATTATTCGCAGAATATCTGAAATCGTTCGTTAGACTAACTCTACTCTTCTTCCTATGGTGAATTTTAAAACGAATTGACATCTGTGATCAATGCATCGTCATCATGTTATGTCTATTCATCTTTGATTCTGCTACATGTATCTCCCTGAATGTTCAACTTTATAAATTATACATACCGTATTAGTTCTCTAAATGAGAATTTTTGAAGTAATGCCACTGCCCCATTGTGACTTAAAATTTGAATGTGTGATATGCTGTTGGCTGATTCTTGACAAGAAAACCGTTGAGAGCAGAACCAACTGACATTGAAGGAAGCTTACAAATTCTTAATTATCTACAACTATTGTGAAAAAAATAAAATACACACAAAATATAATTCTGTCGGCTAAGACTGACAAATTTTTCTTCGTTTTTGTATGAACACATTTTCCCTGTTGTTAAAATGCGTGCAAGATGTAACAGTACTGAACGCAGTAATCAAGTTTTCATAGTACAAGGCATACATCTTCCAAAACAGTTATTCATGATTAGTTTCAGTAAGGCAGTATTGACTTATGGTCTGTTTGGCTCACAGGTGCCGTCAGGACCCTTGACGTGGTTGCTCGTTGTGTTGGTGTAAGTGTTGTTGGGAGAGAGCTTCAGCTGCCACCTATCCACTGTGGGTTATTTCGTCGATACACGATGTGTCGATACAAACGATGACTGCCATCCAGTATGCAACTACCACATATAGAATAACACGAATATTTGCATTTTTAAAACTGAATCGCACTACTCAAATTCTATAATGGGAGCAGTAACATCAGAAATGACATTTATAATATGTACGACATCACTGTCTGTGGTAGATGCCAAGCTCAGTCAATTTAACAGTAAAAATTTACTAAGAAGCAAACAAATTAAACAAAATAGTTTAAAAAATCACACCTCTTTTTTTTTTAATTTGTTGGCAATTCTTATATATCATTCAATAGAAGTATAACACGTTAATGCGCAGAACGGTATTTCATGTTTGTAACTTACTTTTTCTTTTATCAGCGCTGATATAAGTTTCTAGCGTTTTTTTTTGTTTTTTTTTTTTTTTTTTTTTTTTTTTTTTTTTTTTTTTTTTTTCCGTATCGTCGATGCTAATGTCATTACACATATATATTTGCGTTAATATCTGCAGAAGCTGCTGCATTAAAAGTGAATATTGAAAATGACGTTTCCATAATTGTTGTTCACCAAAGTTTTTGAAAACCATCACAGCTTACCGATTACTCAGGATCAAGCGGTTGTTTCTTGATGGTAATGCGTATTGTTATGAACTTATTAGGCCTATTATTTAATTTGAGCTGCCATTTATCTCACTTCTTAAATTAACGTCGAATACAAGTTGAATCACTTAACAATCAGCAAAATTCTTTTCTCCCCTGCAGATAATCGTATTATTGCCAAACTATTTTAAATCGCAGCCAACCCCTGCAGCGTTGGAGATTACGTGCTAGCCTCGCGTTGCAGTGGTTCGCTGGTTTGACTCCTTCCTCGGGCATTGGTACTTTTTAATTGAATGTTGTGTTTGTCTTGTGTCGTCTATACTATGCAGATCTGGAATTCAATGACTGTTCCAAAAAGTAATTAAAAATTCGTAGACAAATACCACTTAAAAAAAACGAAATGGCTGTTAACATTGACTATTAAGTGGCTTGAAAAATTATGATTCTATTAGGGATGTCCAATTTTACATTTAGATTAGTAGACTTTTCGTTCGTAACGTCGATATATTGCGATCATAGATCTGTTGCAATACTCTGAACGTCCAAATCTTCGATAACGGACTATTGTATAGTACAATGCAGTAAGGCTCAACTTGGGCGACAATACAAAAATATTCTATATGGGTCAATCCATCGGTTTGTCCACGAAACTTTATACTAGGGAGCACATCTTTACTCACTCTCAATCTGTCTATTTTCTGATTCCCGCCAACGGCAAGGCACACTCTGTGATTCTACCAGCAAATAATTTCTTCTTTCTGCTTCCAGACAGACCATTCATACCTTGGAGTTGAGTCTGTCGCCACAGCGGAGAATATGACGCCTCTGCTTCGTCAGTAAGCTTCTGGTTAGTAATTTCAGGTAATACCACTGAACAAGAATTACAAATTTGTTACGGGTAGAGACTAGCATAATCGGGCGGTAATTCGTGGGATCGCTTTAAACTACTTTCATGAAAATAAGAGTACCCTGCGTGAGTTTTTAGTAGGAAGGTACTACTCCACTTCAAACGATTCGTGCTATACCATTGTGTATCAAGAGGTTATTTTCAGTGACATACTGAGAAAACACTATTACTAGTATACCGTCAGGATCTATTGCTTTTGTACGTTTCAGAATATTCATTTACTTAACGATACCTACTAAGCAAATTTCTAATTTCTATAGAATTCATCTTTAAATCTGCTTTATACTACTCGGAAAAGGAGATATTGCATCTTTGTTTTGTTAAGTCAATTAATTTTTAAATTTCGTCCGTCCTAATCGAAGGGTACGATTTTCTATCAGTGTGGAAAAGCAAACGATGCTACTGCGTATTGCCTGTGAGGGAGGGCACTGCATTATTAAGAGATTGCTCTATCTGGAATCAATCTCCAATAGAGATCTCAAGATTCATTTCCATAACTCTCCATGTTTCTTGTTGCCCGAAAAGCAAACCGCTGGTTGTAATAGGCAGATATCTGCTCTGTACAAACAAAAGCCAGGAATATATGCCAACGGTTTATTAAATGTAAGTGTGGAGGCCACGCAGCATTAATTCTAAGTCCATACAATCAATCAATTGAAACCTTCTGTCACTATAGTTGTGAATCTATAGAAACCTGAAACCGTGAATTCCTTGGAGATTTAAATACTTCACAACAGTTGGAAGTGTTCAGAGTAAACAACCAAGTTATAATAAAGTAAAAAATATACGCTATTTCCTTTTATTTTTTACATGAGTCTGAATAAAAGCTGATTAAAAATTGTGAAATGTATGCTGTATAAGTTGATATTGCTTTTCGTTTTTAGAAGCGATATGTTAAACAGGATTAACGCATAGTATTTTATGGGTTTCCCATGGTTTCCTCAAATCACTCCAGGTGAATGTCGGGATAGTTCCTTCAAACGGTCATGGCCTAATTCCTTCCTTTCCTTGACCCCAGAGATTTTCCGCCTCTAATTATCTCGACGTTGGCATAAACAAGAAAAAAGTAACAAAAACATAGTATATTAGTAGAATTCAATAATTTGACAAATTAAAGCGTTTCAAGAGTTATCGAAAACTTCTAGAGCTAGTGATCAACGTTTTTGAAGCGAAGCGTTTCACATTCCAAAAAGCAATCTTGATGAAAAACTTATTTACGAGTGTTAAACAAGATTAGGATGTATCGGGATTTGAAACAGATACGTAGCTAATTATTTAAATTAATTGAAACCAAAATAGAGGTCAGTCACTTTTAATAGTACGATATATACCAATCAAGAGGTGGCACTCTGTTCCGTTACTACCCTTAATTTCAATAAATGCGCTAAGCATATCATACATATACGAGTGTAGCGATATAGACATCATTTTCTAGGTTTGAATAAAATAAAGTCGTGATAGGAGTACAACAAAAGATGCAGTTTTGTACTGAATTAGAAACTTACGATTTTACAATCTAATCTGACTTCATTTAAAATAACTTGAGATGCATTGTTCCTCACCTTGTATTATGGACAACAACTTGATTCATAATAGTAATAAGGGCTTGTGACTCAGTAAAACCAGGTAAGGTCACGGTTGTTTAAATAAACTATTTCGCCAAATTAACAAAGCCTGACTACATCTACAAAAATGTGAGCCTCTGATTTCAAATATCCAAATAAGCAAATTTCACTGCGCCTATTAGCGATGGAGGAGCGTTTGAAAGTAACAACAGAAAATTTAGGTGGCTTTTGGTGAGAGGTAACTGGTTGTAACGTTGGTGCTGTAACTGGGCCGCGAGATGTGCTGCAATGTGTGCCCTGACCAATCTGTAATGTCCTGCCACTCATCACGACACACCAGGCGACCAATCCACAAGACGCATCTACAACACAACAGACAATCCTACTTGGCAGTAAAGCAGTTTTATTAAATGTAGCAGATAAATGTAGCAGGCAATAACAATATAATTTATTATTTCCTGATAACTGAATTTGAAACTGTTAAAAAAGAAGCCATACCACTAATTCAGCGCCAAACAGTACTATTGGATCAAAGGGTGCTAACATTTTCAGCTCTCTCTCTCTTTTAGTTGTTGTTGTTGTTGTTGGTTTTTTTTTTTTTTTTTTTTTTTGTTTTTTTTTTTTTTTTTTTTTTTTTTTTTTAGCCTGGTGGGTGTGCCTAACATTTGCCGGACTGATGCCTTGTCAAGCAGTGCGAATTTCATTTTTATCACGATTCCTTGAAATAACTGCACGTGAATGTGGAGATGGTTCCTCTGAAAGTCACGACTCAATACTACGTTTCCGTTACTTGGCAAAAACTATCTTTCGTCTCTAGTATTCTAGAGATCGACGTGCTTAATTTCTAACAATAACAATGAAATGGGTGCCCATGAGCAACTTCACCAAATCATTAAACTCAAGGCTTTAGAGAAACGCAGTGAAGGGTATGATTTCTTTCAAATTAGAAAATATTATCTGCTAACTGGTGTATTTTTGACGGAATTACCAAGACTTTTTACATTTTAACTCTTGTTTTTCTCCCTGGAATGAAGGTTTATAGTAATTTAAACACAAGTGAAATAAAAAGTAGCATTAATACATTTTCTACTATTTGAGCCTAAGCTGCAAAATAATAATAAAAAACACTTGTATATTTGTTTCAATCTTTTACACTCTACCTCACAATAATGTCATAAGAATACTTAATGAAATGTTAATCCAGGATCATATTTATAGCGAAAATACGAAAACAAAGAAACTGAGAAACACGTCGTTCTGACAGTTACAGTCACTCCTATCCCAGGTTACCGTGCTGTACTCACTCCTCGCATATGACACGTCACGCTGTCCTCTCTGCTCTTCTTCTATGATTTACCATTTTTCCTCCAAGGTGAAGAGGTCAGTGACCCAAGTGGTGCAGCACCAACAAACGTTGGCAAAGCTGCAGCTGTCAATCATTAGATATCAGCGTGTACCTTTGGTTTTCGCTGGCACTTAAGGTAATCAGCTTTTTGTATTTATAAGCCTTTATGAAAATACCGCTAGACAGTTACATTTTTTACCATAGATTTTTTTAAACGATATCTCGCGCATTGAATACCTGTTTGTTTACATCCCTCGCACTGCCATACAACTTTCTCTGCAACTCTACTGTTGGGTCTGTTGTTAATGGTTCTGCAGGTTGTATTTTTAAACAAAACATTGCCAACTACTGACAGTCATTGAAATGATTTTTTTTAATTTAATTGATCTGGAGCACAGGCTCCAGTGGCAATTTCCCTACACCCCCCATCTTCACCCTATGCTGCACCTACCTACCTGTACATTTGCCATCTACGAATTTTATCTTTAAATTCTTTCAACGTTTTCGGTAAATTATTCATCATTTCTCTTTGTAACTCATTCCAATCCCTGACACCCTTACTTATAAAAGAGAATCTTCCCACACCCTTGTGCCTGAAATCGAGTGCCAGCTTGTGGTCATAGTCATCTTTTCCCTTCCATGCACTACTTTCCATACCTACTCCAATATCTTTCCATGCCTCATCGCCAGTATACGCCCTGTACACTCCCATGACCCTCCTCATCCTCCTCCTGTCTTGCAATGAATCCCATTCCAGCTCCTTTATCATAACCGTCACTGATTGCATTCTGCGATAATTTCCAGAAACAAATCTAGCAGCCTCTCCACCTCCTGTATTTGATACGTAAAATGAGGGTCCCATACTAGACTACCATATTCGAGCAATGGTCTGACCAAAGTTTGTAACCCAATTCCTTTACTTCTCTTGTACATCCCCTCATCACTCTCTCCAACAAGTGCAGAATTTTGAAACCTTTTCCTACCACCTGTCCAATGTGTTCTGCCGAGTTAAGCTTGTTATCAAATGTAATGCTAAGATATTTAAATTTCAAGTCTTCAGCAAGCAATTCTTTCCCCACCTTATATTCATAATTAACCTTTTGTTTTTTATTTGTGTATCTAAAAAACAAACTATTGATAGCAATTAAAATGATACTGATTCAGTCAGGTGATCAAAAGTACCATATTTTTAGAATCCGCAACATTATTACAAAGTAAAAAAAACTTTTAGCTTCTAAAGTGGATTACACCCTATACGATACAATGTTAACAGAGTGGTCAATTGTCACGGAATGCGCCAAGATTTTTTTCGTTCTGTCAGGTAGAATAACTTATGTTTCATGTTGTTGCATCAATTTCCATCACATCGCACAGTCATGGTTTTGTTCCAGAAGGGAGAGCGAAATCGAGCAGTCGAGTAGGAAAGAAATCTTTATTGTATTGCAGTGACAAGACTTTGGAAGAGGCGGAACCATATTAACCACCACTTTGACAGATGTTTCAAAAAATCGAATTTGGCCAGGATTGTTACGTGCACTATCGACTTCGATTTAATAGTTATCTATAATCACCAACGATATCAAGAAACAGCAGTAAATGCCATGAAGAACAACAACGGACAGCATTATTATGTAGGTTACCGCAATCTGCAGCTGATGTGAGTCAGTATCTTCTTCTTCTCCAACTTTTCCCAACATTTCTTTGTGGTCGGCTGTCTTTGATGAGTTTTCCACACCGTTGGCATGGTTTTAATTTGGAGCTTTGGTTTTACGGCCGCGTGCCCTTGCTGACGCCAAGCATTCAACACCCAAAATGAAGTTAGAATGGCATTCGGCCATGTTCGGCATTTTCCTTGGTTGATGAGGAAAACTGATTCGAGTCGGTATCTATCCATGCTTAATCATCGGAACTACCTGACAACCTGGTGACTTGGCCTGTCACTTAAACTTTTTCAACATGACTGCAAACGAAGGAATGAAAATCATAATTGCGTCAATCTACCTCCATTAATAGCACCACAAATAATTTTGTGTTTTAAGTGAATAAATTTACGGTTGGTTACTTACAAGTTTATGACGGAGTGGATATGAATTTTATCGTCCGTTTCTTAGAGGGCAGTGAAATTCAGTTCAATCCATTCTCGTTTCGTCATGTTTTTCTTTGAGAGAACTTCTGCAGTAAACTGAGAAGTTGTCCTACACACAGGGCATTCTATCTGAGAAGAAGTATGCATCTTCAATCATTCATTGCAGCAAGAAATTTCGTTCATACGTGGTTTCTGTAGTACCTCTGAAACTATAAAATTTAAGTCATTTCTCCACCAAACAATCAAAATTCTATCTGAACGTTTAAAGTACCAAGAACGAGGCTTGTGTTGAAAATATCCGATACTTTCTTGTAGAAAATGAAGCTCATGCAGGAGATACAGAACGGCTAGAGACAAGTTGGCCATAACATTAGCAGTTTGTTTAAAATTCGCACTGTTCTGCGTGTGCCCTACTGAGGCACTTTGAGAGCCGGTTGTGGGTTTGTGCTGATCGTTATGCATGCGTCGCACTCGACGGAGGTGTTTTTTAATGGAGCAGTGCTGGCGAGCCTCGCGTTCCATTAAGAAGGCGTAGAAAGTGGCTCACCAGTTCGCGTCGACACTACCTCACTCTCGCCACCGACACTGTAATTTATATAGTATCCCTAGGACGGGCACACGCTATGTATGCAACAGCGAGGAGCTTCTATCAACAACGACGATCCGAAGAGCAAGTTAAAATTACATCTTTAACATCTGAATATTGTGAGCCAATATCTCAGTTACGTTAGAATTTGTATGAATAACTGTCACGCCAATGCAATTGAATTTGTTTATTTCTTATTTATTTTCCGAACGCGTTTCACATCATTCTCTGAAGCATAAAAAATGCAATGAAAAATTTAGAACCGCTGAAGGGGCTTCAGAGAATGATGTAAAAAGCGTTCGAAAAAAAAAAAAACAAATTCAATTGCATTGGCGTGACAATTATTCCTGCAAATCATTCTTTCTTTATTTCATTTTTTCTCATTAGGCCATCAAGTACCACGCAGACACTGGCCAGTATGAATCAAAACAAGGGGAGGAAATGAGTTCCTGGCCTAAGCCTGTTAGACCCGGCGTACCTAACCCATGGACGAAACTCTTATGATCCCATCTGTATGCGAAACGCGTAACTTTGTGTGTTCTGTATGATAAGTGTGTTTTTGTTTGTGAAATGTATAGCATAAGAGATTGGCAACTGTCTCAACATTCGCTATATGATCGTGGGAAACCACTATAAACAGCAATTAAGCCCGTGCCCGGCGCCGTTGTACCTCCGTGAACCAGTGTGCAGAGCACTGAGTCTCACTGGCGGGCTTATTTCTTTATTTATTTTTTTAATTGTGAAGGTAGATGAGAACTATCCCCATGACTTGTCTGCATAAATATATCCGTCTATGTACACATAAAAGCCTCTACATTCCTGTTAGAAAAAATTAGTTCTAAAGGATTTTTCTTAGATATTTTAATTTCGTACTGAAACATACTTGGCACAAATCATTGTCAGTAGTTCGGAGTTTTTTTTTAAAGAATTAATCAGATTTTTTTATGTTCATAGAATTTAATTTGTATTTGCGCAAGAGCACGCTTAAACATTGACATCTCAGTCGGTTTCTTCATTACGCAGATCATATCACCTGGAAAGAATGCTAGTGATTTCAGACTTTTTCAGATGTTCTTTTGTGATAAGTTGTGGAATTAGTATTTCGATCTTCCACAAATCTTTTTCTTGCCAAATCTTATGAAAAACTGATCTTTAATGTCATGTCGTCCAATCGAATGAGAAGTAAATTTTTGCTTAGTTCAATGATGTATGAAAAATTACGGAAACAAATTACTTATCTTTTTCCTTGTACGCTCAAAAGCATAAAATAATAAATAAACATTTTACTGGTTTCCTTTGTCAGAATTGCTTCTATTGAAGCTTCCAGGAAAACTAGTGACGACAGGGAAATATTGTACTACTCTTTGGCTCAAAATGAAGCAAATAAAAACGAGGAATAGATGTAGCACTAGTCAGTTCTTTCCTAGAACAGAAACATTTTATTTAGTATTTGTAGTCAGAGATCTTTTAAACGATTTTTAATGTTCCTGTTTTTATAAATTCAGGTCCCCAGTTAGAATTGGATTTGTATTATTTTTTTTATTTATTTTTCCTGGCACCATCTCTCCTAAAACCAATTACATTCCGTGTGTAAATATCCTCGGATGTTCCGAAGGTTAGATTTCTCTTCCAACAGTATGTTCAGACATGACTGAATCTGGTTAACACTCTGGCCTCGCATTCAGGAGGACGTGGGTTCGAACCCCCATCCGGGCATTCAGATTTGGGTTTTGCATGGTTTCCCCAAATCACTCCAGGCGAATGGGGGATGCTTCCTACAAAAAGCCATGGCCAAATTCCTTCCCGTTCCTTTTCCCCCATCCTTTCCGCCTCTAATGATCTCGACGCCGACTAGGCGTAAATTCATAATAATAATAAAAACGACTGAATCATATGGAAACTCTGTCATTCGTCAACGGTACCACCATTACAGGTCTCCCTGCCAATAACGCCCCAGGGATTCTCTGTTTACAATCAGTGGAGCCATTTGATTTACATAAACTGTTTTAACTGTCTTAATACTGATTTCAATTGCAGATAGTAGTGATAATCAATAACTAATTTTTGCCTCGTAATATGCCGTTGAACAAATTACCTATTGAAACGAGTTGCTGTGATGAATATTTCATACGAAGACATTTGCCGTGAATATTATAGCAACCTGTTTTCTGAGCAAACTTTCTTCCAGCTTCAGACGCTATCTTCCGAAGGAAATGATCGCCCGCAGCTGATAAATTGCCGTATATTAACTCAGGGTGTTTAACGAAAGTCTGGTCTGGGAGCGAAGTGAACCACACGACAGGGCGAATATTCGTCATGCTGAAACGTAACTTTCTATTGTATTAACAGCAAATACTTGTGATACAGCTCTCAATGTATGATCGGTTGTGTACTGAGTGGTCGTGGAAACATGTGGCAGACGGCACGAGGGCAGCAGCAAAATGATTTCCTCCTTCAACTAGGAGTCTGCCGCATGTGGCCACGAGATTAATCGCACTTTTACAAAATATATTTATTTTACAATGGCCAAAGTAGAGAAAACCAATGTTTTAAAAAATACATTATTTGTGCATTCAGATATTAAAATATTAACTGTCGAAATTATGAGAAAAATTAACTTCGATTTAAAATAATATTATTCTGGCTAATAAGTGACACATATTGCCTGTTTTATTTATGAGTTTACTGAGTAATTAAATTATACTCTGCAAATTCGTGATGCGCGAGCATCTTGGAACACCTAATATAACAGGTTCTATGTTTCACTCTTAAGTGACCTCACTGAGACAGTAACCATCCCCAGATACTCATTTATATGTTTTTTTATATTTCATTTTTAATGTTATGTATTTATATAATGTGCGTTTAGTATCATCATTATTATTATATTATGTATTTTTACATATAAGAATAATAGTATACACGATAACAATGGCTCATCATAATTCAAATTTTCACTCCTAAAAATGTCTATAGTGGGTCAATATCTAATATAGGGATGTATAATTTTATATGCACCCCCCCCCCCCCCCCCGGAGTTATGATGCATTCCAACGTGGCCCGCAAGATCATTTGGGTTGACCAACCCTGTTCTGGAGGATAATAAAGGTAATTCAAACTTGCATGAATATACTGAGAGTTGTCATATATTTGCGAACTGAGTAAGCTTTGTGCGTTGTGTTTTATGTTTGTTCTACGTAACACCTTAAGGCGGAAAATTGTCTCCAACTAAAATTGTCGTAGACGAGCATGAAAAAACGCTTAAAACCATAGCCAAGGATTTCCTCGTGTGGAATGAAATTTTAACTAAATCCCATTGCCATCGCTGTGATATGTTCCATCAAGTAGCCTTATTATGTAATTGCTTATGGTCGTTAGCTTGGATTATATCTTTGTTATTATATTTATAAAAATCTCGCGTCACGATGTTTGTCCAAGATGAACTCCGAAACTACATAACTGCTTTTGATGAAATTTGGTTTACTGTGTGTAATTTGGTCCAACTTAAAAGATAAGATAGTTTTTATCGCGATTACTGACCTCAATATTTATTATTGCGAATTAAATGTTCGTTCAATGTTGGTCATACGACAATGGTTTGTAATTATTTGTACGTGCCGTAAATTTGAGCGTTCTGGTGGCTCAGTGATTAAGGCGTCTGACTGGAGGTTCAAAGGTCACTGGTTCGAATCCCTGTGCCAGCGGGAATTTTTATACGCACTTAACTCGGCCTTCACCTCCGGCGCAGGGGAGGAAACGCGCAGCCATTAAAAACCCTGTCACCAGGTCATTACGACAGCACGAAATTATTATTATAGTTCCATAGGTTTCTAACAGATGGCGATGTATTAATTTATTGACACAACACTTGGTTATCTTGGTTGGGTAACCATCCAGTAGATGGCGTCGTGTTTCGATTTATTTATGTTACAGTCTACTCCACGTCATATGTGTTTATGTATGACATATCCCAGTATCGTGAATTTTTCGTTTAGTATCATTTTTATAACTGTGCTGTGTATTGTGTTGTGTATCGTTTGTATGTTATTATATTTAACGGCAAAGTAATTACACACATGAATATAACATTGAAGAAAACGTTACGTTAAATTAAAAAACGTGTAAGTATTTGTTGCTTGCTTCTCATTTTTCTTCTTCTTTTCGTTATGGCCACGTGTCAGTTTCAATTCTTCCCATGTTGTTTTTTTTCTTTTTTTCTTTCTTCCTCTCCAGTACTCCTTTATTATTGCAATGTGTTTTCTCTTTCTCTCTTCAGACCATTTTACACCCGTTTTCTTCCCTCTCTACCTTAGAATCATGCCATATTCGAAATCTGCTTTCGAACATATTTTCTTTCCATACTGTACACTGATATTATTCCGTTTCAAATCTTTCTTAACTTCTCCATGCGATAGATCTGTCGAAAAAATATCATTCTCCTTTTTTTCTGCCTGATTCTGTTATTTTTTCAATGTTATGATATATTTCCTCATTAGCTTTTATCTTCCACTGTACTGTATTTTTCAATGGACCCAAAATTTTCCTTATAATTCTCCATTCCAGCACTTCAAGTTTATCCAATTTCTAATTTAATAGCGAGCGGTCTGTTGGCTCAGTTGATAAGGCATCTTACTGGAGATCGAAAGGTCCCCCGTTCGAATCCCAATATCAGCGGGGATTTTCATAGGCATTTAACCCGATTTTCCCCTCTGGCACAGCTTGCTGTGTAATGTGAAGTACGCTTCCGTGGTCGGGATTCCATGCAATACTGTAGGTCTCCTGTACCCGGCAGAGTTACCGGGTTAGGTTAAGGCAGCGACGACACGGGTGGAATGCGCAGCTGATAGAAGCCCTGTCATCACGACCACACGGAATTATAATAATTATTATTTAATATCAGGCATTTACTTCCATAGAGGCATTCCGGTTTCAGCACTGTATTTAAGGCTTTTAGAAAGGCACTTTTTGTTGTAATTCAACTATTTTTATTTTAATTGTTGCAATTATAAATTTCAGTGAAATGCCGCCAAAAAAAACCAACCTCAACAATGCGTGTAGCAGAGAGGCACGACGCAAACGTGTTGAGAGGGCTCATCAATCAGCAGAACAAATCGCGGAAAGTAACGAAGCTCAAAGAATCAGGACAGCAGAGCGTCATATGCAAGAATCTCAAGAACAGCGTGATGAACGTCTGCGACAGAATATATCGAGAACAAGAGCGGCACGAGAACAGCACATCGCTACATTTAGGGAAAGAGAACGAGAGAGACAGCAAATCAGTCGTGTATCATTTGTTCGTCTTGCATTCGAATATGCACCAGACATTGGTTACTCTGCGCTTTATAAAATTGCAATCGGTGCAATGGACAAAGTGTGCCAATACTGTCAGGCGTTGAAATTCCGCAATGCAGCAGCCGGCATGTGTTGTGCATCAGGAAAAGTTGTATTATTACCACTTCCCACTACCCTTTGCAATCACTTCTTGATGGCGAATCAAACGATTCGAAATTGTTTTCTGCGCAAGACAGGCAAATTCAATTCCTGCTTCCAGATGACGTCTTTTGGAGCAAGTAAACTGTGTGATATCACATCTGATGGACGTCATTTTGAAACTGCATTCAAAATACAAGGCCAGGTGTACCATAAGATTTGTCGTTGATGCCGATGCCTAATGATGTCCCGTAGTTTCTCCAAATTTATTTATGGGAAGTTGTGAAGAACGCGTGACAACTCGGCGCCAGTATAATTTCATCGAACAAGCAGAAGGGAGAGCAATTGTGGTATTGTTGGAAAATGTTTGGAAAATAATAATCAACTTATTCAATTGTTTAAAGAGTGTCGCCACAATTAAAAAATGACAACTATCAAATTGTCATCAAAGCTGACAAATTACCATCAGGAGAACACGCTGTCAGCTTCAACGCGCCAACTGTAGATGAAGTTGCAGTTATTATAGATGGTGATCCAGTTGACAATAGAGCCATTAAAATCTCACGTCGAGATAGCACTGTTAACATAATTTCGGATCTACACCGTTCACATGGCGCACTCCAGTATCCACTGATATTCTGGAAAGGGCAGGATGAATATCACACCAACATCAAACAGTGTGATCCAGTTACTGGTAAATTCTATATTAATTTCTTATTCTTCTAATGTTTTTTACTATTTAATTTCTTATTTTTTCAGGTAATGAAAAAAAGTTACTTCAATGAAGTACTACGCCCACCGATTGATGATTAGACGTAATCAGGATAACTATATCCTTCGATATCGTCAACTGTACCATCAGTACGTCGTGGATATGTACGCTAAGATTGAAAACGAACGTTTGCGATTTATTCGATACAACCAGGCTAAATTACGATCGGAAAAATACATCCACTTACGAGATGCTATTATCGGCAATATAAATGAAAATTTAAATGGCAATGATATCGGTAACGCATTTATTTTACCTTCAAGCTACATCGGCAGTCCACGGAACATGCAGGAATATATACAAGATGCGATGACTTTCGTACGTCAATATTGTCGTCCAGATTTTTTTATTACATTTACATGTAATCCGAATTGGGAGGAAATACAAACTTTGCTATTACCAGGCCAACATTCAATGCATCATCATGATATCACAGCACGTGTGTTTAAACGAAAATTAAAATCATTGATTGATTTAATCGTAAAAGATTCGGTTTTCGGTAACACACGTTGCTATCTGTATTCGATTGAGTGGCAAAAGCGAGATTTGCCTCATTCTCACATTTTGATTTGACTTGAAGTTAAAATCCGTCCAGAAGAAATTGATCAAATAAATTCAGCCAAAATTCCGGATATTGTTACCAGTCACGCGATCCACTGACCGTGCAGTGCTTTTAACATGACATCTCCATGCATGGAAGATGGAAACTCTTTACCAATTACTTTTGAATTTTCAAATCGATTAAAACGTTTTTGTCTTTATTAGTGAATATTAATTTGACTACATTAGGTAGTTTAGAATAACATTGATCCAATGTACTATAACTACTGAGTCACAGCAACGCGTGACCGGGTCAGCTAGTTGTTTGATAAATTGCACTGTTTAAAAATATCGTATCCGTAGCTAAAAACTATTTGTCTTATATCTGTAGAAAACACTGTTTCACTATTCTCACAAAGCCTTTTTACATGGTATCTCATTTATGTGTAGTGATGAGTCATAGTATATTTAACATTACGAATCACCATTCAATTTCATTTAAAAATAAATAAATGTGTTTGTACACTGGTTACGAATTGACTAAAGTCTACCGAAATATGCAGACAAGACAAACGACCTGCTATACTGACAAATAACTAAACCGTACAGTCTTCAGTTCTAAAAATGTAAACTATGCGACCTTGGTAAAACTTTCTCTTCGCACCATATTTGATTATTTTGATGTTAAACGTATTATATACATAAGAATCGTAGTTATTAAATAACATAAAATATCCAATTAACATTAATACACCTGCATTTTATTTACACTTCTTCCTTCAATAATGTTTTAATGAATTAACTCTGACAAATATGAAGGAACGGTAAAACGATTGTAGGTCGGTTGCTGAAAGTTGTATGGTAAAAAAAACGTGAAAACGTTTCACCGACCGTTACTTGACGTCACTATAAACCAGTTGCTTAAGCACGGTTTGATTACCTCTGCACGGCATTTGTTTACGCTCGCCCCAAAATTGTTTCGCTATTAATCATAAAAATATATACCACTTTTTTCCTCAACGAAAGTGTTACGACTTAAGCGGAAAATATCCGAAAGAGTTCAAACATACTCTTCACTAATCCTTATCATAATTCTCAGTGAACAAGTAGTAATGCATGGATTTGGATACTAATTCATCGATATTGGTTCTTCTTGTTCTCAGTGGACCAACACAAAATCATGTAATCGTTATATTTTTTATTTCTACGTAAGGAATACTAGGTTACAGTTACGTGTAATTTCTATACATTTAAGTTCAGTGAGGCTTTTATCGACATCAGGTTCAAAGCTACGGAAGTGTATTTTTGTATGGGATTTCTTTAACAACTATTAGATATGAAAAAATTACCTGTGATACTTGAATGATATAACACATGTTTTCAGGTTCTCAAAATTTTGTTTGTTACAGTCTTTGTTTCGAGTGCTCAGTTTTATTTGTATCAAGATCTTTAACAACTCTTTTATTTTCTATTACTGAACCTTGACAACTGATGATTACGTCTGGTGAGCTCGATAATCAAACCAACAATAACTTACTTTAATTTTATAATAGTATTATATTTGTTTAGAACAATTTCTTTGATTTCAATTTCTGTTTTATTTCTCTTGAGTAAAACTAATATTTACTCAAAAATTTTAAAAATAATATTACCAAAAAACTATTTTGGTTTTACATTTGTATTAGCTTACTGGAAGATAGAAAGTGATTCGTAGCTCTCAAGGAATTCGTAAGATACACTGCCTGACCAAAAGGGGAAGAGGAAATGAAATGAAACTTCACGGGTTGAGAGAGTAGTATGTGATTTTATTTCAGTGATCACAAAATACAGTGAAATTTACAAAGAACTTGGCAATAGGAGCCCACTTGTCAGTACGACGCTGCACCCCCGCTGTCCTGGACGCATGCACTCATTCCGTTGGGAAGAGTGTCATTAAGTTATTGTATCCTCTTCTGAGCCGAGTTGATCCATAAGTGCTGCAAACGGCCCTATTTCCTGGATACTGGCATTGGGACGGTGCTGACGTCTGAGCTAGTGCCACACATGTTCAATCGCGGACAGATCTGTGAATATTCCTGGCGGCGGGAGTATCTCTACATCACGAAAACAGTTCATAGAGACACGTGACGTGTTTGGACGAGCACTGAAAAAGGGCACCACGATACTGTCATATGAGAAGGTACACATGATGACGCAGGATGCGCGTGACGTACCGTTGTGCCGTCAGATTTCCCTCAACCGCTACTAGCTGTGACCTAAAACCACATTCAATACGTCCCCACGCCATGACCCCAAGAGTAACACCGCTGTGCCTCTCGAAAACACTGGTAGAACGGAACCTCTTCTCAGGTCGCCCCAACCGAGGTACTGCAGAATCGCTGAACACAATGGCGTCGCATTGTGTTAACTTATGAATCGCTGTACCATAACCTTTTGATGGAACCATCCGGAAGTTCGGTTGAAGTAATTTCGGGAAACTATGAAAAACCAAATTCTGGATGGCTGGAATGGAGATTGAAAAGTTTCTTCCTACTAGTGGTGCGTGTGGCTTCGTCCACGTCGACCAGAGAAGCTCTTACTCGTCTCTTCTTCGTTTCTTAAATTACCACCATTAACTTATCAAAATTTTGTACGTAATAATAACCTGCCAATAGCGGTTTCATTTGAAAATAATATATTAACGGTCTAGCATCGTCTTCTTTCGTCAAACAGTGCCTACAGTCAATTTACCCTGAACGATTGAGGTGGCTTAGCTTCCACTTAACGGAGCAAGGACTGTGTTTGGAAACCCGACTGGAAGACCACTAGACTACTACCATTTGGACAGCAGAATTTAGTGTTGAGTTTAGCTGAGATCATTAATTGTGCAGCAGCACCTTTCCTACTCCGTCGGCCAAGCCTCGATGATGAAAATGTGTTACACCAGTTAACCCCGTGTCATGAGCCGGACAGAAGTGAGATGCCACCGTTACCTGAGCCAATGAGAAGGGCATTTCCTTGCATTCCCGTCATGTACATCTGGCTGCTGAAACTAGATTGTGGATTTTGTCCGTTGACTTTAAGAACGAATCTCCCGTCCATCACATTTTTTTGATATGGTATCGAATTTTAATAGATAATTCACACTTAGAAAAAAAATTGAGCCAAAAGCACATAAGTCTGTAAATACTTATCACTTCTTTCTGTTTCAACATGCGCATAATAATAGAAAAGCGCTGAGATCTAATATTCTGTGCGGATGCCATCTAGTTGTGTGTGGGTTTCTTTGCTATATGTCCTCCAGGCGCAGCCAACCAGGTCATAGCACTACTAGGCCCATTATGATGTCAATGAAGGGTCCTATCATAATGACAGTTCGATTATATTAATCGTTCCACGTTTTTCTTATTATTTTCTATATATTTATGAGGCGAAACGGAAGTATTTCTTCCAGTTGGTTAGTAGAAATGGATATCTTACATGGAATTAAGAATGTTATCAGACATAGCTCAACAGAGGAAAGTAATAAAACCAAATGTATCTAAGAAACCTCGGTTTTTGAACCTAATGTAGCATGAAGCCATATAACAACAACAATTAGGGTATTTGTCATGGTTGTCATCCGCTAAGGATCTCAGATTTTAATCGTTTGGTCTCTTGTTCCCTGTACCACCCACAACGCACTGATTTTCACAGGCACCTAGAAACCCTCTAATTTATTTTCCTGGTATACTTTGGCATAAGCATTTTGCATACACAACATATCAAAATCTAGAAATCAGGCATGCAAGAAAGAGACGCAAGGATTTAATCTGCTTAGCTACATACGAAATTTACCAACCTCACTCATTAACAGAAACTTCTTCTCACGGCCGTCATTCCTGGTGAAAAAATATTTAGGTAGGCCATGTGCCTAGAAGAATTAGAGGTCCAAATAAATGTTTTTATGAGTCGGAAAAGGCGCGAACTTCTACCTTTCATCAGCTAGGTTTTGTCATGCCTATATGATAAGGATAAGGAGAGCCTTAATACATACAACCACCCTTCTGAGTACTCATTATTGCGTTGCTAATTGACTACCAGCTTGTCTAATGACAAATATACATGTCAAAAGACGTTATGTCCAAAGGTGTTTAATAGTAAGAACAAGGGTTTCTTTTTTGTTATTAACGCCATCGAAAGTCTTCAGGGAGAACAAACCTAATGCTTCATTTTAATTTTTGCCAATCAGTCTTTCGATTGGCTTGATGCAATGTACCATATCTTCCTATTTAAAACTCACTACTTCATCTAAATATATCCATTATAACCTAAGTCCTCAGCTACCTGTTTCACATATTCCAATCTTTATCTTCCTCTACAGTTCCTTGCCTCGCCTGTTCTCCCCATACGTTAACCTGTTAACCAGTCCCTCATGTCTTATGTTCATTTCATATTTTGTCTTTGCACTTACGATTTCTAAAATTACTGATGAAAGGTGGATTAATGTTGGGTTTATCGAATTCAACAAAAATAGAAAAATTCGAAGCATTTGAAATGCAGCATTATAGAAGGATACTGATTTTTATACTAAATTTAGTAAAATGTTGTGTGTCATACGACCAATTTTAGATAGTTCTTTCTTAGCTCTAGATCAATATTTGAAACTAAAAGTATTCTCATTTTCTAGAAGATTTATTTCTCTAGCGCTACTCTGCTTTTCATAGAGTGCCTGTTTCTGACATCAATTGTAATTTTTGTTTCTAAATAACTGAATTCTCTTACTCTATTATATCGTCATTTGATTTTTGGTCTGAATCTACACTGATGGAATACATTCTGCAGGAAGAAGAGGAGAACAGCTATGGATGCGTATCTTCTTAAATTAGAAAACTTAATTTAGAAGTATTTATAAACTATTATAGGTGCTTTTTTGAGGTCGGAACTGAGAGTTTCAAGAAATGCGCACTAACACTGAAGTGTATTTGAAGAGCTGAATTAGATTTATAAAATGCGTATTTCTCAGATTAAAATATGAAGAGACAGTTCAGCAGAAAAATTAGTCAGCCGTATTTAACAAAATAAAAATATTATTCTTCAAATAAAAACATGATAATCACATGAAACGAACTTGAAATAAATCGTTTTGCTGCAAATAGGCCAAGTTTATTTGACCACAACAGAAATAAAAAAAAATTAAAATCTAGGTGTTATTTCTTTAAACTAAGAGAAGGTATCGCGAAAGAGATTAAGCATCCTTATAAATCTATGTCATGGACATTCGTCTACAATGCTGACAATCATAGAGAAAAAAAAATCAAACATGATACACGAGTGAAAGGTTGCATAAAAAGTAGAGAAGGATTTACACACGTTCCAGTGAAAAAGGGGGCATGTAAGGACATTGACGGCTTAATTGAGTTCACTTGATGATTAAGAAATACGATTCCGTCAAGCGTTTAAAGATTTCCTATGCAATTAATTTTCTAATCGCCAGGCAAAAATAAAATAATAATAAAATAAAAAAAAAAAAATAATAATAATAAAATAATAAATAATAATAATATCATTCATAAGAAAGCTGTATTGCTGTGCTAACAGTGTTTCTTTATTGATACATAAATGATTTATAATTAATGGATGTGACGACATCACTGACATTTAACACAAAATTAATAACTTAATTCACTAAACAAAAAAGATTCCATACGGTTGTTTTCACGTTGCGTAGAGTGAGAGGTGGAATAATTGTAAATAGACTGGAGGTTTTCTCGGCGTTGTAAATGAAGAAAATTTTATGGGATAACTAGCAGAGTTAGTCTGTTGATCAAATAAGACTTTTCGGCGGCCGAAAATGGCGTTAGAGTTTGCGACCGCCGAATCATCGTGTTTGATCAACAGATTAACTCGGCTAGTTACCCGATAAAATCTTATTCATTGTATATAGACTCTGCTGATTTATAAAGCAGTTGGAAATTCTAAAACCCAGGTTGACACGGAGCCCATATTGCACCTCAGTTAGCGGATACCGTTTCAGATCGACATGTACTATTAAGCATTACAAATTACAAATGAACATAAAGATAGTACTCCCGTTTTCCCACGCCGTGGCGAGTCGGTGATGGAATCATTACGAATAGATACTGCAGGTATCGTTAAGCAATTAGAGCTCCTGAAGTGGGGGAAAGCACCGGCCCCGGATGGAATTCCAGTAAGAGTATTTTCAGAGTATGCTGCAGAAATAGGGCCATTTCTGTCTGATATATTCAGTAAATCATTAGAAGAGCGAAAAGTACCTTCAGACTGGAAAATCGCGCAAGTAACTCCGATTTTCAAAAAAGGTGATCGATGTGATCCTGGGAACTATCGTCCCATATCTATAACATCTGTTTGTAGTAGAGTTATGGAGCATATTATATGTTCGAACATTATGAATTTTCTAGATTATAATAATTTGCTTACAACAAATCAACATGGATTTCGGAAGAAAAGATCATGTGAAACACAGCTGGCCCTATTTACACACGACGTAATGAAAGTTATCGATACAGGTTCACAAGTAGATGCAATTTTTTTAGATTTCCAGAAAGCCTTTGACTCTGTGCCACACAACCGCCTTTTAGCGAAGCTTCGAGCGTACGGTATATCGGATCAGCTTTGTGAATGGATAAAGGATTTTCTAACTGGTCGGTCGCAGTATGTTGTCGTTGAAGGAGAAAGTTCTTCTAATCTAGAAGTTACATCGGGTGTACCTCAAGGAAGTGTAATAGGACCACTTCTTTTCTTAATTTTTATAAACGATCTCGGAGACAAAGTGAAAAACCTTTTTAGATTGTTTGCTGATGATGCGGTTATTTATAGGGAAGTAAGAACTTTGGCCGATTGCTTAGAAATTCAGCGCGATCTGGATGTTATTTTGGCTTGGTGCGCTGAGTGGCAACTTACTCTAAACTGTAAAAAGTGCAAGACAATGAGCATAACTAACAAAAAGAATACGATTGTTCAGAAATACGAGTTAAACAATAGAATTATTGATATGGTCGATTCTATTAAATATTTGGTAGTAACAGTACAAAGGAACATGAAATGGGACATACACATTAATTCTTTAGTAGGTAGAGCAAATTCTAGGCTGCGATTCATAGGTAGAATCTTGAAAAATTGTAATGAACAAACAAAGGAGATAGCGTACAAATCTCTTGTGCGTCCACATTTGGATTATTGTTGTGCCATTTGGGACCCGTTTTGTAAGGGATTGATCGAAAGTATAGAGAAAGTACAGAGAAGAGCCGCTCGATTCGTGACCGCTTGCTACAGTCCTTATGAAAGCGTCACAGAACTGATTAGTAGATTAGGTTGGGAGTCTCTGGTAGATAGACGACACACGTTTCGTTTAAACTTATTGGAAAACATGCGTACTCCAACTTTCACTCATGAGTGTAGTGAAATACTTCTTCCACCAACCTATTTGAGTCGGAAGGACAGGAAAGATAAAATTAGAGAAATAAGGTGCCGGACTGATTCTTATATGAATTCTTTTTTCCCTCGTACCATTAGGGATTGGAATGCACAGCAAAGAGATTAGCTTTGGTGCTGAGCACCCTCTGCCACCCACAATTTTGTGAATTGCAGAGTATATATGTAGATATGTAGATAGATAGAGGGAAATACCTTCTGAATGGAAAAAGCACAAATAATTAGCCTATTCAAGAGAGGGGATCGAAGAAACCCCATCAGCGATGTCTGTAACATATACGGGCAGTCCAGAATCCAGCGTTTCATAGAACGAATATTATGAAGAACATGGATATGAACAATTAATTGTACTGAATCAAATGGTATTTAGAAAAGTAAATTGAGTGTACTGCAACTGGCTGAATTTTCTCATTACGTCATGAAAGTCATTGATGCTGGATCTCAAGATGGGGTTATTTTTTTACATTTTTTGAAAGCATTCGCCACTGTTCGTCAGAATAACCAGTTGACAAACACACAGATATAATAACTGTATTTAAAAGCTTTTCAAATGGAATCGAGCAATGCCAGTTCGTCGTTGAGAAGAGCGTAGCATTTATTAATTTAGATGTTAAATTGGATGTCCCACAAGTGCTTATTTTTTATTTTTTAAATCGATTTAACAATATTAGGTCGTTTGCTGAGGGTGCTGTTATCTATAGAAACTGGAGAAGTCATGCTTAGAATTTTGAAATTCAGTGTTGTGTCAACGTTTTGGCAATTCAAATCTTAAAAACAGTAAGGATAAGCACGTTTGGAATAAAATTAAACCACTTGAGAAAGTGTTTTATTTTTATACAGTGTAAACTTTTTGTTGCTACCACAGTCCTTACGCAAGTGTTATGGTACTACGTTTTGGGTGTTTCCTTTTTTCTGGGAAGTTTAAAAATCTCAACCAGCTCATAGGGATATAGACCTTGGTTTTTCTGGTACACAGGGAATGTAGTTTCTGCTGAAATGTATTAAGTGTCGTGCAGACATCACTTTCAATTACAAATGTATTGAAATACTTCAATTTATTTTCATCACAGTGAAAAGAAAGGTAGATTAAGGGAATATGTTACCATACTTCAGCTTAATGTTTCTCTTTTTCCATCGTTACTTTTGTGGGTTAGATTGCAGAGATCATAGATCTGTTCTGTTGCAACGTATCTTCTGCCACTCACGAGTTTTAATTTAATAAAAATGTGGAGCAGCATTTTTAAATATACAGAATTTAATATACACCGGATATTTCATTTCCAGAATTTTAACATTTTTTTTCTTTGGTAGAACTGTTTTTTTCTGATACTCTTCAGTCCTGGTGAAGAAACAAACACCCAATGCACGTTTCTTCGATCTTCCGACCTAAGAAAACTCTAACAACAGTATGGAATGTAATTGTGGGGACTTATTCTTGTGATATTATCAGACTAGTGTGACTACAATGCTCTCATATTCTAACACAATTTGCACGTTTGACAATTTTGTGAAAATTATGCTTAGGAACAAGGATATGCAAAACAAATAACCGTAATAGCTTTTCCGCTAGTCTTTAATTTGGAATAATCTGGTATACGTAATTACCATAATGACGCTGAAATAGTTTACGTGTTTTAATGAGGCAGTAGCAAGTGGTTAAAGCTGTACCGTTCTGCGCTGATCGTTGCAGAAACCTTTATGGCACGGTAGTAATTACAGCCAGTTAGCGATACAGATTACATGCTGAGTAAAAGTAACTAAACACACTCTTATAATTGCCCATTGGATGGTTGTATTACAGATTATGAGAAGAAAAAGATTTCTTCACTGAAAAAAAAATAAAAAAATAGTTTATCAGCAATTTTATTATGTTTGTTGACATAAAATGATCACTTTCAGGAAAAGCAATATCTGGTATCTATGATACATTGCCAGTATATCCCTTTAATTATAGTAGTCCTTCACAGAACTGATATTCTTATTATTAACCGTTATACAGCACGTGCACGGGTCACGCTTTGCCTACACATCTATCGTTCCATTTAGTGTATTTTGTTTTATTTTATTTTTTAAATTCTTTAAATGTTGGATTTACTATTCACCATCTTTCTCGATAACTTTTTCCTGATTCTCAAAATGATGCCTGAAATTTTGTACCAATTATTTCTTCCTTGCTATGCAGAAATATACCACATCAAAACCAAACATATTCAACACTCACATTTTCATTTAATACATGTTTATTACTTTCCAAATCAGCTCATTGATGGTATGAAAATACTGGCAGTAATAAAGAATAAGAAGATTATAAAATTTCTCCATTTATAAACTCTAGAAATCATACATAAAATTATGGAAAACGGTTAGATGGCTAATGAAGAGGGCGATAACGACGTAGAGAAACATCTGAGGGAACGGTGTGGCTCTGAAAGCTCGGTGGCCATTTCTGCGAAGTTATTACCTCGCGGCCATCGGTAGCTGGCGAGAGGCACTAATAATTACAGGTTAGATGCCACGACGGCTCGCAAAACACATAAAACAGCGAACCATTTGCATATAAACTGGCTGCACAACACACGGCGCGAACTGGGCGCCCATAACGCTCGCTCCAAACTAACTGTAAAAAAGTCCCAAAAATGAAATAAACCCAACTGATATTTAAGCACCTAGGTTCCTTTGTATTTACCATCTTCTGCTGTTGTGCTTCACGAAATACGTAAAACCATTATTTGATCTCTGTATAGTTAGTAAAGATTGCCAGAGTAACGTATCCCTTCCTTAAATTTTGGCCATTGGATCTCTAAACTGGTTTGTGTTTGCTATATCCTTTCAGAAAAGCATCATGTCAAAATACTTAATAACGAATGGGTTTGGGACAGGAAGTTTTTCACTCAATGGTTTAGGTTGTGAAAGGTATCCTTCAAAGAACAACATTTTGCTATTATATTTGTCAGCATTAAAAAGTACTCTTTGTTAAATGTCCCAAAAGAACAATGAGGGTTATTGTTCGATAAAAAGACAAAAAAAAAAAAACGATCTTAATGTCAAAAGTAAATAAAATAAACACTAAAAAATTTGTAAGACTCTTTTTATTTATTTATTTTTATTTCAATTATTGTAGCTAATTTTATATTTATCAGCTTTTTTTACTTCGAAAGGTGTATTTCAAACATATTGTTATTGTACGCATGCTGATTATTTCTGCAATTTAAATAAAGATGAAACAAAATTAATTTGTTAACTATTACTTCAAAATTCAAATCACTAATTCGACTTCCATGCATGAATAATTTCATTTCTTAAAATATTAGGTGTTTTTTTTATATTTTTAATCGATGTTTGCTATTGTATTTGGAAAAAAGTTCGTGCTACCATCAAACTAAATACGCATCACCTGCATGTCTATTGAAGTTCTAGATGTCATGAAGATACCGCTTCATAAACAGCAGCTGGCAGAAAAAAAGAGCTTCTGAAGAAATTTTTTTTTTTTTTTTTTTTCTGCGAAGAACATGATGCTAAAATTTTAAAGATCTACCTTTATCTAGAACAGTGGACGGTTCGTTTTATTACACTACTATGGAAGGCAATGGTTATTTGTTGTTTATTGTAATATAAATAAGCATTAAAATGAATGATCGAAAATTGTAAAGGGTATCAGAAGTTGAAATTTTTTCAAAAATTTTGTTCTGTTTAGAAATAGACACCAAACTTTCATACCACCAACCTAACGCAGCATATTTTGAGAAAACGCTTTCAAAAGTAAGCACAGCTCAACTAATAAATTATTATTCAAATGTTTTGTGTCTACTCTTCTGGCGAAAATCTGACAAGGGATTATATCTCCTATGCATGTCGTCACAAAATTTAATCATTCAGGCTTTATTTATACTTGATGTTGGTATGTTACGCTCAGAAAAATAAAATGGTTTCCGGAAACGAACGAAGTTTTGTTTTTATTTTAGTATTTTTCTCTAAAGCAAAAAAACAACTTTAGTTTATTGTAAACAGTTTTATTTGTGATATTATTATTATTATTTATATTTAGAATATTGATGTATTCGTGATGGGCAACAATGTAACTTCAGCATCCAGCAGATTTTATATGCAGAGAGCAATGGAACATCTTTGAATCCGTGTAAATTCAGCACGAACGTGTGTTTTTTTTAAACTTTTGATATCATTCAGAAATTTAATCCTTTTTAATACATTAGAAGAAAATGATAATTAAATGAAATAAAATGCCTTTTTTATGGGTGCTGTTATGATTTCTTTCCAATAATGGATCTTTACAAGCTGTGTGAATCTTATTTTATACTGTAGCTATTACGTAGTTCTTTAACGCAAAAATCTACTATTTTCGGTGCCATTTCATGATAGATGTTATGTATTTAAATTATATCACTTGTTAATCGAAATGATGCTATTATCAGAATTTTTTAAGTAATAAAAATATATTTCTGTATGAGAGCAATTTATTTAATTTTAAAATATATGGTGTCACTTGTCAAACCTTACGACTAAATTAAAGATTTAAATCTTCTTAAAAAAAATAAAGTACCAGAGTGCTTTAAAGTCAGATCATCTTTATTCTACTTTATGAAGGATGAGGTATAGTGTTAAAATTACACAAACATAAGGTTATAAACATAATTTATTTTCCAACTACATCATAACATACAAATATATTTGTATGTCATCAGATTGTGTCATATTTTTAAAGAGAGACACAGAAATAGGAATGTTACATCGCTGTGAGATCAACAGAGGCTATGCGTTTGTCTTCACGGACTAATGGTCAAAACACTTTCAAATTAGCACTGCGTCAAATTTCTATGGTCGCAGTTTGAACGTCTATCAACACCAGTAATAAGTTTTCGAGTTCAGTGTTAGATACGGAAGACGTCAGTCCGTGCAGACAAGACCGCAGCCATCTGCCACTAGCGAGTGGAGGAGCTTAAGTCTTACAAGGAACATTCGTCTTGCCTGGTAGCTTTTTACGTTGATGACGTCAAAATATGTTACGCTTAATATTAATGGACTTTGATAACAAAGTCTTTCCAGCTTTTCTTGTGCATCTACTAACTTTCATAGAACACAACAAAACAGCATTGTTACACAAACCTTTGACATATCTTTTTTTTATGAATGTGTATAAATCCACCACATATGTTACATGACATTTACTAATATTTACAATGAAAAATGTATTTAAATATGTACAAAAACGTGATACAAAAATACGGAATGATTGAATCCATTGTGATGGTTAAACATCCGCTAGGCCCGATAAGTGCTGTCTACAGCAGACATCACAGACATTATATACAGTTACTGTCGCCCTCATGGTGCACAGTATTAAGGCACTAATGTAATTCATACTCCTAAAATCATTATAAAATCGTTGCACTATCTTTGCTTCTTATTGTTTTCACAGTCACTTGGAGGCAAAATTGCTTAAGTTAAAAAATTCTAATTTAAAAAATATTTTCAATCTTGCGTACAAAAACTCTCGGGCCTACCACCGCTCTTAGACTTCCAAACGTCGCATCAAATTCACCCGCTTCTCCGTCTGGAGGGCAAGGAATTTCTTTACATAATTAATACACTGGCAAAGCCTCCACTCTCTCATTTTAAAACTTTATCAGTCTTACGTCGAAAAAAATGAGTAGTTAAAATATATCTTTTAGAGCCACATGTAGCTCTGCATTTTCAGGTCTGGAGTTACTGACCACTAATCATCTACTGCAACTTCACGCACTGTGAAAAATAAAATTTCTTATGAAAATCTCGCAACAGAACTCTTGTCTCCGACACACAGGTTGAAAACGGATACGCTCGGAATCCAAAAAGCTTGCGTTTTTAAGCTTACATTTGATGACATTCTAATCAGGTGAGGAGTGGCTTTTTGGTACTTGTATTTCACACTTAAATGTATAGAATTAAAGTTTGGGCTATAAACCACAACAACATTAAATTTGTATGAAAGTGGATTGCAGAAATGTTTTGATTTTAAGAAACGCGTCAATCTTCTTGAATAATTTCACCTCTTAAAGGGTGGTCGATTTTACGATATTACGTTATTGTGGGAGTTAATTTTCTTCAACTTACAGACTGGAAATTTTGAAGAGGTCTGCCAAAGCAATTCAGATAGCTTCTTGCCATCTCGCATTGACCTTAAGTTAAAATATTTTATTTAAAAAAGAAGCATTATTGAAAGGCGTGTTATAAAAACTATTCTGATTATTTTTAAAATGAATTTTTCGTAAATTTTAGTAATGCGTGGATGTTGTTAACTCATTTAAACTTATGAAAACATCGTGTTTATGTGTTTGTGATTATGTATAAGAGTGGGTACATATTAAAATGATTTATCAGGAATCATAATTTTTTGTTATGTGTGAACTGCAGTCCAAAGATCCTAAGTACTAAGAGTCTTTAGCTCCGAAGTCCGAAACATACGAGTTAGTGTGTCATAATTCAGGATAAGAGGTCTCACAATTGTGCTGGTTCATTCTCGCACGTGTACAATAGAAGCATTAAGGTCAGACACCATTTCGGTGTACTACTGTAGTGCAATTGTATAACACGCATAATTACGTGAAAACAGTGTTCATAAAAAATAATTTGCAGTTTTCATTTTCTCACCATTTGTTTATAACAATGATTTCCGGAAAACCATTCTCAGTGATGAGTCGGTGATACTGATGCCGCACATCCATATGAATGGTACGTTATTTAATCCCTCATTGTCACCATATGCGTTCTAGCCCAGTGTCATTTTTGGCAGTCTGCAAATTACCAATATACCGAAGTATAGATCAGGGAATCATTCACATCAAACTCGTTTCATATCACCGAGACCGCTCTGGCTGTTGGTTGAGGAGGTAAGTCCTCGGACCAGCGGGCATTCCTGTCCCGCCGTAGAGACAATGCGACTCGCAGCGGCGGCGCTGCGTCCTATATGGAGAGCGACGGCCTCTTCTTGCGGTCGCCGGCGGTCTTGCTGCTGTTCTTGCCGAAGATGTTGCCGAGCACCTTGCTGACGGAGTTGACGCCCAGCTTGCGGCGGATGGGCAGCGCCCTGAGCAGCTGCACGGAGCGGGCCTCCCTCAGCAGCGACTGGAAGGCCAGCGACACGCCCGCGAAGTTCTCCGCGGCGCTTACCTCGTAGAACTGACAGCCGTACTGCAGCGACAGCTCCTGCCCGGCGTCCACGCAAACCTCCCTGCAACATAGCAACATGTTCAGCATCTATTTGCCAGACTATCTCTTACGTGTCAAATGGTTCGAAAATGTTGCTGGGTTAAGAGTGCAAGGCGAGCCAGTAAATAAGATCCGATTCGCAGACGAGGTTGTGATAGTGGCAAAAAGTGAAGGGGAACTTAAGAAAATTATGTAAAAAATGGAGGGAATAATGGGAAATGAGTACAACATGAAAATTAATAAAGCGAAGACGAAAGTTATGGTATGTGATAAAGAGAAACACTCAAAAGTGATCATTCTAACCAATGGAGTATGTGTAAGAATTATACTAATTTGAAGTTAAGTGACTAAAGATGAAAGAAACAAGAAAGAAAATGTTCAATTGCTCAAGCAAAATTGGTGTTCAATGAAAAGAAACGAATATTTACAACAAATAACATCAACTGGATGAAAGGAATCATTTATTAAAACCATACGTTTGAAATGTTAATTTGTAGGGATGTAAAACTTGGAAAATTGGGAAAGAAAGCAATTATTAAAACCTTACGTTTGGAGTGTTAATTTGTATGGATGTAAAACTTGGACAGTTGGTAAAGAAAAGAAAAGGAGATTAATTTCATTTCAACAATGGTGCTACAGAAGGGTGTTAAGGTTTAGTTGGAGAGATAAGATTACTAATAAATAAGTATTTCCGAGGGCAGGAGAATATAGCACTATATGGAAGGATATAAAAAGGTTGAGGGCAATATTAATTGGACATTTTAAAAGACCTGAGAGCTTAGTGACCACGGTTAAAACACATCCTGTAAATAATGAAGAATGTTGGCTGTCGGAAATCTATTGATATGAAGACAAGGGCAGAGCTGAATGGAGGACCGCTGCAGACCAATCCAAGGACTGACTACCGAAGAAGTCAAATGGTTAGGCATCTGCCTAGACATTATGTTACCAGAAAGCAACATAGACGATTACGAAGAACGCTATAACCAAACAATACTGTTTTGCCTGTATTAACATTATATTTTCATGTTACGAGCCTTCTACATTAGCTGAAGATTTCAGTTAATAAATATCTCGTAAGCATTACTGAGACATTCTCGAAAGTGATTGCTGTGGAATTGTTTCGCTTGGTGAGACTTCCGACAGTGACAGAGAGCCTATCAATGAGCTTACTTCTAGTTGCAGTTTTTCAGTTTCCATTCTTCAGTCAGTGTTACGATAGTAGAGAATGTTTCCACGCGTGGGCAGTATAGTTAGGAAGTCATCATCGTCGGAATTTGGTTTTGTTTTCTCTTCCACCAGTCTCCTGTTAAGTTATACTGTTCTCGATGTGAACTAATGATCATAATATAATTAATTCAGCACTGCACTTTTCCAACATTGCTACTTATTTTAAGCAGGGTTCCTTATTTAAAGAAAGAGTATACCATCATCACTGTCGAAAGTTACGTCAGTGGCTAGTATGCTTGCATTCAAATCATCGCTGTTCGGATTAGGGCTGTTGATAAAATATCGATATATCGATATATCGATTTTTTAAAAAAATATCGATATTTATGAGTGATATTTTTAGGACGATATATCGATATATCGATATTGAAATCTGGATATCGGAGTCCGATATTTTTTAAAAATAAGTGGTTATTTTCCGTTTTCCTCGTAGAATATTCCAAGTTATTATTGGAGGGAAAACGATTACCTGTGTTGCACATGCAATACATTTTCATAGATAGAATTTTAAGAAACAATTTATGATCCTAGCACATGGAGAAGCAGGGCCGCCGTAAGCGGGCGTGCAAGGCAGCATATGATGTAGCGGGCGACCCTTTTTTTTTTAGCTCAACAGCTGCTTCGGGTGGTCGGCGGCGACACTCGGGATGGTAACAATGGGGGCGGCAATCTCACAGGTTTTTGACCCGGTTCGGAAATTTCCTATATCCACCACTGGCTGTAGTTGGACAGGGGGCGGCATAATCGCTATTGCACGCGGGCGCTCAAACAGCTAGCGGCGGGCCTGTGGAGAAGTAAAAAACGAAGGTAAAATAACTCATTCAATATTCATTAGAATTCTTGTCTGGACATTTTGAAAAGTTTTTAAAATTTGTCTTCAATCAATGTAAAAGTATTAGCATTAAGAAACAAATCGTAATGTACCAGGTATCGGTAGGGTTGCCAGATAGCCGGAAAATCCGGGAATGTCCCGGAATTTTGTGTCTGATCTCGTGTCCAGGAATTATGTGTTACTGTCCTGGAATTTCCGTATACTAGTTTTTTTTTCTCAAACTCAGTTCACCACGGTGGCCAATCCAAGTATCCCATGCTCGCACAGAACGAATCGGACTCGAACCCGTTGTTTTACATGAGCGTGCGTTGTCGAGGAAAGTATTTTGACATGAAAATTGGATGTAAGCAGGAATATTGATAAAGTAAGAAGACTCAGAATAAGCTATTAACCTACAAAAAGAAATTAAATTCCACATAAAACAATAATTGTAAAAAAAGTGACTTGGTCAAACTCTGATAATAGAACATCAACCTAAATAAATGCCTCTAAAATGTTGCATTATTGAGCTTTTAAACTCACAAAAGCCAAGATTTCCCTCGATACAAGTCTTCGAGTAAATCATAAACATTATGCCTTTCCTTTTAGTAAAGTAGTAGTATAATGGCTAAATCACAATTTAAAAAAATATGATTTATCCGTAACGTCATGAAAAACCATTTTTTTTCAGAAAATCAAAACTTGATTCAGAAAAATATCTCACAACCCTTCATCATTAAATAGCCACAAGACTTCGCCCTTTTTTAAAATGATTTGTTTTTGTAACATTGTTTTTTTATAATAGGGTCGATATATCGATACTTTTTCTTCGATATATCGAATCCGATATAAATATTTTTTAAAATATCGATATATCGAAAATCCGATATTTTTAAAAATATCAACAGCCCTAGTTCGGATCCGGAGTAAAATCCTTGTGAGGTATGGAAATTTAAAAGTTGCGTTTGATCGTATGAGCTACGTCAAAGAGGATGTTCAAACATAGACAACTGTAAGTAGTTGATCCTCAGCTACGCTGTTTGTTTTTTACCTTTCTGTTTAACACAGCAGATCCTATCATTCAACAGCGAGAAAATCTCTTTGTTTTTTACCTTTCTGTTTAACACAGCAGATCCTATCATTCAACAGCGAGAAAATCTCTGCTTTGGTAGACGGTGAAAAGTTTGTCATGAACTTTTGGAGCTAACTTCACAGTTTCGTTTTCCTGTCTGAATTCCCTGATTCTCACATGGCCGGTTAGGCACCAGATTACAAACTACTTCCCCTACAAGTGAAAGAGCTAGAGCGCCATTATCGATGTGCCGGATAAGACGATTGATGTGTGTGTTAGTAAAAAGACGTACCTGTAACTACCGAGCGAGTTGGGTGAACGGCAATGTTCGGGTGTGGCATTCCTCACGACGCGGGTATCATTCTGGTCTGTCCCTTGCGGAATCCCTTAAGGCATATGCGGGAATAGTTCCTTGAAAAAGGTCATGGCCAAATACCTTCCAGTTTGTTGCTCTGGATCGTCCCCCTGTCTTCAACGACCTCGAAGAGTCGTGAGTGATTAATTTAGAACAGAGAACCTCAAACTTTTTTGTCCTGTAGATCCCTTGCCGAGTTATTGCGACCCTCTGCCCTGGGTTTAGAACGTCTAGTTAAGAACTGTCACACTTATTCATGCTGCTCAAAAGAAATGCCAATGATGACTGAACAAATTTGTATATTTCCACAGGCCCTATTAAATGGTATTTTTGAGAAAAAATCTTGTTCTTCCATTATCATTTAACAGCTCAAATTTTCAGAGTAAACTGCGTGGTTAGTTATATAGAGAGTAGTATAAATAGTTAGTATGGTCATAGGAGTATTAACACGCTGAACATTAATATCTTTCGCCACTCACAGATAGATGGACAATTTTTTAAGTTAGTTCAGTCTTAAGACTGTCATTTATGTAGTTGTCGGCAGATCCATCCTTGCTTTCTCCTCCCCCCTTCCCCCCACGTTCCATTTCATTCAAAGAGAAAATTATTATTACTATTATTTTAATTCCGATTTTTATTATCTTCTATAATTTGACTGTTAAATTCCTTCCCCATCTACTTTTCTGATTTACGAATTTTAATTTTAAATTCTTCCAGCGTTTTTGATAAATTAATATCCCTTCACCTGGTAATTTGTCCCGGTCGCTGAGACTATTACCAATATATATATATATATATATTCGGAAGCGTGGAGGTTACATAGGCCTGCATTTTTTTCGGTTGTATAATGTTTTTCAAGTTCTGGTGAGAGATTCCTGTGTATTTCTGTGCGCCCAATCCAAAAATGACCTTAGTTTTCTCCATCACGACAGAATTTTTTACGAATTGCATTCTGTTAAAAGTGTCATATATCGAATGAAATAAAAAACATAATACGTATTACGAGATTTAAAGACATATGAAATGCTTCCTTCTGTCGGTTTACGATGAAAACAAATCAATTTACAATTTATTCTCCAGAAAATTAAGTACATTGATCATAAGTAGCTCATGAGTGGTGATCTCAAAGTAATATCGATGAACTTTGAACAGCAAGGCGGGTACACAAAGTTTCCATGTTTTTATGTGAGTGGGGTAGCAGAGACAAGGGAAATCATTGGAAAATGAAAGAATGGGCACAACGACTTTCATTGGAACATGGAGTAAAAAATGTGCACCAAAAAACTCTCATCGAGTAGACGAAAGTTCTACTTCCATCCTTACACATCAGATTAGGCTTGATGAAGCAATTTGTGAAAGTCTTCCCAAAAGCTGGTAAATGTTTCCAGTATATTTGTAACTAATTTCCAGCCTTGTCAACCACAAAAATAAAAGAGGGTATCTCTACGGGTCTACACATTAGAAAACAATGTAAAGAAGGAAATTTTGAAAAAGAAACAGAAGTTGCTGAAAAAGAAACCTGGGTCGAAAAGACGTAATAACCAAATTTCTGGGCAACAAGAAGGGTTCTAATTTCAAGTCAAACGTTGATACAATGATGCAGAAGTGCCACAATTTAGGCTGTTCCACGAGTTTGAAGGTTCATTTCCTAGATGCACATTTAGACTTCTTTCATGAAAATCTGGATGCGGTTAGTGAACAAATGGGTGAGAGATTTCATCAGGAAATGACAGACATAGAAAAACATTACCAAGGCAGATGGAATACTAATGACGGCGGACTATTGTTGGATGTTGCATCGAGATGATCCCAGAGAGAGCATATGCACGGAAAAGCCTGATACAAACCATGGCTGGTCCCAAGAGACGTCAAGACAACGACTAAAATGGTGTGTTCTATTTTCTAATTTCTGTTATATATTCTATTTCTATATTATATTACATAATATTGTTTATTATAAGCCACAAAATAATACGTTTTATACGAAACAAACCTATTTTAATCTGTCATTCAGTCTCATATTTGTGATATTTTTCGTCATATACCAAATCTGGCTCAATGCGAATTGTAAAAAATTCTGACGTGATGAACCTGAACTAAGGTCTTTTTTAGGTTCAGCTCATCAAGATACACGGGAATCAATCATCAAAAATTAGAAAACAGAACCAACGTAGGCTAGTGTTATTAGTGTGTCTCCAGATGTCGTATTTTATTAGGATTATTGTCATCGCATTTTAATGTGTTATCGTAGTGTTGTTATTCTAATAAATATTCTTCCCAAGTCTTAGGTCGAAACTTCAAAACAAACTTAATCCCTAAACACTTGAATGACGATAACCTTTCATTTAATTCATCGATCTTTATTTCCTTTACACTTTACTAATTCGTATCCGAAGATTACGGAGCAGCAACTATATATCTTCAACCCCAAACGTTCACACTAAACCTTCTTGCTCGCCTGTTGGTTCTTGTTACGCTGATGTTTCCCTAGCAACCAACTGCTTTTATAACTTCTCCATGTTATGCCACAACGCTCCCCAAGTTTATATCTTTGTAAAAAGATATTGGTAAACTTTTTGAGAGCTTATATAGGGACCTTTGTACTCTTCGCTCTGTCATTAATTACAGTACATATACAACTTTTCCAAAATCACAACAATGAAAAAAACCAATAAAACAACTCCTTTTCAGATCATGTCACGGTCGCCATATCGTATTTTATTAGGTTTATTGTCATCGTATTTTAATGTGTTATTCTAATAAATATTCTTCCCAAGTCTTGGGTCGAAACTTTAAAACAAACTTAATCCTTAAACACTTGAGTTACGATAACCTTTCATTTAATTCATTGATCTTTATTTCATTTACACTTTAATAATTCGTATCCGAAGAATACGAAGGTCCTCTATAAGCAGCAACTATATATCTTCAACCCCAAACGTTCACTCTAAACCTTCTTGCTCGCCCGCTGGTTTTTGTTACGCTGCTGTTTCCTAGCAACCAACTCCTTTTATAACTTCTCAATGTTATGCCACACAGGTGCACAAAAATATTCACATAATGCGAACATTTTGTCAGAAAAGTAATATGTACGGAACTGTGGATTCACGCGTTAAGCTGCCCTCCAACGCAGTGAATGCGAGTGTGTAGCACCGGAGAGAGAAACTCCTGTGGCACACTACGTACACTCGCTCTGAACACAGCCGGACAATCTATTAGGCGCGTGACGTAGTGCTCATTGTTTTTCCGTCAGTCAGCTCACCGGCTTTATTTATGTGGTTAAAGGAGAATTTGATTTATGCCGCCGGAGCCGGATCGGACAATAGGACGGTAATTGCGGCGAGGGCCGCGGGCAGCGCTGCTGTCGCCGACGTCTCACTCACTGTGCTTTCCCTGGCGACCACGCGACACAGTACCGCGAGCCCACGCACCACGGCCTGTCCGCTCTGATGCCACACTCACAACATATTTCACAGCAATTTATTTCACTTCAAGCGCATAGCTCGGATGCCAGGATCACACTAGAGGAACTTTCTCCTCGTTTTCGTCCGAATTGTAGGGTAAGGAGAAGGGAGTGCTACTGCTGAAGGCGGAACAATACTGAGTTAAACGACCACCGTTACTGCGACTCAAGGTGACTGGACTGCCCGGGAGAAGGTAACCCAGTATCTAGTCGACCTGCAGTGAAAAGCTCACGCTTGTCTCTGCCCATACTATTAAGACCTACAAGAATGAACTACTGGAGGCGGTCAAGTACAGCCAAACGATCCACGTGGAACAAATCGTCATACTGACTGATTCCATGAGTGTCTTAAAATGCCTACTCAACAACACGTGGAATTATCACCTTACAAGGACAATCTTAGAAATTATAAAACAAATAAAATACAGCAGAGAAAGAGGAATCGCTACCTACCTGCTATGGATACCAGCCCATGGAGGTATAAAATACAATGAACGTGTGGATACTTTAGCAAAACAAGCCAGCATCAAAGGATTTAAAGACGAGTGGAACCTTCCAGCTTCAGATATAGTTCACACAATCAAAAAACGAGCCATAGAAAAGTGGCAAGAAGAATGGAGCACATTCCTAACCACCAAAGTTTCGCACTATGGGAGCATCGAACCAACCATTCCGACCAAACCGTGTTTCTATAAATGAGTCACAAGTAGACGGCTAGCAACATTGATCTCCAGACTGCGTTTCAACCATGGAAGATTTCCTAGTCACCTTTTTCGACTAGACCTGAGAGAATCTCCCCTCTGCGATTGTTCAGATCGCGTTATAGGAGACACCAACCACATCATTTTTTCGTGTAAAAAATTTAAATGGTCTGAGGATACTATGATCAAGGAATTAGTCAACATTGGAATCCCACTCCCCACTAACCTGATCCAGCTCCTATCTAGTGATAACAGAGCTGCGTACGACAGCCGTACCAAATTCCTAAAAATGAAGATATAGTCCTTTAAGACCCCGTTAACGGTAAGCAAGATGTCAGACACACAAGGCGCGTCAATCAGATCTGAACACCTGGAAGAATAGTTAAAACCAGGGTCTGATAAATGAATTAAGGTTTTACCAAATAAACATAATCCCTAAAAACCAATAACTCAGAACCACTAACACCAGGTCGGTATTGTCCATCGAGTCCTACAGGAAAATATCAACAAAAGGAATTGTAACAATTGCTGCAACAAGGCGGCTTTATACTTGAAAGATTGTAATAATGACTAGATAATTGTAATCAATAATCAATACTGTATAGCAGAAGCACAACGATAAATTGTTCATACAAGAATGTAATTAGCATAGCCAAATCTGTAAACAATTAACTAATTAGAATCATGTAACAAGTGATGACTGTATGGTTACAAAACCGAAAGTCAATAGAATAAAAAATAAAAAAACAGGAATGAATTGAGTCTCCACATTCCTGTCCTTGAGTTAGACAGTTTAACTGACGTGTTGTGTACGACACGTTGTTCGGCCACTTCCCCCGCGGATAAGAAACCACGATTACTTTTTCGTTTGGCATCAGGCCGAGTCTCAGAGAGAGCTGTTCAATTTAGTGAAAAAAAAAAAAAAACTCTCGATCTTAATGGTATTTGAAATGCGACAGTCCAGTTTGTAGTTATTTAAACAGCTGATCAAAATGAGGATCACGTTAAGCAGATACCTTGGCTAACTTTACAAATGTTTAGCTGTGAGAAAATTACAACAGTGACTCCAAACATTGAAACTATGATGAATATTTACTCAGAATGTAACATGATTGGAAGGTATACTGCATACCGGTTCTTTGATAGTCGAGTCAATCATACAAATTGTTCAGACACCAGGAATAAGTTGAAATCTCCACTTATTAAAGGACAAAATTGAAAGTTTGTGTAACCGAAAGATCCAATAACTACATATTTACGTTAAATCTATATCTTTATACCTAAAACATCCTATTTAATTTGTATCTGGTTGTCATAGTAATTACCTTCCCTAAAATAATGGGAATTAGTAGTGTAGCATTCAAAATATGACTTACTGAGTTTGTATTCTTATTCTCTTTAAGAAAAGTACCAGATTATAAGTTGTGAAAGTCTCTTTGCTAATTTACATGTTCAAGTTTAGTAGATCTTAGGCTATAATCACTATATAACAAATATAACCTGGCTTCTATCTACTGTGTAATCCGCCTGCCTCGTGGTTATATAAAATATCATTGTAATTATTCCAGACAATGCTGATAAATAGCGTCACATAATCTGAGTTTAATAGCCTGGAATATCAAATCTGAGAATTGTATACGAGGCGGAGAGTTTTAATTTCCACTCGGACACTGTACCACTGAGCCATAATTATTAAGGCATGGTGACGAGATCTTTTCATATTTTACGTTGGAGTCGCATTCTTAATAATACATATACTTTAACTATTTCTGAAGTTGTTTATTCTTTTTCGTTCTTAAAAAAAAATTCAAGAGAACGTAAAATTACTTTGATACATTGTGTTCATCGTGGTTTTTAATTATGTGAAAGAAAAACGAATTATTCAGTTTGTGAGGCCAGTAATTTTTGGTCTGAAGAGAAGGATTACCCTAACAACTGTCAAGATGTCTAGGGAACACTTTAAATAATGTAATCAGGATTCCATCTGAATCAGCGTAATCCATACCACTGTGTTCACACGCAGTCACCATAAGCGGTACCACCGTACGGATGATTCTAGTGGTGTGCGCTACTCGTCCAGTTATTGTCTGCACTCACTGAAAACAATATCAGTAGAGACTGAAAGAGATATGAGTCAATTGTTGTGTCAGTGTACCTGACCACAAGCTCTCGAAAGAAGGACTGGTCATGGCGTCGGAACCTTGAGTTCTCCAGCGCACCCCTCGCGGCATTGCATGCACAGTGCCATAAACCTGTTGTCAGACAGCGTTTTACGTGCTCACCCGTGCGTATATGCTCGCTCGGGCCGAGATAAATTAGCCGAACGTTAAAGACGCTAAATTATAGCCGGACCCGTCCGGAGCACTCGGCATTTGGCCGCACCGAAAAACGAAGACTGCAGAGAGCCTCACGTCTCGTGCAATCGTAAAGGCCTTTTGATAACGCCACAGTGAAAATTAAACGAGCGCTTCTCTCATCCTGGCACAAGTATAGTGACACTGTAATTACTGACAGCTCAGAGCTTGGCAGGTCACGCTGAAAGGTCAGACCTATTAGGCGAACTTAGCAACACCGCGAAAGCCACAGAATAGTTCAGAGAACATCTCAGGCATAAGCACCATACTTCGAAAACATATTTTTATAATTTGTTACATTTTAAGTAAATCTCTAATTAATTGTGTACACCTAGGTTGAATAATAAAAATTCCTGCAAGCGTTATCTCTTTGGATCATGTGTTCACAAATCTCTCTGTTTCGCCCTGATCTGGAGAATGCGTGCTTCTGGATATGACTCACAGTTGGAGCCCAAACGAAGGGATTTATGGATACTTGAAGTAACGATATAATCCGCAACTGAATTTCGAATATACTATGACTGCTGCTAAAAGATTTTACACTTATCTTGTTTACACGTTATTCGCATGGCTCGACACGAACCAACGGCCAAACGTTTAATACAAACTGGCTGTTTATAAAGCTTGCATTCAGTGAAGCAGATGCATGGATAGTGTATATATACATTTGTGCTTATGGAAGTTTAAAATGTATGTGACCAAGTGACCGAAGCAACCTTTCATTTACCTTCCGGGAACGTAATGTGACGGATGATATAAGTGTCTAAGAGTTGTGGATGTATATATATATAAACATTTAGTTATGTCAGGTACACAGCAAGTGGCAGTTGTGTTTCTGGTTCTTCTAGAGTGTCAGTATTATTGTAAGTATTTTCAATATGTACGACGGACAACACAGGAATAACACAACTTTTAATTAAAATCACACATATCCGAGGCCGGACTTAAACCGTTGAACTTTTCTAACTTGAATACAGTACGTTAGACCGTTCGATACCGGGCTGGATAACATTACAGTATTTTTCACACAGATTTTGCTAAGATGTTGCAGAATACATTTATTTCTGCCTTTACGTCTTATGAACTAAAATATGTATTTTATTATTTCGCTAGTGACTTATGTTACGAGATATTGTTGTGTAACTTAGAAATTATAATTCCAAGTTCAATTTACAATGTTCTAATTAACACACAGCAAGATACAGTAAGATAAAACTTGTATATACAGTGAGAAACACAAAAACACGTTAGTAGAATGAAGAATAACAAATCTAAAACCAATCAACAAAGAGCGGAACCAAAATGAATGCAGAAACATAGACAGTTAATTGACGACAATTCAATACTTCATTCGTCGCACACAGGAACACGAAATTTGTTATCTGAGAAAGAACATTTGAGTACGCGAAGATATTTGAATCGATCCACATTTTAAGAACAGATTTAAGAACAAAATCATCTGAAACGGAGAAAAAATACTTATAAAGTGAAAGTTAATAACAATAGGTAATACGTGATTAGAGAGCAAGAAAGTATGTTTACAAAAACAAAGAACAATGCAAGAAAAAGTCTACACCCACCATCTAACCAAAATTAATTCACAAAAGCTATCATACTAAAGACTTATTAGCAACAAAACAGCTTTATCGACGATTGGTACATAGTATACGGATGTGAAATAAAAAGACCTCGTACTTCATCCTCTGCTCATACATGCATATTATCGGGGTACAGCTCTCCTACTACCATTACAATAGGAAAATCCAACTGCCGTCTTTATTTATTATTATTTTTTTCCTTGTGGATTTGCGCCTCGTCGACGTCGAGGGCTGACTGAGGGCAATGAAAAGGAAGAAATTCGACCACGGCCATTTGATAGAGCCATGCTGGTATTCCCCTGGAATGATTTGTGGATGTGATGGAAACCTGAATCTGGATTGCCGCCTTGTTAGTGGTCTCACCTGGAGTGGTCGAGGTCCCTCTTGTTACCGAGCAGCAGGGTGGTGTAGTAGGAGGGCAGCTTGAGCTTGGACAGCTTGTCGAGCAGCTCTCTCGCCGCGTTGAAGCTGTCTCCGTCGCACACGCTGTATACCACGACGAACGCCTCTCCCCACCTGATGTGGTCGTACAGGCAGCCCGTAGCCTGCAAAAAACAACAATGCCACTAAGAGAAATCGCAGAGCAATGGCGATCGCAGAGCTTAAATATTGCATTTCGTCCTACATTTAGACATATTACTATGACAGGCTTATCTCACAACTATATGCTGTTTCCGCGTGAAATATACTCCTTTGTCTAAGACAGGGGTGGGCAACCCAAATGATCTTGCGGGCCACTTTGGAAATGCGCCATAACTCCGCGGGCCGCATATAAAATCATATGTTGTATATTATATTAGATGTTACGAGATACACGCGCATTATGAGTTCGCAGAATATAACATAATTATTCCGCGAACTGATAACTGTAAACTCATAAATAAAACAGGCAATATCTGTCATATATTCGCAAAAATATTATTTTAAAATCAAAGTAATTTTTTTCTCATAACTTCGACAGTTAATTTTGAAATATACGGATGCACAAATAATGAATTTATTAAATACATTGGTTTTCACTTCATTGGCAATTATAAACTAAATATAATTTGAAAAAGTGTTATGAATGGCGTGGGGCGGAAAAATCTTCGAGGCGGCCGCGGGTTGGCCAACCATGCTCTAAACCGAGTACGATGCTTATTTTTATTAAATTTCATGATTGAAAAAAGCTGCTCACATTTATACGTGCTTCCGAATGTGCAAATTATTTTTCGTGCTAAAACTCTCAGCTGTGGATATTTTTCTTCGGAAAGGTATGTTCTGTATCTGAACCTCTCGCGGGCCGGATTGAAACTGGTCGAGGGCCGGATCCGGCCCGGGGGCCAGGGGTTGCCCATATATGGTCTAAGACAATGATACAATATTATAAGACAAATATTTATATTCTTTTATTCTGCTCGTCTGTAGAGTTATACATTAATGGGATTATTATGAAAAATCATACTCTGAAAGGTTTCCGAGAAAGTTAGTTTGGAATGAAAATATCTTTTAAGGCCACAGTGCTTTTGGACATGAGAAAAATAGCCTTGTTTCGCCTTCAAAGCTCCATATTCCATCACACTTTCAATACTTGTTTTTACGAAGTCATTGTACGAACTGTTATTTCAGCAATTTTTCGCTGTTGTGCTTCTTTATCAGCGTATCAGAGTTAAGGGGAGGAACCATGTTTTTAGCGGGAAAGAGTAAAATCATAAACAAAGCACCGAAGCGTTCCCGTGAGGCATTACTAGGCTCTATGGCAACCAGTTGCGAGATCAACTGGCATGTAATGGTTTCTTTCTTTTATTTATTTATTTTTTTATATTTTTTTTATTTTTATTTTTTATTTTATTTTTTTTTGCTTCGGAAATTGTGGAACTTTTATGTCGAGGTCATGAGAGCATAGAGAGGATGGGGTGCAAGAAACCGTGTAGGAATTTTGCCATGGCCTTTTGAAGGAACCGTCCCGGTAATGTTTTCGGGAAACCATATAAGGCCTACAACCTAAATCTGTATTGCCGGTTGAGTATTCGAACCCGCGTCCTCCCAAACATCAGGCATTAGCGTTAACATATTCGATGGTAAGAGCTTTTAAGGATCCCGTCAGCAGATGCCTGTATAGTGAGGCAGTTCAACCGGCTTGTCAGCCAGCCATGGTGTAATGACGGCTAGACGCGAGGCAGTAATGAGACAGCTTAACACACTCGCGGCCTGCCGTGAATGTATGACTCACTAGCGTGTGCGAGGCGGAGACTTATTGGTCAAGCGGGAGTGAGCAGTTAGACGAACAGATAGGCGTACGGCACTCTGTACGGTTAGACGATCAAAGAACAAGCTGTCCTTTCCTGAAGAACTTATGGAAAAGTACAGTGGCGTCAAGCTAGGAGAAATCATTAAAAGTAGACTTTCACTGAAATTTTTTGAGTTATAATCATCCTTAGACTTTTCCACTTTTGCGGGTCATACGCACATCCTCTTCCATGTCTGACGGGCACTCCAAAAATTTTCTTCCACCACTTGCATTCAATCAACTTCCTTCACCTTTACGTCTTTTTTCTCTTAGTCCATCCATCTTGTCCATGATCTTCCAATTAGTCTCCTTCCCTTCCTAGTGTTCCAGAGTGCTAACTGCGGCATTCCCCCATCCTCAATCCTTATGTCATGCCCTAGCCACTGCAATCTTTTATTTGTTAACATCTCTTCCAATGCTTCAACTTTAATCTCTCCCTGAAGTATTCATTTCTGATTTTATCCTTTCTTGTGACGTTCTCTGTCCCTCTCAGAAACCTCATCTTCACCGCCCATAATCTGTTAATATCTTACTTCGACCAAGTCCAGATTTCAGAACCGTATGTTGGTGTTAGCTGGTACTATTCCTCAAACAGCAACATTTTGGCTTCCTTCTTGAATTCCACCTCCAGATTATCCTTTATCTGATGATACAATTCTCTACTCTTTCTTATTTTCTTCCTCCATCTATTAGTTGGTACTTAACTGGCTTTCCAAATACATAAACTACTCTCCTCATACCAATTTCTTGCCTTTTTTCAATCATCGCTTATACTAATTTTACTCTCAGTATCCAAATCCTGATAAATTCTCTTATACTGGAGGATTTAGTGGTGATACGTGGTACGGTTTAGTTAACTGCGAAGTTAGCAACAACATCAACATATGATGTGCAGGTTCGAAGTGTGGTAGTAACTGTACTGGTAACCGGTTTTTTTTATGGCTTTACGCCTCGTCTACGGCTAAGGTCATTAGAGGCGGGAAGGGAGTGGTGACAAGGAACTAGAAGGAATTCGCCCATGGCCTTTTTGAAGGAAGCATCCCGGCATTCGCCTGGAGTGATTTGGGGAAACGTTGGAAAACCCAAATCTGGATGCCCGAATGCGAGTCCAGAACGTTAACCGTTCACCCACCACGCTCGGTCTGGTAACCGTGAATAGACGGGTATCGAACAAGGCAGTTCTGTTTACCAGGTTACAAATAGAAATGGATTTGACGTGGCTCGTGGGCTGGTGAGGAGCGTGCTGTGGCCGGCCAGACAAATGTGGGGCGTGTCTGCCCCGTAATGGACACTATTTGTAAGGCTGTATCGGGTGGCATTAGTCTCGGCCACAATGCGGGACGTGCGTAGGCGAGAGTCTCGTTTGTACGCGTCCGGCCGGAAACTTTTAGAGTAAACACCGTGCTTGTATCAGCACTTCGCCGACACTTTCTCTGCACGCGTAATACAGTGAGAGTATTATTCAGAGGCGCGCTGTGGAGAGCATTGTCAGACTAAACAAATTCTGGTACATTACCCGCCCAGTTCTTACCGGACACGAGGGACGTCAAGGACGAGTTGGAGTGGTTCGTATATGGCTACCGTAACCACTTAAAGCGCTAAGAAACAGTGAGAGTTCCTGCGTATTACCATACGCGTTATGACGTCTCTCCCATCCGCAGTGGGCAGACACAAGGTGAAAACGAAAGTAACAACTGACATCGTTTCTTTAGTGTTATTTTACTGCCTAACAATACTTCTTATAGAATTTTTTTTAACTGCTTAACGTCTCTTAACAGCGAGGTCCTTAGAGACGGGAAAGGATGGGGGGCAAGGAATAGGAAGGAATTCGGTAATGGCCTTTTGAAGGAAGCATCACTACATTTGCCTGGAGTGATTTGGGAAACCGTTACACCACCACGAATGGTTTATAGAAAAAAGAAATCATATGGTGCATAAGTTAAAATCTAAGGTTACTAATATGTCATGACTGGTAATAACGAAAAATTAGAAGCTTTTATGGTTTTACTTTCTTGCTGTCTCCTGTTTTGTCAGTAAAAGTAAATTCGCGTGGCTTTGAAACCTGGTGTCAGAGATTCGATTTGCCGCGCATTTTGCCTCGGACGTGGCTGCGCCTACAGTTTAACGTGGCATCCGAACCACGGAATGTCCTGGAGTAGCTCATATGATCAAACAAAACTCTCAAAAATTCCTGACTTCACCGGGATTTGAACTCGGTGCTGAAACCCGAGCTATTTTTTCTTTAAAAAATAAAATAAAATAAAGCAAGTGCCTTGACCACTGAGTCACCAGGCCGCTCATTTTGTCTGTAGTCTGTTGCCTTCCACTTTAACTTGTGGGGTAACTGCCAGAGAAATAATAAGTACGAAATAATAAATGTAAAATAATATTTTAATATAGCGCGGTTACAGCATAAGAGTAAGGATAATTAAGATGGCTAGTATGTAAGTTAAATTATAACATGACAGATACTGTTGGCCTTAGGAAAAAAGAATTGTATCGAGGCTATTGCCAAAGGAAACACTGAGTTCGATCTGAGGCCTGACGTATGTATAAATTTAATGCGTAAAGAAAATATAAGCATCGGTAAATTGTATATGCAGTATTTGAGATAAAATCAGAATAATTAAAAACGTGAGATTACTTACAGATTTGATTAAATACAACGACTTATTTTTAACCAGCAGAAAGAAAGCTACATTGTTCGCCATTGTTGGTTCTAATCCAAGATGCAACACGATCTATATCATAAACACTTATTACATCATTGTCTCGGCATATTAAAGAAATGAAAGGAATCTCCTTCCACATGCTGGACAATGAATGATTATTAATACAAAATTAATCACCGTCGGTGTTGATGATTTCAGCCTGCGAATTAGACATTTCGACAGAAGACATTTCGACAGAGGGTCGTAATCATTCCGTAATTCATAATAAACGAGGCAGTTCCGTTGCGAGTAGAATTAATTGCATGCAGATGTTCTTCATAATGAAAGGATCGAAAGTCTTTCTGTTCAATTGACTGACCATATTAATAAGTCAGTGCTGAGACTGAAGAAAACTGTTGTTTCCCAATTAGAGGTCTTGTAAAATACATGGTAATTTCAAGTCAGAGTAAAGCATATGAACAGAATTGTTACTGAACTTGCTAGGGAGTAATTTGAAAGAGTATCCGGGAGGACGCGGGTTCCATACATTAACAACTGAAGTTTTGACAACTGTGTTGGCAATTGAGCGAACAACTGCTTTAATATGTACAATTAGCACAGACGGTTAATTTGTTACTAATAAAATGAAAGTAGGTTCTAATATAAACATTATTAAATTCAGATTACATGCACGCTTATTAATGAGATACTTTTTCATTTTAGATCGCTAAACGATATAACTCTATATGATGTTAATCTGTTGGCAAAAGTAACACATCGGATATTACGCCCCTTTACAATAATCGAAAATAATCTAAGTCAACGCTGCCCAACCAATTTTTGAGACGAGCCACAATTTCGATTCTATGTTAAGCCCGCGGGCCACCTAATACTTGCCTATAGTTACAATAGATATTTTAATGAACCAAAGATAAACGTTTAATTAAAATCAAAATGGAAAAAAATCAGTGAGTCTTTTGCAGAGGTTTTTATAAATATAATCAGAAAGTAAAAATCATTACTGAGATCATTGCAGAAGATTTTGAACTAGCATATTCTAGAGCGCTGCTGTTGGGGGGGCAAATTCAAATGCGTTGAGGGGCCACTTTGCAGCCTTCATCTAAGTGGTAAACTCCATTGAATGAGGCTATTGCAAAACAGCCTTCTAGACTAACACTGCTGACTTAAAATGAGTTGGGCTATAAACCGGATATTTTCAATATTTTAATAGGAGAAAATTTTGCAAAAAATGAAAGTATTTTGGGTCGGGTCAATTATGTCACAAGATTTCCAAGTTAATAAAGTACGCCTGTGTATGACTGATGAAAATACCGCTTGATTCGTGACGCCTATCAGTGTCTCATTCTTTAAGCAGCCGTATAATCACATCAGCCAGTTCACCAGAGGTCACATTATGAAACCAGTTTTATGCGGCACTGTACCTCCTCTTCTAAGATGGAATGTGCTAAAAGTGGCAGAAGGCAGAAGCGTTATGACTGTCACGTAAAATTAACTGTGACGGACAGATATTTCTATGCGATCGTCTCCTACACAATCGACTGTTACTATACAACCTGTGTAATCTTACAGGTAATAGAGTGTCCTTAAAACTGTCAAGGAAAAACTGAATGTCTGGTAATACGTATATGCTGAAGCATCTTGTTTTCGTGTTAACGCCGTAATAGTTCTTGCAGTTTTGATTATCCGCATATACTTAAGGGAATAATTTTTGTTTTAATTTCAATTTAAGTTCAGATAATCGTTAATTCATTACCATTACCTGTATCATTTGTTTGATAGAGGTACAATGTTTGCATCCAGTTAAAATTGACTGAATCATTTAAATTGGGGGAGGGGTGGAGGGGGTGGAAGGTAAGCTTCCAAAGACATGCAAAATATGCGAAGTAACACCCAGCTGAGTGTGCTACCAGATAGTACCCAACTTTATCGCCGTATTTTTACGATCTTATAACGATATCAAAAGCTGCGTGCTTGTCACCGATTCTTATGTTTTAGTTGCAGACTGAATATCTCCGAGAAATGTTAGCAAGCGTAAAATTGTCCTGTGGGAAAGGTATTACTACGATCCACCATAATAAGTAGAAATGTGGCCACCTTACCTTTCCATTTTTAGTAAAACTAAAATTTCGATGACATGTATTTAGAGCGCATTTTATGCTGTCTTTTTTAGGAGGATTAACAAGTCAGATTTAATTATAAATCAGTTTCATTACTCAAAGCAGAAGTCTGTGACTTGTTGCTGAGGTAATTACCAAGATATGCTTTTTTATATATATATTACCTTCTATGCCACTCATAGAAGTGATTTTCAAGTCGTTTTACCCCCTCTTTTCCGTATACGGACGTATGTTCCCCCCACCCACCCCCGTTATTGTCGCACTAAGTCTTCATTTAAGTCCCATGACGCAATTTGGGCGTGAGTGAACACGGCCATGCGTCATCTCTTTCAGAGAGTCGCCACCTCCTGAAAGGAGAGACAGCCGTACGGACACGATTTATAGTCTCGCTCATACATCACCCCACAAACACGTTTGTCTTCACGCGCCGCATGCGCTTACCTCGTGCAGTTGGCTTACTTCTTAGACAGTTCCTCGCTGAAGGCTTGATGACTTCCTGGTCTAGAACGAATAACGTTCCACCTCTCCCACACTGGAATACCTGAGGCCGGTCAGTGTGGGAGAGGAATTCCCCCTATGTTTTGTGCGGCTTATCTGGCGGAGAGACACGGAGCTATGGTAGGCTGAATTCTGCACTTCGTGTGCAGTTTAACGTATTCTGGCCGGTGGAGATTAGGAAGGCAATCATAAGGGAGAGCTCACAACATCATTTGCCGAGGATTTTTTAAAAAGTGTTTTCTGTTATTTGATTGCGAAGCGTGTGTTTGTGATATTCCGGTTAGATGACTGGGTAAGGCACCTTTAATTCAAGCGAGGCATCCAGTTAGATTGGTCGCCGAACGACTTCAGACTAAGGTATACGAGTTTTTAATTGAGTGAGTAATTTAATTTACTTAAATGCGGGAACCGAGCGTGGCGGGTGAATGGCTAACTCTCTGGCCTCGCATTCTGGAGGATCCCGGTTCGAATACTGTTCGGGCATCCAGATTCGGGTTTTCCCAAAATCATTCCAGGCGAATACCGGGATGCTTCCTTCAAAAGGTCATGGCCAAATTCCTTCCCGTTCCTTTTTCCCAGTGCGTCGACGAGGCGTAAATCAATAATTTAAAAAATGCGATGGAGCACACGCCTCGGTGGCAATTTACTTAAACACACCTTTTTTCCGTTTCTTGTAAACCCCCGCCCCTACTTTTACTCTCTACGAATGTTAATTTTAAGTTCCTTCAGAGTTTTTGGTAAATTACTAGTTACTTCTCGTGGTAATTTATTCCAATCCCTGACCCCCGTTACCTACGAAAGAAAATTTCCCCTTACTCTTATGGCTGAAATCCTGATTTAAAATTCTGTAAGAAATCCAAAGAAGACTACATGTAACTCATATAACGAATCACATATTTTTAGTTCGATATCTGTGGATAACTAGGTACCCAAATGCCATTATTAACCAGTAATGTTACTAAATAACTTTCCTCGTATCATAGATCCCCTCTCATGTTTCTGATATGTAACCTGCATCCCGTCCACATCATCCAGGTGCAAGTGTTGACCAGGAACGTAGACTATGTACTACAACCTTAATCGTCAGCACTAAACACGAGGATTTTATAGCTCTGATTTTCAGGTCAGATAGGTATGAAGGGTGTTCGCAATATACGAATATATGATCAGCATACCACCTTAGACTCGATTAGCAAATAAATTGATTAATGCCAAATATTTCGGAAAATGATATCAGAAATTTCTTGGTATGCCTTATCGTTTGTTTACTATTACAGGTCTATAAGAAATTTACAAGCGTACTTGTCCTGTTTACTGTCTTTAATCTTTGTATTGCAAGTAACTTTCAGAATGCTCCGAGAAGATTCTACATTTCAATCGAGGTTGGGGCGTGAACGATAATGTTCTGGTTGGCATTCATAAGGGCGCGGGTTAAAATACCGCCAAGCCATGCAGATTCCGGTATTTCATGATTTCCTTAAAAAAAAAAACCATCCCGAAATTCCTTTCCGTTCACTGTCCTCGAAGTCATTAACCTGTTTTTATTCCGTTTTTTTTAATCATGTCTATAAGAAACTACTTTCTTAAAGTAGTTCTGCATAGCTCGAAACCCGCCAGTGCGGCACAGTGCGCTGAGGAGCTACACTGGAACGGAGAGGTATAATTGAGCCAGGGCTCCGTGTAACCCCCGTCGTGACTGGGTTTCCGCAATCGTCAAGGGAAAAAAGGAAAATACAATTATCACACTTAGAACATAGTTAGAGATGGTAATACTTGGCTTCCCACGTTAGTACGTAGTACGACCTGGCAGTAGGTATAAAATGCTTGGCGTCAGCAAGGACACGCCTTCATAAAACCTAAAGTTCAAATTTGACCATTCCTCATCAAAGTCATCCGATACCCAAAGTTGTGAGAAGGTGCTGGAGAAAGATGAGTTCTGCAATGTTTGAACTCACTCTGTGAAGCATGATTTGCATCAGATGATTTTGAGCGACCCGTATAGGTTCCAGTGTATTTCTGTAGGAGACGTATACTGTATCTGTTGAGATTATCGTTTGTTGTGTCTGCTTCGTTATAATCTTATATGTAAAAATGAATATTTGTTTGTTTGTATGTTCGTATTTTATGCGTTCCTATACCATTCATCCCATTACGATGAAACTTTGGTGATTTGTTGTGTGCACGCGTGCGAAGGTTTCAGACAAAAATAATAATAAAAAAAACCACCCCTCTCCCCTTAATTTTAAACTAACTCCCATTTTTAATCCGATTTCGATGGAATTTTGCACATGTATACTTTAAAATAAACAGAAAATACTGTCTACATTTAGTTTGCGAAAACCCAACCCCTCTCCCCCTTTCAACCCCCTTAATTTTTGTCAATGTTCTTTACATATATCCACAGTTTTTATCCAATGTCTACGGAACTTTGAACACGTAATCCTTAAAACCAACTGAAAAATAGTGTCTACATTTAATTTTCAGATCCCTACCCCTCTCCCCCTTTCAACCCCCTTATTTTTGTAAACGTTCTATATACATACCCACAGATTTCATCCGATTTTAATGGTCCTTTACACACGAGTACATTAAAACAAACGGAAAAATATTATTTAAATTTGATTTTCAGAAACCCAATCCCTCTCACTCTTTCTACCCTATTAATTTTTGTCAATATTTTTTTATACAAAGCTACAGTTTCTAGTCGATTTTGAAGGAACTTGCACACGTATACTTTAAAGCAAACAGAAAACTACTGTTCTACATTTTGTCTACAAAAACCCACCCACTCTCATCCATCATCCATCTTCAAAAAAATTTACACATGAAACCATTCAGTTTTTGCGAATATCTCGAACGTAGATGGTGATGGAGCATCTTTAACTACAATCCGATCAAAACGGATATAACATCAGAACTTTCATATCCACCTGCCTGGCTGGGTACTCTGTTTTTGCAGAAGACGGAAGAACGAAAATATTGTATAACCCAAAGCACCAGAATAAACTTTTTCTAATTTAATTTAGTAGATAAAATTCATTGTCTTTCAGTTATTTTATACATGTTAATGTGTCTGTTTTTGATATGTGTACCCACTTAAGAAATTAAAATATTCATTGCAACGCATGCTGGGCAAAGCTAGTCTGTTTATGGAGTTATGTCCATAACTATTCGCGAAGTTGAATAGCCGGCCAGGTAGGATGTCGGAGTGGCTGCGTGTTGGTCGGTCACGGTTCACGGCAGGCACCCCAGGAAGTACTGCTCGACTTCCCACGCGCTGCGATGCTCGCCGGAGGTCCAGCCAAGCAGCCATATTCAATTACAAGGTCTAAGGCATTAGGCTACAACTTTTCTTACCATACTACTTACCATCTCTAAGAGATGTTTCGCTGAGTTACGGCGACGGGAGACAATAGTCTCAGTTTCTGGAGGACGACTCATTTTTTCTTCGAAGGCAGTCATAGATCCAGATAACAAAGCTATAAACTTTTAGGTATACAGACATGATGGTTGCAGTATTGAATTCACATTAATCAGCAACTCTCAGAGTAATCGATTGCTATTTTAAATTCTCTCTGTGAATCTGCATTAAAACCGTTGGCCATGCAATTGCGGTACAAATGAATGTATCCGACAAATCAATGTGAACATATCTTAATATTAGCTCGAAACGGTGGATTGTAAATATATCTTAGCCAATAAGTTGCTAGAAACAGGAAGGATTGCGAAATGTAGTTTTCAGTACAAAATAATGTTTGAAATTGGTTAAATGGCTTAATACCGTGTATTGTGTAAATAGATAATTGAAGTAAAGCAGCAACGTTTTTATCAAAGTAGATATAAGTTGATGTTCTAATAAAATCGTAACACTTTCGATTCGGGCTAGACTATGTCTGCTAACTAGTTGTCCTCCTCTTCTTTTGACATTCAAACCTTCGAGCGATAAAGTAATTTATAAGATGATAGACAACATCGTTTAATACAGCTGACATGGATATTGACAAATAAACTACGTAAAATTTAAAAAAAAACTACTTGTCAGTGTGGCTGCGCCACCCCACTGGATTGGGGAAGTGTAAACAGACTGGAATCCTGACTCCCGCGTGCCGGCGTCCTGATTGCGGTTCTTGGGCGGTTTTCTGCAGTCACGCAGGTAATACTGCGACGGCCCCCAATTTACGCCTTTTATGCTACACATTTCATAAACAAAAACACACCTATCATGGAGAACATTCACGAGTCGCAGACAGGTGGGCATACATAAGCTGCCCCATTTAGAATATGTTTCTTCCGGCAAGGGGGAATGGGAGGGGGGTCACCAATCCGGCACTGAATCAGCTTCACATCTTCAGCAGTTCACGACGGTCATTATTAACGTATAGTCTCATTAATTCATTATTGAAAATGGTTGATAAATAATAATAATAACAAACAAAATAACACGAAAGTCAACTTCGCAAACACTGAATTCTTACAATATTGATGAAACCATTTACTACAAATAACGTAAACTATTGGCATTCACCTTTTAACAATTTCAAAGATTAAAAATAAGTTGAAAATTCATTCATTTTAATTTGAAAGTTTGCAGTCTAGAAAGCACTTCAAAACAGAGCTCATGACTCGACAGGTAGCAGGACAACACACGTAAAAATACCGATCTTTTCTGTTCTTAAAAATAAGAGAATATCTCTGAGTTTGCGATTTTAAAAGTCCCAGCTTAATCCCTGGATATGTCTCCTTGTGTGTCAAAAGTAACGTCTGAATCTTATCCACTAATCTATAGCAATTTCATTGAACATAAGATCTCGTGGGAGAGAGATTGAAGTATCGTGGGTCTGACTTTAATGACGGGTAATGAAAACGCGCTTCGCTGGGAGTGAAAGTGAGTTACTACATGGACGCGGGTTATTCTCAGGAGTGCGTTATTCAAATGTTAAAACCACGATCATTCAAACCTGTCATAGTATTAATCGAAAACTCGTTTAGAAGTCCATTTAAATGCGTCAACTGCGGAATGTTTGGGAAAGTTTCACATAGCTTATCATCTTCGAACGTTTAAGTAAAATGTGGTCCAAACACCATTACTCAACAATTGTTTAAGAAACGTATTTTACAGTGCGTTCATCGTCACAAGCAAAAGCCAATTACCGGTGATAAAATACGTTCGTGACGTAAGAAATCACACGTTAAGTAATATCAGAGCAGCTGCCAGGTAGAAAAAACATATCACGCAACGCATAAAACAATGCGAAAAAGTTATGTAATTATTTCCAATGTTCAATGCACTCAAATTAGTATAACGCTCTAGTAGAGTAAAACAAAAACAATATAGAGGGTTAAAGACTACTAATGGCGAAATTTACTTAAATGCATATTTTAAGCAAACCAGGAAAATGTATGTGTATTACAGATTTCATCATTAGGGATGCAGATCTCGGTGGAACCGTTTTGCTACAACAGTGACTATTACATCGACGTGAAAACTATCGGACGCAATAGCAGGTACATTTATATCCCAGAGAAGTAGAGGCAGAAATACCGGCAAGCTAGGTTTACTATTTTGTGATTAATAACATTGTTTCCATTAGCGTGATGATTATTATCGTTGTAGACCCACTTTGCAACGATAGGTTCTAGTCGCTCCAAGAAAGGTTAATAAAGTTCTGTTTTCAAACAAACTTAATACTGCAAAGCTGAAAACTGTTATTTTACCAAAAAACGGGTGGGACAGGTGTAAGTGGAGGCACAAATTCAGAAATCCATATTTTTTAAAAGAAAAAAAGTTACCTTGGCAATATATTATTCCAACGTGAATATTATTTTCGGGCCTGTCATTCGAGATCACGCATCTGGCCATCCAGATTTTGATTTCCGAAATCACTGGAGGCCGATACCGGGATGATTCCTTCAATAGGTCATTGTTGAATTCCTTCCCGTTCCTTGTCCCTTACTCCTTGCTGGGACTAATAATCTCGTCGTCGACTAGGCGCAAAGCCAGAAGGAAAAATAAGAGAAAGAGAGCTTTATTACCCTCAGAATTTTGTAAAAGTATTATAATTATAGCAAGTTTATATTTGTTTATATTCAACAGTTTTGTCCCAGTCTATCGTACCTATAGAAAGTTCAGTTAACATCAAAGTAAGATCAATTTACTTTTTACGTATAGTCGAGTCGACAGAAGTATTAGAAAAGACACGTGATTATCGAAATGACAGAAATTTTCAAACGTTTTGTAATGTGTACGATGAGTTTACTAGCTCACTTCAGTGTTCAAAAGACTTCGGTTTCCATTTAATTTAAGACTGTTATTAGACGCACGTACCCCGTTAATCTCAAATAGCCCGTACCATTGGCTCATTTGGTTGCGGCATCGTGATGGTATCTGTCGCTGACAAGGTGTTATCTGGTTCGAGTGCTGGGGGCGGAATAAATTTTCATCATCGGCAGGGTAGGAGAGGTGGTGGTGCACAATTCTTAATCACCAGATTGCGCTCCAAAATCCTGGGATAAATCCGAAACCTCGTTGCATTGCGTTTGAAGTAAGGACATGCGGCACTGTTGTTGGTGGCTTATTCGTCGGATGAGGACCTTAAGCTTGACGATCCCTTTCATATCTTTCAGAAGAGTGGGCCTGAACTGGTCAGCACCGTGTTCCACTGCATTCCTTCTTTTATTCTCATCCACAACACAAAGAACACACTACGTTGAACTTACACACCAACACAGTCATAAAAACTTAAAACAACACGAACACTGTCACACTGGGGATACCACCCTAGTTCATCTCTCCGTGATGTCATCATGGAGGGTAAACATCCCCCGTGACAACCGCCTCCACTCGGACATGTGTTTGCACTCGTAGAATAAAAAGTAATTCAAATAGTTGCACGTACCAAACGGTTGTGTCAGAAATCAATTTAAAAGACTAGGCTCTGTGGCAAAACCATTACAACACTCACGTTGATAGAAAACGAGCTAGACAAGGCAGTGACTCGTGAAGATTGCATCTGAAGGAACATCATAACAATGGGTTTATGTACAATAGGAACTGTGTTGAGATATTTCTAAACATCTAGATTTCGTTTTTTCCTATCCGACACCAGGTTTCTTAAAATATGAGTACTATCTTCATCTACTTGGCGACAGAAGTACAAAGTCCTGAGTTCACGATGCAAGCTTCGAACAAACATCAATGAGGGGTGCAGGGGTAGTGAAACTACGAATGCAGTCAGTACAATGCGGTGTAGAAGGGTGCCGTGGGGCAGTTTAAGGACATAGAAGACCGCCGGATACCAAACAAAGGAAGCTGTAAGGGTAAGCACAGAACCTGAACCAAAGCGGCAAAGATGAAGCGGATTGTGCAGAGGTGTTGGGGGGTCCGACAGGTTTGCGAATAAAGGCAGCAGTTGTAGTGTGGTCAGCGGAACCGTGCCTAATGTGATTAGAGGGCCAGACAGGCAGTAAATCTGCAGGTCTGCCCCAGCTGTGGCCAATTAGGAACACACACGGCGGCAGATGGTGGAGTGTTCAGTGATGCGAACTGTGCTTATGTTAGCAATGTTTTCGAATGACCATTACATACATTTACATTTATCCGGAAAATTTGTATTGTAAGCCAAGATAGCAGGTAATGTGTGATACTGTCAGTTGTACACAGTTAATAACAGTAATTCAATGTGAACCCTTTCGCGGCGGTAGCATCAACCACGCCAAAATTAAGCTGCGAGGTGAAGTTTTATTCGCCTTGTTGATAATCAGAGTGCCATGCCTGGTAGATGAGGGTGATGCTCGGACCTGCTATTCTGGAAGACGCGGGTTTAAATCCTAGTTAGGGCAGTCAAACTTTGATTTTTCATAGTTCACCTAACTTGCTTCAGAAGGCAAGGTCGAATATTTTCCATTCCTTGACCCCGTTCTTTCTCGCCACTTACGCCGACGAAACTTAAAGCTCGAAGGGAGGAGAAAAGACAATAAGTGATGCACGCTTCCGAACCGTCTCTGAGAGCGCGATTTTGCAGCGTCCAGAGACACGAGGCGTTATTCATCATTTGCTACATTATTTGCGTAAAACAAATTTCTCAGCCCTTCTCACAATGAAAATCACATCACGTAAGCTTTCTTGGGGAAATTGACTTGATAATATCAATACGAGTGAACGTAATAAACAACCGCAGGCAACCACTGAACCATTGCAAACCACTTTGTATTTTGACCTATTACTGTATTATAATATAGCTATACAGTGTGGGTGTGTATAACGCCCGGTGCTACGAAAAAATATACAAATCGTAACGGCCAGTTTCTCCGTTTTTTGATATTATTGCTGTAGTTCATATATAAACTGGGTGCAAGGTGGTTAATCTAGTTAATAACAACGTATTCCTGTGTTTCCACATTTGTCATCAACCTTCGAAATTTTTTTTTGTTATTGTTCGGCTAGGTAAGCTTTTTGTAATACATTTTTGTTTCAAGATATTCAGATGTGATGTTTAAACAATGGCAGTCGTTAAACATTCTGCAATACAAATGGCAATAGTGCTAACGGCGTATATTATCATATAATCTGATATCGAAGCTAAACATCAAATTATCTACAGCCTTTTACAACTATTCTGTAAAAGTGGTATTAATTTAATTATGTTTTCTTTGTATTTTCATGCTTTACGCCTCGTTTACGTCGAACACATTAGAGGCGGGAGAGCACCAGGGCGAGGAGCAGGAAGGAATTAGACCATGGTTTTTGAAGGAAACATCCCTGCATTTACTTGGAGTGATTTCTGGAATCCATGGAAACCGAAATCTGAATAGCACAACGCGCATTTAAAAACACGTTTTCCGAAATGCCTGCCACGAGCCTCATCTTTCACCCACCAGGCTTAGTTTCAATTAGTTCAGATGGAGCATATGCTTCTGTGTCAATTTCGCTTCACACCTGTTTTTGTGTTTTACGTATTTTTAATTTTAATTCTTTTAGAATTTGATGTAAATTGTTCAGCTCATTTCTTCCTAATTTATTACAGTCTTTGAGTCCCTTAATTAAGAGGAAAAATATTACCACGCTCTTATGTCAGAATTCAGCCATTTTATGATCAAGGTCATATATTCCCATATATTACTCCTAATTCTTCAACCAATGTCCATAAAATTATCATCGCCTGTATATATTTTAATCATTCACAGCGCTCTTCGGATCTGACTCGGATATTCCAATGACTCCCAACTCAGTTCTTTTACTGTGTCAGCTACTCACTTTGTTAGAGTGCAATTTCCAATATTAAACTATTTCTCCTTCTTTGCACAGATTCCAACTCCTTCATTTGATACCTGTAATGTTGATTTCACACTAGCCAACCATTACTCAACAAAGGCTTGTATCTCAATCTCTAACTTCCCTTATCACCCGCTCCAGTACCTGCAGCAGTTTGAAACCTTTCCCTACCACTAGTCCAACAGAGTTTACTGTCAATTTGTATACCACAATTTTTACGATTTATTCCTGCAAACAAAATTCCCCTTCCACCTTAAATCACAAAAAAACTATTTTTTCTGTGTTTCTATTAATATATTCTTTTCATGTTTACCCACCCCACTCCTAAGATCAAATAGTTTAATTTCAGAAGGTAGCAGATAAATTCATTAATCGACTGATGATATTTCTAAAATGTATGGTCTGACGTGGAATTATTATATATGCTAGCGCTACGTAAGTTCAAATTAGAATGTTTGTACTTTATAAAAGAGTAGAATTGTTTCATGCACACTGAAAATGGAACTTTTTAGGTAGTTTTTATTGCAGTTTTACTGTCTGTATTCCTTGTCAAAAATGAACACTGCACTACAGACAAAATCATTTATCTGTCACGAGATATATAATTAGGAGTATTTTTCTTTATGAGGTATGCAACATGTGTGATATTTTGGGACAGTAGGTTGGAAAACACTGTAGATGTAAAATTACTTTGTTAAACTTGTGAATGTAAAATCTTGGAGTATTTATAATTCATAGACTTGCGGGATTCACTATGTGGAAGAAATGATCAATTTTTAGCTGATTTAAGAAACTTTTATATTTATAGAAAACGTATTATTTGCTGGAGGTATAATTTATGATGTAATTCCAGAAGTAGTTTAGTAATTTAAAAAAGTGACAAGCTTTGTTATGTTTTGAGTGTGATACAGACCTGAAACACCTTCTGCTAGCATCTGAGGGTAGCTTTCCTAGTATGCTGCGATTTCTCCCGCCTGCTCTAGGTGAGCAGTCGGTCACGGTGTATTTACGTTATTGGCCGCGATGAACCAGTTTGCCTCGGAATGCGGTGTGGCGGCGGACACGAGCGAAAATAATTAAAGACGGGCGAGATGTGGCGTGCAGATGTGAGTGAGCTTCCGCTTGATCAGATAAGCCTTATTCGGAAAGTACTGCCTGTCTGCAGGCATTCATTTGACATTTGCTGCCAAGCGGTGGAATCTGATTCTTGTTTGATGCCAATAATGCAAGTAGTACCGTAAAATTTGTATTTAACACTGCCTCACTGAGATACGAGTGTGTAACTGCCATTATATTGTCAGGGTGCACGAGAGAAAGGTGAGATATAGCGTTGTCCTCGATGAGATGTGATGCCACGAGTAATAGAAATATTTCCTCCACGGAACTGTTTGCTTAGTAATGAAAGTAAATATAGTGTAGCTGAAAACGAAGTCTTGACGCTTGTACGACCAGATGAATGCATCAAGCCCATCTTGTATCCCATTAATGGTTTTCCGTAGTTCGAGAATAACGCTTGTATTTTTTCATGCCACACTAAGTGTAAATGCCAGCAGCGCTAACCAGTAGTTTGAAACATTTCGATTACTACCAATACACCCATGGCAGCTACCATTTTACGTTCTTTCCTCTTGCTATTATTCCAAGACTATCTATATATATCTACATTGAATTGCTGTTTTTACACTTGCTCAAAAATACAAAAAGTAGTTAAATTGCCCAGCAACCAGAAATAAAAGTTTTTATAGGTTCTAAATAGAATTGTCTTCACCGTATTTAATTGATAAGGATCATATCCCCCGGATGCAATTTCCATACTCACCTATTTTCTCATTTCATGAATTTTTATCTTAAAATATTTCTGAACAATTTCTCCTTTATATTTTCAGTTACTATGTTCTGGTGTAATTGCCTTCATTTGTACCCCTCCAACTCGTGTATGTGGTACTCATAACGTTGGTCGCATACTAACCCCTCATTCTGCGTAAAGAGTCTGACCAGTTTTTCGTATCCTAATTCCCTCACTTCCCTTCATCACTCTCTAAAAAAGCGTTTCGACACTAGTACAAGTGTTCATGTCTGTAATACATTTTTTTAACTGCTTTACGTCTCTCAACAGCGAGGTCTTTAGAGACAGGAAAGGATGGGGGGGGG
>JARYHS010013630.1:324043558-324221832 GCA_031002005.1 Vandiemenella viatica | reverse complement strand
CCACCTAACGTCCATATCAGAATCCCATCTTCGATTATATTACCAATGGGATAGCAACTAATGATAAGGCATATTATAATTATTAGAAAATCTCACCAGTGTCAAAGTAAAAGTGAAACAATTACAGATAACGGTGTATGTTTCAGTCTGAACAATTCGGTAAAAACAAATGACAAAGATGAAGCTTTTGTATGATTATAATGTGATGGAGGATGAATCCTTTTTTTAATTCATAAACTGTAAATATTTTATCACATCAGTTATTAATACATTCAACTGGACAGGACAGGACACACTGATCAAGTAGCATGAAGAGGCTTACAAAATTCTGTGTTTACTAAAGAGGGTGATTAAGGGGTGTACGAGGCCAGTTAGTAAATTAGTGTACAAAAGCTTTGCCAGATTGTAGCTTGAGTATGATTGGCTAGTATAAGATCTACGTTAGGAGTTGTAGGACGTCCAGCGCAGGGCAGTTAGATTGTATGTGAACGATACGGCAGAAAACAATCAATTATTAGTATGATAAGGGAGCGTGACGTCAGAGACGGGTGAAAAGTCTTTGAGAGAAAGTGACATACACTGGTGATGAGGATTGTATTGGTGGAAGAATTGTAAATAGTACATGGAAAGAAAAATATGAATACAATCAGAAGGAAATGGGATAATTTTCATTTGCACTTAAGGGATTAATGGAATGAATCTAATTGACGCGGAAGATGCTGAATAAGTTACCTCAAATACTGATAGAATTTAAACCAAAAAAGTCGCATAATTCGAGTGTAGATGTGTAGAGATATTACCGCTAGTGCATATACTCCATCACAACGAATAATAATAACGAAGAAAATGATCACCGTTATTCAACACAGAGAATGAAAACTAAAATTTTAAATTTTAAGTCAATGCAAACAAATTGGGATTTAATGCATTTTGCAACTCTAAGCAGACAGACCTTTTTACAAAGGCATTGCTCTATCACAAACTATTTCAGTATAACAGTAGGCCTACTAACGTTTTTATGACGGTAAGAACTTTCTAGATACGTGAAATGAAATGTTTTGAATCATAAAAATACATATCATTAGAACGCTAATTGCGCAAAAAATTACAGAAAACAGTATTATCAATACTTTTACTGGTATTTGTCTAATTTATCTGTCTACTATATTTATCTAATTGAAAGTGACAAGGTACTTTCCTACCTAAGCTTAATTTAGTATTTATTTTGCTTTATCCAATTATTCCTTCATGAGATTATTTTTTTACTGAACAAGCAATTTTTAAGATGCTGCTGGAAGTTTGGTTTCATGTATTGTGTGCTTTGCTCAGATTATCAAATTATACAAACCATGAAAATGATCTACACTGTACTTGATTTAATCCCATCTATGTTGGGCCATCTGTATGCTCATAAATGTTTCCTCTGTTCCCCATTCATCTATCCAATGTTACAACTGACAGCGAATAAGAAGAGGCTGCGAAGGAAAGAAAATAAACAGTTGAGGAAAAATTGCAGCATGTCGGCTGTCCCACCGGGCAATGTCTGTCATCGCTGCAGGAAACTGTGTACTTCTCGCATTGGACTCCAAAGTTACCTTCGGACCTATAGATGAAGACGCATTCTGCTTGGAAGACCAACCTGCTCGATCTTGAGTGCTTGCTATGATAATGGACCTTTTTAATATTAGCCAATAGTGTCTGTAGTAAGCGAATTGTTTCAACTACTTTGCCGTTTCTGGCAATCAGTGGCTAACAGACAAACTAGGTGCCATCACCGTCAAATGTGAAGCAGTTTTATGATGCAACATTTTGTTAGGAATCTCTGTAATATTGCTAGGATACTAACAGTTGTAACTGTAATAGTAATTACTGGCCTTGCTGTAAGACGTCTCATTACTTAGTTATTCACGACATTCGGGTACAAGAGATTGTATTGTTTCATTTACTGGACCCTAGCCCAGACATTAGATTATTTGACGCATCATAGAACTCGTATTGACAGAGGATCGTGATTTTAGTTGTTGCGGCATCCATAACAAAGTTTTGTGTAATGATTTGTCTCAATCAATCTCATTGAATGGTACGTCTTTGAAACACTAAGTGTTTTCAAAGAAAACAATTAAACTATGGTAAATTATTGTTATAAGGAGCATAATTATCGAAAATAACACAAAGAGATAGACAAAGACTGACATCTATGGAAATGGCTTTCAAGGATAGACAGTGAATCAATAAAAATAAAACTGTCTATAGATACGGTTGTGATACTAGTTAAGCTAAACGTTTGACTAGAGAAATATGCCAATGAAAATCTCATGGAAGAATAGAACGAAGCAAGGGGTGCATGGAAAGAGAAATAAAGGATTCCTGGCCAGACGAGGAATTTCGACTATAAGAAGCAATTACGGTCATTACTGGTTAGAAACTTATTGGGGTGTAGGTGGAATTTCATCCTTCAGTAAAATAAAGTTCACTCTATTCTTGTGACATTGTCAGAAATGTAGCCGTCATTGTTGGTTTAATGTCACTGAAAAAAAAAAACGATCTAGTGGCTTAAAACCAATGAATTTAAGCTGTTTATTTAAAACGTTAATTTGGTACTTCAAAAACATAAAATTTACGAGTCATTTAGGCCCAGAAAATTAAATTACGTAGTAATGTAGCATTTGTTAATGGTGTGACATTAACGTAAACAACAATCTATTCTGAAGCGTCACTACAAGTCCTTTAGTCCGCCCACGCCGCTAGGTAGGACCGTACCTGAGGTGACGGGAAATAAAACCACCTGTTGACGGCCCAGTGGCCGTGACAGTAAATTAGAGCTTCCAGGACTAACAGGCGCCGCTTAGGATTTAATTTACATACTGTTACGGTAATGACAGGAAACACGAGTTGATGATATAATGTGCGCTGGCTGAGCTGTCACCCGGGGTGATTCGGGCTGCTCTAAAGGCGATCATCGCAAAGTTTAGAAACAAAAAATGTTTCTACCAATCTCCTTGTTAACTCCAGTGGAACAACCTCCATAAAGATTATAGCCTTCTAGCTCCTAACTATTCAAACACAACTTATATTTACTACCATATAAGAAAAGGTATAGTATTACCTGCAACAGCAACAAATATTTTTTTACGTCTTTAAATTACTGGCAAAGATTTTCCTACACATTATTTATGTCCATAAAAGGTGGGTATGCGATTTCACCAAACATAATCCAATGCGGCAATGTCATTTAATTTGTGAAAACGTACATCATTCTAATGAATTTCAAAAGACAATTTCACCACATACTTAAAAATGAATCCATAAAGAATTTAGATGTTTTGTGAACAGTATAGACACAAACACACACATTTTATTCTTCGCTGTAAACTCTTTGCCATTATAAACAACAGATAATCAGTGAAGTTAACTGTAATGTGAAGAGAAATCAGAGGTTTTCATGATGTAAACACTACCATGGAGGAAGGAAATATATGGAGGAGAAGTGACGTTAAATCGGTGAAGCAGGCTCTAAACTTTCCCGCATGGCGGCAGCAGCGGTATTGCGCTTCCAAACATTGCGATGTTCGCAGTATATCCCGAAAACTAAGCAAGATATCGAAAAATTTTATTCTTTATTTTTGATTTGTCTCGTCGTGTTACATAAGAATCGATAATTAAATTTGACTTTGCGAAATGTTTCTTCTCCATTTCAACTCAAGAAACCTCACTTTTGATGCAGTATATCTCTAGAACTAGGTGAGATATCGAAAATTTTTATTCTTTATTTTTCATTTGTATCGTCTTTTTAAATAAGAATCCATCATCAAATTTGACTTTAACCAATTTTTTCTTCTGAATTTCAACCAAAACCATTTCACATTTGGGATAGAATATCTCGAAAACTAAGCAGAATATCAAAAAAATTTATTCTTCATTTTTTATTTGTCATATCGAGTTACATAATAATCCATCACCAGATATCGGCGTCACCTTTATTCTAGAGTCCCCTTGAGGTTTTTGTACATATTCCCCGTGTCTGTATGGAAGCGGCCATGCCCCCTCCACTCCGGCCATGCCCCCCCACTCCTCCTCCGCCCTGCTTCACTTCAATGCGTGGTGAAGGTCTCTTGCGTCGTCTCCATATATTTCCTTCCTCCATGAACACTACAGACTAGTTGATTACCTGTTAACTGATTAGATATAAGTCAAATATTAGATCAGACCCCAATTAATTATTGGCATAGAATTGAAATTCTAATCATTATTTTATATTGATTAAATAAGTGAAGAGGATTTTTGTTAGTTGATTCTGCAATCTTCGTTATTGTAAGTTTTCTGACGGATAATAGTTGCAGTAATTAATCCAGTATTAAAAAATTGATAGTAGACGTATTGTTGCTTGAACTAGAATTTCTACATATGCATCCTGTTTTGTTACAATTGCATTTTGGAATGCGTCTCTACATTTTATATAATAATTGATCCGTCTGTATGACTCATATCGGCATGATTAATATAAATGATGATAGCTGTCTAAACCTCACCTAATCGTCTGGAAAAAAATGACGTCTATAACGGCCATGGTTTGAAAATAATTGGCGTATAGTGAGGAGTAATAAATGATTGAGCTTAAACAACTGTGAGAGTTAGCAGTGATTACTGACCAAGGTAAAGATGTCGGCGTTAGTCGCGGGCATGTGCACGTGTGACAGAATGACAAAACAACGAAGAGCTGTCAGCAAGCAATACAATGGCTCGTTACAACGTAATTGTAGTCAGACGTGAATATAAAATCGAGTCACGCAGTTTATGGGTGTATTACAAATGTGTGGCAGTATGGTAGTATGGTAACTATGATGTATATAACAGTTTTAAAAACGATTATACTTTTAATGCAGATTTTTTTGTTAGATCGATAGCTATTCTCTAAATTATAAAAAAGAAGACAAGAAAAATATTTCTCTCTAAGAAAATAAGTGTTGGCAATCAATGCTGTAAACGAGGGCTGCCTTCCTTAGAGAAAAAGTGAACTCTCCAGATCACGAAGTAAAAACAATGTTTCTGCCTGGAAATCTGCCAGGACTATAGCAGCAGGTCATGTATTTTCCTTGTAATAAACTTGATCGGAGAGTAACGACTCAGTGGTTACGGAGAGTCAAGCTTCTTGTTCCGTGTCGTTATGGCGGAAAATCATGACCTAGAACATGTTTCAGGAAGCACATCGCATGTTACCCCGGCTTGTTCCCACTTACCGCACATTTCGACGTGTCCAGAATCTCCACCTCTGTCGTAACGTTGTCAAATGTAACATTGTGCCGGTACAGGAAATCTGCAAAACAAGAACAGTCCTTTTAACACTTTGCAGGATTATGTTACTCTTAAAACATAAAAATTGTATAAAAGGCTAAAAGAAATAATTTTTGCCGGTGATATCCATAATCACACATCTTATTATGACATATTAATAAATTATAAATTTTATGTTTTCACACTTTTATACTTCAGAGATTATTCCAAATATTTTATAAATAACACCACAGTTGCAGGTAATGTGTAGCATTGTATAACAAAAGCAAGAGCAGTTTAGACTTAATAACAGAAAAATAGATCATACTGATATTTTAATGTACACAAATATAAATTGAAAAAAAATAATCTGAGCAGATTTTTTATCTGAAATCCATCGTTCGTTACAGACATCTGACCTCCAGAGACACAGTAATAACATTTAGACTTCAAAAAGCGTTTTAATCGGTGGATAGGGAAACCTTAGATAAAGAAATTCTGGAATTTGGAGTTAAATCAAAATTGTCAAACTTAATACGTGAAACCCTCAATGATACCATGTCAAAAGTAAAATTTATGGGTGAAATGTCACAGTCATTCAAAATAAATACTGGTTTACGGCAAGGTGATGACTTATCGCCCATTCTTTTCAACTATCTCTTGGATAAAATAGTAAGGATTTGGAAGAAAAAATTGAAAGAACATGATATTCCACCAATAACCTTAAGGAGAAAATACAATACAGTCGAAATACATTGTCTGGAATTTGCAGATGACTTCTTTATACTTTCAGAAAGCTTAAAAATGCACAAACACAAATTAATGTCTTGGAAGAAATAGCTAACAAAGCAGTTTTGGAAATCTCAGTGGAAAAAACTAAATTCATTACAAACATAAAAGATTCTCCAAAATTTTTAATGACACATATTGGCCGAAATGAAAAGGTAAGGAATTTCAAATATTTAAGGGAGATAATTCAAGAAAATGGATTAGAAAAATTTGCAATAGAAGAAAGGATACACAAAATGGAAAGAGCGTTTGGTATTACTAAGAATTTTTACAACAAAAGTGCGTGTCTAAAAGCTTTAAAATAAGACACTATAATACGGTGGTGAAACCGGAATGTCTCTATGCAAGTGAATGCCTGGTGTTAAATTATACAGGGTGTTACAAAAAGGTACGGCCAAACTTTCAGGAAACATTCCTCTCACACAAACAAAAAAAATATGTTATGTGGACATGTGTCCGGAAACGCTTACTTTCCATGTTAGAGCTCATTTTATTACTTCTCTTCAAATCACATTAAACATGGAATGGAAACACACAGCAACAGAACGTACCAGCGTGACTTCAAACACTTTGTTACAGGAAATGTTCAAAATGTCCTCCGTTAGCGAGGATACATGCATCCACCCTCCGTCGCATGGAATCCCTGATGCAGCCCTGGAGAATGGCGTATTGTATCACAGCCGTCCACAATACGAGCACGAAGAGTCTCTACATTTGGTACCGGGGTTGCGTAGATAAAGGCTTTAATGCCCCCATAAATGGAAGTCAAGAGGTTTGAGGTCAGGAGAGCGTGGGGGCCATGGAAACTAAAATGATCTCTAACATGGAAAGTAAGCGTTTCCGGACACATGTCCACATAACATATTTTCTTTGTTTCTTTGTTTGTGTGTGAGGAATGTTTCCTGAAAGTTTGGCCGTACCTTTTTGTAACACCCTGTATGTGAAAGGCATTATTTATATATGAATTACTTTCCATGTCTCCAATTTTTTCAAGTAACAGATACAATCAAGCCAATTAGTCAATATTATTAATACTCATAAGGTATATTTTATTCAGCACCATTGCCAAGTAATATAGTGGTACGTCGTATCACTGAAACAGTTCCATGAAAGTTGTTATGGAGGGATGACAGTATGGTTTACATGGGTATGGTTGGATACTGTTGTATGTGTATGTCTTACGTTCAGTACTTATTAATGTGTCATTCACTCACTAACTTCTCAAGGAAACCTACGTTCTGGACAGGAGTGATTTGGGGAAATCTGGATTCCCTGACGGGGATTCGAACCGGCGTTCTACCGAATGCGAGGCCAGAGCGTTAACCACTCACCCACCACGCCCGGTTTCTGCACTGGAGAAGCAGGCATCAGCGGGCTGGTGGAGTAATTGCCCTGCTGCCCGTGCCACTGACCCCTTAGCTGAATGGGATGAGGCGGGGCAGCCTAGTCCCCAACAGACTCGGATCCTATACTGAGGCGTGTCCTTGGTAATCGCACCGAGGTGTTTTCTAGGTCTTTATTCGCTTCTGCACTCAGGTGCTTCCGCCGTTCTAATCATTCTGTCTCTGGTGTCCGCTTGTTATTCTTTGGTGGCGCACTAACAACGTGTAGGAACAAGACTCTAGTAAAGGATAAGGAAATGGTTTTGAGGTACTTAAAACCCTAAACCATATGTGTTGGCCACGTCATATACGTTTTTTTATTTTGTAAAAAATCGATCAATGAGGTATCATTTTAAAGATTATGTTCTCCACTTTGATAAAAATCATTAATTAGCAAAGGAAATTTTCGTAATTCAATCCCTAAACGGTAAAATTATGAACAAATCAAGGTCACTGGTATGCGATAGTTCAGAGTGAAGCTGCTAGACTGCGCTGGCGTCGATAAGGAGTGATCGTATTACCGCTAGATAGCAGCACCTCATAGCACAGAGATGTTAGTAAATTGTGTGTTTTCTTGAGTTAGAAGTTTTTCGGATATTTCATCATTTCTAATTGTTTCGTAAGAGGTCGCTAATGTTTTGTTACATTGTAACATGTCTGTTTCAGTTGACAAATTATCAATCGCAGCAAATGCGCCGGTTTTTCTTTCATCCCGCTACAAATTAGCGACCACGCTATTCATAGGGTATCTTCGTGAAATTATCGCACTGGATACGTAGTGATATAGACTACGTATTATGAGAAATGCTTACACAGTCATTAGTACACCGGTATAACAACAATGTGGAATTTAGCATCCACATTTATCTCAATATTCTCTCTTAGGTATAATTTGTCCTAACTGTGTCAAGAAATTTTAATTTTTATTATATCTGACACACTAACCAACAAAAATCTACAGGAATTTTAATAGAAGCAACTCCATCAGCATCCATTTTTTTTTCGAAGGAAAATCTTCGTATAATCTTAAAAGCGACCACGAGATATCCTTAAGAAAAAAATTCTGAAATAGAACTTCGAACCATCTTTCGTCGAAAATACATCGTATTTCCTTCTCTTCATCATAATTAAGTGATTAAAAGTTGGATAAATGCTTAACAATTATAAGCAAAGGAAAAAGAGATATTGATTAAAATAAGCTTTAAAATCAGAGAAATTACGATTACATAATGACATTAACAGATATCTCTCACGCGGCAAGTGTGAGGATTAATAGCATGGCAGAAAAACAAAAACTCTCTGTGTTTTGAGATTAGGCATTGAGCTCCACTCCACGTTGCTGCTCGCTACGATTCACCAGTAATCATTCGGTTTTATTAAACTTTATGATATCAATATTTGAAGGAAATATAATGAAAACTAGGAAAACCGTATTAATACATGGCAAAGTAATCTCATATTTAAAACATCCGCTTACTTTTCTTGCAACTCAGAAACTATAATAGACACATTTGTTTTTAGTATTTGTCGTTTGAATAAAGCATGTGGGAGATATTCGGGACAAATTTCAAAACAATTTTGACTGCAGCTCCGTGAAGAAATTGAAAAATTGCATAAGTTTTCTTCATAACAAGTTTTTAACATCTATGTCTCACATATTGGGGTAGAAAAAATATATTTCAACCTTCTTTATTTCTATGAAAACTACACAGCAAATAATTCTTAGAAAATTTAAATTTGAAACTCAGTTTTGGAACAATGAAACATTTAACACAAACAAATTTGAACCTAGTCCGTTTAACTGCCAGGGGGCATGGTAGAACAGCGGAGTGTCAACCTCCTTTTCTCTTGGCTACGGAACCGTAAAAATGGATGAAAAAGTCGACAGAAAATAAAAAAAAACATTTACAGAAAGTCGAGAAACTATAACAATATACCACTGTTCAAAATTTTCTTGAAAAACATACCGAATTGAATGACAGCCAGGGTACAAATACGAACAAAATTATTTTATGGATGTCTATAACAAGAAAACTCGGAATTTTCCGATATCACATACCTCATCCATAATTTGGAAAGATCAAAATCACTTTCAGTAATTGGCTGTACGTTTAAAATCCTACAAGGCAAGGAATTTATTTATTTATTTTACTTAGATTTTTTAAGCTTAGTCGATGTCATTAGAGGCGGGAGAAGGTTAGGAGTGAGGTACGGGGAAGAATTCTACTATGACTTTTAAAATCAACTATCCCATCATTCGCATCGAGTATTTTGCGGAAATCAAGTAAAACCGAAATCTCGATTTGATTTGCACCTGCGCCCTCCGGACTGCGTTGTCCAAGCGTTACCGCCAACCCTCCACACTCAGCGCATGGAATCGTGGTAATAATTTCAGTTACGTTCAGTCCCCAATACACTGGCTCCAGAAATGACTGGCGTCACTTCCACTGCAACTTCCTTGACGGTAACCGGCAGCTACCTGCGAGTGTATCCGCCGACCGCAACGCTGCAAGCATTACCAAGCAAAAACAGGTTCCGCGGGTCGCATTACTCCGCGAAAGCGAGCACTAAATACTAGCCGGCTGCACAATGCGTACTGCGTGGTTCTAGAGCGCCGATACTCGTTAGCCTCCGAGCAGACACAAGTGGGAGGAGCGTGCGTGAGGTGGCTGCAACGACCAGCCACCTGTTGCACCAGGGTTCTCCGCTCACCTACCACAATACACACCGACTCACAACACAAGACTGTTAGCTCAGCACTGGCTGGTATCTCGCTGAGAAATTAAAGCGGGTCGATTATTCTGCTGTTCAAACAAATCTCCATTCCGATTCCAAGGTTTGGAATACGAATCTTGTGACGTATTTGTGAGGGCTTTGTAAAGTGCATTTCATGATATTATTCTTAGTTTTAACGTAATTCTTATAAATTGCGTGCGCGGTGCAATATTAAGATTCACCTGCAGGGGATAAAGATAGCGACACGATACTCCGCGGGGCGATAAATGCGTCGAGTGATTGCATCAGAAGATGCGTCGGTTTGGCGAAGTTTATAAATTGTACTGCAACCACCAAGCATGACTCTTTCATCATCAGTCATCATCGGAAGGAGAACGTCTGGTCCAGACCAAAGTTTTATTTTTATGGCAGCTTTTGAGATTAGCATGTGCATTTATTTATTTCCCAGTCGCCTTAGTTGGTCCAGGCGGTTTGGTATTTTGTTGTTATTGTTTATCGAATGTGAGTATTTTAGTATTGCCAATACAACTAGGTTTTTTCGCCGAAACTAGCGAGAGCTAGTTAGTATAAGTGTGACCAGAAGGAAGGTTTGAAGTGTCATCGACCGAACGGAAGGGACCTATATTTCATAAACACTTGACGTCATTCCAGGTAAGGCGCAAGTAAGCTCACATAAAGAAGAACCATGATCAGAAGCTCTTTTTGGTAAATGCACAGGCCAGACACTTACAAGGTTCCAGCGAGTGAGTGACTGTTATATTTTGCTCCTGAAATATGTAAGTGCTTGTTAAAGATGGCGAAACTTGCCTAGATATAAGGTTTTTCAGAAGCTTTATCTTCACCTACTTGGACAGAGTTAACGTTTTTCACCATCAAAACATTGAAATTTGTGTATCGATGAATAGCTCCTTACTACATGGTAAGTGATAGATATGCACAGGTCTGTTTGATTTCACTGCAATAAGATCGCTATCGTCAACACAGGCAACACAGCAACTGGTATTCAATGAAGAAGAGATTCATGGCAGCTTCAAAGTAAAACCATGTTTTATTCTGCACAAGTATATATACGACAGTAGGATGAGGCAAGTTACACGGGCTGCGTGCGTTGCCACTGACAAATTTTTAAAATGTAGAATAATAACCGTTCGTTAGTTGTGATAGAAAAATACCTTTCTAAATAGTAATATCCCGCTTTGCCCTTCATTTTTTCGCTACTTCTGTGGTGACTGTCAGTCATAAAGTTATTGAAGTATTCCAGTCACAAACTGTGATTGTTGTCACATATTGTAAAAGAGATCATTCACTATAGTCAGAATTTTTCCGAAGTAGTTCTTATTGCAATGCCAGAAATAATATTATCGTTGAACACTTATTTCAACAAAATATTCGTTTCTCGATTTTCTGAAAATTTTGCGAAATATTGCTGTCCCGCGGTACAGTGTATATTGAGATTGATGTGTTTGTTCGTCTCCCTGGTTTCTATTAGCAGTTCAACTTTGAAAATCAGCATTGAAAATATCACTAAAAATACCAGATTCAAAAATTTTCACATGTGAAAGATTCCATATGATACTGTGATAAATACGATGTTTTTCCACTTTTCGAAGCAAACTGCTTGGAAATATGACTTATGTTAATATCTGTCAGTGACTTAGAATATTTTTCATTACACGTTTAGATTATTTTTATGTTTGTTAGTTTTAATCAATACAGCAACGTAATCGAAAGGCAACTGAACTATTCGGTTTGTACTATCCAATGGCTCTCAGATTAACAAAGTTCGACCTATTATTCTGGACTAGAAATATATTTGATTACTCAATGGACTACTATAAAAATAATGCTAAATGATGCTGATAGTATTTTGATGATTTACGGGTTTACTCTTGTTTCGCTGGAATTTCGTCTATTTCAAAGTAGTTAAGATCATACAGTATGTTTTTCATTTATTGACTGTTTTCATTTAATAATGTTTAAAATACCCAGAAATCTTGGACGTAACATCAGTTTTAAGCCAATAGTCTGGTAATTTTCTACAATTCTTACACAAAATGAATCAAATTCCGTACAGATAAGTTATCTTTGCTGGCAATGTTGCTATAATCAATGACCTTACATACAAGTAGAAAAATTTGAATGTGATCATTTTCTAGGAGATGACATTATTCAGAGCAATTACTGAGTGGCACTAACAGTATACTGCTAAAGGGTTTTGAGTAAATATAATCAAAATAATACAAAAGTCATTTTTTTCTTACAATCCTTCTAATGCACGTTAACTTGTGAACTATGATCTAGACAAAATCTCTTGAAAAAGTCGTATTTTATTAAAGTCGAGGTGATCACGTTGCCCAACGTAGAGGTACAGAACTTACATTCACCTTGAATGAACCGTAGCCACAAGTTGTTACTCGTAGAGAAAGCTCTTGTGCTAGGTCTGTGGTTTGATGATGCGCCAATGAATTTCGCTCAGTAGGTCAATTCATATCTGAATCTAGTGCTACAATGATTGAAACCAGCACTCACAAAAAATTAAAAGGCAGAAGTGAGTTGATGGTAGTTCATTAACCTGAGAGATACATGTAATGGAAACTGTCGTTTTGTTAAGGTACGTGAGACATGATAGGAGCTAATGGCGAGATTTTCGGAACCTTACACGTGAGCACAAAGAGACATAATGAGATGCAGACAAACCTTGAAGAATTCAGGATTCCACGTTAAACTGCATTTATCCCAGATAGGAGCTAGCAGTCCTACCTCTGACACATTGTCTCAGCATGTTCCCTAACCAATCTTTGAGCTGCCGATTAGCATTTTTTTGGGTCAGAAACATGTTACAAATTGTTAGTTTTTAGATACAGACGTTTTTGGTGTACAGCTACTTTACATACATTTAAAAAACATTATGTTACATATCACATAATACTACCACTGAACATTATTATGACAACTAAAAGACTTGTGTTCGATGTCAGTTTTAGGTAATTGCAAAGTAGTTCGGTTCAGACCTCCGTAAAGAATCAGATGGAAGCATGTTATTTTAAAAAAGAAAAGGAAGGAAAGTGTAAAAGAAATTCTGGCTTGAAGGGTGAATGAAACTAGCAATGAGACGTCAAATGTCATTATGGACAGAGAAAAGTAAATGTTACGTGCGACAAAATATTTAAATTTTAATAGATTTAAGTCTAAAATGCTGAGAATAGTTATTTAGAATCTACACAAGATAGCTGTAATAAAATTAGTGAGCCACGAGAGACAAGGATCAGTTAGAAAGTATGAGACATAAGATTGTAATCTGTCTCCACTGATTATCAACTAGTATGTAGAGGAAACAATCCCTTAAGAAATAGAAAAATTTGAATGTGATCATTTTCTAGGAGATGATATTATTCCGAAAAATTACTGAGTGGCACGAACAGTATCCTGCTGAAGGGTTTTTAGTAAATATAATCAAAATAATACAGAAGTCATGAACTTTAGTAAAAATGACAGTAGATTAAATGTAAAAGTAGGATCAGATGTAATAGAAGACATAATATTATTCTGTAATTTATGAAGTATAATTGCAACTGACTAATGAATCCAGAACAACATCAGAAATAAAAAAAGTTCTAGCGAAATCTTTTAGTTCCAAAAATTTTCCTTGGACTCATAAAGATGTTTCTAAAAGTGTTGGAACTTGGATTTTAGAAATACGTTAAAAAAAATTGAAAATTGAAGCTCTGAATGTAGTTTTATGGAATAGTGCTTGGAAATTAAATAGACAGTTAAAATACAAAATTAACGCATTCTGGAAAATGAACGAGGGAATAATTTTATGGAAGAGTCTCACAGAAAGAAGAAAGAGGCTGATGGACAATATCGTAAGACACGCGGGATTAGTTAATTTGTTAGGGGAAGGAAAATTAAGATAAAATATTTGAAGCACATGAATGGGAACGTAGTTTGTATTGGGCATGTTTAGTTTAGGTGGTTAGCTCAAGATAGGAAGAGATGGTGAAATTTATCAAACCAGTCAGGAGACTACTGAACAAACATAAAACCCAACGGTGTCGCTATATATTTAACTACTAGGGAACGATTATTCTAATGTTTCAATAACAAAAGTGGAGTTCCACGTATACATATCTGCATTTCGATTTTCGATATCGTAGCTGGCAGTGTCTGTCAGTATCGTTCAACAGGTTGGTTGTTCCTATGTTGGCGAGCCGGACTGGCGTTTTCCGCTTCGAAGCGGGCCAAGAAAGTCGATCGAGTTGCAATTATTATGCAAATGACGACGAGCCGGGTCAGCGGGAAACATTAAACTAGCGGCGAGGGAGGGAAAAACGAACAGTTTGCTCGCCGATGAGGTCTAATTAACTAACGAGTAGGGACAGAGCCGGCTGAGCAAGTGCGAGCACAGCCTCCCGACAGCTCGACAGACATCTCTTTCTTCTGCTACCTACTGACTTTACTGTTTAAAGAACTAAACTACATGCTACAGTAGAAACTTCTAGCAGCAAAACAGTTTAGAGGTTAAAATTTTGAAATAGGCTACATGTAACGTTATTCATTGCCGTTCCTCGGATGATGGCTGAGATTCCACTAAAAGTTTTTTCCCCTTTTCTTGACACTGAATACCTGGAAGTAACACATACTTTTTTTTACTGTTTTTACTTGCGGCTTTACGCCTCGTCGACGGCTAAGGTCATTAGAGGCGGGATGGGATTGGGGACAAGGAACTGGAAGGAATTTGGCCATGGCCTTTTTGAAGGAAGCATCCCTGTATTTGCCTGGAGTGATTTGGGGAAACCATGTAAAACCCAAATCTGGATGCCCGGACGGGGATTCGAACCCTTGTCCTCCCGAATGCGAGGCCAGAACGTTAACCGTTCACCCACCACGCTCGGTCTTACATCACAGTTTCCTCAAAATAAGTAGTCAATAGTCGGTACAAAATGTTAACAAACGGTGGAGCGTGCTGACTTTTCTCGCTAGATACTGAACACCACTGGTGATGTGTTACAGTGATTAATTTGCAAGTTGCCCAGACTTAACTGGTTACTATGAAGTTAACTCTTCATATTTATGTCTCAGAGAGATGAGACTATGATGCTTCTACTTAGCCTTTCCAAGGTTTTGAGTGTTCGTAAGTGTTATTGTAAGTATCAATAACTATAGTGGTGTATGAGTTCAGTTTATTGTTTGTGTTGTGGATGAGAGATAAATAAATAATTCCGTGTGGTCGTAATGACCTGGAGATAGGGTTTTTGCTGGCTGCGCCTTCCACCCCTATCGTAACCGCCTTAACCTAACCCGACAATCCTGTCGGGTACAGGGGACTTACAGTTCAACGTGGAATCCGAACCACGGAAGCGTTCTGGTGTACTTCACTTTACACAGCAAGTTGCAGCAAAAGTGAAGGTCGGGTTAAGCACCTTCGAAAATTCCCGCCGAAACAGGGATTCGAACCGGGGATGTTTCCACCTCGAGTCAGACGCTTAACCACAGAGCCACCAGATCGCTATGGATGAGAGATGAAAGAGAGACGGCATATGGTGAATTCCTGTGACAGCCCATTCAAGCCTACTGTTCAGAAAAAAAACAAAAAAAAATAGTCTGCCTTCTTTTGCGTCCCTATCCGACTGACGAATCAACATTGTAGTATGCCCTCATCACATACACAATGCGGAGAGGTTTGGGTTTTAACTCATGCCTTTGCCAAACAATGTGCAGATTGAGAATCGGTTAGCCTGCTGGATGAGCTATTAACGTTACGTCCTGGTATGCGGGAGGACTCGTGTTTGATCATTGATCCGACCATTCCAATTCTGATTTTCCATTGTTTCCCAAATCACTCTAGGTGAATGTCGGAATGATATGACCAAATTCCTTCGCGTTCCTTGCCCGCTACTCTCTCCCTGCTCTAATGACCTCGACGTCGATGAAACGTAAAAAGTCCTGTTAAAAGTCTGTTTAAAGTCGTTTTGATCATTTACTTCAGCTAAAAATTTATGTTTCAGTTATTAATTCACAGAACTTTGTAAGGTGAGACCCGAGGATGTGCGTTTGTGCTTCTTATGGAGAAATTCATGCGTTTGTTAAATTATTGCTTGTTAATTTTTCAATTTATAGCGGCAGAAATAAGATTAATATCGCAAATTCGTCAGATATCGCGTTCATTGTTATGACAGTTTTTAATCTTTAATCAAGATTGTCTATATTTAGCTCTAGTTATAATTAAACATATAGTTGTGTCTTTAAAATTCTAATAAGCTTAGGTTTGTTACTAATATCTGTTTATTCTTCAAACTATATTGCATAGAGAAAAAGAAAAAAATTGTCATAAAAGTGTGACAGAATAGAGAATATCGTTAAGATTTTAGAAATATGGATGGTCTACCATGAAAGGAACGATACGCAAAATGTTTTCGTTCATATGAATTTAGTTAAAAACACATTCAATAAGTGAGATGTAATGAGCGACGGTCTCATTTATCGTTTCTGCAATAACACTCTAGTGCACACAAGGAGCAATAGCCAGCATTCAGACAACCTGTCTGCTAATCCGCATCGTTCATGATGGTATATTTCACAAATGTCAGCCGGGCAGAAAATATAGCTTAGTACCTTTGCTTCATATTAGATTTTGTGGCCAGTTTAAGCCTTGCGATGATATTAAGATTCTCCTTCTAACGTTTAAAGGGAGATCATCGCTTGTAAGTGAATTTCAATCGTCTTGAGCAACCAGCGCTTAAAGATACGCACTGAAATTTTTTGTCTTGTTGTATGAGCGCTGTGCATACTTCGTCAATAATTCTGATTACTGAACAGAATTTTATCTTGGTGGTAAACCTACCTCTAATACCAACCGGACCACGAGTGGATGACTTCGATTGGAAAATGGCGCCCAAAAGGCTTTTAATGATGCTACTTATAATGACAGATACGCAGAATTCAATCGGGTTATCTAACTCGTGCTTTAAATATGGATGTAAACTTTCGAATTCACGCGTTGGAACATTTTTGTGTTTACTGCAACTTTGTGCGCACTTATAATTGATGAGATGAAACTTGATAGTCTGAAGGTGATTAATGCTGACAGAAAAAGATTTTTGGGTTTTGTTTGGTAGAAGTTAATTAGGTTGCTTACAAAATTGTATATAAAAACAATCAGTTTGTTTTGGATGGTAACACAAAACCAATTAGCTGGTTTTCGTGACCCCAGCCTGTGACCGAGAGCTTCTCAGAACGTACGTACAAGCAGCGAAGACAGCCCATCTGTATTCAGCGGGCGCAGGAATTTTCAGTTAGGTGCCCCGTCTTCTCTTTTACTTTTTTCCTCGGTACAGCCAGCCTAAAATTCCGTCCCGTGTTTATTTTAGGAAGCATCATAATACCCGTATTAATTTCGGTGACCTTGCAGCGAGTTATGGTCATTACTAGGGACGATCCGAAGCGCTTAAGTAATTTCTTAATCGCAGCCTCGATGGGTTTTAATTAGAGTCCCGTGCAGCGTGTCTAGAAAGCAGCTCAGCCGGGACAAGCGCGTGGCACCAAGGACTCCCTCACGTCCAAGGATATCACCCCACACTGTCACGAATTGTCCCGGAGGACGGCCTTCACAACACTGAGACTAACGCACACGTAACTGAAGAGTTATCTACATATAAAGGCTCTCTGGCAGACACTCGTCTTCCGTTTATGTATTTTGACGCCTTTATGAAAATGTAACCGAGTGTCCTGGCTAAATGGTAACGTTCTAGTCTCGAGAGAACGGGGGTTCGAATCCCCGTCCGGCAATCCAGATTTTCCCAAATAAATGCAGGCGACTGCCGGTATAGTTCCTTCAAAACGACATGGCGAAATTCCTTCCCATTCCTTGCACCCAGTCCTTTTCCGTCTACGTATAATAACCTTGATGTCGACGATTTGTAAAACGTAAGAAAAAAATTAAAATTTAACTGGCAGACTGAGCCTTTTTTCACACAATGAGTGAAGTAAAATACTGGAAAATTGTAAAAGATATCTTGCAAATGTGCTTGGATGGTTGCGCGGCCGGTGCAAATAATTCGGATACTATACTGGTGGCTCCACGTCATATTAATAAATGCCCAATTTCGGCTGACATCCTTCGTCCTTCTTCTAGGGCAGAACGGAGCTGCAATGCGTTCCCCAACCATACCACAGCTTGAACAACACACCAAAGCCCAGTTATGCCCTAGAAGAAGGACGCGAACAGAATAGGAACATCGGAGATTGCGTGCAGATATAATGAAGTGTTTCGAATCAGTAAGAAAATAGATTTTTCATTCAATGAGTTTTCGTAAGACAATAGGCAAGTTAAAAGAAGGCAACATATATATTAATACTATAATACCTCATTAACCAGAGTAACATCGACCATATTTTGAGCATAATTTTGCACAGTGATGTAGTGATGTGCTCACTGTTGTGTGTAGAAAGAGAATATGACCGCATTCTAACAGAAACTTAGAAAATCTATGATGGAAACGACAAGGAATGAGTGTCTCTCCCAACATCAGTGTTTTTAAAAACAGCGCGGTCACTACATACTTTGTTTACTGCCTCATCGATTGACGATATGAATAATGTTATGCGGTCAAAAGGTTTCTAAAACGTGAATTGGCACACAGAGCAAAACGTCAACAAATTTCATTGAAAAGACTTTTAACAATCCCTCGTAAAATGGAAGAACATTTTTGTCTGAGTCCTGGTTCTTTTGTAACCTTGGTCAACAATTTATAAAGCCACTGCCTCTTTCCATTACACATCGTTTAAAGTAAAAAGAAAAAAAAATTCTATTTTTGTTGGGCTGGGAAGGTTATCTTACGTCCATAATCTCAGAGAAGGTGAGATAATAAATACAAGTGTAATACGGAACACAATCTTGGATATGTATTTATAACGTCGGCGTCACTTACGGGCTACCCTAGTACTCAGATAAGAAGCAGATGACCCAGGTCAGGTGGTCATACACCCTAACAAGGTAACGGCATGCACCACAAAACATAACTCGTCTCCCAGTTGATAGTTAATAGCACAAAGCGGTCGTTTCGACGGGAACCATAAATAAACTCTTCCAAACTCAAACACAATCTCTTAAAGCTCTGCTTTATAATAATGGATCAAATCAAGAAAGGAATTTCATAATCATATGGGGTGTTATTTATCTTTTTCAACTAAGCCTTTAAAATTTCAAAACAAACAGCGCGAGGTTCAATACTTCTCCTCTGCACAAAATCAGATTTGATGTTTATGGAAAAGAGGTTGGAGTGTTATGTCTTTCTCTAAACAGATACAACCAAACTTTTTTCGGTGTTACGAAATCAATTGAGATCACTCCACGGGTAAAATTGTGTTTCGCATCGAAAATGGTATTATTCATGACAGAAATTTATTTTCTGAATCTGTCACATTTTGCTGTTCTGTAACCATCTCTCAGTTTAAAAAATAAGGAGATTGCCTGTTTACAAATAATTGACCTAAAAGTTTCCTTGTAATTTACAGGCATCAAGAATCCGAATCTTACATAATATGATTCTTAGATTACCGTAACCCAAATGACAATGTAATCGACACTATATAATAAAATTTCAGGAATGTTTTGTCTGTACATACTGTTTATTTCTAAAAATATAAATTTCAATGTGAAATAATGATTTTACAGATGCCAAATCCGTAAAATTTGGTCTGTCAGTCGGCGCATCACGCTAAGACCAATAGAAGGATTTCAGCAAAACTACCTTATGTCATATGTTAACATATGAGATACTTACTATACTTACAAGTTACATAGCTGTCTAAGAATACAAAACAAAAAAAACTTCCCTCAAAACTTCATATGTTGTAACGGGGTGTAGTTAATTGAGAGTATAATAACTTCCCATAGTAATCATGGTTAAAATTTCATATTATACATCTGAGATAGGAAGTGTTAGTTTTAGAACAATGCGAATTTGAAAAATCAAAATTTCCTATTACGCTTAATAGTATCTAAATGACCACTTTTTGTGATCCTGACAATCATTCACTTGTTCATAAATGATACTTTTACCTTTATATACATACTTTTTTTCAGCCTTACTGTATCGTAGCATTTACAAGTGTATATAAATATTAAGTTAACTTCTAGAGTATTTAAGTTTTCATCAATTTGTCAGATGTCTACACTAAAATCGTAATCATCTTATTGATCGGAAGCTCCATTCGTGTAATCACTTTATTACTGTTAAATGAATGTGTTTAGTAACTCACATAATAACCGCATACCAGAGTTAGGTGCGGAACATTCTGCTAAGAATTGTTCGTCACAACTAAATGTAGTACAGAAATGTATCAATTACATCTAAACAAACACATGTGTACCATGAAAATTAATTTACGGAAGTTAATCAATTTTGCAGCATCGTTTTACTATAAAATTCGTTTTCAAATTCGCAGTTATATTTACTGGATTAGGAAAATGTGGAGAAAATGGAGGTTAAATGTATACAAATGGCATAGCATCTAGAAAGCTAGCTGTCTACGACAAACTGTAAAGAAATAATGTTGATAATAGTAGGATTGGCCACTGTGAACATAGAAAAGGATTATTCTTTGGGATAACAGAAGGGATATTTAAAAGTACCAAATATGCTTTCTATTCTCTACATTATAATATACAAATAAAAAATTAATCTATTGTACTCACTGCATTAAACTTTTTGGGTACAAACATACAGAAAAGTTACGTTCTTTTGCAGCTGACTATACAAGCCTCAAGATTTTCGAGGCAACGATAAAGTGTCAACTCCATAAGGCATCAGTCAACACTCAAGGCAGGGAAAGGAAGATAATCAAAGTCACTGGAATTTCAAAAATGATTCAACTTTTGCACTGCTTCTAGCAACTAGTAATAAACTTGAGTCGATGGTTTCTGCTGTTGAATTTAATCTGCCACTCCGTTTCTGATAGCTCATTGAGAAAGATTTTATACAAAAAAAGAGTAAACTGAAAGCTTTGAAAACGTTATTTTGCTGTCATTTACGAAGTCTTTATACTCATTCGCAGTATTCCTAAGTTTCATATGTCTGTAAATAAAACAAAACTATTTTCATGCGATGCGAAACAATCTTTCACCAAATTCAGGCTATGTAAGGACCACTAATGTAGATTTCGCATAGGTTAGTGTATGCTTCTTTGAGACAGTATATGTTTATCATTTTTCTACGAAAACCAAACAAAATTACACTTTCCGAAATAACAGCGTTTTCAGCTAGATTTCTTAGCTTACTTCAAGTTTTATATGCTATGCAGCATTGATGTCAAGTTATAACAGTGTCCTTGCCTGTTGTATAGATTTGTCTGATTGGTTTATAGAAGCTAGGGTAAATCGCTATTATATACAAGAACATAACCACTGACAATTTGGCGGCAGAAACATTAACATAGGGGAATTGATGACCAGGATATTATGAAAATTTTTGCCGTTTTCGCAGCAGTCAGAATGTTGTAAATAACTTCAACAGATTTACGCTTCCTTTTCCCAACGTTTTGGCCAATGTTAATGGTCTTCTTCATGGGATAAGTCACCTATAGCAGACTCAGCAGGTGGCTTGCCCCTGAAGGTGATCATTATCATTGGTAGAGAGGTCCGGAAAAGGAATGGTGTTTGGACGCAGTGTAAATCTCGCGATTTAAAACAGAATACTATAAAGATTGAAACTGTTTGCGTTGGCCTAAGAGAAAAAAACTTGCATATTGTCTCTGACTATTGTAGGGATCTCCCTGCATTCTAGTCAGCCGTTGCTTGTATTTCCTTTTTTAACTAACTTCAACACGGCAGGAATGAGAGATGCAATTTTAGCCGCAAAGATAACTACGCACAACTATAGGAGGTACAATAGTATCACATTGTATGAACTCTACTTTTTTTTTTCTTTTGCTTTGGTAACGGTGATTCAGTCATTCCGTCACAAGGACTATAAGTAGCTGTTGCCAACGTAACCGAATAGACAGAGCTGATACTAAGGTATTGATCTAAGACGTGGATATCACTGAAATCATCGAAGGGAAATGCAAAAGAATACAAATTTGTATGGATGGCTTCAAAGGAGAAAAAAAATTATTCTGTTTACTCAGGACTTGTTGAGATAACGACTTAAATCGTGTTAATAATATTCACTTTAAACCCGAAGAAAACAGAAAATATAATACCACATAGAATTATATAACTGCATATGAATAAGAACTCAGTGTACGAACTGTAGCTATGGTTTATAGAAGCTTGTGTGATGAATTGCATTTTGTGAAGCTCCGTATGTCTGGATCCCTTCACGTTGACACGTGGTGTGTAGAGCAGCAGCAACGCCATTAGCTGCCCATTTCCTCCTTGGGCAGAGTAGGGTGGAGTGTTTGTCTTGCGACATTTACTCCTAGTCTTATAGATGGATACTTGCTTCAGGTTAGATTTGTCGTAACGTTTGGCGTAGCTATTTTTCAGATGATTTGGGGATTTATTGTACAAGTGAGATAGGTCCTATGTGTGGACCTATTCCTACCGGATAATTTCCCAGATTCTTGATTAGTGGATTGTTGGATTTATGGGCTGTATTATAAAATTTGGTAGCAAGATCCTTGAAACGTTGTTTTAAAGTTGGTAGCCCTGTGGCTTCATGTAGGGCAATTGTGGGAAATCTGCAGTCGAGATGAAGTGCTCTCTTCAACGCTCGATTTTGAATAATTTGAAGTCTGTCAAGATTTGTTTTTGCTGTGTATCCCCACACAGGACAGGCATATTCAAGTATTGGTCTTACTAAGGTGCAGTAGATCCGTACTCCTAAGGGTGCGGAGAGCTTACTGTCCCTGTTTAGCACTGGGTACAACGCTTGAAGTCTCGCGCTAGCTCTTCTGCGGAGGTCGTTTATGTGGGCCCTCCAGGTCAACCTGGAGTCGAGCAGGACTCCAAGGTAGCGAACAGTGTTTGACCATGGGATTAGGTTGTTATGAATTGTGAGTTGTTGATCCAATTGAGGTCTCTGTCGAGGTCCAGTCCTTTTAGTTATTAAGATGGCTTGGGTCTTCGTTGGGTTGATTCCGATACGCCACCTCCTCGCCCAGGCCTCAGTCTTCTGTAGTATCTCCTGCAGACAACGGGTGACGATAGCTTTACTGCGGCAGCGAGTGAAGTAAGCTGTATCATCAGCATATGTGGCGGTGTGAATTCTGTTTTGAGAAGGCACGTTGGCTGTATATAGGGAGTATAGCAGAGGTCCTAGGGTCGAGCCTTGTGGTACTCCTGCCTGAATACTACGCCTTGTGGAATAGGCGTTACCAATTTTGACTTTGAAGGAGCGGTTTTCCAGGTATGATTTTATCAGTTTGACAAGCTGTCCCGGGAGTCCCAATTCGTAGAGTCGTAGTAGCAATCCGGAGTGCCATACCGAGTCAAATACCCGGGAGATATCTAGTAGCACAAGTCCACAGTATTCTTTATGGTTGAAGGCCGTCGTGGCGGTCTCAACCACCCTCATCAGTTGCTGGGAGGTTGAGTGTCCCTGACGGAACCCAAATTGATGGTCTGGGAGAATACTCTGTCGCTCGATATACAGGTTTAGACGTTTGAGGAGCAGACGCTCAAACACCTTGCTGATAGATGGTAACAGACTTATGGGCCGGTAGTTTTGAGGTAGAGAGGGGTTTTTCCCACTCTTATGGATAGCTACGACTATGGCCTGTTTCCACCGGGTGGGAAAGTTCTTCGTGTCTACAATTGTATTGAACAGCATAGTGAGGTGGTTAATGGCCGCTGGAGGCAGGTTTCTCAAACAGATGTTACTGATTCTGTCGTGACCTGGGGCTTTTCTTGGGTTTAGGCTGGTCACACAGGTGAAAACTTCTTGAGGGGTAAAGTGCTCGATGTTGTGTTCGTCTTCGTCATCAGCTTCAAGGAAAACCCTCAGTCGATTGTTGACTTCGTCGATAATATCGGGGTCGCCGGGTGCTGGTTGAAAGTTTTGTTCGAAAGCTTTGGCTAGAGCATTGGCTTTGTCTTCAGGGCGATATGTGTATCCCTGATCTCCAAGAAGAGGTGGAATTCGACTTTGCTTTTTAGTAAACCATCTGGTCTGTGTCCACAGCGAGCCGTCGTCCATTCGCAGCATTGAAAGTCTGGCCTCCCATTCACGATTTCGATGTTCAGTTAAAGACACTTTCAATTCTCTTTGAAGACGATTGAGTAATTTCCTGGTATTTGGGTTCCTAGTGATCCTCCACTCCTTTGCGACTCGATTTTTATGTCGGATCGCTGCTAACAGGTGAGGTGGGAGCTGGAGCGATTTGTCGTTTTTCTTGTGCTTCAAAGTGGAGGCTGTGATGGCGTTTAAGACTGCACTTTCAAAAGCCTCCAGCGCTGTTTCCGGATTGTTGTCTGCAGGGTGGTCCGCTAGTGCTTCAGTTATAAGATCCTTATACATCCTCCAGTTGGTGAACTTGTGATCAATTATGGGATTTAGCCTATCATCTGGTTGCCACTGGCCTATACTGACTTGAAATATGACTGGTAAGTGGTCTGATGATAGTTCATCCACAGTGGATGCTGAGATGAACCCGTTGAAGTTCTTAGTAATGAGCACGTCAAGGATGTCAGGCCGACCACCGTTGTAAGGATAGTGCGTGGGCTCGTCGGGAGCCCATACACACATGTTATGTCGATTTGTGATTCTTCTGATGACAAGTCCCGCCTGGTTAGAGCGACTATACGGCGAGGTGTTAATTGCGTGCAGCGGACCTGGTAACGAGCCAGCTTGCTCGGTCTGGACTGCCTGCCTTCACTTGGCGCCGCGCTTATAAATTACTCGCTGGGCGTCCGAACTAAGCACGCCGCCTGAATAATCGCACGACCATTGAGCAGCGCTGTTTATTTCCAGTTGTGTAAAAAGCAAAATTTCGCGGGCTGTCCCGATGAAATACTGCATCTAATGACGGCGACGGATTAAAAGACTAGCTTCTTTGGACGCTACGAGCAGAAGGAAAAATAACCAGCCATAAGTCTGCATTAGTCCTTTCGTCGTTTGCCAGATGGCCACCTGTATTCACAGGATATTATTCAGCGAGTTAAAGGAGTTTAGAAAAGCTGATAATCTTTTAGCAACACAGAATATACAAAAAGTTATAGCACTTCCTTCTTAAAATGACATGTACTGATATCAGAAGAAATGTATGAGAATTTTGAGTACTTCCTTGTAATAAGGTGTAGGATTAGAGTTTTTATTTCATGAGTAATTCTCTGGGAATAAGAAAATCTGAGGTCAATTTATAGCACATGAAGAAGATTTTGCTTGCGTGAAACAGATACTTCCGCTCCACAGGATTGTTACGATCATTTTGCACTCATTGTCTCATCACAAAACTACTAGATAACTGAGCAGGAAACATCGACTACTTAAGTCAAGAACTTTGTCATGAGCTATTCAGGTGCATCTTCAGTCGAAAAGAATCCAGGAATATGAGATAAAAATTATATCTATGATTATAGCTTCAGTCAGCAATATTCCATAACATTATAATCATCTGTATGTAAATAAATAACTAGCTCACTAGTTATTAAGAAAGAAATTATGCTTCAATTGATAATACAAATTTAGTTTTTGCTGTTGGATATTAAAAATTACTTTGAGTTAATTACAAAAGAATGTATATCAAACCAAGGTATATTAAAACAATCTGTTATTTCTGGTAACAAGTAAAATATTACACCTACGACGATATTTCATGTCAAATTTTTCTTCTCTTTCCCTTCAACCAGTAAAGACCTTCAATCAGTTTTGAAAAACTGTTAGCATATGAGAGTTATAGTTCTAAATATTTCAGCCGATGCATATATAAACTGTAATAATTAATGATTCTTGTTAAAGAAAAGGAAGAATATGGTAAACAGTATAAACTAATTGGGTTTCACTGAAAAATAAAGTGTGTGTCTTTTTAACTTCCTCGGGAACATTTAAATAGGTCGATTGCAACTTGAAACAAAATTCTTGAAGTAGCTGTTTTTTTCATTAGCAGGCACCCTCTCTTCTATTTCACTTTAGCAAACCACTCACTACCCAATCCATAGAGAAGTGGACTGTTGGTACACTGTGTCAAAACCACTGGCAAGCCCCATAGTACAAAAAGTCTAACACTTGGCAGAAGATGGATTCACATTACCACCTGACCATCGAAAATTTAGTTTCACGCGCTTTCACTGAAAATAAAGCAACAACATATTTCAGAAATCATCCTTCTGTAGTAAATGTGGAAACACTCGACTCTGAAGCTATTAGATTTTCATGGGTTAGAAGCTTTCGAAGCGCTTTCTTTAACATGAACGGCAGATTTTTTTTTGTAAGTATTAAATGATTTTTTTAATTATATCACAGCTTTCACTAATAATACCGTACAGTGGGCGTAGACACATCTCGACACATAGCGTTTCATTCGAATGAAAAGAAATTTGTTAAATTTCTCTTATGTTTTTCGTTACGATGAGACATGTTATTTCCGTTCACGCCCAAACAGAGCGTAGCGACCGGTCACTAAACGGTGAGAAGAAGTCTGTGGATGTAATTAATTGCTGACTGAACATGCCCCGAGAAATGGCGTTCCCTGTAGCTTGTAACACGTTCTCTGGAGAGTTTTTTCATCGCTCGAAACAGACTGTAACCAAGCTACAAGAAAGCAGTGCGGCGCCGCTAGTTGAGTTTATGGCAAACACGCACGCACGTCTATAGAAAGGGGAACATCCACGATGTTCGGAGCGAAGAAAGCGAAATAGACGAGGAAAGCGAATCTTCAACAACAGTAAAAAATTTATAACCTACAATGTTCAGATTCAAATTATTGTCCTCAAGATTTGTACTGATACGAATGTCAGTTCGGTGACAACACTCAGGGTAGTGTCTTACTAAGGAGCTCGCAGATAACTACTGAGAACTAAAATGAATCAGCAAAACTAATCGCCGGAATAATGACGAAAATTTCTATTTCCTTGAAAATAGTTAAGTAATGCACTACTTCGTGTCATTTGTCTCAAAAATATGCTCGGAATCACAGTAAACGCCAGTCATAGCAACGAAGGTATCAAGAAGTATCTAATGATCCTAAAAATGTTATATGCCGAGTTGATGCGAGAGCCACGGTAGCCAGGGAAAGAAAACGGTTTAAGACAAGTGCACAGCGGGTCAGCGGCTAAGGTCATGCGAAAACGTTTTTGGAGGACGATGGAGGAGACAGCGACAATATGAAGGTGGAATACGATTCGAAACTGCAAACACAGTTGGTATACCTAGCGCTGAGTACTGATGTGCTGTACTTGTTGAACAAGCGCGTTGATCGTCGGTTCTACCATGGCTTAAGCGAAGAAGGCAATCAAGTATCTCGCGAGATTTGACTAGAATATACTCGACTGGTTCGACACACGGCCTAGCAATACTTACGTAGCCAATCAGAGATCGGAAGGGTGCGGTGCACGTGTATACATAACAGTGGCCACTCACAAATGTCGGAGTTAAATACGAGGGTGAGTCAAATGAAAACCTTAAATATTTTTTAAAATATTATTTACTATGCAGAAGTGGTACAAAGCTGTATCACTTTTCAACATAATCTCCCCCACGCTCAATGCAAGTCCTCCAGCGCTTACAAAGTGCATTAATTCCTTTAGAAAAAAATTATTTTGGTAGTCCGCGCAACCACTCATGCACCGCGTGGTGTACCTCTTCATCAGAACGGAACTTCATTCCTCCCATTGCTTCTTTGAGTGGTCCAAACATATGGAAATCACTTGGGGCAAGGTCTGGTGAGTATGGTGGATGAGGAAGACACTCAAAATGCAGGTCTGTGATTGTTGCAACTGTTGTACGGGCAGTGTGGGGCCTTGCATTGTCATGTTGCAAAAGGACACCTGATGACAACAATCCACGTCGCTTTGATTTTATTGCAGGCCGAAGATGATTTTTTAGGAGATCTGTATATGATGCACTGGTGACAATGGTCCCTCTAGGCATGTAATGCTCCAAAATTACGCCTTTTTCGTCCCAAAAGAGAGTCAGCATAACCTTCCCTGCTGATAGTTCTGTTCGAAACTTCTTTGGTTTTGGTGATGAGGAATGGCGCCATTCCTTGTTCGCTCTCTTCGTTTCCGATTGGTGGAAGTGAACCCGGGTTTCGTCCCCAGTAACGATTCTTGAAAGGAAGCCATCACCTTCTCGTTCAAAGCGCCGAAGAAGTTCTTCACAAGCATTAACACGTCGTTCTCTCATTTCTGGAGTCAGCTGCCGTGGCACCCATCTTGCAGACACTTTGTGAAACTGGAGCACATCATGCTCAATATGGTGTGCTGAACCATGACTACCTACTACATTCGTAGACTTGCTGCTATGACAAACATGCATCACCGTACTGAACCTTCATTCCTCGATGCATTTCGATAGGTTTCACACCTTCACTACTCAAAAACCGAATAACAGAACGCTGTTCTTCCCTGGTGCAAGTCTCAAGTGGGGCAGCCATTTTTGTACTGATACTGCGACGGTATTTGTGCATCTGAACTATGCTGCCACCTACAGACCATTCTGCACGCTGCTTGTAGCACGCTCACCAACTTACAGGATAACGGCGCGAAATTTCGATTTTTTATTACAAATTCAAGGTTTTCATTTGACTCACCCTCGTACATATTCGCCACAGGATAGATACTCCACCGTTCGGATTATCTCGCGCTCTCGGTGACATGGCTGGTTGACGATTGTGGCGATGTCCCGATTTTGCGCTTTCAGTTCGTGGCAGATAACAGCACGTCGATTTATCAGTGCGATAGCCACAATCGATCTTCCGGTGGCTTGCCATCCATAGAAATTTCAAATCAGGGACAGATATCCACTCTAAAGACCTCGATGTTAAAAAGAGACGTAAAGCAGCAGCTACAGATATCCAAGCAGTGTATGCAGCATACAGGTCAGCGCTGGTATTCGGGGTTCGATTAATTGAACCACGTGTCGGCAGTGTGCGCATGGTCATTCTTAAGCTAAGCGCAGAATTCAAGTTCATACTGGCATCGATATACGTTTACCCCAGCGCGCGGTTACACGATATATACATGCTAATCCTCTCGTAATTGTATCATATTGACTCTGAAACCTTTAATGCAAGTGTCCGTCATCAACTCAAAATACTTTAATGCTTACGTCGACACCTAGAAGGCAATGTTGCATCTCACCCGTGGTGAAATATGCCCCTACAATACTCTGCAACACAACTTCGATATAACTTCTCTAGACACAGTGTGAGATGTACGTGTGCTTCTTCAACTGCCATAGACCTTTGTTGCATGCGACATAATTGGATGTTGTGTCTACTATGTGTAACCATTGCACTACTCAATCTATTGTATTAAAGACAATTAATTCAGATATTAATACCAAATATTTTTTGTGGTTTCATCACAGGCGTTTTCACGATACATCTATGGCACGGACCCGAACTACGTTTATTCCAATTTTTACTGATAATTAAACGTACCTATTTTGACCGAAATTGGAGTGTATCCTTGACTGAACCTATGTATATCAGGTATCAATGTTAAAACAAGGTGGCGAATATTGGGAAAAAGCAGATGAATACTCTAGAACCGAAGATGGCACCGGGTCTTGATGATGTTATAGTCTGAGTAATATCACAATATGCGATTTCCTAAATCGAGTAAAGAGAAAAATTTATCTTGCGGCTACAAAATTTGCAGGTAACTCATATTTCCTTACCAACTACCAACTCATCACCATAAAATTTTCGGTAATATCCTGGCTTGGATATTATCAGATTCTGAGGAAAAAACATAATATTTATATGGAAAAAACATGGATTTTAAATTAACATAACGTGTGAAACACAACTCACTCCGTTTTCTAATGCCGTAATAAGAGTTACTGATGTAAGATGGCAATCGTTAAAGGGGAAAGAAGACTCTTTTCCCCAGAAATGCACAGTTCGGAGAAGACGCCTTGACAGATAAAGAGCTTTAACATACGATTACAAAAAAAAAAATACTTTTTACAACGAAGTGTTATTGTCACTGTAACAGGATAGATAAAATCAGGACAATCAAGTACCGTACTGATGCCAGCATTTATTATCACTTATGTTCATGTACAGAGGAGATTATAGCAGAGTACAGAACACATCCAGAATTGCACAGTTGAATGTACTGTACATGAAGTATAAAGCTTACAAGCTTGGTATATAGATGTCGAGAGTACTCCTTCACCAACCAGTACCTTCAGCATAGGACGTTTTCAATGGGAATCGACTTTTTTAAAAAAAAAAAAAAAACCTGCGAGCTCCAGATACTTAAATTATGTATTGTGAGGTCCCACTTCATCATACATTGAAATAATAATAGTAATAACTATACGACATCGTTTTTATGCAATGTATGAATGTATTTCTTTTAAATTCGATGCCGTACAGTATAATAGTCTGTGTAAAAAGGGGTAAATTTATGTTTTCGTAATATGTTTGGTTGTGTTGAAGTTGGTAGATTGTAATTGTTTTGTTTTAGCCAAGAGATGCGTATTGATATAAGAAGAATGGTGGTGAGATTAATGAATGTTATAAGGCGTCGTTGTTTGTATTTGACTTCATGAATGCGAGAAGTGTAATTATTTGAATTGATTCTAAGTGTTAATAAATAGTAGTTGTTATAAAACTACAGATACTTTGATTTCATAGACAAGTATATAATTAAATTTAATCTGCGAGGTGCCAAAAAACGTGTGTGACGATATTCTGGGGCCACACATTTATCGTCCATAACGTGCTATCAAATACAGAAGAGATTGCAAAGAACCTGGAAGGAGTGGTAGGACCAACGAGGATTTCTTTAATTATCGACCCTGAAAAGATAGAGAAGATAGCATTTAAAAAGGATACCTTGCAATATGTAAGTACATAGATCAATATTGTATTATAGTTTATCGTTATATATCTTGCAAGTTAATATTCTTGGTATTAAATACGTGAATGGATATTGCTATCAAAAAATTGCAAATAATTTGGGATCATTTCGTGACTGACATAATTGCTAATTTGATAACAGTGGTTGGGAGTTTATAACTTTACAGGTAGGCCTAGATGGCAGAACATATGCTCATTCAGTAAATAATATGCAGTCACAAACAGCCTGGTAGCTCAGTGGTTAAGGCGCTTGCCTTTAAAATTTAAACTACCGGGTTCGGCTCCCAGTGTGTCCAGAAATTTATACGGACTTTGTTCATATGAGTACGCTAGGACGCTCCATTGTCTGGATTATACGTTAAACTGTAGGCCCTGCCACGACACGTAGCTTGCGTATCAGGTTGAAACCCTGTTACCAGATAGTAGGACTCTACGAATTTGCTTTTGTTTGCTTTATTTTCCCCCTGCAGTTAAACACATCTAGTTATGTGGATCGGAATGACAGCGCACGCAAAATCAGGGAAATAAGATGCCTCATCAATGCCTATAAACGTTTTTTCTTTAAGCGCGCCTCTAGGATTTGAAACGCATATGGAGGTTACAGTGGTGCACCATTGGCCTGGCAAGACTGTTATCCGTGTAGACACTTATAAGGTGGCCACCCTACCAGTTATCCAACAGCCACCCCCGCCGTAGAATATGGGTTGGAAGACTTGCGCGCCAATAGAGTGGGGAGGAGAGATGTCCTTACCCACCATTTGGGTGCCGGTTGCTTGGAACCACGCGAAGGCAGTGCCACCACAGGCCGAGTCGAAGACCCAAGGTTGGAATAGCTCTCTGTCTTAGCACGCGTCTGGCGCTGTACGCGCTTTTATCTGCCGCAAGTTTGTTAGGTAACCCCTTCCGCGGGATCCATTGCTGGAGCGGGGCGCCGTGCAGCGAAATAAAACCCACAGCAGGCTATGGTAAGAATAGTTTTGTGAACGTGAGTAAAAATGTTTTTGGTCAGTTTCCATATATAAACAATCATTGTGGTTTTTGCACAACGGTGGGGTTTAGTGGTGATTGAGCTTCAGATACTATGGGTAGCTTTACAGACCAAGGATTGATTGGAACTTCCCGCTCAAACCATTGTATAGTAACAATACGAGTATTTGTGCTCTGCAGCGACCAATTTCGGTGTTTAATATATCAAAAGTTGTAAAAAATATTAATGATTTTTATTAGTGTCGAATGTGGGGCCTATTTGTTAAACTAGAAGGGAATTGATTAAAACCAGTTCAAAATTGATGGCATATATTTGTCAAATACATTCACGTGACCACCAGATATGACATCACCAACCAACGGGTGATGTGCACCAACAGATCTATTTCCATGGCAGCCTAGCATCGAAACAAATAACCTTAGACTGAACCACAAGTACAGTACATACATGGAGGAAGTTGCCGAGTTTAATTCCCTTTCCAAGAGACAAACTGTCATCAGCACTGTTGTATGTCCTTATTACATTCATACCGCGGAGAGATTGAGGATTTAACTCACGCATTTGATTTATAATATGCTGGTAAAAAGTAAGAAGTACTAAGTCCCGAATAATGAAAGTTAGTTTCACGCCTGGACTTGAATCAATTAACCCCTATCAAGAATCAGACACCATTACTGAATCTAAGTGAGATCTACGTACCGAGCGTGGTGGGTGAACGGTTAACGTTCTGGCCCCACATTCTGGAGGATACGGGTTCGAATCTCCGTCTAGGCATCCAGATTTGGGTTTTCCATGGTTTCCCCAAATCACTCCAGGCGAATGCCAAGATGCTTCCTTCAAAACGGCCATGGCCGAATTTCTCCCCGCTCCTTGTCCCCAGTCCCATCCCGTCTCTAATGACCTTAGCCGTCGACGAGGCGTAAAGCAATAAGTAAAAAATAAGTAAAAAGAGATCTACCTCGTGAGCACACACTTGAAATGCGTTAATTGCTATTATAATTCAGAGACTGAAATATTCACTGACATATTCCATGCTTCAAAACTATAGTTTATTGTTACTCAAGATATTCTGTATTGTATACTATTTATTTCTTCTTCTTCACCACCTTTTCCTACTTTAGGAATCGTCTACCTTTGAAGAGTTTTACTCATGATTGGCATGGTCAAATTAGGATTTTTTTCCCCTTATTGCTCTACACCTCGTCTTCGTTGCGATCATTATAGCTGGGAAAGGTCTGGAATCATGTAACGTGAAGGATGCGTCCACGAAATTTTGAAGGAACCATCCTGACATTTGCCTGGAGTGATTTTGGGAAATCATGGAAAACACAAATCTGGATTGCAGGACTGGAATTCGAACACGCTTCCTCCCGAATGCAAGCCCAGAGCGTTACCGTTCACCATCACGCTCGGTCAAATTTGGAACTTAGATTTTGCGGTCACATGCTCTTGTTGACATCAAGAATTTATACCTACTGCCCGGTCGTACCACCTACTATTAGTGGAGGAAGTGAAGTGTAGCCATCCATCTGTCTGCAAAATGTGTATCTACGGCTGTGTGTGATAAGTGTATTATTTACATTCCTATGAAGTGTATTTATTGTCAGATGTGTAGTTTATGAGGCGGAGATTGGGCACCAAGGTCGGCCGGTACACGGGACCTGGTCTCGTGTCCGGGCCCGTTGTACCTTCCCATCCAGTGTGCGGCGCCTCAGCACACTGAGACACACTGGCGGTATTGCTTACAGTTTATTTACTGGTCAAGTATTGTGTACGATTTAAATAACACCTTAGTTATAGCATAGTAGTAGATACAAGATATAGATTAATATGAAAGTTTTAAAATTGTTTAAATTACTCGTAATGAAATAAGTGCAGAAATAAACTTTTTTTCCATTTAGGCCCCTCAGAAGAATATATTATTTTTTGTTTTGGTTTCGCGGCTCGTCGACACCAAGGTCATTAGAGTCGCGAATGGATTGCGGAAAGGATCAGGAAAGAATTTTGCCGTGGAATTTTTCAAGGAACATTCCGGGCATTCGCCTAGAGTAATTTAGAAAAATCACGGAAAGCCGAAACTGGAATTTGAGCCCGCGTCTTCCTAATAATGTTGCTGACACAAATAAACGTTGTGACAACATTTAGACAGTATCTTCATTATCTGCATAATTACCTACATTATTATGAGTTTGATTTCTTTGTAGAGTTCAAGCTGTTAGGTAATTACTTAATTAAAAATGAAATCTTTTAGTATTAAAGCATAAAACCAGCTCACTCGTTGCTGTTCGTTCTTAGCTGAGCTCTTTTAATGGTTTCGTAACCTATTCTGTTGCTTCGCTGTCTATCTGTCGCAGACATACAGCACTTAAACTAAATAAGTTTCAGCCCCTAAAAATTCGCACACGTCAAGTTTTGCGTCAACCTATAAGCGAAAATAGAATATCAAATTTTGTGAAACTATATTATTGAAGGTTCCATGTAAGTATAGGATGTTTATATCTCGTCAAATAGAGATCTGAGAAATTTTTCAGGGGAAAATAAATATGTGACTGGCCATCAAAGCTAACACTTTTTGAAGATTTTTATTAGCAGATATATCTCAAAAATGTTTTTACCTAGGAACCTGAAACACCAATATTAAATAGACCTTTTATTTTAAAGAAAAATATTTAGAACACATCAATCTTGTGAACGAAACAAGCAATAACTTTTAATTCGTGGTTACTTTGCCATATTTTAAAACTATTTAATTAAATAAGCTCGCAACGACGTCACATTGCATCTTAATGTAAAGAAAAGGTAAAGGTCACGGGGTTACTACGGCTCCTGCCGCATCCCGTAGGATTCACGGAGGTAGAGCTCCACACTCCCTGTACAACCATCGGCACTAGAATGATTGTGACGAGGTCAGCGACACGGTCAAGCCCTTTTTCTTTACCTTCCCGCGGAATTTCCTCCACGGAACTCATTGGACAGCAGGCTGAGTGGGCCTGGGCAGCCGTTCCGGATGTTCAGCTTCGAGGAAAGATCCTCGGATTCGTCGGGGATCGAACCCCGGTCGTCAGGGCCGCATCAGGCGCTTTACGTGGTCGCCGTGTCTTAATGTACCTATGATAAATTTTTATTGTAACTGAACGATAGCATTAGCAGTAAGAGCGACAACGCAGGGTGCCTTTCGAGAACTGAGTTTGTAATCATCAGCGAAAATTTGTCAGAAACTGACTTTTGTTCCGAGCGACTGCCCTCAAACACACCATATGCGAGATATCGTTAAAGTTCGGAAACCTATTCGGGCGAGTCTCGAAACACACTTGCTCGATTTTTTTTTCCCTTCATTAATTGTACCGTGTCATTTGAGCCTATACTTATTGGTTGACCAATTGTACTACACCCGGTTACAATCAGCTATGTCCTAAGATGGACGGGATTCGGCAAAGCGCTGAGAATGCGTTGCAATAAACGGTCAGTGGTTCGATTGGCTATCGAAATCTACTATTTTAGTCAATACTAAATTCCGCTTGCCTGATACAGGATACGAACATAAAATCTAAATAATGCCTCCCAAACAGAAATAAAAAACATAGGTTTCACACTGAGAATTGTTTTCATGGCTCCTTATTTTCTTGTCTAAATAAATAAACATGAAATGCTGTTCGTTCGTAACCGCAGTACTTGAGAACGGCTAGACTGATTTGGCCAAATACTTTTTTTTAACTGTTCATTATAGCCCAAATAAGGCTTTTAAGGGGAAAAAATTGGAAAAGTTGTCCGGAAAATTGGGAAAAACTGAAACTACTTTTTTTCTTTGACCAGTTTGGCTATTTTTTTTTTTTTTTTTTTTTTAAATAGCCATAATAAGGTTTTCAGAGAAGCAAAAATTAGAAAAGTAGCCCGGAAAATTTAAAAATTCGGGAAAAACTGAAAGTGCTTTTTTTCTATGTAGTGATTTTGTTATTTTTTAAAATGGTTTTGATAGTCCGAATAAGTCTTATGGAGAAACAAAAATTGGAAAAGTTACACGGAAAATACTGGAAAATTGTAACTTTTTTTTCTATGGACCGATTTGACTGATTTTTAAAATATTTTTAATAGTCCAAATAAAGTTTTTACAGAAAGAAAAGTTGGAAAATTCGGGATAAACTGAAAGCATTTTTTTCTATGGATCAATTAGGACAATTTTTTTTTTAATGTTTGTAATATTCAAAAAAAGGATTTTAGGGATAGAAAAACTGGAAAAATTGAAAATTCGGGTGAAACCGAAAGTAAAGTGCTTTTTTGTTACGAACTAAAGACCGTAACTCATGTTTTTTTATTATTATTTTTTTTTCCTTATACTCCAGAGATGGAAATATCTCATTTACATGTTATATACTGAAAAATATTGGAAGACCTGGAAAAAAAAAATTTGGAAAAAGTCCGACCTAAATTGAATTTAAATTTCCTTTTTTAATATCTTATTAGTTATTTTATTTCTATTTAATTGATATTAATTGATGACATGTGTTGGAAGATATTACCACAATTAAGTGATAACAGCGACCTATCATCCGATGCACGGCACATGTAATAAAGAGTTAAAACTCTAGAAACGATATGATTGTGATACATTGAGATAATTAGTTCGAACGAACGTTCCACCATTTAATATGCAACAAAAATATGCTCATAAAAGTTGTGAACAATTGAACTAGAGGGATTTTCTTCTTGGACGCTCCCGCTGAAAATGGAAAAACTTTATTGATCTCACTGATTTTGCCAACTATTTGCTTGATGAATAAAATTTCACCTCCACTTGCTTCATCAAGAATTGCAGATAAGTTGTTGAAAGGCTTTCAAACAGCCTATTCATGGTTCAAGTTGCCGTTGAATATAATAATCAATGAAAATGCAACATATAAACTTTCGAAGAACTGTGCTATGGCCAATGTTCTGTGGCATTGTAAATTGATCGTTTGGAAATGATGTATGAAACCCGTCTGGTGCAATAATCGAAATGTAAATACAACAAATACACCTTGAGATTTCGAATTTAATGGAAGAAAATAAATTTGTTTAACATGAAATTCTGACTTAATTTAACTATGGCTTAAATTTTCGAACAAAACCGCATGGTTCCAAGTCGATCACATTCCAGGCACATCACACATTTCCAGCATTTCTGTGGTGCACTGCCAATAGAATTCATCTCCAATATAAAATTTCCCTTTGGCGTACTTCTGAATATATTCCTCCTAAAATTGAATAACCATAGACACAATAGTTAATAAATGCAATGATCATTCCAAATTTTTTTTTTACTTTGTTTACACATTTTCAACAGCTTTTCACAAATTCACATAACAATCACAAACAAATTTATTGAAATTTGGGCAGGACAACGTCTGTCGAGTCAACTAGTACTCTTATAAATTCCTCATAACGAGCAATACAAGACAAACAACAAATTAATCAATGGGAATCGTACAGTTTTCTACTATTATGTGCGTCAGTTATCAAATTAAAATTCCCTTCTTGTTTAGAAGGCAATACAACACCTCGGTCAGCCGAACAAATGGGCGACACGCCTGAGTAACGTCGCATTCCTCAGTAAGGCCGCTAATAACTTTCACTGTCCAGGGACCGGCTGCCGACAACATTTCATTCGCTGACAAATGTCTGTCCGATTTCCGGCCTGCGCGCTGACTGATGGCCGTGCTCTCCCGTGTTACGTCACATCAGCACTAAATGACGTCGCCTATTGTCTGACGGACAGCTGCGCTGCCGAGTTACGCTGACAGCCTGCCGCTAAGATCAGCGATAAAAATTAACTGCAACAGAGATCCGTTAGTTTAATCTCTGGACTGACTCAAGCTCTGTCCAATGGAAAACTCCCAACTTAGGACTACATAATTTTTGTTTAGCATGTACAGCATTATCCTCAGCCTGAAACATTTCTACCTTGCCAAATTATATTAAATTACCCGATTAGTTCGCGCGTGGGAAATGACATAAATGTTGAACTATGCAGATCATGCATAGCAACAGTAACATTACCAATCAACAACCACAGCACATAATTTCCAATTACAGGTAGGAATGCATAATTTTCGGTGTTGACTGCTAAATTTTAAAATAATTTCTAAATAATAGTTTTAATTACTGCATTTTTAGACGGTTTTTCTATTTAAAGGGGGAAAACCCATACACAACATACGTGACTGAATAAGTTCGTAATTTTCCTTCATTATACCTAAGAAAATACTACTTTATAAGTCCTGTCCAGTCCACAAATTTGGAGAATAATTTTATTTCAGAGATTAAAATGCATTATGAAGTAACAATAAAAATTTAACCAAAGTGCTACATTCATGAGTGTATGATAGCAAAATTATTAAGAACGGGATAACGGAATTTAAACGAGGGTGAATCAGCACAAAAGTTAATCCCCGCATGGGAAGGCCAGAGTAGGTAACCATTCAGTGAAATGTGGACGGGGTGTACGAGTTGATGATGACATACAGAAGGTTAAGATTATACTTGAATACTTTGTCAGTATGAGGACTCAGAAATTTTAACCGCAGATCAGAACCCAGTGAAGAATCAATCCAGACTTCCCGGAAATCAATCCTGTATATTTTGTCGGCCCATTTATGAACTATGAATAAATCTGTTTCCATAAATTTTTCCTACAATCAAAGCAACGATGCTTACACTGGAAGTACATTACTTATACCTGGACGGATAAGGATGCTTCTTCATATATAGAAGCTGATGGCGTTTGTTATTAATGGGAGAGGGAGGTTTTAAGGGTGTGCTATTTCTAGATTTCCTGAAAAATGGTGAAACCATAATGCAATCGCGAACAGCTGTGAGAGTCTCACAAGTCTCTAAATATCATGGCAGCAACTCATAAGTGGGGCTTTACATTTGTTACCACAAGTACTCGAAATTTCAAACTGATGGATGTTTTAGCATCGTGTTTTAACTACCGTCTACTGCGACCTGGAAATCATTTGAGCTTATTAAAAGTAGCAAACCTCCAAGAAGTGATTTCTGGGTGATAAAATTTCAAATTACAGAATTCATAAGCCCATTTTTATATGAAATCTTCATGAGTAGAAATGGTATCTGTACAAAGAAAAACAGCGCCATTACCTGCCACCATTCTAATTTATCCAACAGATAAAATCCATTAGTCAAATTACAGTTTGCTGCTATTGAATTTACCTCTCGAGGCAATGCTTCCAGTATGATACCTATGAAACCAGAAATGCAAATTGTGTCGAAGGACTTTCTTTAAGGCAAAATGAAAGTAACCAAGTGATTATTTAAATTTTTCAGTTCCTTTTTCAAATCTCTTTGAAAATACTGATAGAAGTTCCCATTATATGAAGTATTGCTCTTCCTTTAAAGTTGTATAATTGTGGACATCTCCAAAGAGAGGAGATATCTCCCTCAAAGGAGCAATTGCAAATACGACTGATAAGTCTCCTGACGGGGTAACACTGTTACTGAACATGGGAGTATGTATCGTCGTAACCAACAAAATCATTTTTTAGGAGTTTAATGGCTTTTTCTTTTTAATTATGGTTGCTGGGAAACAGAGATATGTTTTCAGATTTTTATAACAGTGAATTAAGTTTTGTTAAGAGCTCTACATCAATAGTGAATGTATTTTTAGCCCTTCAGCAATGTACGGAAATTGTTATTAAAACTTTCACCTCCAGTGCTTGGACACTTTTATGACACTTATACACACCTGACGAATGTAGTGTTTTCCTGAGTGAGATGTTACTGCTTTTACTCTTCATCCAGTTTTGACCGTTGTTCGTTGTCGAAGTGGTATTGTATTGGAAATATAGGTCTATGTAATTAGGGGCGAGGAAGGATTGGAGCAAGTTACAGAAGGAATTCGGCCATGGTCTATTGAAGGAACCATCCCTTCATTCGCCTGGAGTTATTTCGGGAAAGCACAGATAAACGAAATCTGAATGGTCGCGCGGTGTTTCGAATCCACGTCCTCCCGAATGCGAGGCCAGCATGCGTTCAGTAGTAAAACAAGTAATTGTCGCATTCCTCCGGTTTTTTTTCTTTTTTATCCAGAATGTTGAGTTGAAAGAAAACATTTTCACCTCACTGGTAGTGCAGTTACTGGAATTACAATAGCTGAATATCAAAACAGAAAGATGACACTTGCATCTACAATAAGAATTTATTGCTCACGGACAAAAAGTACATGCGACAGTACACGATTGTCTAATGCGGAATGTTACGTAGGAACACACTACAGTATTTTACTCATGTCAGAGTTTCTGCATCTGTAGGTTTGAATGAAAAACGGTTTAAAAATCGTCTTAAAACTTTCATATTGATGTAATAGGCACCGGTGTTACTAGCCGGACCTTCAAAATTTCCGTAAGTAATGAACACTCAGTACCGGAACTACGTCGCTGTAAATACCGGCGTGAACTATCGAAAGACGAAAGAAAGAATCTGTCAGAAGGTTTACCGTGTTTTAGAATCTGTTGGTTAGAAATATTGATGATAATTTGGTGCTCTTTGTGAGTTTTAACTACACAAAAATGCAAAAGCAAAAATATACTTGAAAGCACAACAACAACAATAATAGTATAACGTCTTTCTATCAATAACCAGCGGAGTTCCCTTCTTTGTACGGTATGACTGTCATTGATTTTCCCGTACAATAATTTTAGCCACACATTTTGAAACATGTGTCTCAAATTCTCCGCAGTCTTTCCGAAAAAATAACAAAACATTTTAGAAACTTCAAAGGATATCACAACCGATCAAAAAGGGGGGAGGCAGTAGTTGTCATTTTGAGGGTAAAAATTTTTTTGTAATTTTAACCCTCATTATTTCATTAACAAAATTGTACAGTGGCGAAGACCATCAGTACGTGAAACGTGAGATGTCCAATATATCCTATGTTAGCATTGAAGAAGTCTCATTGCGATCTTACTGGAATCAGTAATTGAGAGTGCCAGATAACCGGTAATGCTTTGACCTCGTATTTGGGAGGACGTGGTTTCGAATCCTCGTCAGATCATCCCGATTTGGATTATCCATGGTTTCTTAAATCACTTCAGATAAATGCCGAAAAGCTTCCTTCAAAAAGACCATGACAGAATCCCTTCCCCATTCCTTACACCCAGTCCTTTCCTGCCTCAAATGTCCCTAATGACCTCAACGTCGATTATCCCTAAAGCCAGAAAAAAGTGAGTTAACCATGACGTAAAAATAAAATTGAGATTACATACACATTTTGATTTCATGCTCTAGTGGCAGTTCACGTAGCATCATAAGACATACAGATTCTTGGTCAGATCCTAAACTTTCAAATTTTCTTTGTTGCTGTGAAATTCCTGTCAAAATCGAGTCAACAGTTTTCAAGCTATGCCAGATTATGACCTTGCAGTCGGGAGGTCACGATTTCGAATCACCGTCATACCATCCAGAGTTGGGTTATCTATGGTCTCCCTCAAATCACTGCAGGTAAATTCCGGAATGCTTTCTTGACAAAGGCATTGGCCCAATTCCTTCCCGGTCCTAGCTCCCATTCCTTTTCTGCCCCTAATGACTTCTACATTGACGATGTGTAAAGCCTGAAGCAAAAAAGTGAACATGACCTCAAAAAAATTGAGATTACATACACATACATTTTCATTTCCTGCTCCGGTGGCAATTCACGAAGTCTTATTCGAACTTAAGGCTTAGTTTTCAAGTTATGTTAGATTATTTGTTAAAAAATGTTGAAGTTCATAACAGATTTCAGTATTATGCACCTGTGAATTAAATTCCAGGTCAAACGATCGATTTGCTATATGTACTTGAAGGACTAACTCCCGATGTAGCCGAAAAGAGATGAGTTGGGGTTGATTTATTTCTAAAAAAATTTTAGCCACCCAATCAAAAACATGTGTACCAAATTTCAGGGGACTCTACGATAACTGTGGCACCGCAATTGGATGATAGATTCTCATGTAACTCGACGGGACAATTCGAAAGTGAAGAATACAATTTTTTGATATCTCACATAGTTCACGAGATGTAATGTCTCAAAAGTGAGATGATTAGGTTGAAATGCGGCCTGAACAAGAAAAAAAAAAAAAAAAAAAATTCTCCAAAGATGATGGATTCGTTTGTGTCTCGACAAAAAAAATCTAAAGTAATTAATATATATATATATATATATATATATATATATGTATCTCGCTTAGTTCTCCAGATATATTGTCTCAAATTTTAGGTGGTTAGGTTGGTATGCGACTTGAACCAAAAAATTCTCTGGACAAAGCAATAAGGGACTACGAGATAGATACGCACAATGGGTGTTTTGTTTTCTTATTATCGGTCGTGCTTAGGTTGAAACGTTGCCAGTACCAGAAGATAAACGACACCAAATGCACAAGAAACTATACCTACAACCAATTTTTAGCACTCTGTATCTTCGGGTTGTGGACTAAGTTAAATTATCTCGAGAAATAAGCAAGATATCAAAAAAATTATTTTTCACTTTCGATATTTCTCGACGAGTTACATAAGAATTCATCATCAAATTGCGGCGCCATGGTTATGATAGTGCTGTCCAAGTTTCATCAGAGTAACCACAGCCAACAGAAACAATGAAATTTTTTTCAGGAAATGCGGAAAATACGGGATCGTTCAACAATAAAATATAAAAATATCAGAAATGGGTTACTAAATAACATAATTAATTTTAAAATGAATAAATGCAGGGAGAAACTTACGCGCGTATAACGATCTGCAGCACTGCCAAACTAGCTTCGGTTGAACAACAAGTATCCGGAATTACTTTCGTAAACTCCTTGTAATGTCAATAGTAAAGGTTTTAAACAGTTCAATTTAATTATAAAACACCATCAGATATGCATTACTTACTATCAATATTAATATAATCTCACTTACAAACATCATAGATTGTGGTTGTGCGTCCTGAGCAAAGAATCTGTTGAAACCTTTTACCACTAAATTATTAAAATTAATTTTCATAATTTCTTCGTGTGCCATTAGCATTCAATACGGCCATCTACAGGGTTTAAAGACTGAAAAACAAAAATTAAGGAAGGAACCGGTGCTTGCGGTAATACGGCTTTCATTTGTTACGAAGTATGATATATCAACATTTAGTTGGTATTTCACGCTATACGTTCAGATTTTCGCTTACTGCTCCGGTGCTATTTAAAGTTGAAGCATAAGATAAACCAAACGATCAAACTCTGATTTGAAGCTTTAATACGGTAAAGCCGCATCGAAATCTGCTCACTTGTATTTGAGTTTTTCTGGAACGGATTTATACTGGTTTTCTCTCATAGATAACTGTACTTCATTAAGCTTACTGTCTCAGCCACTATTTGTTTCGTACAGAATAAGCTAAATATCAAATCAAATAGTTTCCTAAAAGCTCGGACCGAGCGTGGTGGGTGAGTGGTTAACGGTCTAGCCTCGCATTCGGGAGGACGGCGGTTCGAATCCCCGTCCTGGCATCCAGATTTGGGTTTTCCATGGTTTCCCCAAATCACTCAAGGTGAATGCCGGGATACTTCCTACAAAAAGGCCATTGCCAAATTCCTTCCCGTCCCTTGTCTCCAGTACCATCGCACATCTAATGACGTCGACGTGTACGAGATGTAAAACCATAAGTAAATAATAATAAATGGTACAAGCTCGGGCCTGGAATCTGCTAAGACTTGGATTCCATACATGGTCGAGTCATAAATTTTTTAGTTTATACTGGTTTCCTGTAGTCACTTCAAGTGATTGTTGGCATAATTTCTTCAAAAAGCCGTGACCCAGTTCCCTCCGTCTGCTTGCGCCCAGTTCTCTCCCGGCTTTAAAGACCTTGACGTCAACGAGCCGTAATGCCATACCATAATATCATACACGTAAGGAGTAAAGCCAAGTTCTATCATTCGATTATAAACCCCTTGACATTTTACAGATGTGTATTGTTTGCACGAAGTGAGAAAATAATACTAAATTTATGGTACGTTTATTGTATTGGACATCGAAATAGTTGGCGACGGGGGTGAAGTACTGAATACAAAGGAACACAAGCAGACGTCGCATTAGTTTCACGATATCAGTAATGTGATTTTAATTACTGTTGGCTGGCCTCTTATAACTGTGTATCTGTGTCTGCGACAGGTATTTCAGATATATGCCCACCATTCGTTGTTGTCTGCCATCCGACATTTACCGCACGCTGGCTTACCTTCGAAGAGATTACAGCGGAAGAATTGTCTCTTCCTGAAATACCGTTTAAGAAGCACGGACAAATAGCTGCCTTGGAAAAACACACTGCTGGGTGTCGTAAGTAGACATAATGAAACTTTCACAGGTAAATACGGTGTAAGAAAGCTCAGAGTAATGTCTGACACGGTACCGGCTGCGGGTGGCCGGGGTGATGGTTGCGAAGCCGGCACGTGGCGGTCTGCTGGAAACACGTCCCATAAACCTCACGCACTACAGACCCGACGGAAATCAGCAACTAAGGTCGGTACTAGTAAATCAGGTGCTGCAGAGGACTCACCAGCACAAACAAACACATATATTTACACCTATTTCAGTACATTCCCTACCCTCCCCCCTTTTCTCTGTTTCCAGTAAGGTCCAGTCGGGATCTGTTCCAAATCAAACTATTCCATATGAAACTGTTCTTAACTTGTTACTGAAATATTCTATGAAAAACAATTTAGATTGGGGAGAAGCTGATTATTAATTATGTTAATTACATTATTTGTGATTATAAAATAAATAGTATTGATGGAATATTTACTTGTATTTATAAGAGGCAAAGTTTAGAATTTCGCAAGTTTTAATTACACAAAAAAGACAACTTAGTGAAATGTATTTTGATAAAATTTTACATTGATGGGCGGAAATTCTTAGATTTAACACATACGAACTTTAACTGAATAGAGTGCCACGGCAGTTATCAATTAACAAATAAAATTACAAAGAGCACTGAGAAATCTCATTATTGATGTAAGTCTTCCTGCCATATGGTTTCGGGTTCAACCGAAACCCAAGAGCAATACGGTTTTGTTATTCAGCGATGTTTACCGTTGATTGCAGCCATTCTGCACAGTTCCACGGCGACACAGCTTAGGAAGATGGGCTTCACCATCCAAAATCACCTTTTATACATACTTGTGCAGTTTATCCCTACCTGTGCCGCACTATACAGCTGTTGGCACTGCTTTCAACCGCCGCGGCCGGCCAGCCCAGACTCAATAATCTTCCGGTCGCTTCGTCCCGCCGCCTGGCCTCAGCTCCAGTTGGTTTACAGGTAAATAAAAAAGAAAAACAATAATCTTATGAGCTGTTTCACATTTGTAGCATATCTTAAGAAATCTCTGTCAATCGCTCGATTCACCCGACAAAAGTTTTACTTGACTTTTCTCTTTCCACAAACTGTCCTCTTTTAATCTTGTAAAAATATGCCGACCCACTGTCGTCTCACAGTGGCGTCCCAGCAATACGCAGAAAATTTACCTGCTTAGGCGAAATCCTCTGTTGTGTCAATCACTTAGTTCGCCCGGCAACAATGACCTGTCCCTTTCTCTAGTCTGGGGACTGTGTCCTGCAATACAAACCGAAAATTCCTTTCACTGACGTCCCAGCTACAAGTATCCGTTCATTTCCGTTCTTTTCCGTTCTTGATAGCATCACAATAATGAAATAATTCAATTATTGATCGTTTCCAATAACTGAATCATTTCATTATGTGCACGCACTGTATTTTGGTATATATACCATGGTTTAACATCTTTAATCTTATTGCTATTTCACCCACTTTTAATATTTTTTCATCTGTAGCTTATAAGCACACATTTGCTATTATTTTTAACTGATTTGTTTGGAATTTCCAACTGTTAACTATTCAATGTAAAACTAGAGGATTCCTCGGCGTTTTATATAGACAAAATTCTCTCGGATAACTAGCCGAGCGTATCCATTGATAAAACACCACGGTTCGGCTAGTTTTATCTGTCAACTATTCTACTTCCACCACACCGACTAAACCACGAAGACTCTAAAATTTAGTAAAGCATTAATAAGTAGGGCCCGAAAAATCAAGATGATACATTAAAAGTTTCATAGCAATATTCAAGCAAAAAACTAAAGCAAATAAACAGAATGAACAAATATTATCGTACTTCTATAAGTCTTCTTGTTCACCGCCTTTACTCAGCATTATGGATTCGGCCTTCGATGAGTTTTACTCATAGCTGGCAAGATCAAATTTGGAGCACGCCTTGCTGACGCCAAGCATTTTTACCTACTGCCAGGTTGTACTAAGTACTAACGGAGAAAATGAAGAGTTGTCATCTGTCTGTGAAAAGTGAAACTATGTTCAGCGTGTGATGAGTGCATTTTTTGTTTCTGAAATGTGTTATTTATTAGGCGGACATTGCGGACCTACCAAGTATTCACCTCGTTGGATGCGGAAAACCACCTAAATTCGAAGTGGTGGTTGGTAGACGGGGGCAGGACACGAGTCTGTTCTGTTGTACTCCCCCGATGCAGTGTGCGGCGCCTAAGTGCAATAAGCCATACGGTCCGGTTTCATACATCTATAAGTAATGTTTTTTTTTATTTATTTTTTAAACGGCATTCGGCCTTGTAGCCATTCAGCCAACAACTTCGTTTTTTGTTTTTTTTTTATTTCTCCAGTGTGTGTATAGAAGTTTCTAGAATTATTCATGAGCATAAGTGAAAGGACCACGCAGGACGTACCCAGCACATAATTAAAACCACTCATGCCCGAAGCCGGACTCGAATCGGTGACCTCTGCAACGCGCTACTGGAACCGCCGTAAGTAATGTTTCCAATATATTTACATACCTATTCCGGGAACTACTCTGTTATTTATCCAGTTACAGAAATAGGATTAATATAATTTATTTTTCAGTCCATGTATATTACAATTTGTAAATAAATCTAAGTGCCATGTATATCATGGAGCAAATTTAATACGTTTGAATGTTATCGAGTGAGATGTCAGCCTCTTTATCGTGTAATCAGATGACAATGTCCTTATATTTGCAGAAATTAAAGAGGATTTGCGACAAAGGATAGGAAGAAATTCGGCATGGGTTTTTGAAGAAGCCAACACGGAATTTGGCTGGATTTTATTTCAGCAAACCATTGAAAACCGCAAATCTTGTCAGCCGGAAAGGAACTTGAACCCGCGTCCTCTCGAATGAGGGAACCAGTCTACGGAGCATCAACTAAGATGATGTTAGCACTCACGCTAATGTGCACATAACTTCACGTTTGCACTAATACATATGAATTGCTAAACTGAATTGATTAGTTTCTTATCTGCTGAAACATCGGTAGAACCTTTAACTGGAATGTCAATACTTAGCCACATTTCAAAATGTGGGAGTATAGACCTAACCATTAACTTAACAATAGATCAATTTTCTTACTGTAGAAACTGCAGTGTGAGAAAAGGTTATCGCTAACTGCAAACAGAACAGCAGTGGTGTACATTGATTTACAGCCATCCGTCCTAAATTAACATTATCTCCAGATTTACAAAACTTTGAACGAAGCGATGAAATGAAAAAAAATCAACAGTGAATCTAGAAACAGAACAACCACGGGATTATAGTTCCATGGAAATATATTAATTTTATTTACAAAAACTGTTTCTCGCGTATAGAAACAAAAGCATACAATTCCTGAATTTCTCAAAACAAGTTTAGGCAGCTTACCACGAACAGTTTTTCGGTTTTTGCGAAGCAAGTATATCACTGAGCGAGAGAGGGAGCCAACAGCCTTCGGCCGGCACTGTAACTTTATACCTGTTTTCAGTATCGACTGGCTGCTACTGAATGTCGTTAGTCATACAGCATATAATAGCTCGCGGCTTATTAAAACGTCAGTGCTGGCCATATTTCACAGCTATTTGACTTACACAAGGCTCGTTAAAAATCTATAATCAGAAATAATTTTGCAAGCATGAGGACTAAATCTCCATTACGTCGGTCGTTATTCACAGATAGTATTGATCGGCTAACGACGTGCTTAATCTTCTGCCTAATCAATTTCCCGCTCAACAACTTGTGCTGAAACCTGATCTTTCAATTCGGAAATTGTAAACCAATGGTGCGATCTGTTTACATGATTTACAATAAAACTAGTTCTATACAGGAGGGAACTGGTCTTGTTAATGAAGCCGAGTGGAAATTCAGAACATTATTTACGATTTTATTCCATTCCAAACGGAAATAATTGTTCTTAACTTTATCCATAATAAATGGACTTACGAAAGTCTGTAACTGTTTCAATAATATAAACAAATAATCCACTGCAACATAGTTACCTTTAATGATGTTTTATTTACATTGTGCGTTACGCGTTTCAAGAACTAATTCCCATTTTCAAACGCAAATAAAATACATTTTAATGCGTTTTAATGTGCAATGTGCTTGTGTTTGTTTCAGCTATATATAAGAAAACCTTATGGATTTTTCCTGGAAATAAAATTGTGGAGTGTTTTACTAAATCAAAAATTATTGTAATGAAGTTGATGTGGAATAATTATCTAAACGTAAGTTTTGAAGGTGTCTTAAAATGCGCCATCGCAGAAACTCACAACTACACACTCACATTACATTAAACAAAGGTCTCATGTATACAATTTGAAAGTTTACGTTATATAAACAAAACAAAGATGATTGTACCCACTCCAAGTGAACCGCTATCCCTTTAATCCACATAACAGCTAATTGCAGTCCACAGATATTCTGATAAATAAAATGTAACATGCATCATAATTACTAACATTTTAAGAGATTCTTAAATATTTGCGAATCTGTTTTCATCTCTGAATTATTTACAACAATTAAAGTAAACTTGAGTGACTGATCTTTTTCTCCATTAGTGGAACTGAGGATCAAGGGAACACCAGCTGTCTGATTACTGAGGCAGCTTAGTGTGAGTTATGAGGGCGGAGGGTTGGAAGTCCAACCATGGCTAGAACTAAAGCAGTTAACACAGGCGACTCAAGGTCAATCAGCTCTGTGCCCACTCCGCTGACCTTAGCCCTAAATGGTATGACGACATTTACATTTCGCTTGCCTGCAGACAAGGTCAGCTCGTAAGTATGGAACGGAGGGGTTGGTGAGTTGAGTATCTTGGCCAGGGGGACATGATGTTGAGCCGCCAGTTTAGTCTATGATTTATATGTCCATCTGTTTTTTAATTGAAATGAAATTTTTAGGTATAATTATTAATAGCAGAATACAATTCTGATGGACGAAGTGGTGCCCTAACTTTAACAGCTGGCAATTCCTACTTGCGCCCATTTTTACGTTGGAAACCCATACTATTTCTTTACATGCCTCTCTTAGAAATGATTAATAATTTATCTGTTTATTTATTACTTTAAAAGAAGTGTGAATACAATTTTATTGAAATTTTTTTTTTTTGAAATTTTAATTAAACGTACTTGTGTCTATATTTTGGTAGGAAACCCGGCAGAACCGCATTCTGGTATTAATAATTATACAAAAATGCATTACAGCTAAAAAACAGGTGGACGTAGAAATCATGCAGCCGGAGCTTGGACTATTGAGGTACACAGGACATAGGGGACGATAGTTTATGTTGTCATCCGTCTGCTAAACGTGTAACTTAGGTCCTAACTGATTAGCGTAGGTTTGAAATTGTTAATTCATGAGTCGAAGATTGAGCACCGTCACAGCATTCGCCCAGACATTAGACGAAACCAACTGAAAACTGCCAAAACTGCCACCGTGACGGCCGGTACGCAGGATCCAAGACTCGAACATGATCCCGTGGTGGCGCCTTGACGAACGAAGCCACAATGGCGGCTTTTTTAATTGAATCTACTTTTTACAAATGTCGTTGCCAAAATTCTCGAACTAGGCTTTAGATATCATAAGTATCAGCAGACAAAGTTAGTCTGCCGATATATATCTTTTATGAAGTATCATTAAGCACATTTGTTGGTCACAAAACTCAATAGCTGAGTAAACTAAGTAAAGGTTTAACGCCAAAAGAAAACCAATCTAAGGTCATAATGAATTGTGGAGACTCCTTTTTCATTTTCTGACAGGGAAGAAGTGGCCAGCTTTGTCCGCGTGAAGTACATCCAAACTCATGTAACAGTCAAAAATAATTAAGTGAATACATGAAATGGCACTGGGTGACAGACAAATTAATGTGCACAAAATAAGAGTATGAGCTATTGTACGCTTAAACGAAAACCTGTCTTAAAAATGACTGTCGCTGCCACTAGAAACTTAAAAGACAGTGAACAGTTAATAAAGAACACAAAATGCACTTTTTTATTTGTTAATTGTTGTATCTCGTCAATGCATTATATACTATAGACGATACAAAAAATAGATGCCCTTATTTTGCTTTCCTTGTATACATCAGAGACTATACTGCTACAGCAATAATGTTAATTTTAGTGATTCCAATGGAAATTCATGTTTTGAGATCTCTCGATATTGAGTATAGTATTTTAGTATTGCTTATCCATTTCAGATTGTTAGGTTGACAGGGTTACAAAATAGTGGACTTAAACTCTTTGAGCCAACGATTGAAAACAATCTTCATCCTCACATGGAAGTAGTATAGCGGGAGCTTAATGTCATCAAACGAATGAATATGTTGCATTTGTCGCGTAGAGCTTTGACACGAAAATGTATTATGTAATTTCTTGTAGAGTGTTTTACAGATAATTATAGTCATTTCCTGTATACAGAGACTTTCGTTAAGCTATCCTCCTTATGGCTTTCGATAGTACATCACCAAGTTGTTTTTGATGACGAAACCTTTTTGCAGCCACATGCGTTGGTTTCTCCGTCCATTGTCAGCCCGTTGTCAAAAAATCTCGAAACCTGTCCTCGCGCGTGACATTTGCGCCTGTCGGCGGATCTATTTTGCTTGCAAACTTGTCTCTAAATAACAGATACAACGAGAGGCCGCACGGGATCGTCCCACGCTAAGAGGACGTATGCAAGAGACCGCAGGTACCAAAAAAAAAAATGACCAGTGAGTGGGGGTGGTGAGTGGTTTCGTATAAATGATGGCCAATAAGTACTGCCACCGAGCAAAACAGCGATTGTTATGGATACTGCGCGACAGCTGTGCTTATGGAAGCCAAGAGGACAATAGAATAATTATTGTTGCGTAAGTCAGTATTGATGTAGGTTTTGGTTTTTTGTATGTGTCAACGAATGTACGGCTCAAAAAATCTCGGTAGCTGACTAATTGGTGAAAACTGCTGCTACATGGGGCAGAGAAAGAAGTTTAGAGAAGCGACAAGGAGTCTGGTCTCATTGTACTTAGTTCACGGAATATACAGAAACAAGACTGACAACGGAACACTCCCGAATCAAATGTTTGTACTGTACAAGGGTGGCAGCTGAGCTTTTAGTACAGTGATACGTCCTGGATAGTGGTCGACCGTAGTTTGGTCGGCCTTTCATCAATTCAGGTGACGTAGGTGCCAGTGCTCATCAGAAACAATGGTGCTTACACATTATTGTAACAGCTTCACCTCACAGTTGTCTCAAAACGACATGAAGCAATCCTGGTGACGCAAGTAGCGAAGATAGGAGTTTCAGTCTCATTCCCACTGATGAGTTATAGTCATACATGTTACAGGTAATCTGATAACAGTTTCTGTCTTCTGTCGTAAACAAATGATTGTATTATATTGTCTTACGAATTTTTGTATGATTGCCTCAATGTAAAATGTTTTATTCAGTATCTAGTGCAATTGTTTTTTGTAACGCCATACATTAAATCTCAATGGCTATAAAATTTCTATCAGCTGTTAAATAAAGAGTCAATGTTGTATTCACATAACTGCTTGTCTCAAATAAGTTGTTCAGTATTAGCATTAAATTCAGAGTTATTTTTTATAGAATTTTGATAATAATTGACTTAACAATCATTAATCTGCAGATTCTTTTTCGAAATTTTATCATTCCAACTGTAGTTCAGCTCTATGAGTACCGAACTCGTCGAGGAACTAGAGAACTGATGCAGTGTGTCACTCACCACGCCTTTTCCTCCATAATGCCGACGGTCATGACTTGCAATGAGGGGATCTTCCTCCATTCACTCACTTGGAAGGCGGGGTAAGCAATTGCAATTAGTTAATAACGAAGAGATAATATATCTTGCGCTTTTTAAAACCAAAAACAATTATAGAGTAATGCAAAACTACGGTACCAATATGAGAGCCTTTATTTCAGTAGCATCCTTGAGTGTTGACACTACAACACCGCAGCCTGTTGATTTCGTTTTGGATTATCCTAGCAGATTCCAATTATTTACTGTTGATTTCTCCGTTCGACTAACGTTACTAGGTTACACTAAAGTGTGTCTGCCACTTTTACCACGTGGCAAAATGTACTGTAATTGCTCATGGTTTGGTTGGTGAGATTATGGATACCTTAAATCCTAAAAATGTATCAATTATCGAACTACGACATCTTTTTTTCCCCATTTACATTGTAATACAAAGAAAAGTTTCAATAAAATACAAATGCGACGGAAATGAAGACCAATAGAACTTAGTCCTGTTACATAAAACAATATCCTGGTTTAATGTTATTTCCCGTATGCACTAAATGAACAGAATATCTTCAGTATTCCAGGAACATAAAAAATTAATGACTAAGGAGATCGTCTCGTATTTTAAAAGTTCACTGCAACCCTTGTAAAAAGTTGATCACTTCTCTCAGGCAAGACCCGGCTTCTTGAACATGTGACCGTGTAAAAGTTTTCTTAGCATGTCACCCTGTCGAAGGATTAGAAACTGAAGATTAAAAAATCGCATTGAAGAGTTAAGGAGAAGAGTGAAAGAAGTGGTCCGTGCTGTAACCATGTCCCCACCTAACACACCACATGCATTCATAAGCCGGGTCTAATAAGCTTCTTGAACATGTGACCGTTTAAAAGTTTTCTTAGCATGTCGCCATATCGAAGGATTAGAAACTGAAGATTCAAAAATCGTATTGAAGAGTTAAGGAGAAGAGTGAAAGAAGTGGTCCGTGCTGTAACCATGTCCCCACCTAACACACCACATGCATGCATAAGCCGGGTCTAATAAGCTTCTTGAACATGTGACCGTTTAAAAGTTTTCTTAGCATGTCGCCATATCGAAGGATTAGAAACTGAAGATTAAAAAATCGTATTGAAGAGTTAAGGAGAAGAGTGAAAGAAGTGGTCCGTGCTGTAACCATGTCCCCACCTAACACACCACATACATTCATAAGCCGGGTCTAATAAGCTTCTTGAACATGTGACCGTGTAAAAGTTTTCTTAGCATGTCACCCTGTCGAACGATTAGAAACTGAAGATTCAAAAATCGTATTGAAGAGTTAAGGAGAAGAGTGAAAGAAGTGGTCCGTGCTGTAACCATGTCCCCACCTAACACACCACATGCATTCATAAGCCGGGTCTAATAAGCTTCTTGAACATGTGATCGTGTAAAAGTTTTCTTAGCATGTCACCCTGTCGAACGATTAGAAACTGAAGATTCAAAAATCGTATTGAAGAGTTAAGGAGAAGAGTGAAAGAAGTGGTCCGCGCTGTAACCATGTCCCCACCTAACACGCCACATATATTCATAAGCCGGGTCTAATAAGCCAATAATTTTCGTCGCGTGTGCTTATATTAACTGATGTCCATAACGTCGTCCAGTTGAAGAAGTATTGCACTTCTATTTCTACCTTTTCGTGGTTGCTAAAGCTTCTGTTATTCTTCGGAAATGCAGCCAGCTTGTTTCATCACGTTAAATAATACACTCCGCGTAAACTGATTGTTGTGTCACAGAGTTTACTCAATCATTCATAAAAGATCTCCACGAAATCTAATTGCTTTTAAAGTAGCAAGTTTTCTAGGTTAATTCTGAAAATGATCCTGATGAACGATTTAGTACGTGCGAAGTAGCATAGTACTGAATAAACTCCTGAGCACCAAAGTAATACTCTCTATTCCAAACTGCGAATAGCAACCAGTTTGATCACTGAATTCGGTAAGATACGGTTTGAATCCCGGTACCACCATCCAAATTGGTGTTTTCTATGATTATCCCAAATAACTCCAGGCGAATGCCAGGATGGTTTCTTCAAAAGGTCATAGCCGAATTCCATCCCGTTACTTGGCCCTGACCTTTCCCACCTCTAACGATCCCGACTCCGACGAGGCGTAAAGCCATAAAAAACTGATGGCTGCGAGGTGACTATTGAATCGGAATATAAATAGGAGAACGAAGAAAGTTTTAGTGATGTGAAGGAAATGAAGATGTCCTCAGATGTTGCGCCTCGGTGCTGGACGGCACTCAGTTGTCGCCGACACTTGTAGGTCTGTATTTGGAAAGCGTGGCCAGACCGGCTCGGTAGCTATTGGCGCCTGCCTCTGCCGGTTTTTCTTCGCTGATCGCTGCATGGCCTGCTTTTTTACCTGAATACTTAAAAGACAGCTTCTCAGGTGGTCAAGAAAGCAACTATGATTTACGACCCGTATATTTATGGGATGAAACGAAGCACCGGTTATGTGCGATCACATATCAGCGCAGAACCAGACTGAGTGGTTCTCATTACCCTACCGAAATAATTGAATCGTCTGCTGCTATCATATTACCTATGATGGACACATATTCAAAGGATGCATCCTAATGTCTTTTTTTTTTTTTTTTTTTTTTTGCAAATCTTTCCCATTTATGTTACAGTGGTGTACCGTTTATACAAGTTTTATATTAATAATCAATTTTTAAATATTACTTTGATCCGTGAGTAACTTTTAAATTTTATTCCTCTGAGGCGTCTGAAGTTTACAACACTATCTCGCGACATATGTTTTTTTTTTTTTAATTTTTTAATGCAGTGTTATACGGTGAACTGGGCAATGACGAAGTCGCGTGGTTAAGAGTGAGGGGAGTCTGTCACAGAGGAATACCTCCAACGATTTCTCATGCTACTTACGACATCAAATTTTGGAGATGGGCAAAGTCATGTTTGTTGTATTAAAATTAATGACAACCCCAAAAGATTCGTTGCGGTAATATGTAAGCGGTGTTTGTCAACCAGGTCCTAAAACGATTACACGAAGTAATTATTATGTCAGAGTCTCTTACCAGCTGCGCAGCCCACCTATGTCTTACCCTATCGTATCCATTAATCCTACCGGGTATAGGAAACCTGTACTTTGAAGGGGAATTCGAACGACGGAAATGTTCTGGCATACTTCACATAGCTAGATTTGGCAGCGGTTAAAGTGAGGCTAAGGGACTTTGTATATCGCTATTCGAACCTGGGACCTATCGGTCTCCAGTCAGACGCCATATCCACTGAGCCACCAGACCGCTAGTCCCCCCCCCCACCCCTTTTTTACGCCTCGTCGACGGCTAAGGTCATTAGAGACGGGATGGGACTGGGGACAAGGAACGGGAAGGAATTCGGCCATGGCCTTTTTGAAGGAAGTATCCCGGAATTCACCTGGAGTGATTTGGGGAAACCATGAACTCAAATCTGGATGCCCGGACGGGGATTCGAACCCGCGTCCTCCCGAATGCGAGGCCAGAACGTTAACCGTTCACCCACACTCGGTGCTAGTTGTTTGTTATTTAGTATTTCACAGTTAAATTTTTTATTTGACTCCATCAACTACCATCGAAACTACGCCACAACAATGGCTTTACGTCCTGTATAGGCTACAACATCCATGCGTTGTCGTTAATGCATTACTCAAGTGTCCAAGTTGTCCTGTTTGTTTCTCTACTTACTAAGCAGTTCTCTGTCAAAACATATGACAATTACTAGGCGTTATAGGGTGAGACATACTCAGATATTTTGGAATTTTAATGAGTTTATACTTTCAAGGCTTTATCTGGGTGCAAGGCAGTGAGGCTCCCAAGTCGAGTCTAATGTGAAAATGCCTACGCTTTTCTCGAAGCAGTTCTGGTCACTTCTGTAATCCAAATTATTCGGTTTGGGTAACGCTACATACCTAGAATTTCTGCTATGAGCAATATTAGCAAGCAAGTTAAATTTTGTCTCGTTCCTGTTATTAGTCTTGAAGCTAATGCTGGAAAGGGAAATATTATATAGAATAGAACTTGCTAGAACTACACTCACTAGAATAATGAAAGGTGAATTTCTTGCATAATCCCAACAAGAAAAATACCTTAGCTACATATAGGTGTGGAATTTATAACAAGGGTCTGTGAGATTCCGCAGTTGAACACACGCAGCTTTGTGCCGTAACTTCTTTAGTACAGCTCATTAAGAAGCTCCAGAGTTATGTTTAGGATGTGTTGTTAACTGCTTTGTTGGAAATTTATTTGCATATAACTACCCCTGTGGGCACTAGATATTAAGTTAGCTTTTTATGTTGTCTCTTATGATTCCTAAAGGTATTTAACTCTACCCGGATGTTCTCAACGCCTGTAAGAGTTATGTAATGGCGCCTGTTAGTAAACATAATTAATTTCAAGTGGTTAAAAGCAGAATTAAACACTACAAGTGTTATTACAACAATATTTTCAGGCAATATGAGTCTACAATCTTCTCATTAAAAAATCTCATGAAACAGAACCCATAAACTTGTTACTTCAAATATGTGTGGGGAAACAGTAACTAGTTGCTTTACTGTGTGTCATCAATAATGTACAAATAGTTGCATATGACGACATATTTAATCTTATAGGAGAATGATCCATCCCTCTCAACTGATTTAACTCTTGTGAATAATGAGAGCCATAAAACAAGAGAGCTAAAAATAATTCACAAGTAAGTTCCTGGAGTGTTTGTATTCTCCATCCCTCAGTCCAGGATACAAGATTTAAACGGAAACAATAATGGTTCGCATCTGATGCAAGTTTAACCATTAGCATGTTTCTAAAATTATTCGTAGTGCCATTCTCATGAAAGTCTAAAGAGCCGGTAACAAATAAATTATAAATGCTTGTCCAATGCGGGACATGTAATTTTTCGTATTAATTAGTACTAAAGTTTGGTGAGGTTCAATTGCTTATTATTTTATTTTTGGGACAATCATATGTGAATACGAAGATTTAATGGCGTATTCTACCACTGTACTAGGAATTATTATTTTGCTATCACCTTACTGCTGAATGCAAGGATGAAGGAAAATTTGTTTCTAAAATTAAAACTTAGAAAAATCATAACTCGTATAAAATTTCTCTGTAAGTACCTTAAATGGAATCAAAGCATATGTACTAGTATTTTATTATATGTACGATGGTTTATGCCTATTAGAAATTATTAACAGCAAAAACTTGTTATACTGTTTTTTTTAATTGTTTCTTTAACAGTCAATCATGGAGATTCATACATACTACTTAATTTGAAATCTCATCCCTTGTTCTGGAATTTTATTGCAATATAGGTAACATGGGTACCAGGAAAGAACAAGAAAAACAATTTTCTAGAAAGGCACTTATATTATTGGTTTAAAAAGAAGACTCTTTCCCATAATATCTGGGAAAAGCTTATAATAATTCATTAATACACACATCGTCATCACATTCTTTAATTCCAAATGGAAAATAGGGCTTCCACGAGGAATCTGCCCTGCTCAGTTCTTTTGTCTGTCGCCCTGTTCACTGCTGGTCTACGGATCTTCTCCACTTCATGAGAGGTCTATTTTACGACCTCGGGATTTACGGGACCCAATTTCAAAGCATGCTTTGCAACTGATCCTTCACTTATCCTCAGGGAATGACCAATTCATTACCATTCCCTCCTACTGATTTGTTCCTCTATTGATTTCTGGTTATCAATTTCCCAAATAAGTAATACATTTAAATAGTAAAGAATTTCGCAGTCTGTTGAAATGTTTTTAGAAAATAATTCTGTGATGCTGCCATATGTTAGGAGTTTCCTTTGTGAAACTTAGCTGCGCAGTATCGTGGATGCGAGAAAGCGTTAATTCTCCGCCGAGTCAAGTTTTGCAGAGCGCGCATGACAGGTTTGGGGCAGTATACTTTTACAATCATAACATCTATGCTTGATGAGCCTCCAAATGTGGTCTCCCCATAGCCATTTTCTGTGTACACTTACGCCCTCTTTAACGGCATTCGCTATCAGAGTTAATTAATCGTTCACATTAGCGCCCGTCCCTATAGACTGATGAAAGATCGATTAACTGTTGCTGAATTTTAGCGAACCGTCGTATCTTATTTTTAAAAGTACCTTGACATAAAATTGACATTTTAGTGTCGGTGTTTTCTTGTTGTTTATTGAATACTAGCATAGTTCCTGGCATTGCCCGGTATAGTTGGCGTATACACTATTTGCTCGTACACTATTTTTAATCACGCAATGAGAAACATAATTATATATAAAGTTTTAGAAAATTCGCGCCAACCAAATACCAGTTATTATTCTGTCACAGGCAAATTTCGGTCTAATAAAACTTCCGCTAAATTACTGCTCGAAAATTATAGCATTTATCCTACATATCTCTGGGCAAAGAAATTAACTAAAACATTTATATCAAACTAATCTACATTAAAAAAAACACTAATAATTAATATGTTAATTAAAAGGCAGTACATACCCTTCTTTCAGTGTTTTCGCAATTCATTTCTACGCGGTTGTTTAACGAAATAGAACTGTCATTAAGTAAAGTTAAGAACCTCTACTGCGTAGTAACAGGTATGGCCGTTGTTAAGGCAGCAACAAAGACTGTTTGTTACGTGAGCGGAGCGATGACCAAGCATAACATTTTATTAGTATTGATAACTCGATTTAGGCATGACACATTACGATGCATTTTAAATGAATGCAATTTTTAAGCACAATGTTGAGCAAAGAATTCTTTAAAGGTCTTAAGTACTAATACAAACAAGTAGCGTTACTATTTTATGGAGACTGCATCGGAGAAATAATGGATAGCGCTTAAAAGATGTATGATGATTGTAATTACTTTAAAACTGAATTAATTATTAAATATTGGTTTTTATTTCCTTAAATACAAGTTGGAAACTATTGTTTGAAATACTGAATAAATTGCTGGTGCCGGTTAATTTGATTACTTGACCTCGGATTTTTAGGTTCCAAAAAATCTTATTTTAGGTGCCTAAATAGGCTCTATTCCAATGCAAGTAGGTTCTAAGAATCTCAAAATAGGCTTAAAATTGTGGTAATGTATAAGAAATATCATAAATCAAATTCTTTAATTGATAATGGAACATCGCGAAGCGTAATTAAGCAAAATATATTTTAATTCAATTGATTTTAGCAGTCTCATATTATCTGAAATCAATAAAACTCTTAATGTTCATTTGTCACGTAGTTTTCTATTGGTGGAGAAATAAATTTGAATATTGATTTACTGACACAAAAGTTCATATGTTTATATGAACGGATTTTTTTGTTATATAGCTATTCCTGTTTTCACTGTAGGTATATTATTTTATAATATACAGAAGGATGGAAAGGGTAGTAGAAAAGATAGTAGGTGAAGATCAGTTTGGGTTTAGGAAAAATCGCGGTACAAGGGAAGCAATTCTGTCTTTAAGATTAATACTTGAAGGGCGGTTCAAGAAAAACAAAGATACTTTTATGGCATTTGTTGATTTAGAAACAGCTTTTGATAATGTTAAGTGGGACAAGATGTTCAAAATTTTAAAGAAGTCAGATATAAAGTATAGAGATAGAAGAATACTCTATAAGCTATATAAGAATCAAGTGGCTACAATAAAAGTAGAGAATCACGAGAGACATGCATCAGTTAAAAAGGGTGTGAGACAAGGTTGTAGTATATCCCCGTTAATGTTCAATATGTATGTAGAAGAAGCAATGAAGAAAGTCAAAGAAAAATTTCCATGTGGCATAAGATTTCATGGATAAAAAATCAATATGCTACGATTTGCTGATGACATTGTCTTGTTAACAGAAAGGGCTGAAGATATTGAGAAGTTACTGAATGATATGAATAAAATACTGAAGGAGGATTTTGGACTGAATATAAATCAAAGCAAGACAAAAGTGATGAAATGTAGCAGAAATGATACCAATACTACTAGATTAAATATAAAAATAGGATCGGATGCAATAGGAGAAGTAAGTGAATTCTGTTACTTGGGAAGTAAAATTACAACCGATGGCCGAAGCAGGAATGATGTTAAAAGCAGAATAGCACTAGCAAAAAGAGCCTTCATGAAAAAGAGAAATCTTTTAGTTTCAAATATTGATCTAGGAATTAGAAAGAACTTTTTAAAATTCTTTGTTGTGAGCACAGCACTTTATGGTAGCGAAACATGGACTTTAGGAATACCGGAAATAAAGAAAATTGAAGCATTTGAAATGCGGTGCTACAGAAGAATGCTGAAAAAGACAGAGATTAGAATATATGTAACAGATAATTGAGGACGTGGGTTGTAAGAGGTAGGTAGAAATGAAGAGGTTAGCACAAGATAGGAAAGGATGGAGGATTGCATCAAACCAGTCGATATACTGACCACAGCAAAAAAAAAAAAAAAAATTATTGGATTATTTATAAAGACACACTTAAATTTAAAATTAAGATATTTGTGTCAACATCCTCAGATTGTAAATTCCATAATTTTTGGATTGTTAAACTATCGACCAAACACAATCAGGCATTTATTTTGAATAACCAAATCGCATCATCTATATATTTAAAATCCACTGTTTACGCAATAAATTGTTTAGCAATCCAGTACTGTCGATGCAAGATGTTAAATTTACAGATTTTTTTAAAAAAAATTAAATACATGTTATTTTGATATAACTGCACAGTCTTTTCATAATATCAAGTTAAAGTTTCTAACAGGCAGTCGCATTACTCAGGTGATAAATAGACTACTTGCTGCCCGGACGATCGGGGTTCCCGGATCCCCGATGAAGCCGAAGACGAAGCTGAAAGTCCGGAACGGCTCTCCACGCCCACTCAGCCCGAAATTCAATGAGTGCCATAGAGGAAATTATGCGGATAGATAAAAAAAATGGCTGGAGCGTGGCGCTGACTCTGTCACATGCTTCTGGTGCCAATTGTTATAATGCGAATGCGGAGCTTTACCTCTGTGAATCCTGGGGGAAGGCGGTAGGAACCGTAAAACCCTGTGGCCTTTACCTTTTAATAGTATCGATCTATCTGCCGCATATAGGCACAATAACAAGGCAACCAGACGTTAGGAAAATCCCAAGCATGCTGTACCTTGTCTGTTGTCCAGAAGCGATGTTCAGTTTTGCGATACTATGGAAAAATATTTGTTCTATTTTTCATCAAAACCGTAATAAACTGAAATGAACGACAGTTACATTGTTAAGTATTGTTAATATAACAGTGAAAACTTTTCAATAGATTGTTACCGTTTACTCACCTTTTAAAGCACAAGTCGCAATATATGCCGGTAAAGTTTCCATCCGTTGAGAAAATGGGAATCTAGTTAATCCACTACCTAAATAAAGATAATTTGGTGATCGGTTCGGTACCTTGGTCAAACTGGGGCTTTACGACAATACACTGTAGCCTCTATCCAACTAATATCAAACGGGAACCGAGCGATAATGACCCCATATACGTTTACTTCCATTGTTGGAAATTAACACTCAACAAAATATTTGTGTCTTTTTGAGTTACATCGCTTTTGTTGGTATTCGAAAGAAAAACACGTAAATTAGGCAAAAATAGGTACTAACAACAATTTAAACATTTTTAGGCACTGTAAAATCACAAATAACGGCCATAAATGTCCATAAATCTTATATATATATGATGTTATTTTCATGTCTTTCAGTCAGGAACAAAATAAATTTTTGCCTAAAATCCGAGGTGTAGTGATTGCCAATGTTCAGCATCGAGCTTGAAAGACGCTGTTGTAATTTAGGTGTTGCTGCAGACTTTTTATTAACAGCAGCCATTTCAGTATTTTCGCTCCATGACAGCCCAAATTCTGTCTCAAGAACCAATTCTTCACTGACAGTGACACTGTAATACATCATGAATGGCTTCTTAAGTAATGTTATTCTGTATGTAATTCTGAAAATTAATATCATCGTGAAGGCAGTTCTTAACAAAAACAGGGGCTAGCTATTACTTGAAAAGAACGAGCTCTCTACAGTGGCCAGTTTCTTTACCGCACTGAGTCGCTGAACTCTGCCCCCGGTAGCAATACTCGTCCAACCAATGACTGGTGTGGTGTCGTTCTCAGATTTCCATCAGCTCATAACCCAGAACAGATTGCCGACCGAGATTGGGGCTGCTGATGAAATGACCTTGCTACGTGAAGAAAGCGACATATATTGAACGCTGGAAAGCGAGCCAAGGTTTAACGACGTCAGGTGTTAAGCAATTTTGGATCAGTAATTCCAGACGCAGGTTTAATAAACGTAGATTGCAATAAATTTACCAGACTGGGTAGATCGTTGCTTGTTTAAGTGGGTGAATGTTTATGAATATCAATAAATCTATGTTGGATAACGTGGCTCCTAAGCTACTTGAATTGCAATCAAGGCAAAACTTGTATGTGACGTATAATATTTATGATCCGTAATGTAATCTTCACAAGACTTTCTAAAAATTACAATATTTAAGTTATTCTTTAAGAATACCTTATAATTTTACCTCTCATTATCTACGTCAGCTAACAGATTCAGAACCAAATCTGTTGTCCAAATGGAACATTGTAGTTGAAATCAGCATTTAAATTATGTAATTTTAGATTTTCAGTTAACGTCTAAAAATATCTTTCGCAAACCAGTCCTCTTCGAAAGAATGCTGTGACTCATTATTATGCATGAAATTTCGCGTAAAATGTCATTAAGACGTTTCATACGCTAATTGTACGATAAAAAATACTGCAGTCGCAGACATTAGGTTTATAAAGATCTGAAAGAGCTAAAAATTTTGTATTTTAAAAATTTTAGAATGAAATAATAATCACGAAATTTTACGATCATCAGCTGATTATTTTCACAGGAAATACTACTCACAGTTGTTATTAAACTTATCACCATGTATCAAACCGGAGATACGTAGAATGATCAAAATTTAACAGCGTTTTAAATCAACGCTTGCTTAACAGGAGATAAAAACAGATGTTTTAAAAAACTGCCAGAAGAATCCAGCATTTGATGTATTTCTGATCACTAGTATCTCATCGACATTGATAGAGAGGAATGCACACAGAAATGAAACAAAGCTGAACCCATTAAATTATTAGTTGCAATAGTAGTTTGTCACCAATTCGCCAATATTTTTTTTGTTTTTGTTTGAAAAAGGTGTTCATACGTTCCTTTTATCTCCTCTCGTTTATGCCAATATACAGATTGATTGAAAACAACACCGACAACGCTTAGTATGCTGCGAGGGTCGCAAACTTTAATGTTACAGGGGGATTACCATATCCGGAAGAGCATGGTTTGGGCTATGTAGGGCGTTGTTGTTTGAGACCTGTTCGAATATGATAATAGATTTGCGTTACGCATTTCATCAAGGAAACAGAGAAGCATATCGTTCAGCAAATTACAGATGAGGTCAGAAGCTGCGATATTTCACTTAAGTATAGAACCAACATCGACGGAGCACAGATTCATTTACATGGTCTGATACATGTGATGTGTGTTCAGAATTTTGTTCGCTGCTAGGATTCTTGAGTTAATATCTTCCTTCGATATCATAGGATGTTACTCTTAACACTGCCTACGAAAAAATAGTTGACAGATGTAAGATCTAGCGATCGTGGCTGCCACGGAGCCAGGATTTCGACATTTGTCGTCGAGGTGGTGCGGCACATTTGAATCTTTTATCTTTTTTTTTTTTTACTTATGGTTTTACGCCTCGCCGACGGCTAAGGTCATTAGAGGCGGGATGTGACTGGGTACAAGGGATGGGAAGGAATTCGGCCTGGCCTTTTTGAGGGAAGCATCCCGGCATTTGCCTTGAATTATTTGGGGAAATCATGGAAAACCCAAATCACATTTGCATCTAAGTCTGGTGAAACTTCATCGTGTTGCGCATATGGATCATTTCTGTATGTTGTCAGCAGCGTCACTGCACCACTAGCACACAACAAAAACAATCCAATCAGGATGCAAACCATGGACTATGCAGGAGACAGCAAAATTACAGGACAGTTATTAGGTGTAGTCCGTCCATTCACCTTACTCTAATGGCCACCGAGTTGAATAACTATTAGGAGACCAAAAACAATCGGATCAAATTATCACACCCCACAGCCTCCAAACTAAGATTTTCTGAAAATAAGTAACTCTCCCTCCCCCCCCCCCTTTCCCTCCGGAAACAGGATCAGTTTGCCGTCCCGCATAATATACTAAGTATCGTCGGTGTTTTTCGGAATCAATTTTTATGGACTGGAGGTTTTCAATTACTTTAAAGTAAATCGTATATAACTATGGCGCATAGTATGATAATATCAGAGTTGATAATAACACCAATCTTATATAATGTTATAACATAATCTACTAGGCATATTCTATCATTACGTCAGGTATAAATACGAGTTATGAACAAAGCGTCCCCGTTTCAAGTCAACTTGGAAACCATCAAACTTTTTTACACATCAACGTTAAAGTGACGCTATGTCTATTCTGAACGGTTGAGAGAATATTATTTAGGCGTAAAGGTAAAATCTTAACTGATAAAAAGAAATTATTCTTTTATTAGCTGCAAAGTCTGCTAAAGGATAATCATAATACTAGAGACAGAATAGAAATGTTGTGTAAGGAAAATTCAGTTTTGTATAGATCAACGTCATTGAACACTATTGATTGAAAAAGGTATAAAAATTAATATTTTTTGTCGAAAATTTAGCATTGCTGTGGTTAAATAAACACTGGTTTATCAAAATAATAACATGAAGAATTACCTATCTTGGCAGGAGTTCAGCTAAAAGAGAAAAGGAAAACAAATAGCAAAGTTCAAACAAAAATAAAAACTAGTGGAACGTGTCAGATTTAAAACTGAAAGAAATGCTTACATTGTAGTTGTTAGTTCAGTCGATTTGTCGCCACTGTCCGATATCAAGTATTAATATCACAATCCAATGTATTTATGTAAACATTAGTTTCTCCAGAGCAATAAATTTTGACTACACAGCAGCGACAAGCTCTCTCGGCTGGAATGTATGCGTTCTCCCACACTCGAGCAATGTGGCCACTTTCATCGGGCTTCTGGAAACGAGTTGCTGTGACCATGCACAAGACAAACGCCTTCCAGGAATGCTACCATACAGTGCTGGAATGCCCATTCAAAGATGCGTGTTGTACTTACCGGTGTTGGAGCTGTACTCGCCGATGTATCTCTTGGTGAGGTAGCGCACGGTGACGGCTGTAAAGGAAACACACGAAACAGTTAGCTCCTCAACGACACAGCGCCTGGTGAAAGGAAGCACTAATAATTAATGCGCTTTCCAGTCAATGCTGCAGCAGGTGCCCCACGGAAAAAATACGGCAGTAAAAATTTATAACTTATGTCTCACAACTTACATTCTAGCACGGTGCGTAACAACGGGGGGAAAAGATACACAATGAAGGGAAGAAATGGAATTTTAATGGATAAACGTGCCTTTATAAAAGAGCTTTTTAACGAGCGTCGCGTCCTTGAGCCTTGGGAACAAATTAATGGTTGCATATAACTGGAATGTTATAGCGCCTGGGACAGCGTAACAGAAATGCCACTTCACGATCTGCTGGGCTTGAGCGGACACGAGGGGACCATGTAAGAGCATCAGAAAACCGATAAAACGTATTAAATTAAGTATTAATTAGTGATGTAAGTAAACAAAACTTCATTTTTGGAGAAATACTATCCAAAATTTTATTTGTTATTATTACTCTGACATGTTCAGAATTCTACTATAGGAATGCAGTCTGACAATGTAGTAGGAAAAGACTTAACAGCACTTATAAGTAGCGTGATCTAACTAACTTGTGGTAGAAAGTGATAATACACCTGCTGTGCTGTTATTTACAGTTGAAAAAACAGAATGAATAAAGTTATCAGTCATTTATTTAGATAGTACCCATAAATCTTCTTTGGTTTATTTAATTAATTCATACTTACAATTTCTAATAAAAATACTTTAGAGATGAAAGTCAGTAATTGCCTTGTTAAAAAAAGAATAGCAATTCGTTTTAGGAATATCACGTTAAGAAGAAAAGTAAGTCAGTACATTACCTTCACATGTGCTAGAACAATGGCGAAAATGCCGTCCTGGATTTTAATTCTTTTTTTGTGTCGTTCCAGGTGATCGTGGAAGTATAATAATAATAACAATAGTAATTTCGTGTGGTCGTTATGACCTGGTGACGGAGTTTCTATTGGCTGTGCGTTTCGCCCCTGTCGTAACCGGCTTAACCTAACACGATTGTTCTACCGAGTGCAGGGAGCCTATAGTTTGACGAGGAATCCCAATAATAGAAGCGTTCAGGCGTAGGCCTACTTCACATTACACAGCGAGCTGTACCAGAGGTGAAAGTCGGCTTAAGAGCTTATGAAAATCACCACCGAGACGGGGATTCGAACCGCGGACCTTTTGATCCTCAGTCAGAAAACCTTAACTACTGAGTCACCACACCGCTCTTCGTTGAAGTTATCTGTATATTTAATAGTTGTTACGATTAGCCTCAAACTAATTCGTCCACTATCTTTATTGAAAGCTATGAGTGCATAGTTATTAACTGATTTAAATAATCCTAGGAAACTCACGGCTCCAGATTCCTGCTGATTCGTTCGTAGTTCTCATAACGAGGTTTCCCCCTGGAAATGACGGGTGAAGAGCTGTTTGTTGACTCCCTCCCCGCCCTGTGTGGCACAACACTTTGTTTATGGCATGTTTACGTACGCTTTGTCAAGAATCTAACAACGTAATTGGCCGGTTCCCCGTTCTTACGACCTTCGACGCTAAGCTGCCATCGGACGTGTAACAAATCATGGTGCCGGTGTGTTCCAGCCTGGTATGCAGTCTTCATCGGCTATTAGTTCTGGGAACGGTTTCCTGTCGCGTGGCGATGGGGCATTCAAACTACCGCACTTTATGGAGCCGTCAAGACAGCGCGGAATTAGTCACAGCCATTGTGCCGATGTGTTTATTACACCAACAGAGCGGGAAAACGAAGGAAACTGCTCCTAGGCCTAAATTCTTCTGGTCCTCATTACATCCATGAAAAACGCAGTCACGTTATGAAGAGTTACATCAATTAGTTTACAGTAAAAGGGCTCGCTCTTAGAAAGGAAAACTAGAGAATAAGATTTTATTAAACGTAACCTTACCAGAATGACTAATAGTTTCACAGAACTGGTGATGAACAATGGAAAATTGAAACTGTTGCTCAAGCAACGATCTGTCTGTAAAAACAGCAGCTGGGAAAGAGATTTTTTCGATTCCTTTTTTTTTTAGTTTCTTTTGCGATGAAACTCATTAGGTATTAATTGTTTCCAATAAGACAAAACTTCGGTATTGTGATTCTTATTTTTTTCAGTTTTTATTTATTTCCTCTTCTTTTCTGTTTTATTCTACGGATAAAACACTTCTACCACGTGTAACTTTCAATGGTTAGTATACATACATAGATGTTATATATCGAAGATAATACAAACTGTTATATATTACTAACACAAAAAATAAAATATGATAGCATTTGTTTCAAAATTAACAAATTTATTTCATAAAGGTTACATTAAAAAATTATCAGATACAATAAAATGTTGGGTATAAATTCTTGGACATAACAGGATGTGTCAAAAAGCTGCTACTGTAGTATTTATTTAAATGTGTATTTAGCATCTAAAAATTACTGTATGACGTTTATAACACAGATGAATCCCAAAAGAATTGCCATCTGTTTTGATTAATGATAATGACATTTAAAGTTTGTACAAGCTATTTATGTTTCTAAGGCTAACTTTTTCCGTAATACAAACCGTGTTACAACCATAATATTACAGTGTGCTATATATGTTTTATTAAAGTGCAATACATAATTTTTTTTAAAATATATATAAAAAAATACCCGACATGCCGAAAACGAGTGAATGGATTGATAAGTTAGTTATCTACATATGTGACTTAAGTTTTTTATAATAATGATGTTACAAATGGTTTTTAAGTCTCTATACCTAATTTTGGTTCTCGAGATTAGTGTTTTGAACGCTTCATATGGAGTTATATTCAAATGATAGCGTCCAGTGTATTTTCAAAAATTGTAGATTACTGCACAGAATAGGTGACTGATTGTTGAAACGTTATGCTTAAAAAGCAAAATTTGTAGTTATTTTCGTTAAGTATTGCAAATCTGTTTGGAAAATCACTATGGCACTAGATGGTTATATGATTTCTGTCTGTCCCTTCTTTTACTACTTAGGCTGCCGATAATGACAACTGAATCTAAACTACACACATGACGTCTTCGCTGTTATTAAATCACCTTTAACAGACGAAACGTACACGTAGACAGAAAGAGCTCAAACTAGTACTAACGTATCCTCAAGAATGATACTTCTCTCTTTAATCTACACTCATGGAAATTGAAATAAGAACACTGACGCCGGTGTGTAAGACCCACCATACTTGCTCCGGACACTACGAGAGGGCTGTACAAGCAATGATCAAACGCACGGCACAGCGGACACACCAGGAACAGCAGTGTTGGCCGTCGAAGGGCGCTAGCTGCGCAGCGGTTGAGCACCGCCGCAGTCAGTGTCAGCCAGTTTGCCGTGGCATACGGAGCTCCAACTCAGTCTTTAACACTGGTAGCATGCCGCGACAGCGTGTACGTGAACCGTATGTGCAGTTGACGGACTTTGAGCGAGGGCATATAGTGGGCATGCGGGAGGCCGGGTGGACGTACCGCCGAATTGCTCAACATGTGGCGCGCGAGGTCTCCACAGTACATCGATGCTGTCGCCAGTGGTCGGCGGAAGGTGCACGTGCCCGTCGACCTGGGTCCGGACAGAAGCGACGCACGGACGCACGCCAAGACCGTCGCATCCTACGCACTGCCGTAGGGGACCACACCGCCACTTCCCGGCAAATTAGGGATACTGTTGCTCCTGGGGTATCAGAGAGGACCATTCGCAACCGTCTCCATGAAGCTGGGCTACGGTCCCGCGCACCGTTAGGTCGTCTTCCGCTCACGCCCCAACATCGTGCAGCCCGCCTCCAGTGGTGTCGCGACAGGCGTGTATGGAGGGACGAATGGAGACGTGTCGTCTTCAGTGATGAGAGTCGCTTCTGCCTTGGTGCCAATGATGGTCGTATCCGTGTTTGGCGCCGTGTAGGTGAGCGCCACAATCAGGACTGCATACGACCGGGGCACACAGGGCCAACACCCGGCATCATGGTGTGGGGAGCGATCTCCTACACTGGCCGTACACCTCTGGTGATCGTCGAGGGGACACTGAACAGTGCACGGTACATTCAAACCGTCATCGAACCCATCTTTCTACCATTCCTAGACCGGCAAGGGAACATGCTGTTCCAAAAGGACAATGCACGTCCACATGTATCCCGTGCCACCCAACGTGCTCTAGAAGGTGTAAGTCAACTACCCTGGCCAGCGAGATCTCCGGATCTGGCCCCCATTGAGCATGTTTGGGACTGTCTCACGCGGTCTGCACGTCCAGCACGAACGCTGGTCCAGCTGAGGCGCCAGGTGGAAATGGCTTGGCATGCCGTTCCACAGGACTACATCCAGCACCTCTACGATCGTCTCCATGGGAGAATTGCAGCCTGCATTGCTGCGAAAGGAGGATATACACGGTACTAGTGCCGACATTGTGCATGCTCTGTTGCCTGTCTCTATGTGCCTATGGTTCTGTCTGTGTGATCATGTGTTGTATCTGATCCCAGGAATGTGTATATAAAGTTTCCCATTCCTGGGACAATGAATTCACGGTGTTCTTATTTCAATTTCCAGGAGTGTATACACTACATTCGGTAGCAAAAATAATGAAAAAATTACGCGATACGCTTATATATTTTTCGCCGTACGGCCTCTACCCATTCTGGAATGTCGCACTACAGACGGGAGAGTGTTTCAGTAGTTTATCCGAGCAGCCGGCATGGAGTCTTGCGGCAGAGACGCTGTCGGCGTGTACGGTGGCGTAACAATGGCCACCTGCCGGACGGCTGATTCTCCGCGCGCTTCACTGGGCTCGGCTGACCTGGGTTGGGCTCGTCTCCTCGCGGTCTCCTCTGTTCAGCCGCATTCCGACCATGGGACTGTTGAAGCTTGCCATCATGTTTTCGCCCGACTCAGCAAGTGCTTGTAATAGCGCAATCTGTTACTTAAAGTAGATTTCTTATTTTTGTAGGTTGCAGCTATTTTGTAGGATTTCGTTGCTTAAAAGTGAAATATGTCTTTTTTTAACTATAACATAGATCGATAATGTGTCGATACATCATGATGAATAACCTACCGAAAACGTTAAAAGTATTTAAAGTTAAAATTTGTAGAGGGCAAATGTATGTGAGTGAAGGATAGCGGGAAGTTGGGTGTGTAGGGAAATTGCCACCGGAGCCTGTGCTCCATTGCAATTAAATTATATAAAATAAATTAAAAATAATTTATCTCATCGATCAGAGTGATGGCATGTGAGTACAGAGAACAAGATCTTGCACCTCATCCATTTTCTGAACTGTAAATTGTTGATAGGATCACCGGGAGGATTTGATCTGTGGCGTCGAATTTTTAAGAGGGTTTGTTTTCTTCTTTAGTAACCCATGTAGATGGGTAGAATCATTTTATACTGTAATGCTAGGACGCGGGTGACTCGTGACCTGAGCACTAGGATTCTATATCGTTGAAAGTAGGTAGGAGGGCATAAGCTGCGATATGGTAAAATAATCAAATGAACGAGGTAGTTCTGACTCCAATATAGGCCATATTTGAGCAAGAAGTAGAGAATTTACCTAAAACTCAAACAAGCCTCTAGAACAGCCTCTTGTACCGTAGTGATTTTACATGTTAAAACCAGATAGCACACGAATAGCTACGTGGTGTTTGGCGCTAAGTCGATTTGACAGGATTCCGATATCTTAAAACGAATCCGAAGTCTCTACTCAAATATGTCAAAACTCATCCATATTTTTTTTATAAGGTATTTCGGACTAAATTGCAACAGCGTCTACCTTGGTAATCCGCCGTAGAGCAAAACTTGGGGAGAACTCCAGATTCATTAATCTTGCACGAAATTACTGCAGTTATGGGTTTAAAAATTTTAACATGGGCAGTAGAACTCCAAGAAATAAGTGTCAGTGATGAAGTTTTGAAAACAGAAAACATTTTGTAAGCAATAATTAATTTTTACCGAAGCCATGTTGTTGGCTAGATGTTTTTAGAGCACATAGTTACAAGTCTCACCTAGTTACAAGTCATTGAAGTATTTGACCTACTTTAACTAGTCGGGAATCAAAATATTAGATACGCGTTGTTATAGTAGCTAAATCGGAAGATTGTTAAGGTCGATTTGTAAATAAGTCCTTCTGAAATAATGCGTTTGGAAGAGAGGTTGAAATATGATTTGCTCTGACCGTGTATCAATAAACCGTCCGTTTGTGAGCTGGGCAGTATATTTTAGATACGTAAGACGGGATGAACACAACGAAGAGAACATGTACAAGTAAACGCACTGGAAATTATTGTAACTGCAAGCGAAAAAAGAAACCATGCAAAATAATTGCGGAAAGAGGATTCGTATTATTTGTATGATTTGTAGTGTTGTGGTCGCGGTAGCACTGACTTCCAAACTTCCGCGTGCGGAAAACTCGTATCGAAGACATGCGATGTACTTGGCCAATAACAAGAACAACATATGGATTGCCTTCATAATATTTTCTGCGAAGAGAAAAAAGTATAATACGCTTGCTAAATGACGTGTCATAAGATATACGTAATTACACCTATTATCTTGGCCTTTCCGCGTTATTAAGATCAAAGACTAAAAAAAAGAAACCCCAGCCAACAATAACGGCTGTGGTTTTTGCCGGAGCGCCGCATAATGGCTGCGCAGGCGCCACCGCTGGCCACGCCCACTCCCAGCTGCGACTGGGAACCACTGTCTCTCAAACAGGTTGTTCTAAAAAATTAACACATGTGGACTGCTGTAAGCGAAACGATGAAATGGCCGTATCTTAGGTCAGAACCATCAACAGTTCCCGGACCAACCTCCACATAATTATAGAATTATTTTGAACAAACGCGCAGACGAATAATTAAAATAATCAATGACCATAATCCCTCGTTTCTTCGAGTAAGTGAATAAAATCTCTTGTCCTAACCAGCTCGACTACTCACACCACACAAACTGAAAATGATTAAAGCAGACAACTGTGCATAATTCCAGAATATAGTTCGTATGGCTAAAGTGTTAGATAGTCGTTCATTTCGTTAAAATTTGTCTCCCATGGAGAGCTTCCATCAAGACAAAATTTTGCAGCCTACATGTTTCCATTATCCACTGACAGATGACAATGTCTAGCAAGTATATATAAACTCGGTAATAACTTCCATATTCCTCATTTCACCTTTTTACAACAACGGATCAAAGAGTGAACCAAGAATCGAACAGAAATACTCTAGTTACGAAGTCAGCTGGAGGTGATATACGTATGACGTTGGTCACAATTCGGTCTGGACTGCGGTATGTCGTTACCAGTGACGGTAAAGATAAAACGGCTTTAGTATTAAAATAGGGAGAAATTTTTGTCTGGTTGAAAGATGCTTTCCAGGTGTATTGCAGTTTACTAAGAAAGAATTTTTACTTTTTTTAGTCGCTTCCTAAATTTAAGCTCCCTCGTTTTTTTATCCATGGGCAAGTGGCAACTTGTTATTTACTATGGCGTCTCCTTGTAATACAAATCGCAAGCTGATGTAGAATATTTTTTATGTATGGCCTACGTGAGTTAAAAATGTTTATGTTTAAACAATTAAAGAATGTAATATTTGTGGATAAAGTTAATTGTTCTGTTGTAGTAATATGACGCTTGCAGTAATTGTTTCATTCATAAAAACGATCGTCAATACAGTATTTCAACGATTTCTATTTCAGTGGTTTTACGCTCTATGTCAACTATACCTACATCAAAAACAACTTACTTGCAATTAACACGAAAATACTTTCTGACCTTGTTAATTGTCTCGTCTACTTGCAAGAATAAGGTTCAACACCAAAATTTGCAGTACATTTGTGTTCGTTGTTATCAGCCACCGTCATCGGTTGTAAGTGTTGGGTTGTATTTCCCTATCCTTCCTTAATTACAATGTACTAACTGCGTTTTTAATATAACTGACTGAACGAATGATGTACCATGTAGTTTCTTCGTATGGAATGTTTGCGCGTTTAAAGTTACTAGGTACAAACACTAAATTAGTGGCCTAGAGTCTAGAGTGGTACCCACAAGCTTTTGGTTTAGATGTAAGTGATTTCTTTAAGTGTTAAGTTTATCTTGTGCTGTCATCCTTGCATAAAAGTTACCTTACGTTCGTTCAGAGATAAACAGTGCAGCTGGTTGTTTTATACAATCGGTCTGATTTTATTCATCTTGGCTTAAATTAAATGAAAGAAAATGAGACGGTAGTGCATTATGATGCTTCTTACAGAGATGGTCATCCGAAGCCAATATACTTTTGAAGGAATCGTACCGACATTTTTCGCGAATTATTTCGGGAAACAGTGGAAAACCTGGAGAACCAAAATCTGGAAGAGCGGACTAGGATATGAACCCGAACCACCCGAACGTCATATTCGAGCGTTATCACTTACCTACTTACGAGAGGAAAATTGTTTATGGAGAGATAAAATTCTTTATCATCCGTGATAGAGTCCAAATCCATATGCATTGACATAACACGAAACTGTAAATTTTGTTCATGATGCTGGTTAGAACTTGAAGCGTTAACAATTTTGTACAAGAGCAAAACCACGGCCGCCGGTGCGGATTCGTCTCTGCCGTCGTGGGCACTCAGTCATCTCGGTGGACAGATCACCGGCACGGCCACTCTCTCTGCGACACCTCGCGGTCTGCGGGTGGCTTTCTCGCGGTCCTGCTTAGTGCGCACTTGGCCGCCGATGGACCGTCGTGTGTGGCCACAGTTCCGGATACCAGACTCGCCCAATTCAGCCAAAAATGGCAGCGGTGAAAGTCTACGTATGTCGCACTCTATTGGTGGCATGCAAAGTGCGCCATCAGCTGTGGAGAAAATAATAAATTTAAAGTCGGTATTTGGTCGTACCTGTTAACTTGTTACTCGAGTGGTAACATATTAAATCTAAAATTTGCCAGGTACCATACACATTTCATTATTCGTCCAAAGTGTACATTCGAAAAATAATGACTAATCTCGTTGTATCTTCTCAGCACTAATTGCCGTTTATATTGACGGAAATATAATAAAAAATGTATAAAATTGCATGCTTTCATTGTTAGCACACGGAACTATACATCGTAAACTTTTCTGAATTCTGGTGAGCTATATTTTAGTGCCAGGTTTCGTTTTGTCTCCTTGTTCTATACCGTACATTATCGTTGACCCTTCAATATAGGGTCTAGTATAGATATAATGTACATATTGTTCCATAACCGTAGAAAATATGTTGCAAGTATACAAAATCATAGAATCAATTACATTTTACAGCTGACCTTGTGTCTTTGATAGCCAGGTGCCAATTTATAAATACCAATTTCAAATGACAATTGCAGCTTTTTACATATCTTAAGGATCTGCCGAATAAGTAACATTTACGAATAGAAATGAAAAATATCTATGAAGATCGTTGTTTTTGTAATTAGTTGGGTGCAACTACGGGACCAAGACCACCATGCACTAATGTTTGCTATTATAGTGATGGATAATTTGCCTCAATATCTAAAACCGATCGCTGTAAAACATGTTTTGTGACTGATATTCGAGGATTAAGGTTCATACACTTCATCCTCACCATACATCAATGTGACGCTGTATTCCATCTTTGTGTCGAATAACTAGAACTGATGATCCACATCATTAATGTTACTTTGACACACAATGGCAGAAATGTGTTAACTACGCATGACTTCAAAGCATTAAGCTGAAAGAAACTACGATCGTTTTGGAACTTTCCACTGATCTTATTTCTCCGAGCCTGAATAGCCTCTTGAGATGTAACACTAAACACTTTCTCCCTGTCAGAGATGCACAATGCGGTAATTGTATCGCCACCCACGCTTCGGCTCAGTGAGATCAGAATAATGGCTGTCCAATGAGAAGAAGTTTATTTATAAGTAATTTAATTAATAAATTAGGGTCATAAGTGTAAGCTGCTTGATCTGATGGAACGCGCGTTTGGCTATAGTCCTCCGTCAGCATGACAGCGCAGCGCCAGCCTGCACACGTGGCGCCTCGGCTGGGGTCTTCACCCGCGCAGAGCTACTCGCCCAGTGGTATGCGGTGTGGTAGTGTTTATGGTGAATAAGGGCTCAATCTAACATTCGTTAACTCGCTGAAATTTTCATATGGAATCCAAGAGAGACACACTTGTACGCAATGTGGTGATTGGAAGGTAATTAGCGTTTCTATATGAGATATAAAATCTATGGCACCAGACGCCAATGTTTTAGCTCTCCAGTGAAGTAAATTGTACGTTCTAGCCATGTGTGCTCTGTACACAAATTTTGTTCCTACGACTTTACAATTTTAACGTGGCATGCCTGCACTTGTTTCTTAACAACTGAATATGCTACTCTACTTACATTCGTATGCGTTCATTAATCCTTTCCGTACCATCACCAATCCTTCTTAAGATTCAAACTCTTAAAGAAACAAGCCAAAAGATCTTTCTTTCTCCAGTTGTTCCTTCTAAGATTGGTTAATTTAAGTTACTTCAAGATTTTATTATAAGCATCGCTAGTTCATGTGACTAAAAGTTGTTCCTTTCATTGAACAGCTAAATACACTAATTACAGAATTTTTGCTTCATTTTTTTTACTAGATGGAGACTTTGTTTCTGTTCCCCCTTAATCAGTTCCATAAGGATATACTGAGAACCATCCCTCCCCCCCTCACCCCCATTTCCATGCCCTTGTACCGAACAGATAATACTTAAAAAATGCCCGTCTAAGAAAGTTCGTGCTTGTTTTTTTTCTGCTTCCTGGAACAAAACTATAAAGCCGTACGTGAGGACTGCTAAGTAATGACAAGTATACACTAGCCGTGTAGCCTGACCTTGTACCAGGACACCACACCTGATAGTGGCCGCAAGGTCAGCTGACGAGCTTTGCTCACCGTATTAAGTGGGCTGTCTGTACACGTCAACATTTTGGCTGAATATTCATAGTAACCCCATCTGACAAGCCGACCAGCTAATGAACGTAATGACGTCTTTTGCAAATATAAAACAAGGTTCCGAATTCCGACAACAGTGAATCTTTTTTAATGATTAGATGTTCGACATTTTCTAATGTAGGTAAGATACCCTAATCATCATTTACGCAACTAGAAGTAAATGCTTCTCATATATATATATATGTGTGTGTGTGTGTGGATTAGGTGTGTTCTGAGCATAAAAATCGAGCTGTCAGTGTTTCATCTTCGGGAAAATTCATTTATCCTGTTCTTAATTTTTAAGGAAAAAGTGGCATCTACAGAAGCTTTTCTTAAATAAGTTAAAATATTAGGTGACTGATGGCGGGTTCGGCTTAATTAAAAGAGTGATTGTTGTTTTAAAGATTTTGTTAGGAATTTTTTGTATAGCATTTGATCTGTGACAGCATCATGTTCAGGAATATTCATTTTTTGGTAATCTAGGCTCCGTTACATTTTTATTTTTCAACATTTAAAAGGAACCAAGCATTAGTAGCATAGAAAAATAGTTACCAATAGGAATGGAGTCTAAGCTCAAGTGACAATTGAAGATTAATGCAAACAATGAATGCATTAATATCAATATCCTTATAGAATGTATATCAAAACAAACGATTTTTAAATTTCAAACCTGGAGCAGTGAAAAAGATACTGAATGTTCAAATGAGAATTTACAATTTAATTCTTCTAACAATGAATATATTACTACTGACTTTCGAGGTAAATGCTTTTTTTATTAAGAAACACAGTCACCGAATTATCCTACTCGTGCTGCTAAAGTAAAATGCATTGAAATAATCTCTGAAATTATGGGTTCAGAAATATGGCATAGTTAATATTTTCAATGTTTTACCAGAATATAGAGCGGTCTGACGGCTGAATGATTAAGTAGTCTGACTGGGTATCGAGAGGTCCTACGGTTCGAATACCTGTTTCGGGATTTTCATAGGCTCTTAAACCAACCTTCACCTCTTGTGCAGGAAGTGGTTTAGATTTCACGTTAAACTGTAGGTCACCTATACCCGGTATGATTAGCTACTTAGGTAAGAAAAGGATGAACGGAACCGGCCATCCTACCCCTGATACTAAACTAATTTATGCCTCCTTTCGGAGGCCCCCAACAACCTTCCGACTGAGGATCGGTCTTAGCTTTTATCGAGGTATTGGGAGTAGTGGGAGGAGGGAATTACGATTACAGTATGAACAGTACAACAGCGAGAATGTCAGCAATCAAGAGAAACTCCGTCGACTATGTAACTAAACTAATGTTGGAGATAATTCATTTTTTCCAGCAATATTTTCGCTGTGCTGTTGAACTAAAACAAAAGCAGGTCTGTGCCAAATAGTACTACACATCATTTAAATTGCTCAGTCTTATGAGTTTAATGCAGTGAATGGTGACAACACGTTTTTACAGAACGACATTGATACAACCTATAACTCTGTCAGATTAACCTAACCGTTAAATTCTTTCCTCTGAAATTGAGATTTTTTTTCGTATTATACTCAAATTCAACAGCTTTTGTCTGCTTTACTAAATAAGACGGTGATATAATTAATACCAAAAAGAAAGGAAGTTAGTGGAAGCTTACGTGTGTCGTAATGAATGGCGTTATGGCTGGCAGCACGCGACGGCGCCGTCAGATTTGGTAACTGGCGGTGTCGGTGGCACGATGGATGACTCCTCGACACGCAGCGATTACAGCGCTCTCCGTAATTACACGGTTATACCTGAAAACATCTCCCCGGTTCCGTTACCGACAGACACTTTGTCCTACTTTGCGGGTCGTGAGCTGTGGAAACTGCAACCGCGGCGTGCCCCTCGGAAAATTAATCCCCCACCCGCCCCGCATCGGGGTCGCGAGAACGTCTGAACGAGGGATGGCTGTGCGTGCCATCACAGACAGCCGCCAAAGGGCACCCAACTTAGAGTTCACGTATTTGGTGATACTGTAGTTCTAATTTGCATAAACTTCAGAAGTTGATTAGTAGCTGGAAGTGTTTGCGCAGTTTAATATTATAGGGATGCAACACCCGATGGTCAGGAAAAAAAATGTTTCCTTAAGTATAAGACTCTAATGTAGTAGGTATTCCAATTCATCGTTTGCGTATTCAGTAATGAGTTTAATAAATAACAAGATTTAAAACAAATTAAAATTTTGTGAGTTTTATTGACAGTTTGTTAAATTATACAGCAGCAGATCAGAAATATAATAATCTGTTCCTTGAACTTTTAATGTCAACATTGTGGTATTCCTGCTATGTTAAAATTTTGACTTGTTTGTAATTTCTATATGGACTTTTAAGAGGCTCATTGAATTAGCCTTGTATTACGGTTTTAATTTTAACGCCAGAGAAACTGATTGTTTGTTATTTTGTTGGGCGGAAGCACTTTATAGTGAACAGGTATTGCAGACTGTTATAAATACCAAATGATAACTCATACATATTAAATAGATAGTTAAAGGCTGGTTAAAGTCATTGTTACGATCGTGGGTACACAAATTACTCCAATGTATGCACTGCCGACAGTGTTATAGCACGATACACTTTGTAAGTCGTTGGTTGATATTTCAAGGTGAGACATCAATATATAAATCTTTTCATTAGTTTGAATCCATTAAATTAAGTTTAACTTAAGTAAATGCTGCAGTACTAACAGAAACTTAGACAGCAATCAAACTGCTCTAAGCAATGGAGATATGACATATTTCTTGAACTCCATTTCATTGATGACTTTTAAATGTGTGAATCTGTTTGAAGTAAACTAATGTATTATGAGCCTTTATATGTATCATTTATTGTTTTCAAAATAATAACTCCGCTTCTGTTGATTCAGTTGCTTTTACCACTGCTTTCATCTTCATACGAGTAGAGATAAGAGCAATAGTTTGGCGCAATGTTTGCTTCACGGTCAAGTTTTTTTTTACTAATATCCTCCTACTATCTCCTTCAGAGTGAATTACTCACTAGCTGTGGGCGTCATGAGTAATTGTTAAAAACGATATCGTACTTTTTCTGAAGCAACGTATCTTCTTCTCCTCCGCCAACTTTTTCCAACATTAGTGGTCGGCTGTTTCAGTAAGTTTCCTCCACCTTTCCCTGTTTACAGCGACCCCTTCTTTCAACCCTAAGTTCATTAGTTCCTTCTTAACTAGATCCTTCCACCTTATCCCTGGTCTCCCTCTGGATCTCTTTCCTCCCACAGTCATCCCCAACGTTTTCTTAATTGGCTCTTTTTCACTTCTTCTCATGACATGACCGTACAACATTGATCTTCCCTATCTAATGACTTCGTTAATACTAGCCACCCCAGATATTTTTCTTATCTCTTAATTATGATATCTATCCCACAGAGAAATAGCCAATAGTCATCATAGCATCCTCAGCAAGCATCCTGAAGCAACATCTGCGTCAACATGTGCAGTATACGCCGGTTCCTACTATTATGTTGAAAATCAAATGTTGTAGGTTGAATAATGTCTCTTTTGACTTCATTAATCTCATGAGACGCCGCAACATGCTGCAGACAGAAGAGGGGTAGGGGAACTGTATGTGTACCCGTGCACCATGGAGTTCGCCTTCGCCAAGCGGACGGTGACCTTGGCCCCGGGTCAAGGATCGAGCTCCGGCCCGCCTGAACCAACAGCCATTGTCTTCCGCGCTCTCGCAACAGCTGGGGCTGCTACTGGAGCAGACCAGGAGGTGGGTAGACGCGCCACCTGCATGACGGCAGCAAGCCTGTCTGTAGGGAGGAATTAAGTATTTTAAGAACACACAATTTTGCTCTTTTGTACTAGAAACCATTGCTATTACCTGGAAAACCGTTTCAGTCGAAGGGTATTGATTATAGCTCAGCAGAACGATGACTTCACGACGCGATTCAATAAGCGTTCACAGAAACAATATATCAAAAATCATATTTTGAGATGCCAGCAAGATTTGGATATCACGAAAACTAATTTTTACCTCCTGTTACTGGAGGATGCAGAACCAAACAGGTTATCAGAAATAAAGTCAGTTTTGATTAGCAACCTTTCGTAATGATGACTCGTAAAAATTTATGTAAAAATAAATTTTTGAATAGGTATACCTCGGAGTTAATGTTAATGGTGCCGGTCCTTAATCTACGTTCAATCTGGTTCATTTAAACTCAATCAGGGAAATTGTGAATTACTTAATTGTTCAGTTGCCTGTCAGTATTGTAAGCAAATAAGTTTAAAAGAGCGAATTACCCTAACAAGACTGTACCAGATTTCCGCAGCTCTGGTTATTTGTGGAGAGCAAAAATAAATGCGTAAATTACGCGAAGATTGCTTAAGACATGCTAACCGCAGTTCGAATTTGAGACGTGATAATTTGTGACCAATCACTGTCTGTCAAGAGATGTGGAGTAATGACGGCCTGTCTGTCTGACAAACAGGCATAGCTTTCAACACTCAGCCAACAGAGGCATTTCTATCACAGTCCCAATATGATGACTTCGCGACATCAGTATGTATACAACTCAAATTATTAATAAGTAAAACCCGTCTCACTATTTCGTTTACAATTACATTCTTACATAACAGATACAATTGCATCCAAGTGTGGTGGGTGAGTGTTAGGCCTATAGCTTTGCATTCTGGAGAAAGAACGTTCAAATCCCCGTGAGGTCATCCGGAAAAAGTTTTCCATGGTTTTCCGAAATCACACTAGGGCGAATGCCGTGATGATTTTTTCAAAAAGACCATGACCAAACATATTCCCTTTTCTTGCTCCCAATTCATTCCCACCTCTAATGACCTCAATTCCGAAGAGGTGTATAGTCATAAGAAATAACTAAAATTTTATTTATATGCCTGTTACAAAGAGATATCTGGGTTATCAAGAAACGATTCCAAAGATACAAAACATCTGATAGACTAATTTATGAATTAAGTCTTGGATAAATTGGTCATTCACAAAATATATGTTTTGTTTTAAATTCATTTTAATATTAAGTACAAGCAGATTTCTGCTTATGTTAAGCATTATCTGTTATTTATTTCATATTGCTATCAGGAGCTACCACAGACGTGAATTTAAAAATATTTATAACTATTGAACTTATTAGCAACTGCACAGCCAGTTTTACCACATACGGGTCCATTATGGTATCCAATCCATGTTTCTCCCCCGTTTCACCACAGTATACTAGAGATTCAGCAGCAGGTTGTACCTCTGAAAACAGGCTGAAGATCGTGAGCGAAATGTTGGAGAATAGTGAAGCAGAAGGAATAGTGGCTACCATGTGACATTTTGTGTATTGGGCCTACTTAGCAACGTTAAAATAAGACTGTGGAAGCTTCAAACTTTTTGTTCTTATGTAGTTTTTTTTCCCTATAAACACTAGCGATTAAAATCACATTTTCTGTTCTTTAACGATTTTTGTAATAGAGTAATGCGCTCAGAATGTATGTGTTAGTTCCATTGACCACTAGATTTACCTTAAGCTATGTATTCAACCCGAAGCTTGTTTGGACCCTCTCGATGGAGATATACCTAACCTGTTATTGATGGTAAGATAACCAGTTCCTTATCTCTTTACTTAACCTAACCAGGTAATCTAACCGCGTAAAAAGGACGTACAGTTTAATCTGGAATCCGAACCATTCTGGCGTACTTAACATTACACAGCAAGCAGTACCAGAAGTGAAAGTCGGGTTAAGGGCTTATGAAATTCCCCCACCGACACAGTGATTCGAACCGGGGACCTTCCGATCCCCACTTAGACACCGAGAGGGGCGGTGTAACGGTTAGCGTTCTCGCCTCGTATTCGGGAGGACGGCGGTTCGAATCCCCGTCCGGGCATCCAGATTTGGGTTTTCCATGGTTTCCCCAAATTACTCCAGGCAAATGCCGGGATGCTTCATTCAAAAGGCCATGGCCGAATTCCTTCCCATTCCTTGACCCCATCCTTGCCCCCCATCCTTGCCCCCCATCCTTTCCCGTCTCTAAAGACCTCGATGTTAAAAAGAGACGTAAAGCAGTTACAAAAATAAAAAAAATCCACTTAGACGCCTTAACCACTGAACTAGAAGGCCGCTCTAAGAATACATAAAAAGCATAAAAATCAAATAGACTCGAAGCGTTGATAATAATCTTCAGCAAAGAAAAGTGGAACTAGTACCAGTCTTGGGCGAACAATGTATTGTTTTGTTGAGTTAGCAACACGACCGACACAGTTTTTCTTTTTACTACAGTAGCGCATCCGATAACTAATTAAGAAGCAGGTAAGAGTCTTGTTGTATTAATGAGCGAGATTAAAGGCCGGGAGTTATCTGCCGCTACTGTAATTGCTCGTGGAGTATTAAATCAGTAATCGGCACAATCTGAGAACCAGAACCGACTCGCGTGACGCAGTTCACGTCTTCCCTCCTCTTATTGCGGCAATCCGCGTGCTCTGCCGCCATTCCTGGAAATTAATGGTAGGCGGTCTGCGCAGCACGCTTTTTTTGCTGTCAAACTAGCAGCCTGCGGAGCTCAACTGGACGAGAAGAGACGTTCGCGTGCTTAGGCGAAAAGAGATGTTCACACTGGAAGACTGCAAAGCAAGTTAGATTAAAACAGAAAGTCATCATCTTCACCACGTTTGCGGTATGTGCGGTCCTTTCGCAGTACCAGCTGAAATCGTTTTTTAAAACGCTTTCACGAAATTAACTTAACAGCGGTATACAATGTTGCAATCCTGCTTTAACTTGGTTAATTTTGTGTGAAAGGTCCAGGAGTTCGTAGAACAGGTAGAAATCTTCATTACATAATCCTTGGTAGGTGATCGTTTCTAGAAATTATTGTGATGAATGCTGTAATGATTTCTTAATACACACTGTCACCCTATCATTTTCTCCATTCAAGAACTCAAAATACGCCGATTTTTTTTTTAAAGAAAAAGATAAACAGAAAGGCAATTAAAAGACACAATTTCGTATCTGCTTCCGCATGAAACAGTTTTTTAAATGTTTTAACTTTAAGAATAGTTACAAGTGAAATGAACATATACATTTCGCTATTATTCTAAAATAATGTTGATGTACATGCCTTATCTTTAAAATTGTTTTCTTAAGGCTGCAGTTAAGTGAAATAGTTGTCTAAAGCTGAGATAATTCAATTAAGTGGTTTTAAACTTTTGTTTAGGATCGATGTTTCTGTGTGGAAACATGTTTCTAACAGTTGGAAAGATTCCCGTTGTAAAGAGTCTCGCATTGAGCGCCTCCCAATTTCAGGGCAGAGGAAGACCCGGCAGGATTCTGTGGAACCTTATGAACTTAAAATAAGACGAGTCGGAAGTGATCAACGCGAGAGAGATTCAGGTGACAATGCATTCGGGAGAACGCGGCTTCAGGTCTCCGTTCGGCCATCCAGTTTTCGGTTTTCCATAATTAAGCGAAATAACTCCATGTGAATTCCTTGATGATTCCTTTAAAAATATCAGAGCTGAATTCCTTATTCTCAGTCCTTTCCCGCCTTCGATGTTGTCGAGGCGTAAAGCTCGAACAAGGATAAAATGAATTAACGTGTATCGCCAGACAAACACAGTCTCACATTTCACCCAGTAAAAAGAATTACGGAGATACATCTACTTTTAAATACGTAGTCTGATTGATACTTGACTGATTTACAGAGGATGGTATTAGTGAAGTTCGCTTCTGTCGGCAGTGGAACGAGGAAATACCTGTGTTTGATTGCTCTGACGTCTTTTATTTTGTGACTAGCCACAAAGCCCGTCAAAATTGACGGGTTTGGAGTATTCTGGCATTTAATTTCTTTTTATTTGCTTACCTAAACAGAATTGTTTTGAAATAAAGCTGAATGGGCTGTAATTTCTCATCCCTTGTGATGTAGCAAAACGTTTCAGTTGTCAACTCGATGCAGGTCGCATTTCAGTCAAACCACAATCTTCGCTAATACTGCGATGAAGATCGATGTGTTAACGGATGACATAAATTACATAGCCTACAGTTGAAATAATGACCACAGTGAAAACGAAGGATACTAAATTAAATCATAACAACTTCAGTATTCTGGCAAATCATTTCTTAGCAATCGCTTAAATAAACACAAAAATAAATCATAATATAATTCCTATTGCCTTGCGCAATAACAAAATGTTTCTGTTGTTATCCTGGTCCAGGTTGCACTTCAGTCTAACAACAGGCAGTTTAATCATTACCGTGGTGCCACAATCTGATGATGTATTCTTGTAGAACTCGACGAAATAAATCGAAAATAAAGAATAAAAATTTTTGATATCTTTCTTGGTTGTCGAGATATATCATGTTGAAAATCAATTATAACTGTGATTTTGGTGAAGTTTCTCTGGTCCAGGACGTATTTCAACCTAACAACAACCACCAGGAAGAAAATAAAACACATATAGTGCATTTCCACGGTGTAGATATAGCGGTTTTGGTAATTTGTTTTTTCTGGTCCAGGCCAGATTTCACCCAAACCACCTAAATTTTGAGATACAATATCTCGAGAACTAAGCGAGATATGGAAAGAAAATGTATTATTTGTTTTCGATTTGTCTCTTCGAGTTACATACGATATCATCATCAAATTTGGCAATGTTGAAATTTTTCTTCTGTTCCAGGCCGCATTTCAACCTAACCACGTCAATTTTGAGATACAATATCTCGAGAATTAAGTAAGATATTATTATCTACTTTCAGTTTTTTTCGTCGAGTTACATAAGAATCCATCAACAAATTGCGGCTTCACGGTTATCGTAGAATCCCATAACCACGTACAGTACTACGCTAAAACATGGAGGAAATATTTCCTTCCTCCATGTGCTAAACATGCCGCCAGAGAAACAATACTTACTTTACACGCATATTAATACATATACTTTTCACATTTCAATGGTCACATTGCATCGCGAAATAAACCAAATAAAAAATCTATAAGGGTTCTTCAATCTTAATTTTTAATATTCGTTATTCAGAATTATACTAACACATTTGAATAGCTGACACAGTTACATGCGGCTGAAATAAGGCATCAGTAAAACCAAAAGAATTAAAAATAAATCTTAACAGCTTACGTCATTCCAACGTAATATTAGTTTTAATGGGTGGAAGGTGATATTTTCCACCGGCCGGAAACTGGTACTGCCCTGTTGAAATTTGTATCAATTGCTTCGTTATAATGGCATCTTCACATTTGCACCCTCCTTTTTTCCGAAACGTCGCCATGAATTAAATTAAAAATTCTGAAACGTAAGATGCTCCGCAACCGAAAAATGTTAGCAATACTTTCGTTAGAACGAAGTAATGAATTAAGTAACAGAAAAAAAATTACTAAAAAAACGCATGCCCTCTGCTGTAACTTCAATTGCCAATTTTAATAACAATCTATCAAAACTGCCGCTAGCATTGCGAAAATTAACTTACATATATGTGATATCAACGAATACTTCTACATAAACTAATATTAAATAAATCTAAGCAACTAATAAGTATGTTCAGTCAGTTAATTTATTCGTGGATGCCTAGAAATGTTATTAAATAACGTGGATATTTCTCTGCAGTTGCTTAACTAATCAGAATTGTTACAAAATAAAGCTCATTGTAATTTATCGTTCATTGTGCTGTAGCAAAAAGCTTCAGTTGTCATCTTGGTCCAGGTTGCATTTCAGCTTAACCATAATATCCGCTAAAATTTCTGATAGAAAAGCAAAGCTTCAATCACACGCAATTTAATACATTCCATGCATCGCGATATAAACTTGATCCCAAATCTTCACAGGTTCTGACACATTTCTTTCTTAATAGCTACCTATGATGAAGATCGATATTTTAACGGCTAAGAAAGCTTACATCTGCTGAAATAATGACTCCAGCAAGAACGAAGGATGCTATAACAACTTAAGCTATGCCATGTAATATTTCATTGTGGTTTAGGCCGTATATATCGCGAACAATTTGCAACTTCTTTCATTTGAACCATGTAATGTTTCAGTAAAAAAACTGATAATTAATATGCCAATTTAAACACAAATAACTTCAGTAATAGGACAAAGTTTAAATTTTGAAAAAAAAAACTAAATTATTCATGCCCTCTGCGTTAACGTCAAATGAAACTTGTAATTCTAATCCATGCTAGTTATACTCTAACCAAACATTTAGCAGCACTGATGCTCGAAATACAAAGCTTTTATCTTACAATATCTATGGACAAAGAATTTAAGGAATACTTCAATATATCAAAAGAATATTACGTAAATATAAGCATCTAATGATTGATATATCGATTTTAACGCAATACATACTTTTATTTCAGTGTTCTGTGAGTTAATTTATTCACTGTTGCTTGGAAATGATATTAAATAACGCGCACTCCCACAAATAATATCGTAAAGCGTGACGTCATAGCGCAACGTCATAGGTAGACGTTACCGCGTGACATGACGTAGGTGCGACAACGCTACATCTTGTCTATTATACTAATAGATTACAACCAAAACACGCGGATAGAACCAACACTTCACTACACTAAAATACGGTAAGGAATGACTTTATTGTGTTTACTAAACGTGACCAGCATTTCCTTTTTCCGTCATTTAGACTTTCTATCCCAAGATGTCATTCACATTTGAGTTACATTTATTAGAGACCTTGAAAAACCTAGCTCCGTCTTTGAGTTTGTTTAATACTTCTGTTTATTTTCTGATACGAATTCCGAATGCCCCATCAATGTTAAAACACCGTCGCATTATATAGTATGTTTACTGCACATTTCGCTTCTTGTTGTGATAGTATTAGACTAAAAATGTGTTCCGTCTAGCCTGTCTGTCCCCCTTCTCCAATTGTTGTAAAACAAATTCTTTTGGTATTTTAAAATGACCCGATTTTTTTCTACGGAATGTGAAAGAACTATTTCTAGAATAGCGTCTGGAACCTATCGTTTTTACTGTATAAACGACTGAAGTTTATAAGACATTTTTTTCATCCCATTATTTTAAAATTTTCGAAATAAAACAGAAATAAATTACTTAGCCTGTGTGTTTGAAAGACTATCAACCATTTCTTAATATTTTGTAATAGAGGTGGCACTAATTCTTTTTTTATCCTTATTCGTTTTATATATCACTTACATTTCCTGGGATTATTTATTAGAATGCTTAAAAACATGTTCCCATAAAATTCCTGGGAAACTTCATGCACTGCTAAATTGGCGTTAACTTTAATTTCACCCATAAATTTTCGGTTAATGCTATCTTGCAAAGTGCGTGCCGAGAATGTAGTCTACGTTTTATGGCACTTTTTATTATCTTATTACTTCAACCAGTTTACTTTCCAACTGTAATAAGTCTCGACATAATTTATTTGTTCAGCACCCTGATACCGTAACTTTGAACTCCAGTCCCATTTTTACGCACTTTCTTCCTAAGCTCATACCCTCGTTGTTTGTATACGACGAGTTTCTAAAGATTAATTTTTATCCATTATGCTATGGAATAAAACTTATCTCAATAACAAAGTTCCGAAAGGCTTTGTTCTTTATTGCTTCGGGCCTTACTCTTCATCGACGTCAAAGTTCTTGTAACAGAGAAATAATGGGCACAGCAACTGTTCGAAATCCTGCCATGGGCTTTTGAAGGAACAATCCCGACACTCGCTTGGAGTGATTTCAGGAAACCATGAGAAACTGAAATTTGGAGAGCTGGACGAACTTATTAACTTGCCAGGCCACGTCAGCAATAACATGGCTGACAAAGGATTTCTTTTTTTTTTTTTTTTGCTTATTGCTTTCTGTCTGATTGACGTCGAGGTTGTTAGAGGTGGGAAAGGACTGGAGGTAAGGCACGGGAATAATTCGGCAATGACCTTTTAAAGGAACCATTCCAGCATTCGCCTGAAGTGATTTGCGGAAACCATGGAAACCCCAAATCTGGACGGGTGGACAGGGATTCGAATCCGCGCCCTCCGGAATGCAAGGCCAGAGCGTTCGTACCTCTCACCCACCACGCTCGGTCTGACAAAAAAAAGTTTTATCAGTTATTAATATCTGATCACCGGACCCTATGAATGTTTGTTTGAACCAGGAATAAAAAATAACAATTTATTATCTCCTGCAGGGGAACAATATATTACTATAAGCGTGAGAGAAATGCTAGACCACACCTGATGGGTCAGTAGTTAAGGTTCGGCAGAACGCGGGGTTGATCCCCTTTCAAGCCATCCAGATTTCTGTTTTCACGAAATCACGCTATACGGCAGTAGGGATAGTTGGTCGAATTTCTTTCCCATTCGATGACGCTCTAATAACGTCCATATTGATTAGCCGTAAGACTCCATTCAAAGAAGAAGAAAGCATGTATGTTTCACTGTATTGAATATTTGTCTGTATGGACATCCTTGAATATTGTCCAGATAATTATACCAAAAGAAACTCAGTGTTGCCATCTGTTAGCGAAAGTATCGGTTTTGTGAAGCGTATATTTCTGAGGTGGTAAATAGTTATGTGAACCACAATGTATGGTAAGTCGTTGTCGGACATGCACCAGACGTATCTCTCTGTAATGAGAATGGCAGCGCTTAAAGGGAATCAGCTAAACTGTAGGCTTTCATTGTTTTGTACCTACGTATCCTCTAGCAATAACACTTCTGTAAATTATCACTTGCTAAAGGGTCTTTTATTAGGTTAACTACGCAGAAGCCGACCCCGACAGCGTTTGAGTAGCGTACTTGCTTTGCATTGCGAGGGTCGCCGGTTCGAGTACAACCTTGAATATCAGTAGTTTAACCAATTATTGTGTTCGTCTAGTGTTGTCTCTACTTCGTAGAACAAATATACTAACGTAATTCGGGTTAAAAATCTGGAAAGATTCACAATACTAGAACTGGCTATATGACCTTGGAGACAAATGTCATATTTTGCATTAAATTAAAAAGTAAGCCTAGACTTCAAACTAACAAGCCAAGGCAATATGTAGTCGGGAACTTTTGTCACTCTTTGAAGCGATTTAAATTGTTATTACTTGACACAGATGCACCATTCAGTAGCAACAGATGTAAGAGAAGCTGGCTCGAGCTGGAAGGAGAACGCGCAGGAAGGAAGCAAGTGTGTCAGTGTGCAGCGCATGTGGTTCGGAACACATCGGCAGAGTGCGTCTTTTACTTATTTCATTCCGAGGTTCCCATTATGACATGATCGGGGTAGAAGCAGGTCAGTTTACACGGGACCAGTTCCGCTCGCTGCCGTACATGGGAAGGCTAAATTGTTTTCTTTGGGATAGGCCAAATTACCAGGCCGCGAGGCCACGCCTTGACCCGTGCACAGCCTCTCGGCTCGCTAGCACGTGGCGCAAATCACTTAGTACAAGGAACAACACTGAGCGTTTCAAACGAAAGGTAGCACAGCATCTACACAGCGAAATATGACTAACGGAAGAATTGTCATATTTTGAAGGCAGGCCTGTATCTTATTGAATTCTTCATTTGGATATTCTGAGACAACTTGAGAGAAATATGATTATAATTTCTAGGAAATTGATATGATAAAAATCAATGGATGACACCTATAACAAATCAAGAAAAATTCTGCACAGGACACAAAGATACTCTGAACAAAATTAGCAATCGCGATATACTGCGGATGCGAAAAATTATTTTTCCAGATTTCCTGTGATAATAAAAAGGAAGGAGACCGACTTAAAATGATTAAGCATATATATATATATATATATATATATATATATATATATAAATTATTCCCTCAGGGGTAATCCCATGAAGATGGCTGATGTAAGGCCTTAGGATTATAACTTAATTTATTTGCGATAGAATACATGCTCCGCTAACGATTTCCTTAAACAACCATTTTTATTCTTTCCTTTTCCCACCTACCATCTTCGAATTTAAACTTCAAACTCTTTTAGCGTTTTTGGTAAATTTTTTTATGATTTTTCTTGGTAATTTATTCCAATCCTTGACCCCCTTATCTATGAATGAAAATCTTCCCACACCTGTATGTCAGAAATCGAATGCCAGTTTTTGGTTATGGTCATCTTTTCCCATTCATGCACCTCTCCTAAGACTTCCCCCTTTCAGCCAATCCAACCTGCCCTTTCTACGATCTCAATATAGCATTTCTGGTTCCCTTCCGACGGTTTTTTTCAACGCCTGTACGCCTCGTTGGTAGATCGATTGCGGTTTAAAGTTATCGAGCCAAAAGATCTAGTGCTTTATCGAGTTACACTGTGCGTGTCATAATTTTTGACGCCAACACTGGGAAACAAAATCACTGTTACAACCATTAATTAATCATTAATATGTTTTAACATAAGATCTCGTCACTTTGTAGTAACAGCATCACAGGTCTGCGAGGGACAGTAAATTCACAGGCGCGCAATTTACTATTTATGACTCTAAACAAGCAGCTATTTTAAAATAAGTTCGGAACCTAAATGCGCTGCGGACTAACTTTTAACTCTAATAATGTCTATAAAATTTGTTTGAAATGAGAATCTTAGAGATGATTAGGGTAGAGATGGGTCGGGGGGAGGAGGGGAGAAGTAATGCAGATTGAATGATTGGTAGTGCTTTTTGTGATTTCACTGTTTTTAGCTAGTTGTTAACTATTAACTGCATATACCTCACTGATTTTTTTATTAGAAACACAGCAATCCAAATTATTATATTGGATACTACTTTTCTTTATACAGTTTTTTATTACTCAGCAATTTTACTTGCCCCACTTATTGTTCTGTTGCTGCTCATCTTTCTGTCCCTCCTTTCATTTTTCAATTTTACTTGTTCGATCATTTTTTTGTGTGCAGAAATTTAAAAAAAAAATGTAAAAAAAAATGTGCTAAGATCTTGTATGATCAGAACAAACAGGCCGATACACAATAATTCTAAAACATGGTATGGGATCAAACTATTCAAGCACGATTCATTTCTTATATTTATGTATTTATATTCAGCGATGGATAAAATAAGAAGATAGACGTAAGTGACCTGGTTATTCCCACAGATAGGAGATATTAACTTTTAAATAAGTGTAAGTAACTTTTTCTTCTCCTCTAAATACTATTATTTTTCTGTTATGCCTAACCGCAAAAAATGTTTTTCAACTTTCTTCATCAAGACAACACTTGTATCAGATAGTGAGTATGAAAATGGTAACGGAAATTTATCGAAAGATGGTGAGATTCGTAACAATGCTTCTGTTTTACAAATCCAAAAAATATAATACAACCGCTATTCGACACAATGATCAAGCATTAATAATATGTTCTAGATTGATCCCGTCGATTTTTACCCTTAGTTTCGGGCGTCTGTATTAGAGAAATTATTTTTGAGCAATGTAATTTTCTAGGATGTCCTGTTGGATGGTGTCATCGAAAGACAGCGTTTTAACAGCTGGCTCTTCTGTCTTCATCAGGTGCCAAGTAGCTCCCGTATTTTATAAGCTTGCTGTGACTGCCTAGACTATCTGACATTAAAAAATAAGCGAATAAGTTAATACGTATCTCTTTCATAACTAGTATCAGGAATGTTTTCAAAGTTTAAATACATGTTCCATACTTTCGAAATTGGTTGATTATCGTTTTTTATCTACAGAATTGATGCAAGGAAACAGTTCATCTTATGCGCATTGAATAGAGAGAATTGACTTGTAAGCTGCTGCTATATCCTGGCAACCAATCGGACGAGTCCAATCTGCGCGGCAATTTGCGTTCCTCTGGCTGGGAACGTTTCGTGAGAGCCGTACTACCATTGCGTGCAGTTTTCTAATGATACCTTGTCCACGCCGAGAGAAGTGCCAAGAAAAAAGAGGCCTGGCGCCAAATTTACACCAGGAAGCAGTTCTCCAATAGTGGAAATATCGCCTAACCGGTTACGAAACCGAACCGTAGAATACCCCAGACGCTTTGTTACGTCAGTTATTTTCTGGAAACATTTCTGTTAAAAAAAATAAAATAAACAGAAAATTCTGTACGTACACTGAAATCGTCTCATGTTATTGCGTTCAGGAGTCCCTTCTACAGAATCCTGTTTTTTTTTTGGTACGAAAGAAGAAATTCCTGAATAAACTTATTATCTGCAAAATGGTCTCCTTACAAGAGCCGGTTGTGATATGAGGAGAAATAAATTCTTGTAATAGATACTACAAAAATGCTCTTCATTAGAACACAGAGCAAAAGATTGAGTCAATTATCAAGCAGCTTAAATTGCGTTCTGTCCTACACAAACTAAAACATCTTTCTAACAAAGCCTATAAATGTATCACTGTTTTTTCGCTGCAACGACTCTTCAACGAGAGCCTGACAGAGATGCAAACACGCTCTGAGCCTGGTGAGACAACGTTTAGCGTTTGGGCCTGGCATTTCGGAGAATGTCCAGATTTGGTTTTCAATGGTTTCCCAAAATCACTCCGGCGAATACCACGGTAGTTCTTTTAACCGACCATTGCCGTACTCATTTCTGTTCCTCATCCCAACTTCTCTCCAGGCGCTAGTGAATTTAACACCAACATACCATGAAACCAGAAAAAAACTCTGTAATTGAACTGAATGAACATAAAGGTCATTACTTGGAAATAAAATTAATAACTGCAGAAATTCTTTTTGGGCTTCAAATGTAGTGTAGTATGACGCAATGTCTCTACTTCATATTATAATATTTAATTTGAAGATGAAGGAATTAGGCAGAACACCAGTGTTAGAATCCAGGAGCGAGACTTCATATTTCGTCTCCCAGGAGTCCGTGCAGCTTGACAAGGGACAGATTAGCGGATGTGTTGTATCTCCCCCGATAATTATGCATCAGACTGCCGCCAAGATCCCAGGCCATTTTCCAACGTAAAATATTCTGCAGCTGCTTCTGTTTCGTTTGGCAAAGAACATTAAGCTATCCAGATGTGTCACCCACAACAAGAAACACTTAACTTAAAATGGGAGCGTCGGAGATGGATATATCAATGCCAGTCTTAGACACACATATATGAGTGTGCAAGCGAGATAGAAGAAAACTGGAAGACATGTTTTCATTTAACGTCATCCGTAGTCTTGGCTAATAACAGTGAAGGAATCTTGGGGCTTATGACGTATGCATGAAGTGTTATATGTTTCCTCCGATAGGTGACGTTATGAATAGAATATTGCTAGCTATTGTAAACAACTCTTCGCATGTAGGGGTGACACGAGGGTGTGGGATAGGAGAGTCACCACTTGTTGACCGATCGAGTCGCCAGGCCATTTCATGGAGTAAAGAGTGAGATGACTTCCGAACTCGATTTGGAGGCTAGAGGATTCATTCGATTGTGATTCCTGGACCTGCCGCGCCGCGAACAGCGTACCGTGGACCACCTTCAGTCTTCATACTATGTTAAAGTAATTTTGTGGGCTTAGCATATTTTTTCGAGGTAGACATGTGGTGCTATATAGGCTGGGTATCAGAATTCTCATGTTTTCAAGTGACTGATGAAGCGTGTTCAGCGGTAGATACTTGGTAAAAACAATTTACATCTGATCATATAATCATTTTCCAACGTGTGTATACCAATACGTCACTAGAAATCACCCTGCAACGACCTGCGCAAAGCAAATTGTGTGATAAACAGACATGTCCTATTGAAGCCTGGACCCTGAGTTTAAGTCGTCTGGAGTGAAATTGTCCTTTTGATGAGTAATTCTGAATTAACTGGCGGCCAAGGATTCATAAAGATTAAAATGAAACGAAATTTGGAGTTTGTTCGTTCATCGGTAAGTAACGTAGTGAACTTTAATTGTTAAATTCGTTAATCTGGTGACTATGCTTATCAGTCATTTGATAGACTATTGTATGTGCTGTAATGACTCGACCGGTTAATGTAGGGCGGTGGTGTTTGCTTGCAAAATATTTTGATTGTTTTTTTTGGACTAATGATAAATTGACCACGTCCGTGGTCAAATAAATGTCAATTAATGAATAAATTGCCAGGTTATGGCATTCTTAGATTACTAAAATGATTCTAAATAAATAGTCACTCTACTCATCAAATTTTAAATTAATCAAAATTAAAATCAACTTTAATTAGCAATAATAATTAAAGCAATTAAACGCTTCCAAACTATAGTTATAACTCAGTAGCGAGTAATGGCTATTTCTTAAAGTCAACACACCTGATGACATCAGAATAGCAGCTAGTGGTTCAGCAGGTTATTTTTTCACAACGCAAAGAAGTTTAGAGATAAGTTACAGAAGACGTAGTAGCACTTAGTCCTTGCTTTCTTTTTATTATTATCATAACCTCGGCTTGCTTGGAACCTAAGACCATACTACATTCCTTTTACTTACTCATGCTTATTCAAAATCTATTATTGCTTTTAAATATCTTACACTGTTCTTTAAATTTGAAACGAAATCGATTATTTTCTTTAGCAGCCTACAGCTGTTTATTCTGTGTCGGTAAAAGTTTAGAATTATGTTTCTTTTTCTTTTTTGTTGCCTATATCTTCGTCCAAAAGTTATTTTTGTTCTTTAGTGGTCACAAAAATTTTCTAGTCATTCTTGTTCAACTAATTTATATATCGATTTTTTGTTCATTAGGTGAGTTTATAAGCCGATTCCAACTTACTTAATTTATCTTTTCTGGTTTTATTATCTAGTGCGATTGATTTTATTCATTCTCGTATAAGATGTTTAGCTGATATTTCGTTTAGAGTCTTCTTCTTGTAATGAAATTATTGCATCATCATCGAAGAAAGTAATTCAATTTCCCACTCTCCTATGATCTTATCTCGTACCAAGTTTTAGAGGATCGGTGAGAATCCATCTTGTGGGAGTCCTGCATTAATTTTGGAGGATCTATAAATTTCAGCAAAGTACTTATATTCTGAGGTCATGTCTGTGACGGTCTGTTCAAGCAGTTTTCTTTTGTAATTTTCACCTATACCTATTGCTGTTAACGATGAGAAAAGGGGCATTATTTCTATGGCATCACAAGTTTTTTTTTGTAATCAATAAAGAAGACTGCTGTTTTGACTTATTGTGCTGCTCCAATTCTGAGGATCGTTTCCAGATTGAAAATCTGTTCTGGTAATGGTCTGTTTTTCATTAAATCCTGTTTGGAATTGACAGATTGTGTGGTAACCTCGTTCTTCTTCCTAACCTAAACGTGCTTTGGCAAAAATTTTGTTTGAGACTGACCGTAAAGAAATGGCTTTGTAATTTTTGGTATCTGCCGTCACTCCTTTCTTATTCAACTGATATAGACATGCGTATGCAAACACAGAGATATGTAAACACTCAGAGTACGGCGCTCCGATCGGCAACGCGTATATAAGACAACAGGTGTCTAGCGCAAGCGTTAGATCGGTCACAGCTGCTACAATTGCCAGTTATCACGATTTAAGTGAGTTTGAATGTGGTGTCATAGTCGGTGCACGAGAGATGGGACTCAGCATCTTCGAGGTAGCGATGAAGTGGGGATTTTCCCGTACGACCATTTCACGAGTGCACTGTTGATATCGGGAATTCGGTAAAACATAAAATCTTCGAAACCGCTGTGGCCGGAAAAAGATCCAGCAAGAACGGGATCAACGACGACCGAAGATAATCGTTCATCGTGACAGAAGTTCAACCCTTCGGCAAATTGCTTCGTATTTCAATGCTGGGCCATCAACAAGTATCAGCGTGCGAACCATTCAAAGAAACATCATCGATATTAGCTTCCAGAGCCGAAGGCCCACTCGTGCACCTTTGCTGAGTGCACGACACAAAGCTTTACGCCACGCCAGGTCCAGTCAACAGTGACATTGGATTGTTGATGATTGGCAACATGTGGCCTGGTCTGACGAGTCTCGTTTCCAATTGTATCGAGCGGATGGACGTGTACGGGTATGAAGACAACCTCATGAATTCATGGACCCTGCATGTCAGTAGGGGACTATTCAAGCTTGTGGGGGCTCTGCAATGGTGTGGGGCGTGTGCAGTAGGAGTGACATGGGACCCCTGATACTTGTTGATACGACTCTGACAGGTGGCACGTACGTACGCATCCCGGCTGATCACCTGCTACTAGTCATGTCCATTGTGCATTCCGACGGACTTGGGCAATTTCAGCAGGACAATACGAAACCCCACACGTCCAGAATTGCTACAGAGTGGCTCAAGGAATACTATTACGAGTTTAAACACCTCCGCTGGCCACCAAACTCCCCTGACATGAACATTATTGATCATATCTGGGATGCCTTGCAACGTGCCGTTCAGAAGAGATCTCCACCTTCTCGTACTCTTTCGGATTTATGGACAGCCCTGCAGGATGCATGGTGTCAATTCCCCCAGCACTACTTCAGACGTTATTCGAGTCCATGTTGCGGCACTTCTGCGTGCTCGCGGGGGCCCTACACGATATTAGGCAGGAGTACCAGTTTCTTTGGCTCTTCAGTATAGAAATAGATGTGGATAGAAAAAACGAAAATTGAGAAAAATAATGGATTTGTGACGCATTTCAGGAACAATTAGACTTAATATCAATTTAACTAACGCAATAAAGCTTTAAAATAATGCTTTCTAATCCATAACAAACAGCGCAACGATGAAGAAGCAGGAGGGCTGTGTTATACCCTAGAAGATATCTGCTGTAGAAGCTTTCAGATGAGGAAATCAAGCTGTCAGCTCATTGCATTGTGTCGAAACTAAGAGGCCAAATGCACACTGCCTGTCGAAACAGTGGCTGTGTGCAGTCTGGGCACGCTTTATGCTAGTGACTTCGCAAACTGTCCGTTGAGAAACTGCGTCTAGCGGAGTCGCCAATAGCCCCTGCGCATGCGGCAAGCCCGCTGTACGCTGCAGTCACTTTCACGCAGACAGTAATAGGTTGCACACAGATTTGTAACAAAATACGACAGATAACTTAAGTATCAATCAAAAGTCATTTACTGCTTCAGTGGTAATTGTCAGTTAACCTGATGTTAGCTTAGCTGTTGTGAAATATGTTGATAATCTAACGCAGATGTCCTTTTAGTTTTTCAGGAAGATGGCATGGATTACGCATGTTGTTTATTAAAATTCACGCTCTTTAGAAATGAGAAAAATGGAATTGGTGTGGATTAACAATTTTCTGTGTGCCGATCTACATTATCGTGTCTCTAAATGTCGTCGATGGCTTCTCACTTACATCACCATTCAGACAACGGTTTCCATGTTGGCCAAATATCAGTCTCTAATTCATTAATACTTCAATACTTTCGCTTAGCGCGTGGCATTTTCTACCAGATGATTGGTTTTAAGACACAGCACGCATAGCAAAATCAAATTTCTTTACTCAATCCAAAAGAGATTACCTGGAGGGAGAAAGATGTTTACCAATAACCGAGCGTGGTGGGTGAACGGTAATGCTCCTGCCTCGCATTCCAGAGGACGCGGGTTTAATCCCCGGCAATCCACGGTTTCCCCAAATCACTCCAGGCAATGCCGGGATGGTTACTTCAGAAGTCATGGATTAATTGCTGCCCGTTCCTTGCCCTCTGTTCTTTCCCTTCTCTAATGACTTCGACGTGGACAAGGCGTAAAGCCATGAGCAAACAAAATAATAATAATAATAATATCGAATTCTCTAGGCTGTCATTAAGTTGTGTGCTGTAAACATTTTATGCGTATCTTAATCCTCATACACATGAACTCCGTGAATAATTCTAGCGAGTAATAAGTTTCTATTATTCCTGTAATCAAACCTTAATCCTCCAGCCACACAGTCTGGAAGGCCACAGGTTTCTCCTCGTAAAAGTATTTCATAAATTCAATTTCTTCAAATAACCAGAATTATATTTATTGTCTTCTTACTATTAATTCTTACGTGTATGAAGCACTGGCGATTGAATTAACTGATTTTGTCTTAACGTTTTATAACGTTCTACAATTACTACATTAGTAAATAAATTACAATGCAGGTACCTTTGACAAACAACAATTGTCTGTAGATGGATAGCTAGAGTGAAAATTTGTATTTTTTTATATATGACATGGCAATGAACTCTAAAATTTCCGTACAAAATGCTTTTGTCGTGGATGGACCTATAGTCTAATGAGGAATGTGAACCACGGAGTGTCGTTACATGCTTCACATAAACAAGCCAAAACTCTGCCAGAAGTGAATGCTGAAACAACGATCATATAGTAACAATATTATGGTCGTGAATAAAGAATGTGTAATAGTGCGAGGAGCTGTGTATGTTCGTAAGATGGAAAGTGTAATCAGTTTTATGGCCAAGATTCTAAAATGAAGCTTGCGTTTTTGGTTTAATGCACTAAACGACTGATAAAACCTAATGAACTCCTAAATTTCTATCTTTTTCTGCATTTCAGTTTTGAAGTATTGCATAAGATGAAGATGCAAGTTAAAAAAAAAATATATATCGGCGATACGGGAATTATTTATATTGCAACGCAGTTATATCTAGTGTGAGGTATATTTCTGTGATACGTGTAGTGTATATGTATGTTCGCTGTTACGTTTATTGTATTAGTTTATTAAGGTATAATCAGATATTTCCGGCTCGACGTAAATGTGTTATTTGCTATAAGAATTTGTATATTTGAAACTGTCTGCAGTTTTGAGGTTGGCTGAATTGTCATGTTGCGAGAGTATTGTAAGATAGTTGGATGATAAGAGCAACGGTTAAAGAGAAGTAATTCTCCCCAAATAGCTTACAGGACTGAGTGAGAAACTGATCCAAGTTGGGCTGTGATATAAGGAGTGAAATGGTAATTAATGAGAATTGTGATGAAGCTTTTATAAAACTTTTCTGCAGAACAATGAAATAAGCAATGCTGTCAATTTATATCACGGTCATAAGAGAAAGCACGATTGGTTCATACCAGCCCAATGAATTTTGAAGGAAGTGTTCAGTTTTTATAAAATAAATCTTTTAACGAAGAAGTTTTGGATTAAGTTCGAGTGAAAAGTGTTTTTATTTTATTATGAAGTATAGCTGCTAGGCGAAATTGTGATTCCCTTCGAAGAACAACCTTATTCAGCAGTTTTGCAGCACCGCAAGCATATAAGAAGGGTTGCGGTGCAAATTAATGATCACATAAGATGGCTCAATAATAACGAGGATAATTTAAACTCTAACACTAGAATGGAATAAAGTAACGTGTTAAAATCTCTTTACATTTCTTTCATTTTGGATGTTCTAATAGACTTGTCATGGAATAACGCTTCTAGAACTTGAAACAATGGTTTAAATTTTGTCGCGCTCCATTGTAGAGCAGTGAATCCAGGCATTAAATTTCATACATTTTCACGTAATAAAAATATTGAATTTCTTATTTTTTTATTTGAAAGCAGAAAGTGGTAAAATTTCACTTGATAAAAATATCGAATTTCTTATTTTTATTTGAAACAGAAAGTGGTAAAATAGATGAAATATTATATTGATAATTCTATTATTATTAAACATAAAGTTTAAGCTGAGTTAGAGGGCCAGTTTAATTTTTACCCTCCCATTACATTAATATTACATTTAATAACGTTTGCAAGTAACTACTTCAACTAACAATAATTATCAAATTTTCATCAAATTTCTTGAAAATGGATTCATGTATATGTGAAAAAGTTTATGTTCATGATACCTAAGGAGTGTATAACAGAGGACGATTCCTTTGTTAATACCGCAACTATAATTTATAGCTTTTTTGTACTACAATTTGCTTAAAGATTTCCAAAGTTCTAAGAGTGAAAAACCCTTGATTTGTAGGCAATTGTTTGACAATTGTGATACATGTCTATTCTCAGCACGAAAATATAAATGTCAGTAAATAACTGAAAGATTAGGTTTTGAGCTTACCTACATCAATAGCGAAATGTGATTGGATACATCAAAGGCGAAAAGCTGCAATGTAATCTAAAGTAGTAACAGTCAACGCAGATCGTATTGCAAGTTGATAAACTGAAGGTCCTGTCAAAATTTGAAAGACAGTAAGTATTGAGCGCAATCTCTGGGGAAATATTATCCGCAATTAATTTTTACATGGCGTTAGATATCCGGAAGATAGACCGCCTGCTAAAATTGTTTAAATTCTCACACATTTGCAGAATCGATTGAAAGCCATATCTTAGTTTTTCCTATCATTTGATACCATTTCACTGTGTTCGTGTCTTGTTTACCGAGCGTGGTGGTGTAACGGTTAGCGTTCTGGCCTCGCATTCGGGAGGACGGCGGTTCGAATCCCCGTCCGGGCATCCAGATTTGGGTTTCCCAAATCACTCCAGGCAAATGCCGGGATGCCGGGATGCTTCCTTCAAAAGGCCATGGCCGAATTCCTTCCCATTCCTTGCCCCCCATCCTTTCCCGTCTCTAAAGACCTCGCTGTTAAGCCTGCCCATAGTTTTTTTTTTTTTTTTTTTTTTTTTTTTTTTTTTTTGGCGGAAGGAGAGATTTCTAGTGTGAGTTTCGTTTTATGTGTTAAGCATTTAATGGAAGCATTTTTTGTGACTTTTCGAATATGTAGTGTTAATAGTTCTTAACATATATCTAGAAGTCACTCCACGTCTCATAATCCATAGGATTACTCCAGATTTCTAGCTGTAAGCTTCGTCATTTACCTGATGGTGCTGGTTACTTCTTAATCGATCCTGTCAATAATGTCCCGCCAAACTGCGTCGTGTTAGATTTTCCGTGTACACCCCTGGCGGTGCGTGGCGCCTGCCACTTTGCCCGCCCCTGCCCGTGCGTGACGGATAGCAGCGCTGGCCGCAGGCTATTCGCCGCCTCACCGGTCACACCGGCCACCTCGGCTATTTTTAGATAATTAATGTAAATTACTTTTAAAATAGAGTGAAATAAATTTGGGGGTCCCGCACCTGTCTCCGGCAGCTCCTAACGAGTGGAAGACTGCGCCGGGCGGCAGTACGAGACGGTAACGGTGAGGCCGGACCAGCCGTGATAGACGAGTGGCCACCAGCGCCATACACTGGACACCTCAGTAAATAAACGGTACGAGGCCACACGAGAGATTGAATCAGTCACAGCTGGCGTGCGAGATTGATCACGCGGCCGATCACCGGAGGAGGTGAGAACAACGAGGGAGATGGACACGGTGCTCCGTCATCACCAGCCTTCACCGACACACTTCCTAAACGGTTGTCTCTAGAAAGTACCACGCTATCATCGAACCATTAAGGTCAACCACTAACGCGACTTTCAGACACCACTGTTTCACAGTTTCAGCAGCAACGACGCACATCTTTACATAGCAGTTAGTGCCGGGATGATGCCACAGGAACGTAACCAAGCCATCATAGAAGCAAAAAATCAGTACTTTACTTCAAACTGTTTTTATTCTTCCTTCGTTTTACTGATTTACTCTTGAGTGAGATCTGTGGTTATGTCTGACATTTGACCAGGAGTTGACTGCCCCGAGCGCCAAAGATGAGTAAAAATTCATCATTCGGGACTTTGTTAGCACGATAGGATACTTGGTGATGAACGACTCCTAAGCAGCAGATTAAATACTTAAGTCCTGTTGTTAGGGTTCTTTTGGTGGTTTTAAATGCTGATTTAATTAATTAAAAAAATCCACCAAACAGGTTATTGTTTGAAGATGTCCGTTTTATTGTCATCCAAACAACAAGTCAGCGATATTCACTAGTATAGGTACAATACAGAGATGCACAGTCGCAAACTCAACTGAATGATTGAAACTCTCTGTAACACTGAAGACTGACTTACTAACTGAATGCATGAATGAATGTCTCTGTCCAGGCGATCTGTTTATATAGTCTTTATCGAAATTACGAGAATTCTTCAAAGGCATCCGCCCGATCTTTCTCGATCATTAACAATCACTCAAACAATCTAATATATTAAAAACAATCGGAATTAATACAAAATTAATTAACAACATTACAAAATGATCAGAAATGGTAATTATAGATACTTAAATACAAAATTATTTACAGAAATCCTTTCAAACGGTAGAAAATTGTCCTGTAGACATCGTAACTTACATTAATACATGGAATTACAAACATTTAAGAAATTCTCTTGCATCATTCGGTTCTTAAACATATTAAATGGCCTTTGAATAATTTTCTTACCTAAAACAAAGTCTATATACACTGATTTACAAGAAATTACAAAACAAACATATCAAATCACTTTCAAGCAAACTTTAGTTAATTACAAAAACTTCATACAGTACAATGCTATTCAAAATTCAGGTATTAGGGCTGTTACAACCCCTCCCCAGGATTCACTTAATTTTACATAGTTAAAATTGATTGAATCCGTCACGAATCTGAGCAGGTTGAATGTACACATAATGCCATCAGAAACAGGTTAGAATCAATCAACCATAATGACTTTACAATGAACAAATACAATTCTACATACAACATCTGCACTTAGTCCATGACACTGATTTTGTTTACAATAATTGTCTTTTCTCAGATCCAATCATTTTTTCAGTTACTGTTTTTACACAACAAACGTTCAATGTCATCACCTTAAGTCACAATTATTTTCACCCAAATTACACACTTGATATCTGCTTGTTAACGACAACAGTCTGTTTACATTTTACAGCTGATAATTTGTCAACACAATGTAGAAAGTCACAACATCATGAAAACCCCCAAAAGTTTCAATACAAAACTGTCACAAATTGCTTTATACAGTGAAATGTTTACATCTTAAACATTCAGTATTATTACATCTGCATCTGAACTTAAGCACTCACACAAACTATTTACATGCATCAATTGACAAACTTATTTACAAAATTAGATATTTACACACATAGTAGCACACTTCATAAGTGTCCACTTATTCATAAAAGGGTTTTAGGGCTTCAACATTATACACACCCTTACATTTACCGCTCTCAGGGTCCATTAGCTCATAAGAGTTTTTCCTTGGTATAGACTCTATCCTGAAAGGGCCTTCAAACAAACGGTTAAACTTACGAGTTTCTTGTCGCAAAGCTGATGACTTACTATGAACTTCAACTAACACCAAATCACCCACTTTATATTCTATACACTTCTGACCTTCATCATGCTTTTTCTTTCTCCTTGTTGCCTTCTCCTTTAAATTTTAAGAGCTAAAGCCACTTTTTCCTCATAGTTGAAACTCTTTCTATTTGGAAAACTAACACATTCTCGAATTAATCTGTTAGCCGGTTTCTTAAACATCAGCTCAATGGGTGGTATTTCAGTTGTATCACTAGGTATAGAGTTAATTACATTTTCAAAATTTTCTACTTCACATGCCCACTTACTGTGTTGGTCTGTACAATATGTCCTAAACCAACGTCCTATTTCCCTCATTAGGCGTTCTACGGGATTTCCTGCTGGATGATAAGCAGAAGTATGTATAACCTCTATCCCTTCTTGTTCAAGTTTTTCTGTCCACACTTTACTAGTGAATTGCGGGGCATTGTCCGAAAGCACCCTCTTAGGTTTACCTACCTTTTGACAATATTCATCAATCACTTTTCTAACCAAAATTTTAGCCGTAGACTTCTTTACAGGGTAAAGTTTAACGAATTTGGAAAAACATCAAATAAAACAAAAACCTGGGTCACCCCTCCCCGAGACATGGGTAGGGGGCCAAGAACATCAGCAGCAACTAATTCCAGTACACTACTTGGGATGATATTTTGCATTAAAATCTGCTACCGAGACAGGGGATCGTCAGTCAAAAATATTATCATTCACCCTCTGGGTCTCAAAGGTGTAAGCGGTTATGAGCAAGGGAGAAAATGAAATATTTAACCTCTCATACAACAAACTTTTTTCTATTTTCAGTTCCGATTCTAATGGAAAAAGAGTTCATTGTACTCAAAAAGGATGTGTGCTGGGCGTTCGATTACGGGTGTTGTCCAGGACATGCGTGTGGATAGCAGCATCGTCCATCACCGCTGACGAGCCTAATGAAAGGCCTTGACAACAACAATAAGGCCATTAAAAGGATACCGAGTGAGATACCACCTGTTAAAAGCTGAAACATGTCATGTTCCATCGTCGGCAGCATTAAGATATTGCGTGTCTCTGTGCTTTTATCGACAAACATTTCAATGAGAGGTCCAGCGGAGTTCGAGGTTTCCCATCGGGCGTCCTCGTTTACTGACGTACTTAACTTCGTTTCTCCGCAGTTATCAAAACGCCGGAACTCGCTTAGCTTTCTCTCTCTACGTCACTGCCTATCTGTGGGCGTTTGAGCTTTTTTTAATATGTACAGTGATGTCTTCTCCTGTGGAATGCATTCTACGTAGACTTAGATTCACAATAAAACTTGACTGCTAAATTCAAACGCCTTTTCTGCTTCCATTTATCTACCTTTTGAATAATTGCAGAAACAGGATGCCTAGGGATATAATAGGAAAAACGATAGTGCAAAATTTAAATTCATTTATTTTATAACAAACAGATAGAATGAATCGTTGCCAACTGATAAATATAAATCCTGCGTGGGTACTGTCATTTGTATGGTGGGATTTAAAGACTTTAATGTACTTAAAATTTATTTTTTGTTTATAAACCTGATTTCAGTCATCACAGTTTAGAAACATACAACTTGAAAATTTTGACTTTCCAGGTATACCTACTGACAAGGCGATGATTTACGCATTTTGCTGAAATTTTCAACTTTTTATTTACTTTGAACTTATATTTCAATCATCCACTCATCTAGTAGCTGCGAGATAATATTAATCCTGGATTGAACTTTCTGAAGCAGTGCTTAACAGGCACGAAATTCAGAGCAACACTACGCGAGTCAGTGAAGGCGCAGGCAGCACACAGTTCAGTATGTATGTTGTTCGAAATAAGACTAATACCAGCGAGATCACCCCTCGAAGCCGCAAACACTCGTACATAACAGCAACATTAAGCGTTAAGTCTGCTACAACTTAAAGGAATGCGGCTTCATTCTTGCCTCGTTCTTAGTTGTACTTATCTTTGGTTACTGTTTTAATAGCGGGTTACTTAGTGTGTACAGTGGTGAAGAATTCTTTGATAACCAAGTCGGCATGCTGAATGGAAGAGGACACCTATTTTAGAAAGAAAAAATGGCTAGATTCTAGAAATGTATTAGTTTTCAAAGAAAGTTAAAAATATTGTGGAAGGATATATTGAATAATAAGAGAGTGACACTAAGGAAAGAGGTGCCTCTTGAGAGCCGTAGTGTAAATACTGATCGTGGTAACTGGGTATGCAGTCTTTACACAGATCGTTAATATTTTATTTCACATTTTCAACTACATTTCAGAACCATAAGTTTCAAATGTTTACTAAAATAATCATTGCGTAGGACAAGCAAGCCAATGCTAAATCTATTGATTGGGGATGTTAAATGTTTGGATGTAAGAGGCTCGCCTTAGAAAAAACCAAGATCTTGGATTTGAATCCCGTTACGATCAGGAATATTTCGTGATTTCCACTTTACAATATTGGAACCGAGCGTGAATGACCTCGCATTCTGGAGGACGCGGGTTCGAATCCCCGTCTAACCAACCATATTTGGTTATTCCTTGGTTTCCCCAAATCCCCCCAGCCGAATGCGGTGATGGTTCCTTTAAAAGACCACGGCTGAATTCATTCCAATTCCTAGCCCCACTTCTTTCCCGCCTATAATGATCTCAATTTTGACAAGGCGTAAAGCCAGAAAAAAAATTAAATTAAAAAAATACAACATTATTCCTCAAGAAAAAGAACCAGCCTTCCTACCTCTGACATGCTGGCTTATTATGTATTGTTCAATAGGATCCAATCTACCTTCCGGTCCTGGACTATATTTAGTTGCTAGAAGTGTGACGTATGAAACAATTAACTCTATAACTAAATACAGAGGAAATTAAGAAACTTCAGTGAAACAGACGATGGATTGGACAGTAATGGTGATAAGAAAAATGGTAACAGAACATGAGGTAATGACCAGTACAAAATGTTAAGGGGACATTGTACATCCCGTACTGAAGTTATCATAACTGTATTTTCATTTTTTTTTCATGCAGTGTCACCAGGTGTTTTGCTGTAGATATCTCTACACTAAGTTAGGAAAATATTTTTAGCTGACAATGAAACCTATCAATTTTCTACACTATCGTATTATTTTCTTCCTTAAGTGGGAAACTTTTAAGCTGAAAATGACGACAATTTCATCATGATAAACTAAAATGGCCTAAATCGTTATCGGATGGTTGGTATTATGGGGGTAGTATTACTGGCATCGGCTGATTCTACCTAAGCAAAGTGCCTTTTCATATTAGGACTTTATGGCTTTTAGACGTCGAGGGCAATAGAGCCACGAGAAGTTTATAAGGAATTTGGCGTAGTCTATTCGAGACACCAACCCGGTATTCGCTTAGGGTGATTTCGGCAAAGCATGAAAAATCAAAGTCAGAAACGAGGATCGAATCCATGACATCCCGAATCCTAGTCCCGAAGGCTTGACAGGTCACGTATCGGGATTTGCTAGTCTGTTTGTATTTAATACTCTCTGAAACGTCTTAAATTTATAAAAGACAGTAGCAACATTTCTATGAAGCGGTGACATAAGTTGTCTGATCTGCTTGAGCAACTGTGTGAGTTGGGCAATGAGAGGCGGCCGAAGATCTTGCGATCACGGCCGCAGGTTGTTCGATATCCCCGATGGGCGCTCCTCTCTAATCCATATCATTAATTGCGTTTTTTCGTTTATGCTAGCAGGAAGAATGTGGTAGGAAAGCGGGCGGTGCGCGCGCTTTCCAAACGACGAGGCCGCAGCGTCTCCGTGACCGACGGAGCGGAACGCCTCGCCCGGGCCGCGCCGGCCCGCGCGGCGCCACAGCGAGCCGGCCGCCACCTGTTGCACGTGGGAGTGTAAACTATAAACCACCGCGGTTGGCCTCCAGTCGCAGGTGTAATGTTCTGTTCATTCATATCTTGTTAGTTAGTAAAACTCTTTCTTTATTCTACTTTATATTGCTCCTTTGCTTTGTTTTCGTCTTCGTTCCTTCTTACACTTTATCTTTGATCATTTTTTTCGTTTTTAGATTTGACGCATTTCGGCTCTGCAGCCAAATATAACAGTTAAAACTAAAATAGCGTTTTAAAATAACATCAGTCTCTAGTGGAGAGCTATTTCGCTCTCCAGCCTGGCACTCGGGAGGACGCAGGTTCAAATCCTCGTCCGGCCATCCTGACTACGGTTTTCCATGGTTTTCCGTAGTCACTCCGGACGAATGCCGGGATGCGGGATGATTTTTTTAAAATACCATTACCAAATTCCTTCCCGTTCCTTCCCTTTAGGTTAGGCTTGCTGAAAAGTGTCACCGATACTCGACAGCAGCCCGCTTCCTAGATTTTACTTAGAAGGAATGAAGGCTGTAACATTATTTTTACAAACATGAATAAATATATTATCATTTATTTATTTCTCGTATTAAAATAATCCGTAGTCCTCGTTCAGCAATTTCATTTATTTTTTTCACTATACAACTGGACTCCTAATTCACTTTTACGATACCATACTTTAAAAATTCCAAATACTACACATCAAATCTTCCTAAAATTACCTTTCAGTCCGAATATGTAGAGCTCATGCAAAAGTGCCCCTCCCCGACGAATCTCTTCTAAGCTCGTCCACCAGAGCTCTTGTGCGTCGATATTTCGACTCAGACCGAGATATTTCTGTTTATTTTATGACGATTATATATATTTATTTTGGTGGTTCTCACCTGTTACATCACACAGTGGTCGCCGGTTCGTACCCAGCCCTGAGCAAAACAAAATTGAAAAATGTCCTCGAATCTAACTTCAATAGAATTTTGTTCCCCAGATCAGTGGTGATCGACTTACGGTGAGAAGGTTGTATATATCAGATATCTATAAGTAACTTCTACGATCCTTGTAATTCATGTCCAATACAGCGTTTCTTCTCAAGATCTCACTGTCACAATTCTTGACGTTGGCAGGAAAATGAGAATTAGTATTTACTCGCAAATCCTCGACATGTATAGTACAGTCGAGAAATTTAGTTTTCTTCAAGACGGGATTGTAAGTAATATATATGTTAGACTCAAAGACCGAAAAAAGTACAAGCACAACGCTTTGTGGTTTCTTGAAAACGGCTGCCACACGTTGTAACTTATCAGTATCTAACTCTTTGTGTTCACGACGAATCGGTCCAGGCTGCATTTAATATATATGATTCTTCTTACATGTCACGTTACAAGGTCATTTTTTAAAAATAATAATAAAAAAAACCTTAGTCGTCACGTGTGGAGAATGCGACCTGGACCAAACGATAATTTCGCGTTGTGGCGAGTTAACCACAACGCGTTCTGGCTGTTGTGCGAATAACGTGTTGCGGTCGTTTTGAAGAAACCAGTTGATCTTTGATCGTTTTTTTCGCTCAATGATCGTTTTCGATCTTCGAGCCTAACATATACAACACTCTATACGCTGTTCATAATCAGTGGACTTTGGCTATGCCATTATCTGAAGCAGCATGCTAAATGGAAGTGCTACACGCCCAAGTGGCGGCAAAGTTTGAACCACCCTGCGAAAGAAACTAAACTTTACGAACCAGATTATAGGATAAAGCTATCAGGCACTGTGCTTGAAGTCAGAGTTCATAGCATCTGAGCGCAGAGACAAGGAATTAAATATTACGACGATATAACTAAACAATAGACGACCTATTGCTTGGACTGGCTTATTTTTAACACTACAGTAATTGGTCTAGTTTGTATGAGCGAACATACATAGGCAGAAATAAACGATTTTATACTCCAAACAAAGCTATGATATTTGTACATGTGAGAAACATTAGCAGAATCAGTTTAAGAAATGAGCGATGGTATTTGTGGTCTCCCTCTAGTGCTTTGTGAACTATACGAGGTATGCTATTCCCATCGGTAGCATATTTACTGTTCCAAAATTTTACAAGATATTGTGACTACGCCAATCCTATTCTTTGTAATCTGTAAAAATTAATGACAGAACAACCAGGCAGCTCAGCTGTGTAAACTTCATAAGTGACAGATGAGCCAAAATTGTGAAGATTTCGCCGTACATCAATGTTAATCCCTGAAGAACGAAGACTCTTGAAGATTTTAGAAAGGATATTTCATGAACATGAACATTTTTTACACTTAATTCACATGTTATAGTTCTTTCGGGGCGTAGAAATTTAGCTAGTGTTGTTAAGGAACTTTTTGTTTATAAATTTAATGTTCAGTGTAAGTATTTGACTATTAATTTGTAAGCGCCAGTAATAATTTCTAAGTCTCCTATCATATGATGACATTGCGATAGGCCACTGGACTTACTATGTGTAACTATAGCAAGCGACAGGAAAATGCTTTAAGACAAATATCCCTCTTGTATATATATATATATAGGAGGGATCAAATGTGTTTTATTGGTTTATTTGGTTTTACATATTTTTTGTTTAAAGTGGATCAAAGCTGGGCAACCAATCGATGTGAGCGATTCATTGCATCTTGCATCTACTGGTAAATCAACAGTAGTGTTCCACACAATAAAGTACGTTACGCAGGGAATTTAAAGCACCTTGTTTTTAAGACTAGTTAAAGCCATACTCCTCAAGTGCTGCCGGCAATAGAAGTACACGTATCTAACGAGCGGAAATTTCACTTTTTCTAATAGAGCTCCCATACGTCAAAGCCAATTTTGTTAGTCCCATTTCCTTGCACGCAATTAGGGTTAAGAGTAGACGCGGGCAGTGCTGCGTGTAGTGGGAACGCGTGGCGCCGTCCTGACGGAGTCGTTGCTTGATGCATGGGCGCCGACACGCGGCCTGAAGGACAGGTGGAAGGGAAGGCAATAAGGCAGTGTGAACACAGAGGAAAGTCGTGTTCACCGCTAACAACAGCTCCTCACAGCGGGAAATAATTTATTAGTGTGCGATGTTGTAACGGACAGCACGGTTTGACGATAAGGGCAGCCAGCCCGTTAGGATATCGTAACAGTTTTCCTCTCGTTCGAAACATATACGAGACAGGATCTGAGACCATTGAAAATTATGTAAAACATCAGAAAATTCCGTTATTATATTAAGTAAAACCTATTCCATATTTCTTATCCAAAGGAATAATCGTTTTTTGTCGTGTAATAATAATAATAACATTATCAAGTCACAAGCAGGGCGCTGTTTTTAAATCCAGTAATCCTAACTTTCTGCTTTTTTAAAAAAAATTGAAAAACTGTGTCACTTGACTGAAATTGGAATTAACCACTTACGGAAATAACTCACCTAATTATGAGTTTTAAATTGGTTGTAAAAAAATTGTATTTTTAACCGAGTAAATATTTTGTTTGATAAGTGTATGTGAGGTAAGGAACAGACCAGACTAACTCCAATAACAGGCTAAGTACGCCTCCATAGAGAGGGCCCCACTAATCATCGGGCCGAATACCAATTTTACATTAGCTTGAGAATCGTAATGATGTAAATTGGATGGTAATAAACGTCGAAACCTTGTTTCAACTTCAATAATCTTTACTTGTTCCAAACACTAAAATAAAGTGGAAGCATTATGCTAACTAAACATGTTGGGTTGGCTTTTGATGCCTCCCTGCCCTGTACTACAGTAAATCTATACGCTCGCTGTGTTTGCCTATCCCTTTGTCCAGGCATCATGCAAAAAACTGCAGAACCAATTTGAATGGCGAGTTTTTACAGTTTCAAAACTCATGGATCCAGCTTAAAATCTGCTGTTTATCTTAAGATTCTACATGACGAGATAACGGAACAATAAATAATAATTCATTCGTACCCAGAACTGAGGGGCACCACCAATCATGCTGCATCTCAGATGATCAGACCTTTACAAGATATCCAGCAAAGATCACGCTGCAATAGAAATAAACACTCCAACCTGAGGGTTCTGTCAATATTGTTTTTTGACTATATTACTTTGGTTACTTATTTCTTTAGTAATTCTCAAATGTAGTATGTTTGAATACATAAAGAATTTGTCAAATAACTTCATTTATGATTAACAATCCAATAAGCGTAACGAAATTTTTTAATTTAATTAACGATTACAAAGATACTGCACTACGAGTGACTCTGCTTTACTACTAGAAGAAAAACTAAAGGCAAACGAGTGATGGATGTCCAGTAAAATAGACAAATGTGTCCCCCAATTACCTAACCTGACACTATAGTGTAGAGCGACAGAAGGCTGCGGAACCTAAGAAAAGCCGAACAACGTCTTTGCTAATAAAAGCAATATAAACAAAATATCTTTTTCAACAGTATCTTACAAACATTGTCCTCTAACAGTTTCTAAGTAACTTCTAACTTATTCGGATAAACCGAAACTATCAATTTGCTATATTTAATTAAAACTCTTACACTATTTTGAAGTAAACGGAATTTTTGAAGATGTCTTAAGCAGCTTTGAAACTTATCGTGATAGAAAGTATCTTTTATGTTAACCCATGCCATAAGTGATTACGAGTACTATGAGCACTTTCGTTGAAATCCGCTCTTTAGTTTCTGCTTGATCTGCGTTCTGACGAAAAGAAATAAAAATTTACGGTTTTTAATTGATATCATCGGGAATTTTGTAACTTATCGACATAAAACGTATTCTATATATTAACCGATGCTATATACTATCACTATGTTTAGTTTGGTGAAAATCCGTTAGTTACTTTTGGCCAGAAGCGCGCACAAATGGATATGGGGAGTTAATTTTTAATTTGGATAGAAAGTACCTCATATGTTAACTGGTGCCATTAGAGATTGATATGTTCAGTTCTGTTGAAATTCGTTAATTAGTTTTTGCGTGAATGGCTAAAAGACAGAAAAAAATTACAAATTTCGTGGTTTGACATCACTGTCGTCAGCAGCGTACATACCAATTACTGAATATGATTTTATTTATTTACTTACGTCAAAGGCGCCACTTTCATAAACCCACGTACAGAAACAATTTTAGTGTGGCAGTTATTGACATGTAAATGAAAATTAAATCATTTCCATTAAATCACATTTTACTTAGTAATTTAGAGATGTCTGCCAGTCGATGAAGGAATATTAATTTAGTTCTGCTTAAAATTGTTTTCAGTATTATTGACAACTTAATTCTGTAATGTAGTAACATCAAACCAAAAGATAAACGGGCATTTTAAGTTTTTAAACAAAATCTGTAATTGATTAACAAGAGGAATTGTGTTGCTAAACGGCGTTGGATGTTTGTTATCGAACAGTAACCTGGTGTCATAATTTATTTTTTAGGTAGTAGTACTATTCTACGTAAGGCTACAAGTCCCTTATGAGCTTTCCTTGTGCTATCTTCACCATCATGCCGAGCAGAATCAACCTTTGGTCGGGTCAGCTTAAATATAGTTCAAAAATTATTTTCTGACTGCAGGTCTATAGTAATGCAGATATGCTTCGAGAAGAGTTTTTATCATTTAAATTAGTATATATTAAAATATCTACTATTTAAAAGATGAAGACAAAGCTTTCAGAGGATTTCTTGCTGATGAGGCTTGTTAAATAGTAATATTAATCTCAACAGGTTTAAGGTGTCGTGATTATGCAGATCGTTCCCTGTCATAGTTTCTGGGACTGTTGCCGAAATATGATTTCACTCCCGTGCATACCAGAAGCGTGTTATGGAGCTTTATGACAGCCGATATCTCATTTCACAGGTGGCAATTACAGGCACTTAGGCCTAACACTGCTGCTTAAGTTTTTCACTCGTTGGTCACGCTACTGCCGCTTACCAGATAGCGATCAAAGCAGATACATTATTTATAAGAAGGCTCCGGACTAACGTTTCACTCCAACAAGCAGTTCGTACAAACCACCTAACGGAGAATACAGAACACGTCCAAACGGCGACTCGTGGAGTTGTTTCTTATTCGAATTCTTCTTGCGAACGAGTAACTAGTAGATACAGAATAAAGATAATTTATTTCAGCTATTTGACGTAAACACTAAAATTCCGGTCATTACCAAAGCCTTTAATTTAAAACAGATAAAATATAAAGCATCAATGTAGCCGTTCAATTCAAAAGCTCAAAAGAATCAAATTAAGGCGTACCTTGAGGATATTATCCGTTCATATTCATATCCGTGTATATACTCACCATTACTGATTTTTTTGTGAAGTCCGCCGCAAAAGTGTATCACCCTTCATTTCAGCATAATTTTTAATTTCAAAACTAAACATTCGGTAGAGCACAGGTTATTTAAGTGATGAACTATCAATAAAGCAGTAATCTCTATCGTTGCATGGTTTTTATTCATCGCATATATGAACTACCATGCTTGCTTATCACATTAACAATAAGAAAATGCTAATAGGATAACTTTTTTTTTTCTTACCTGGTACTTTGAGGAGAATCTAGTGGGTGGGGGTCATCGTGATACTGTATTACATCCTTTCCTGTTGTATGGTATGTTAATTTTCTGTTCTTCGTCTCAAATACGGATATACTGAATTTTTCAACTTCCATTAACCCCTGAGAACCTTCGCTGGAATAGGAAAGTACTGTGTACAACCTGGTAATTGATGTGTATACCTATCTCCCAAATCGAGGGATAGTGTTCACCATATATCGCAACCAAACCCACAAATATAGCTAGTCCACTTCGTTTTAACCATTTTCTTAATTTTTTTGCCTCGTGCTTTACGGTAATTAGTGACGGAAAAAGATAGGGATCAAAGAACTGGGAGGAATTCGCCAACAGTGAGTTCGGAAAAAAATGGAAAACTGAAGCCTGCATGATCAGACTCGTATTTGAACCCTAGTTCTCAAGAAGGCCAAGACCGCTCACCCACTGGTCTCTGTAAGTGACTGCACACCGAGGGCAAATTACGCAGTAGTATGTTACACATTTGATTGTGTCTTGGCCACAGTGGGCATAGGAGGAATTAGATTTAATTTTAGTTCACACTGCACTGGAGTATTATGAAGATAAGATCATAAGAAAATACAGCAATAACTAGGAACGGACTAGAAGTGGCGTACATCGCGATATAAGACTAGCGTGTGTCCAAGTTGACACTGACGGAAGAATACTAAGTTAGAAACCTAACGTAAAACAATCATCTTTGGATTCGTATCAGCAAATGAGAAACGTTGGCGCGGTTGCAAATTAAGACGAACTACTGAGCTAATGTTTGAGTTTGAATATATCCGCAAACTACGCGCCAAAAGTTAAACCATTTTAGAAGTAGTTAACGTATGCTGACTATTAAATACATATTACTTTTTCATAAAAGCCATGTAGTTTAGTTCTTGGATGAGGTTTCTTTATTCTGCGTCCGTATCGTGAGTGCCGCTGTTGCAGTCATTGTGCTGACAAGCGGGCGGCTGCGGAGCAGATTAAACACGGCTAGCAGATAGCAGCCGCTCTGACGTGTCCTGCTGGCTGTATACTGACAGGCGAACACGTCTCCTCCCAGCGATACCTCTTAACAATTCTTTCACCTAACAAGAAACTTTTTCATCTACCACAAATGTTTTTACCTTAAGAACAATCATTTTATGGCTCATTGTTAAATCACTTGGAGAAATGCAATGGCCTTCCTTGAACTTTTCATCCGAAATATCTTGTATATGTTGCCGATCAATCTCGCACAATTTTGGCAGGGTGAAGAAAAGAATTCATGCCAAACATTTTCCAAATGCTACTCCTCTCAGTATAATTTCACATCTCTAAGTGAAGGCTTTGCACCGATGCACTTAGTTAATAACGGACATTTCACAATATAAACCGTATTCACAATTTTGCTGGTGGTGGCTTCTTTCTTATCTATTTTTTTTTAATTATGAGAAATAAACGAAAAAGAACATGCAATAAGTGAATGAAAAGTTAATAAAAGTTCTTCATCATCAATGAATTTGAATGTTAAACGTTATTGTGGTAAATAAATATTTCGGTATAATGCTACAACAGGTGATGGCGAGCTGGTGGGAAGAGATAGGAACATTGAGAGTTGATGTGTAAAGTACAGTAGATTCGACCAGGGGCTGGAAATTGTGGATGAATATGATGATGTTACAACAGGCATACTTAAACTTATGAAATGTTGCATTGTGGGTACTCGCATCATGCAATAAATATTTAATTTCTATCCTGTTATAGGATAATCTTATAGGATGATTAATTGAAGGTAATTCTTTGTATTCTTTGTATCTATAAATAAGTTAGTATCGTAATGTGATGTGCACACTTTATCATTATTCTTGACCACCACTGAAAATTCTATCACTCTTGTCTTCCACAATCCTACATCAATGTCATCCCAGGAAACAGTAACGCAATACTGGCTCATCAGTATTGCGTTACTGTTTCCTGGGGTGATATTGATGTAGGATTGTGCAATATAAGAGTGATAGAATTTTTTAGCGGCGGCCAATAATAATGATAAAGTGTGTACATACGTATAATGAGTACGAGCCCATAAAATTTCTTAATCGATTGAAATAATGACCACCCAAATTAATAGCTGTAGATACTCCCTGTTGCAACATAACTAAGGGATTATTAATTAAAAATGTTGGAGCTTATTTCCAACTTTTCAGTAACTTTTTTCAAATAGGATTTTTGTTTATTTTTATTAGCATTTTATTTTATTCTCTGTTTTGTTGTTTTTGCAGGAGATGTGTAATCTATATATCTATAAATGAGAAAACGAGAAAGTTCGGATGTGTGTTTGGATGTACGTCTGCAGTCAATCACGCCTTAATAACTCAACGTATTTAAATGAAATTTGGCATGAAGTCAGTTAATTGCGTGCGAAGTGTTATAGGATAGATTTTATCCCGCAAAAACGCATAGTTCTTTTAGAAATTGCCATTAATATCAATTCGGAAGCAACAAAGAGTTTCCTACTTCGTAGACAGCCGTGCAACGTTTACTCTTTGCTTTTTACATAAATCGCAAACACGGCTTTTCAGAAATAAAAGTGAAAACCTTCTTACATATGCAAGTTTGTGTTTAGTTTAAAAGCCATAAAACTGATGCACTTGACAAACAATAGTTTGGAAGCAGGAATTATAAATATGTACTTAACCTTAAATTAAAAAAGGTAGGTACTGTTGTTAAGTTCGTAATGAGATTTTTTCATTTGCGTTAGTATGACATCTCAAATATTGCACCATAATTTCGATCGTAATATACTAAATGTGAAAAATCAGAGCTTGGAAAAAAACAACGTAAAATGCTATGATTATACCAGCACGAAAGTCGATTTACTAAAAGTGTAAAATGGCGGTGCTCGAAATGCCGTATTTATAAAAATGTTACGGATTCCATTCTATCTCCGTTTAATTTATTTCCTGTGTGTCTTCTTTTTTTCCACTATACATTCTCTGTAATATTACAAATTATTAACAAACCCTTTTTTGTTCAAAATTTTTGTATAAATCAGTACAAATAGTAGACTATGATTTAGGAAACAGTGCTTTTTACTTACTGTTCAATTTCTACAAATATCTAATAAATCCGGTTCAAGTTTACGTCGCGATACACGACGATGCTAACTTAGGATAAAATAATTGTTTCAATGCGCGTGTGGTTGAGGTTTTGAATTTGTAGCGCCAATAATATTGTGGTTACATTGATATTCAGCCTGGACCATAATGAAAACTGAATGTTTTTGTCACAGCCAATGGCATGAGAAATTTAGTTATCAGTTATTTAAGCAAATATCATAAGCACTATGTCACGTTGTGACGTTATGTATCGCCACGTAAACTACTCCAGTAAATCCTTCACTTAAAACGAATGTATTCAATGGCCTAACGTAGAGACTTAATGTTTCATGAAGCAATATTGCAAGTCGTTTACAACGCGATACACCTCATTTACACGGAGCTTATGAAAGCTGCTTATTTATTACTAATAATAACTAAATGACTTCTGCCTTATACTGTAACAAAAACATTCTGGTCCAGGAAGCATTTCAACCTAACCACTATCTCTGCTAATATTGCCGCTACAAACGTTATGAACACACCTCAACACATTAAATGCATTGGAACTGTATTTCGAATAGTAACAGATTTTTCTATATCAAGATTCCTAATTAGTGTAGCATAAATTACTGTCACAATTAATTTCATTATACGCCTTACTAAATCACGAGCAGTAGCAGTCACCTTATCGCGATGTAAGCTTGACCAGCAATATTAACAAAAATTGTCTTAGAGTTGTAGAGAATTATGAACTTTCCGTTGTACACTGTAATTTACAAGCATTTTAGTATAAATTTTTTAATTATGTAACTGCAATAATGAATGAAGTTTCATATGTATTCAGTATTTATTTTCCTGCGATCTGAAATAATAATTCACCTTTCTAATGTATTAATGCGCGAGTGATAGAAGCTTTGATTTTCTAGCGGTATTATTAGCGGAGTTTTTCACTTTGTTGAAATGCAGCCTGGACCAAAATGAGAACTGAAACATTATTAATAGTTTAAGCTTCTTTCAGGAGCACCATTTTAGTGACGTCATGTATCGCTTTATAATGATATTGTATCAAAAGATATATAATAAGTTTGGATGATTTAGCAGAACACACGGCATTGCTCGAAGTAAATTTTTGAAATTTATAAATGTTTTATTCAGATAGTGGAGAGTCAGAAAAGCAGAGTGGTGATTTGCCGGTAGGCATTCAATTCTGTTTGCAGATTCAGAAACCTATTATGAATAAAGAATCTATTACTACTTTAACATTGTAATTTATATTTCAGAGAAGAATTAATGGATCGAAACGAACAAACTATAGTATACTGATCTACATGCAGTCAACTGTTTTCACAGATAGAGAAACGAACATTAACACTGAACATTAGGAATAAAAGAATCAATTATTACTATAATACCTAAATTTCTGATTTAAAACAGAATTAATTGATGGAACCCACATAGCTTCAAAACAAAATTAATATTCAGAGAGCAAATTAAGTTCACTTAAAAAAAAAATATATATATACATTTTTAGTTTCGCAATTTTTTAACGAGATCAACGTCCTTGGGCCACTTATTTGCTCTTTGAATGTTAGTAAATTTTTTGGATGTTTAGTCGCTTCCATCATATTTTGACGTTTTGAGTTTCCATTAATTAAAACTATATTAATTTTTATTCGCAAGTCTTGAAATTAGTAATTTTAAGAGATGCCGGGTAAACGAAATTCAAATCTCTCAATGAAATGTAAGAAAACTACGGCTGTGAAAAAATCCAAAACCCAGGAACAAATCCTCTAGCAGAGTTGCACAGGGTTGAGCACTTAGCACGTATTGCGGCTTCTGGAGATGCTGAATTGCCGGAGCAGTCACAAGTTGGGCGACAACACCAAAATGAACGCTTGGTGTCTGGAAGATCACACCGGGAAAATCGCGAGCTCGGTGCTTGCTAAGAGCAAGCGGATTGGCAATCGATCTCAAAAGCTTCTGAAACACCGAAGCAAACAAAAAGACGGCAATAACTATATGCCACATATTTGGCATTGCAACGAGTTGCTGAAACACCTGAACAAACGTGAGCTCATTTCTAATGTTTTCCCGAGCATTCAACTAAATATTATCAATGACGAAAACTGGTTATGTGAGAAGACAATACTTGCCCCGAAAAATGATTCTGGAGCAAAATATATATATATATATTAGAGGAAATAGTCGGGGAAGTGACAACACACTCTTCCATCGATACAGTAAGGTTCACTGACGAAGCTGCTACCTACCCCGTCGAGTTTTCAAATTCATTCGAGTTATCTGGGCTATCGTCCCATAAACTCGAGCTTAAGGTTGGCACTCGAGGTCTCCTGATGCGTAATCTCGACCCCCCCCCCTCCCCTCAAGGTATTGTATTGGCACCAGATTACACATCACAGAACTAGGAAGAAACATTGTGAAGGCGACAATTCTTACCGGTGCATCTAAAGGGGAAGCCGTTATAATTCCGCGTATCCCAATTATTCCCAGTAATATTCCCTTTGAATTTAAAACATTATAGTTCCCATTAAAAATTTCATTTTCAATGACAATTAATAAATCGCAAGGTCAAACGTTGAAATTGGTGGGAATACACTTGGATACTCACTGCTTTTCCTTTGGTCAACTATATATTGCCTGCTCCCGGGTACCGAGTGCAAAAAATTTACATGTTTTTTCAGAAAATAACAAATCCTACAATATATATACCGATGTATTAAACTGAAAATACTACTAACATACAGAATATTTTTATTGTTTTAAAAGTTCGATGAAGTTGTTTGGAACAAATACATTTTTGTTATTTTATTGCAGTATTTATTACTACCATCACCAATAAAAATAGCTCTAAAATTAATTGTATGGTCATATTGACCTGGTGGCAAGGTTTCATTACGTCTACGCAATCAGCCCCTTTCGTAGCCACTTAACCTAACGCAGTAATCCTACTGGGCATAGAGGATTACGTTCAACGTGGAATCAGAACCACGTGAGCATTTTGGCACACTTCACATCACACAACAACCTGTGCCAGAGGTGAAGGTCAAGCTAAGGACCTATGAAAACCCTCTGCGAGACTGGGATTCAAGCTGGGGACTTTTCCATGTCCAGTTGGACGCCCTAACCACTGAGCGACCAAACCTCTCAACAAAATCTTATATTACAACACTCTTCCACGCGGACGAAGTCGTGTATTCTCATATGAATGATATGATTGTTATTAATTTCGTAATTTTATTCTCCAGATATTACATTAAAGGTGGTATAAAATTAATGTAGGCATTGGCACCTTGCCAGCTAAGCTTTTGGTAGTCTCTGGAGTATACAAAAATAAGGGGAAAAATAGAATGGAAAGTGACTTTGATATACAAGGTTATAATTTAAAACCCAGGGGTGCACTTGAATTCAAGTATGTAATATGAAAAATGCACTTTAATATATTTTGTTGGACTTGACAAAATTCGATTAACAAGGAGTATCATGCTTAGATTACCTGAACCCGTGTCCTGAATTGCTAAGTCTTTAGAAGTGACAGATTTTGGTATAACAATGAACAAAAAATAGTTACAATAGAAAAGCTAAACCTTTCCTTCTTCGGTTGCCTTCATACTGAAAGAACTACTCGGTCATATTCTTTATTTAAATATGATGAACTAGCTTCGAGCCCGTCAATAATGACGGTTTGAACGCCATATTCTGGCAGTTCATTTTTTTGCAGTTGGTTAATTATACGGAATTGTTATTGCATAATGCTAATTTCTTTGATTTTTTAATGTACTACATATTTGATTTGCTGTTCACATAGCAATATGCAGTAAATTCTACTGAATCGATGAAGACGGAAGTATAGAACCAATAAAATTAAAAACAAATTAGGAATCCCGAAAACTTTTGCTATCCATGTAATATCAGTTTTATTCCTGGTCCAGGCACTATTCAGCACGATAGGTATGGAACTACTTTCACCCGCATTAATTAATACATACAGTAACATGGCGCTTATGAAAGTAGTTTAAATGGTTTGTAAAACTGATTTCAGAACGAATTATAGCAACAAAATGTGTCAGTTACTATTCTGATCTACTTAGCCACAACTTTGCATTCGAAAATCGTAGCTTTTATTTCCCTCATATGAATAACGACAGGCAGCACCTATGGTGGTAGTCTGAATTTATTCTGGAAAAACTTGTATGGAAAAGCGAATATCAACCATTTTTAGTGATACTTTCGTGATATGAGTACCATACTGTGGTTAGATTATTGGGGTATTTTACTATGATTTATTTAAACAAATTCATTTTACTTTAATAACGGAAAGTATAATATCAAAAATGGATGATGGTCCTTTATCTGGGTGGATACATTTCGCGATTAGTACATTTCTCTGAGTTTTGAATTAACTACATTGTTTCTTATCATCTAACTGATACAGGTAATATAATGTAAACATAGAATAAATACCCTTCTCCTTACATGAATTTTTGCATCTGGTTGTCGTAGATACATTAAAAGCAATAAGTAAATTTAAACGAATGTACTAATTGTGACATTTAATTGCCTCGCATTAATTTTTTCCCCTGCTCTCCGTATTTCTAATATCTCTGCTCATTGCTATTTTGCGGCAATAATATCGTTTTTGAATTGCGAGTGACACTTGGCTTATACAGTAAATAGTCATATCCTTGATGATTTAAATCTTATATATATATATAAAAATAGACGTGTTTTTTCCTATATTTCACTTTTCAGCCACCACTACCTAGCACAGATCACTGATGTTTGTGGGTGGAAGTAGCATGGAGTTTCCTGTCGTGCACAACGTTGGCCGAATGCCGATAGCTGTGGGAATGTAGGAGATATAATGATTAAAGTTGGTCAGTGCAGAGCGTTTTCATATTTCGACCAAAAATTCGTATCTCCGTATACTTCTCTTTCCTGCCACAACTACATAACATAGACTTTTGGTGTTTGTGTGTGGTAGTAGAATCGTCTTTCCTGTCGTGCACTATGGTTGTTAGATGTCGGTAGCTATGGGGATGTGGGAGATATGGGGGTTGAAAGTGGTCGACCTGTGGCATTTTCATACTTCTGCCAAAGACAAAAGTGTCATGGTGTATCACTTTTCAGCGAAAACTACAGATCACAGATAACTGGCGTTTGTGTGTAGTAGTAGCACAGAGTCACCTTTCGATCACAACAGCGGCCGAATTTCAGAAACTGTGGTACTGTGGTATATATGGTGGTTGTAAGTGGCCGACCAAGGATATTTTCGCATTTCGACTGTCTCCGCATATGTCACTTTTCTGCCACAACTACATAGCATAGAGCATTGGTGTTTGTGTTTGGTAGTAGAATCGTATCTCATGTAGTGCACTATGGTTGTTAGATGTCGGTAGCTATGGGGGTGTGATAGAAATGAGGGTTGAAAGTGGTCGACCTTTGGCAGTTTCATGGTGTATCACTTTTCAGCGAAAACTACAGATCACAGATAACTGGCGTTTGTGTGTAGTAGTAGTACAGTGTCACCTTTCGATCACAACAGCTGCCGAATTTCAGAAACTATGGCACTGTGGTAGATATGGTGGTTGTAAGTGGCCGACCAAGGATATTTTCGCATTTCGACTGTCTCCGCATATGTCACTTTTCTGCCACAACTACATAGCATAGAGCATTGGTGTTTGTGTTTGGTAGTAGAATCGAATGTCATGTAGTGCACTATGGTTGTTAGATGTTGGTACCTATGGGGGTGTGGGAGAAATGGGGGTTGAAAGTGTTCGACCTTTGGCAATTTCATACTTCTGCCAAAGACAAAAGTGTCATGGTGTATCACTTTTCAGCGAAAACTATAGATCACAGATAACTGGCGTTTGGGTGTAGTAGTAGCACAGAGTCACCTTTCGATCACAACAGCGGCCGAATTTCAGAAACTGTGGTACTGTGGTAGATATGGTGGTTGTAATTGGCCGACCAAGGATATTTTTGTATTTCGACTGTCTCCGCATTTGCACTTTTCTGCCACAACTACATAGCATAGAGCGTTTGTGTTTGGTAGTAGAATCGTATCTCATGTAGAGCACTATGGTTGTTAAATGTCGGTAGCTATGGAGGTGTGGGAGAAATGGGGGTTGAAAGTGGTCGACCTGTGGCAATTTCATACTTCTGCCAAAGACAAAAGTGTCATGGTGTATCACTTTTCAGCGAAAACTACAGATCACAGATAACTGGCGTTTGTGTGTAGTAGTAGTACAGAGTCACCTTTCGATCACAACTGCGGCCGAATTTCAGAAACTGTGGTACTGTGGTAGATATGGTGGTTGTAAGTGGCCGACCAAGGCGTGTGTCTCCGCAGATTTCACTTTTCTACCACGACTACATAGCATAGAGCATTGGTGTTTATGTGTGGTAGTAGAATCGTGTCTGTTGTCGTGCACTATGGTTGTTAGATGTCTGTAGCTATGGGGGTGTGGAAGATATGGGGGATGAAAATGGTCGACCTGCGGCAATTTCATATTTCTGCCAAACGGTGTATCACTTTTAAGTGAAAACTATCAATCGCAGATCACTGGCGTTTGTGTGTGGTAGTAACACAGAGTCTCCCATCGATCACAACGTTGGCCGAAATTCGGTAACTGTGGGAGTGTGTGGGATATGGTGTTTGAAATTGGTCGATCATGAATATATTCGTGTTTCAACCAAAGACTTGTGTGTATCCGTAAATTTTACCTTGCTGCCGGAACTACATAGCGCAGAAGACTGGTACTTGTGTGTGGTAATAGTATCGAGTCTCCCATCGTGCACTAGGGTGGTTAGATGTCTATAGCTGTCAATATGAATTCTTTACAATCACGAACGAAGTCGTGGGTACCAGCTAGTATAGAATACGTATGCAAATGTGTTGTATTTACTTCTGTATCTGCTGCAGATTTATAAAACGCATTCAATGATCCACAGAATTTTGCTCACGTGCGAGAAACGTAACACTTTGTCCAATGTTAGTAAGGATATATATATATTAATTTTGCAATAGGTCCCTGTGATATTTAAACATAGTTGATCTGCGCTGCGCCAAGGTGTCAGTGCAGCACACAAACTTAAATTCGCCTCCTTGATGTAACAAACTATCACAAGATCGTCTTTAAAAGCTATAAAAATTAACTTCCAACTTGGTGAGCTTATTTTTTTTCTTTCAAATTTTGCTTCATATATTTCCCAATGTATTGTGTGCCATATTTGAAATACGGTAAAACCGCATGGACTGAAGAATTCAACAATAACTCACACTTCGAAATCCATCAAGCTGTTCAACTTACAGGAGGTAAAGAATAAACACACATACTTTATAAAAACGTTACTTCTTCTTGCCGTGAGGTAGAAAAAGATAAATTTCGTTTTCTTTTAAATGATGTAATTTGCTTTGTGGATGCAGGATAATTGGTGAGAATGCCTCTGCTCGGTTGCAGACGTTTTTGTAGAGGGGCCTCGTTCTACTGCTGATTCACTTGAAGAGTCGAGCGCTACCGTCTGAAGGGATCGCGCATCTTGATTGAGGCTCTGGTCGCATTGAGAGGCAATTAGCCACTGAGCCACTAGTCAGCACAACTTCCTGTCGCCGAAGGCCAGACGCACATACTGCTTGCTCACAACTTCATATGCGAAACTAACTCTGTGTCATTGTCTGAACTAAACGGATAATCTTACCTTGATAAAAGCTCATAAGGAAATATTAAGTACCATTATGAAGGACATAAGATACTTTTTTCAGGATAAATAACATGTTAATTTTGAAAACTATCTTGATGGTGACAGACAGACGGATGCCGTGTGTTAGTCTCTTTAATCTTGTTACGGTCACTCAGTTTGTTTATGATCTGTTCATAAACTTCATGTACAGTCACAATTTCTTATATAGTCAATAACGCCCAGGGACAGACATTGTAGGTAGCAGGAGAACTCTTTGAAACGACGTGTTTTCTAATGAGAAGTTAGATGTAGTTAGCCCACTAGTTTCTAACCCCTAAAAGCTGTCTTAGCAAAGAACAGCAAAACCAAAAACGTAATGTACAAAACGGTAGTGGCATAAAGTGATTCCAGAAAGTGAAATAATTTTAAAGCCATTTTTAATCCCCTCCTCAACCGTCATAGTTCTTGGTTTTCTTTTTTTTACACATGTTGTATTTTGCTTTTCTTCATGAGACAGGTTCAATGGTGGATTCACATGGCTATGTCTTCTTCGTCATTCTATCCCAGCTCTGTTCATTTTTTTGATACCTTTTTCGTAACTTACAGCTTTCTATATCGAATTACAGCAATTAAACTCTAAGTCGACACGTACGAAGTCGCAGATAACAGCTAGTTGGTCACAACACAAAGCTAAGATACCTCCATCATGGTCTCGAGGAATTAACAAGATTGTTTCCAGGGTCCTCAACAACTAGCAAGGCGTTTGAATTTCCTTTCTTTCAAACGAATTTCAAGCCTGAGTAAATAATTGTTCAACTTTAAATTTCAGTTCCTTGTTGTTTTCCTTAACCTGTCGACATGAATGATTGTTTTTGATAGTAATAAGACAGTACGAAAATTCCCCCCCCCCCCCGTACTACGATAAGATATTCGAAGACGGTTTGATATACCTACCATATAAACCCCAAGGGAAATCAGGAAAAGGACAACTGTGAAATCAGAATTCTGGAAAATTTTCTGTTCATAATTCACTTTAGTGTAGCACTGCGTAACAAACTGTTGCAGTAGTTTCTGGTGAATCCGATACCTGATGAGGTCAATTCAGTTAATTTTCTTACAACGAGGTGATGGTAAATGATTCTCAAATATGTCGACACTGAAGTACGCGGTAGCATAGAAGAATAGCTGTTCGTCAATGGTTGGTTACAATGATGGACATTTCCTCCTGACTAGGATTTTCTGCTGAAATTTTTGTAACAATATCTCGTATGAATAATGAGATTAACTAAAGCGGTAGGAAGAAATGTCATTTAATCCTGTGAAATTAATTCCAGCTTCAAACCGACGCGGGTCTGTACTCATTGCACAGCGAACATGATACGAGAAAGCGTCACGACTTGAGTCAGAGCGTGCACATGAAGTAAGCCTCTAATTGCCCAGTAATATCGAAGGAACCGCTACAGTAAACGGGACCTCGGCAAAACTATGCCAAATAATTTGCTGTAATAACACCAACGTACAAAAAAATTACATTGTCCTCAATATTCTACAAAATGCTACAAAAGGTATGCAAAGTTTTTGCGTGTACAGCAATTGAGAACAATGTGAATATTAAGACTTTCATTTTAGGCAAAAGGTAAGTAGTGTCAGCTTTGTTTTCAAAGGAGGATATAACTGGTTACTGGAAAAATCCCGAGAGACACTTTAATGATTTAGATTATACCATGATTTTGTCTTATATCTATACAATGCTTTAGGATTCTGGCTCATTAACGTAACGAACACATCAATTCATTTGGTACACCCTCCGAAACATTATGACTGTCACAATTTGATTTTTTTCGAACTGATGGCTGAAACAAACGGAGGACTGGTGGGTCTTTTCCATCTATAACAGGATTTTTTTTTTTATTTTTTTTGCTTAAAAAGCTCTGATGTTCTCGTGCAACAACATCAGAGTAACTTCAAAGTATTGCATACTATGTCTATGGAATTTATTTTAATAACTAAATGGTCTATGCATTTGAGTATGAGACGTTAAAATTGGATGGAGTTGGATGAAAGAGTACGATTAGCTGACCTATTTCTTGTTCTCTTTTTTATGATTTTTTTCGTAAATGGATGCGGGGTTATTAAAAAGTAGCAGCAGAAATAAAACACATACTATAAATACGTGCCACACATCACTCAATGGAGGAAGGTTCTATGTTTGTAGCCCCGCCTATTAGTTCCATTCGTGGCTGCCAACGGCGCTGTTGTCTGTTTACATGGAAAGGCGACGCTACAGGAAAAGTCGTTTTGTGTGTTACAGTATTCAAAAAGTGAAGTCATTGTTAATTTGCTGCAGATGATGGAAATGATTTTATTTCCACGCCAGATGGTGCTCCTTTTGACTTTCTCCGTGAAGTACGGAACTACCTGAATGAAACAATTCCAGAACCATGGATTGGAAGAGGTGGGCAAGACGGTTTGTTCATCATCTATGGCCTCCCAGGTCACCAGATTTTACCCTCTTCGATTTTTATGTATTGGTGTATTTACTCTTCAACAGCTGTGAAGTCGAATTATTTCTGTTGTGAATTCGATACCTAGGGACGAATTAATGCGTGTATGACAAGAAATGGACAGCCGTTGTGTTGTTTGTCGCGCAAAAAATGGTGTCCATGTCGAATGTATACAATAAAACTTTGAAACATGTATTTGTATCTTTTACAGCCTGAGAGAAATAGAAACGCAAAATCTGCCCTGACTTTTTTCAATAACACTATATATATATATATATGTGTGTGTGTGTGTGTGTGTGTGTTTAAAAAAAACCATGTGCAAGGAGTTAGCAGCTACATAATGAATCAAATTAAACAAGTTTTTTTAAAGTATAGACGGCAGTTAATATATCTTAAGACATACTCATGACCTCCTTCATGACCCTCGCCGTTAGTTCTGGTGTTATCACTGATTGTGTGGTTCCACCCGCACAGGTTTGACTTGTGGTGCAGTGGAAGCGGCCTGCTACCTGCGGCCGCCGACCTGTGTTTCGCGACAGTTCAGCGCCACGCCCACGGCTTTGTTTCCCCGGGCGCAATCTTCCACGCTCCGCCCAGCTTCGCCTCACACACTCGAGTTCGCGCAGTCACCGTGCCAAATACAGCTCTGTACATAAAACGTCTTGGAACGGTCGTGGCAGCCTTCAACCGGCGGGAAGCAGGTAGGAAATGTCAATGACCATTTGCGCTCTACTAAGAAATTCACCATCCACACAGCACAAAGCAAGTTCAACCATTTCTTACAATACTGAAGATAAATATACTTATCAATCAGAAAACCACGTTTATACTTTCTACAGTCCGACTTATCATCTTTTTTTTTGTCATCATTCCGTCTATTGATTTAAAGCAACCCTTGTGATATCCCTTACATACTACTTCCTAAATTATCGTCATATATTCTAATCTTTGTCTTCCTCTACAGATCTTCCCCCGACTGTTCCCTTCGCTAACTATTTAACCAATCCAGTTTGTCTCAAAATATGACACACCTATCTCTTATTTCTGTAAGACTCTTCTGTAAAATTCTTTCCACGCCCTTCGTTTCGTACTACATCTGTTCACTTAATTTTCAGAATTCCCATTTCAAATGCTTCAATTTTTTTCTTCCTGGTATTTCTTAGGTTCAAGTGCTGTGTTCCATGTGTAGAGTTTTAAAAAGTTACTTCTGATCTATATTTTAAACTAAAATATTTCTCTTCTTCATGAAGTCTCTTTTTGCTAGTACAATTTTACTTTTAACATCATTTCTGCTTCGGCTGTTAGTTTTAACTTTACGTCGTAAGTAAAACAGTTCACTTATTTCTTTTATTGCATCCAGTTCTATTTTTATAATTAACTTACTATTATTGTTATAATTGTTACATTTCACCACTTTTGTCTTTCTTTGGTTTATATTTAGTCCAAATCTTCCTTCTGTATTTCTATTCATGGCGTTCAGTAATTTCTTAATATTCTCACCATGTTCTGCTAACGGGATAATGTCATCAACAAATCGTAGTTTACTCATTTTTTCCTCCTTGAAAACATATGCCACATTGCATTTTTTCTTTTACTTTCTCTATTGTTACATGTACACACAAGTTTAATATTAACGGGGATATGCTACAAACTTGTCTGACACCATTTTTATCTGATGAATATCTCTCGTGATTCTCTACTCTTACCACAACCACTTCATTATTATGATTATTATGTAGACTATAAAGTATTATACTATTTCGATATTTTATATCTGACTTCTTAAAAATTCTCCCACCTAACAATATTAAAAGCTTTTTCTAAATAAACAAACGCTATAAAAATATCTTTGTTTTCTATGGAGTCGATAACAGTGTTTCGCGACCGACAAGCAAGACATTAAATCAATGACACTTGCTCCATTTTTGGAGACATAAATCAAAGTTTTGCATATTAGCATTGTGAAAAATACAATTGGAAGCAACGTTAATGTAACGAAGGTAGCTTTAAATCCCTTCTTCATCAATCTGGGTTATCTCGCAAATATTGCTTCTCTGAGATAAATATTTTTTAGTATCATAAACAATCATCGTTTGCACATTTGTGTAGGCATTGCGGAAATAGATAGCACTGCCAATGCGACATCTGTCCCGCAAGCTACGTAGTAATAAGTATATCGTGTCAAAAGAATGAGTATGCGGTAAACGTAAAAGTGGGCAGCAACTGTAACAAGAACCATCTGAACTATTTAACTTCCTTTAAAGAAAGAGCGGCTGTAGAGGATGACATACATTAATAGTCCGTAAATTTATAAACTAAGACTTCAAATTTTACTTCTATAATAGTAATTAAAACCGTTCTCATTAATTCAGCCTACACTCTGCATTTCATTTATGGACCTCTTATATAGAAAAACATTTCAATCAATCGGTGTCTAAACCATCTATCGGGTTCAAGGGCACAATATACGATACATAAAGATAATTGCCGATATATTATGGTAGCGTCAGTTGTAAGTAAACGCACAGTAATTGCTTCTTAGTGTTCCGACTAAAGATGCATGAAAAGCTTCACTTCGAAAATTGTTGAAGACGTACATCTATACTGATTTTTCTGCTCAAAAATCCAAATGCCAATACCAGATAATGATATCAAAGCTGTAAATAAAAGAGACAATATTTAGTCGATTGTTCAAACAGAAGACAGGTGAGTGCGTGCTGACATCATATTCCAGGATCATGTGAAACTAGGATTCCCTCGAGGCGGCTGCTGTAACGGCCAAACTCAGGCCGCGGGGAAACGTGATATTATTCTGCGGTAAACGGTTTACGTAACAGAGGAGTTTCACAATAAGAAGTGACATGCCTTTCTGAGGTTTGTGGTCGGTCCACCGGAGAACGGATATCTTTATCCCATCCTCCAGGCCACAAGTAAACGGGATACCTCGTCATTATGTCGGCAGTGTTAACCGTGGGTTAAGAGCTTTGTTATATTATTGGGCAATGTTTACATTGCAACCTCAGTACCTCCTTGTCCTTAGTCGGATTTTCTCAATTTTGTTACTGGTTTCTCAGTAACCAATACCTGCGCTTGTGACAGAGCTAAACAGCATACTGGTCAGTAGCCATACGTTGGGCATCGTAGGGATATTCAAAAAATAATATTATCTACTTCTTGTCATCTACGAATTATGTCGTATTGCGGACATTCTTTCTATAAACACGTCAACAAAGGCTTCATAATAACAGAGTGTATTGATTACAATTCGTCAGCGTCACTACAACTGGCACAGAACAGAAAGGAAGAGGAAGTAAACTCAAATGTCATGTGTTTTTATTGTTCAGGACCCACAACATAATTCTGGTTGTCTACTAAGCGAATCGAAAATATCATATAACGATTTGTTCATTTTACAGCAGATTAATGTAAGTTAGTTTATCTTGTGTTTTGAAAGGAACGTATCGTTATATTTGGTGATTCATAATACTTCGCTATAGTTAATTTTAAAAAGAGAACAGAAACTAATGTTAATGGCTTATGACTACGGTTGAAATTCCTTATACCAACAAATAACTTACGAAACTTTTTTACTAATATATAAATTGCACTGAAAGATGTTTGAACATTAAAAAATTTCAGAACCATGTGTAGTATGTCAGCTTTTTATAATAACAATAAAACACATTATAAGGAAGTGGTTGAAGTAAAATCCTTCTATTGATCGTGAAATGAGCTATGATGTAAAGATTGGTAAATTTTTTAGTTTTTTTGGTTTTACATTATTGTATTCATATAACTTAATGCCGCAAACAAGAATAAATGAGTCCTTATAATTATATATACAAATGTTTTTAATTATGTTCTCAAATATCTGCATGAATTAGCCGAATAGTATTTGGTGCATAAATCATTAATCCATGTGTTTCACTGTGTGAGCTTTGCTGGCAACCTGGAAATTTACCTACTCCCATCACGTCCATGTTAACACGCTTCGTAATTTGGAAAACCTGTTCTCTTCACGAAGAATAGGTAATCAATATTTATTGACTACATAGCTACAAGGAAATCCTGCTTTCAATATTTTTTAATCGTTACGCACAGGTATTAAATCATTTAAATCACTACCTTTAGATCAAATTATCAATCTGAGTAAAACGCCGATACCTGTTATTACGCGCGGCTAAGTCGGCCTCAAAGCTAACATTAAGACGGAAGGAAGCGGCGGACGGTATCTCGCGGGGGAGATGCTGCCAGGTCTCATTACACACTGGCTCGCGTACTCTGATGGCTCAATCGGGATCACGGGACACCCGAGTCGTTAGTGATCGCAATCTGCGCTCCAGAGAGATTCTTGCAATCCGATTGGCGAGGAGTCGCGTAACGGTGCGGACTTGGTGCCTTAAGCTACGGGCTTTGTCTGGCGTGGCGTGCTGTAAACCTGCTCCCTCCAATGCTGTTTTATAAGCGTCTATAAAGGAGGGGCTAAAAGTCAGTTGGCCACACGCGTTGCGTCTGATTGTCGAGTTGAACTTTACTGTAAAGGGTTGGCGAGGTTTCTACATCATGGTATTGCCTAACGGTGAAGATTACTTTCTTTAAGCTTTGAAGTATATTTGAATTGATTTTTTATTAAGTAAATAATGTACTTAGTGATATTCAGTTATTTCATCATGCGCTGTTTTACTTAATGAACTAGAATATTTAGAAGAGATTAAATGACAATGAACAAATGTTTGAAACACACCCACACTTGTCTAAATTATTCTTGTTTGGTTACTAAAATACATACTTTTACACCTGGCACACGATACATCCTCTTAAGAGAAAACCTTATGTTGTTTCCTCGCTTCCCAGTCGCATTCCCGAAATTACTCCACGCTAATTCATTGATGGGTGCTTCAAAAAAAAAAAAAAAAAAAGATGGCCGAATTCGTTGCCGTTACGTTAACCCTCGTACTCTCTCTGGTTAAATGAACTCGACTGCGAGGCCGTAACGCCGAAAAAAAAATAAAAAATTATTAATTTCTGTGATTATTGCGACATTAGAATCGTTCATGTGGGGAAGCCTGGAGCAGGATCGGATATACTTTTCCACTCACAAAATTCCCTAATATTATTATAGGGTGCTTTGAAAAAAAAGGTGAAGCTTGCGGATGTTTATGGCTATCGGTTAAACTTCATTTAATCGAAAATACACCTTCATATTATAAGAACTAATACGCTAAAGCTTCCTGGGATACATCCTTTGTTTTTATCGTCATTTCTTCAAAGACTCATGAAATCAAATGAACACAATAGTTTCACAGCTAGTTTCACTCCACTTTACAAAGGAAAGAAACACAAGTTAAGGTTGCACCCTCGTTTGTTCTAGGAAGCCGGCATCTTTCTCCGTGTTGCTGTACTATTATTTGATTGATAGAGAGTGTGGATTATCCTACGAAGACACGCAGTTGCATAACTGTGGTGAGCATACCAATATGTTTTTTGAAAGTGTCATAGCAACGTTTAGAACAGTAGTTGGAAGAAATTGTTAATGTCAATAAATGTTTCGCTATATCAGACCAATTATATTTTAGGAACCCAAGTGCAAGGATTTCCTTTCGTAATTGGAAACCTCAACGAGTTGTTGACTGTTCCTACTAAAGACATGCTTGAAATCTACAAATTTCCTAATAAACGTCAGTGTTTGAATGACAGCCTTCCCAGATCCATTACTACTATCGACTCCTATTACCATAGACAATGAGCTTCCTGTGTCTCAGTGGTTAACGTGTCTGAGTAGGAGAAGATGGAAAGATCCCCGGTTCGAATCTCTGTCACGGCGGGGATTTTCAAAGGCGCTTAACCCGACCTTCACCTCTGGCCACAGCTTGTTGTGTAATGTGAAGTACACCTAGAACGCTTCCGTGGTTCGGATTCCACTGTTAAACTGTAGGTCCCCTGTGACCGGTAGGACTGCCGGGTTAGGTTAAGGCGGCTACGACTGGGGAGGAATTTGCAGCCAATAGAAATCCCGTCTCCAGGTCATTACGACCAGCACGGAATTATTATATTTACCATAGACAATAAGTTGATTGCGGTTTCTTACCCTAATTGTTAGTTTAAACTGGCACTTAGGCTGTTCATTAAATTTAATAAATCTCCGTATTTTTCTTTATTTTTATGATGTTGTTTCATTACATTTCTGGTTTGTAGTACCATAAACTAAGCGTAAGTTTCCAAGTTGTCTGTTGATTTTTGACCCTCTGTTCTTCCCGATAAACCGAGGCTGGTGAGTGAGTGGTAATGCTCTGGTCCTCGCATTCGGTAAGACGCGACCATCCAGATTTGGGTTTTCCATGGATTACCCAGATCACTCTAGGCAAATGCCAGGATGCTTCCTTCCCGTTCCTGTGCGCCTATCCCTTCCTACCTCTAATGACTTCGTTGTTGACGAGGCGTAAATCCATAAGTAACTTCCCGAGAAAGTTGAATTTTCTGATACGGTAACACTCTCTGCACAATGGCAATGAATTGATCTGCAGTAAACTATTTAATCACTGTTACTGATTTTCATGCAGCAGCAATTGTGGCAGCAGCGGAATGACATTACATAAACAACACTGTAGATGGCAGTTCTCCTCCCATAAGGTCCAATTGTGTGGGCGGGTCACGTTGCGGTAGAAGTGGCGCACAGTAGGGGCTGGGCGTGCCGCTGTGACCCGGTTCCGACTGCGGGTCTGCAGACCGGAAGAGCACGGCGCCGGCCGACGCCTGTGGACGCCAGTGCCGCCGCCGGCTGCCATTACCATACAGGACGCGCGCCGATTGTCTGTAATTAATAGCACCGGCGCTCGGCAATTACCGAGGCGGACGAGGCACTGGCACCGTGTCGGCAGCCGGCTTACGACACCGCAGCCCAGCGCTCAACAGGTGTCACCGGTGCACAACAACAACAACTTTATCTTAATTCATGTCAATACCAATTATTCAGCAACAGATTTCGTGTGACCTATATATATATATGGTCAAGCTTACTCCTATTCAACCAGTCCGTGATACAAAGAGGTGATGTGAAAAATTAAAGAAACATTGGGGGTTCCAAAAATCCAACCTCGAATATTTTCTTTTTTCCAATAGTAATCTGGCCACCATACAAGTCACACAGTACCCGACGCCAAAAAACAGAGTATTTCCTGCAATGTGTAACGGTCCTCAAACCCAGAATTTAAGTGAATTGTGTTTCTATGAATTAATTGTAGCAAGCTAGGGGTTGAGTAAATATGATTTTGTATGTTTTACTTGCAATTTATTGTGAATTGGTGTAAATGGACTTTGTATTAAGAAAATAAATTTATACAAATACTATTCAATGTGTTTAAGAACAATATTATGCAAGAAAAATTGCTTAAATGTTTGTAATTCAAAGTATTAAGGTAAGTTACAAGTTTTAGAGGACAGTTTACGACAGTTTAAACTGACTTATGTGGATAATTTTGTGAGTAAATATCTCTAATTTTCATTTCTGGGCATTTCGTAATGATTGTAATTGATTTTAATTGTTTTTAATATGTTTTAATTTTTAAAGTATTGTTAGAGTTCGAGAAACATATGTCGGAATCGTTTGTAATATTCTGGAACTTTCTATCGGAACTTATATAAGCGATCGGCAGAGACAAGTTTTTGAACAGTTTTTACGTTTGCAGTGAGCAGTTCAGTACTGTGGAAGTGTACAACAGTATTTGAAAGCAATATTGAATGTAATTGCTGGAGCTTTTGTTTACATGCGCAACGAGTCTCTTTGGAGTCTGATGTGTTCTAGAAATAAACAAAGTAAAATCTGAAAGTGTATCTTACATATCAAATGGTAATGAACGTAAGTCAATTTCCTACTTCGACTACCATGGAATGTTTTAATAGAGTGTGGAGTTTTTTAATTAAAAAAAATATTTTTTAAAATTTTTTATTCATATTTCGCCGGCTAAGTCTGGACGACATTTCTATAGGCAACCAGAACCGCCGATGAAGAATGACCAATTGGCATTTCGTGATATCTTTCTGAATAATATTTAAGTGTATTCAAATTTAATTACTACCTGGAGATTAGTGATATTTATATTAAGCTATAAGTTATTAGGGCTAGGTAAATTCAAAGAGTCTAATATAAAATAAATGTCTTTAGAAAAGGGGAGCAAGGATAAAGGTAACAGCTGCATCAAGGAGTGAGAGATTGGTGAAGATCGAGAAGTGAAAATTGATGAAAAGGAACTGAGTTTTAGGATCATTAAAGTTTTAAAGTGGTAAAAGAATTGTGGAAACAGATTAGTGAGACTTAATTGAAGATAAGAAAAATATTACATATTATTCTGTTTATTTATGTGTCTGCTCGGGCGATGCGAAAATACGAATGCCGGTTCCCGATTAGTGTCAAGTTATTGCTAAAGGAGAATGGACCTAGAAGAGAACTGCAATTTTTTCAGAACCAGTGGATTTATTTGGCATTAATATTTATCACGTAATTCTAAGAAAGAAAAGATTTCTCCTTCATTCTGTAAAACTTCGAGAAGAACCTACTGTTAAACGTAGATTTAAGTTATGTTGGTGTTTAGAGATAACATTTGTTGAGGGGATTAAAAAAAAATGTACTTGAAAACGGAGGTATCAGATTAGTTGTTATTCCGAGAAGAAAACAGAACTTAATAATCTGCGAAGATAAATTGATTCTTTCATAAACCGGCATGGCAACAATTTTAAAAAAGGGTATTTATCCACCGACACTAATACGGAGTCCGAAGAGTGTAGACATAATACAAACAGTAAATTGAACCTAAAAATATTGTCATTCAACAGAGTCCCACTATTGAACAGCTACCGGATAGAATAACACGACAAAGTTGGAGAAACTAAATGACGAAAGTAATTTGAAAGCATCCAGCAGGACTGTGATTACTTTGAATAACAGAAATATTTTCGCAACATGTTGCGTGCATAAAACTTTAGTTATTATTCTCTCTGTTTGTCCACATACTCTTAGCAAAAAGAGAAGATATTTCGTCACAATAATTCATTAGAATCCGATTGAGATAATATGCTAGAGAGAAAGAATTATTTACGAAGAGTAAGTAGTGTTCGAAACGTGTAATTTCACACTGTGACGTGAAAACAGTATAAGAAAAACTTGTGTTTAATTCAGGGTAATGATCTTAAAGATATCATGAAACTTTTTGTGTCACCGATTTCCGGCATCATGACCACCCATGACAGAGGCCGAGAACATGTTAGATCATCCTTGTAAAACGTTTAAGTCAGACAAGCTAACGCTCTGCCCAAGATGTTTTTTACACCGTCGTCTCTTGTATAGCTATGGGTTAGCTATCGTACCACGAACTGCAGTCTTCACAAAACGTACTGCCAGAAACGGATGGACGAGGAGGGAATAGAACAATCCGCAGAGGACGAGTGAAATTGGTTGTAGGAAAGTGAGAGCAGTTCGTGGCCGTCTTTGTGCTCGGCTGGTGCAGGCCTTTGAGCTGGCACACAAAGCGCAGGCCCCAGCAAGCACCTGCCACCACAAAGGTACCAGAAAACAAGCGGCGGGCACCATTTACAGACCCGGCTCGAAAAAAAAAAGATCTTCCGGACAAAGTGCTTCCTCTGCTGTCCTTACCAGCCAGCTTCCCAACACAGCCTCCCTTCTCTAAATTCTCGTCTATTGACTGGGGGCTGGTCTTCTGTCACACCGGTTTATATCTATATCCAGTAGCTCCACAGGAGGTCGAAAATCGCTCCATAGCGAAAAGTTCTTTCTGCTGCACCGAGCAGCGTAACCAAGGAAAAATACCCAGCGACAGAAAGTTTAGGTCTCAGTAAATAATTTATGTATATAGAATAAGTGAATGTAATCAACTGCTGGAGGATGGTTACACCGAACAACGTGAAACGGAATCAGTTTGAGTCCTTGATAGGTTATGCAAAGTATCAGATTAGTTTTCATGATGAGGAATTTTTAAACGGAAAATAAAGACCACATCTGGAGAATTGATTCACAAAAGGAGTGAAAGAATATGGACGAACGTCTTCAATCGTTCTGGCTCATCTAAACCTTATATCTGAAAGCCGTGGAGAGCTGACAACTTAAAATTTGTTACGGGAGACTTTCAGTTTGAACCACCGGCAGTTAGGTTATTTCGTTATTACGAAAGGAATGACTCGGGGAATATAAACAGGATTACATAAAGAAAATAGTCCTCTACCTACGCGTAATGATTCTTGTAACCCTCAAAGATGTTTCTGACTGATAATTCGATACCAAGGTGATTTATTTCAGATTTCAATGATTGTTAGGACATTGCCAGTTACAAAATCTATTGTTCACGACTCTTGGGTTACCATTAAAATAATTCTTAATACCATTCAAGGTAACGTTGATTACAACCTCAGTGTTTCACTCAATGATTTACGTTCCAGGTGGACAGATAACGGGAAAACATTATTCTGAAACAGGAAGTGCAATCAATAAAATAATAAAACTTTTCTAGGGCTTATCATTTTCCATATTTGGAATATTACGATAATTAATTTTAGCAATTCATCTGCTCTTTTGGCAACTTCAGTGAGCACAGAGTGGTTTCATCTACGTATTATTATTTATTATTATTTTTTTTTTTGCTTGGAGCTAGTTCTCAACAGTTTTCACCCAAACGTCTGACATAGTAATTTCGAAATCCCCTATTCTTCTTTCATCTAACACAGTTCATATTTTTTTTTTTTAAAAAGTCTCATACATAGAAGTTGAACTATGTATAGATCTTTTCGTACTCGTGTTACTGTTATTAAAAATCGATTCCAACAATAAAAACGACTAGAAGTGATATTTCTTCATTACTTTGTATTTTGTAGTAATGATTCTTCATGTTGGTCTGTTAGGTAAAGCGTAAAACATTCCAGTCATTCCCTTAAATCAGAATTATGATTAACAGTACATAAATCATAGCTAGAAGATTCATAGTGTGCTAGTAGCCATACCAACGTCCTTTGCGGCGGAATATCATTATGACACTGCATTAGCACACTGACCTAGTCTAATGGGTTCCAGAGTAATGGAGAAATCATGGCTGGGGTAAAAAAATTGACTATGCTTTCTTACTATGGAAGCTACTACGTAAGTTAATTATGGCAATAGAGGTCTACGCAGACGAAAAAAAAAAAAAAATGAACGTAAACCTTATAGCTGACAGAAACATCATTGTCCACTGTGAACTTCCATACGCACAGATTTGCTTTTCTGCTCAGAACAAAAATCCTACGACAAGGAGGAAAGATTTCATTCCAGAGCCGTGGCCCCTAGGCCACTAAGGGCCCCCTATTTCCGGCAGCTAATGGCCGACGGTATTAGAGGCTCCAACAGTAATAACGAGGAAACAGCCTCTCCTAGTGGGGTGTAGCAGGTAATAGCTATAATCACCTGCGACTAAACGGCTGGAGCGCTTACCAGACAAACAGCAAAACACACGAGCGGGGCTGTTATATTACCTCAAGTATACAGCAATGCAAAAGTTACGCGTCATCTTAGTTAACACTTTCTCATTAAGAAAGACACCGTCTACTTTAGAAGAAAGTGACTGAGTGGGAAAACGTTGCATAGAATCTTTCACGGCGGTGCTATCATCCTCGATTGTGTTTTGGAAACTATTGCTATTTGGTTTCTAAAACAAACTCCGAGCCCTGGCTAGTAGAATTTTTCCATTAAAACATTTTTATTAGAATAAAAAATCTAATTTGACAATAGTAAAATTAAGTACAGGTGAAAAAAAAATGTGTTCATTAGTTTTACCAATTGTGGTATTGTTGTGTTAGTTGATTTTATGATTTTTAATCTTACTACGCCGAAACACGAGTATTTTTGTAGCTGTGTCTAACACTGACTCGAAGCTAGTGATAATTGTGAGATAATATTTTCGGTCGATTTTTGTTTTGACTGCCTCAGCGGTTTTTTCTCTTCGTATCATTATATGGTTATAGTATTACTTCGAAAGTGTAGCATAAATTATAATATTCTTATGTTTGAGATTTATATTGATTTGTATTTATTCATTACTTCCGCATCAGTGTTTCAGTTTGGATTTAGTACATCAGATGATACACCGTTTGTACTTTATTTATATAAATAAATCCCAAGCGTAACATGACCTGCTGTACAAAATCTAAGATGGAATCAATGCTGTCGGAAATAAAATGTAAATAAAAATCAATGTAAGTTATAAACGTAAGTAAATCATAATTTATAATAAAATTTCGATGTAAAAATTTAATATCATCGTGAAATAATGACATGTTCACATATTAACAGTAAAATTGATGAGAATGGTTCTTGCTAAAAAAAAATAATGAACGAAATAATTCAGTTGGATTTGGAGAAATGATTTGTCATACATTTGTAATTATTATCTGCAACTTAGTAAAATGTCCACACTCGAATGTTTAATTTATTAAAGTAGCAATTAACAATGTTTCCATCTTTTAATTAAGACTGCGTTGCTATGGAGATAAAGTGAACGAAGTCATTAAAGACTCCTGATACAGGTAATGGTGAAAGATGATGTATGACGTACCAACCCATGTACCAGGTAAATATTCCTGAGGCGAGAATGTCCGAGTTGTTATCAGCATGAAGAGTTGATCACAGCGGGTAGACTGAGCGAGGAGAGTGACTTGTTTTTCCAGCACCGGACTTAACATGAGAGGCGGACAGTTGTGATTAGGTTATCCATCTCATTAGTCGACAGCTAAATTGCTCCTCATAAACGTCACCTACGGTCACCCTTCATTACACTGTCTTACAGTACGCAGCAGTGCATTAATAACAAGATTTTTCTCTTCTTCCCGATTACTAAATAGTAGAAGCTTTTGGAACACTATCGTCTGCAACGTAATGGGATAGTTATATCTTCTGCTGATCAATGCTGAAATCGTCAACCGTACATTTAATTATCTGAGTTAACCTGTATTGCTTTGAGCACATAATTTCACTAATGGTCAGAAGTTTTGTGACTCATAGAAGATCGGTTTATGGTGGTACCGATAGATTTACTTCCAGGTTGTCGCAACTTTCATCGCACCGCTGAAATATAAACATTCGTAAATGTCTTTTGCTGCTGAAGATGGCACTCAACAGCTGTTTCAGGAAGAAAGGGAGATGTGGTGCGAAAAACTAGATGAGAGATTCTTCTGAGGGTAGGCAACTCATATAGATCCTTCATACTGGCTTGGTTAGTACGAACCATCATAGTGGACTGAATCGTGAAATCGTTTTATGCCATATTTGTTTGTTTTTTTTTTTAGCAATATTTTTTATAAAGAAATAAATAAAGAATGAAACGTTGTTCGCTTCTCTTCTGTATAGCTGGAATAACCTTAAACCGTAAAAGAAATATGCAAAGGCTTTACTCTGTTTTCATCCACTTATTTTGTCGGTGCATACGTTACTCATTACTCTGTTTCCGCAAAGGTTTAGGAAACAGTTGATCAATAAGTTCCTATTTTTACTTAGATAAGCTCGCCCAGAGACACCACAGGATGTTGAAAACCCATTTAAAGTGACATAAATTAAATGTGAACTTGCATGAAATATTAACATGGATGAAAGCGATATGTTTCAATTGATGTTGAAATCATTGCGACAGCCGTCATTTCGTTCTATAAACGGTTAATCCCTCTTATATTATGGACAATATTTTTCATATGTATGACTGACAATTCAGATAGTAAAATGCACAAATGGATTTACAGATGAAATCATCAATAATGGATTTCATATGTTCACACTAAAAGTTCTTATTACATTATACAATACAGCAATAAAAATTTTACTCTGCTTGTTAGTCTGAGGCAAAAATGACACATCACCAGGGGGATATCTTACAGCGGTATACCAGAAAGAGTCTTGGAAGTTAGTGACACTAAGACGACGAGCTGACGAGAAGGCTACTCGCCAAACCTGTTGTACTATTGCTGCATTGTTCTTGAGGCCTCCTAAAAATAGCGTTTCTGTTGGTTGATTAAATATAAGGAAGGAAATACGGAACATGCTTTCAACGTGATGGTAACAAGGGTGCGTTTATCATTATTTCCAGAATTACCTTTTATTTTCTATATTTTTTATGTCTCCTTCAGTTCCACTGAAATTTTGCATGAAACTAGGGGAGGTATTTGCGAATATGACGTTGAGATGAAAGCTCAATCATCACAGTGGGTTGGCAGAGTATGTACAACGCCCACACAAATCCCTACAGTCTTGATACAGTTCCTAGGTGATGTTCGCTGTTTAGTTTTCGATTTCAATGGAGTTGCGCAATTTGAATATTTAATACATGCCAGAAAATCAACGGTCAGTATTATGAAGGTATATTCCATACTTTTCGTGAAAAAAATACGAAGAAAAATCTCACGATTCCTTCATGATGACAATACACGTCATCACTCTGAATCGTCAGTTTGCCAGTTATGCACAAAAAATTATAAGAATGTCCTTTACCCGCCTACGACTTTTAATGTTACTAAAAATAAAATCAGTGATGAATGAATGCTGTTTTGTTGTTATTTACGAAAGAAAAACGAAAACAGACATTAAAGGGCATTTCGAAGGAATTATATCAGGACAGCTTTGCAAAGAGGAAATTTCTTTGCAATCAAGTATGTGAATAGAGGAAAGAACTAGTAAATTGTAATTTAAATAACAAAATCGAAAAATATAAAATTCGGTTATTTTCTGACGCGGCCCCGTCTGTTAACCTGTGTTTACTATAGCGTTCAGCTGCATGTAATTAATTATCTCTAAGTATCTCTTTTTAAAGCCCGTACATCAGTGAGTTTAGGAAGCTCTGCAATCTGTATCATGCCACTTACTTCAGGATTAGTATAAAAGTACCATGCGACACGAAAACCACGTTTTTTTACAGTATCTGGTAGAGCTACCGTTCTGTAGTACACGTTTAACTGACTTCAGCCTGTTGAGGAAGATTAATATAACCATTCAGCCAGCAATTGCTCTTTTGTCTGAAGGTACGTGACGAAATGGTTGTGACAAACCTGTCTCCATTAGTACAGATGTTAACTGAGTAGTCAACTGACTATCCGGTCTTAAGGAGCCTACACACCATCGATTTAACTGCGCAGTTTATAACGTGTGACACCATGACTCAGCAAAAAAAAAAAAAAAAAAAAGGCGTGTGGGAGAAACAGAGGCTATTGCGCAGTTCAGACAGGTTTTAACTCAGGCCGCTTGCCATCACGAGAGACTCCTCTCTTGTGACGATAAACTGTGCAGTACAGTTCGCACAGTGTTTTCGTAGGTAGTCACCTTAACCTCAACCTGTTGCCATCATGATTTCCGTGAAAAAATGTGCTTTTGGCTTTTATTGAAGGAAATAGGAGTGTTCCTGAAGTTTTGGATGTGGAATGAGCTTCGTATACAAAAAACAGCTATGTACGATGTTTCAATCGAAAAACTGAAACTTATGGAGCCTGAAATGACTTGTGATAGTGTCGTAAAGAAAATATACATCCTTCAACCAGCTTTTTGGAAAGAATTTAAAAAAAAAAATTGTCGATTGAAAGGGACCGGGAGCGGGTGGGTAATGGTGATGTTTATATTCGGAGCCTCTGGTATTTCAACAAATCGATGTTTTCGGTGGGCCATGAAACTCCGGACCTATATGAGTGAACAATTGCAGTGGATAGTGAAAACCATTCGTTAGGTGAACCTTATAACAGTAAAATTGAAATCTCGAAAACATCTCTCAGTTGCCAGGAACCGAAGACTACCACTTGAATTTGCTTGTTAAATTTGTCTGTTAGTCCGATTAGCGTCACACGAACGAATTTGTTTATATTGAGATAAACGAGTGGAGATGGCGCGATTTGTTTGCGCCAATCGTTTCAATTGATTTAGGAGAGCGCGTGGTGTCGGCGGGGTGACTCACGGTAAGTGGAGACTGCGTATCAGTCAGCCGGCGGCAGGCGGCGCCGGAAACTCGATCGGCGCGGGCGGCTCGGGTGACGCCGTCCGTGGGAACAACCTGTTCGCTAATTGGCACACAGCGCAACTGCCGTTGTCAACAACACTTGCCGTGGTGGCCCGTCCTGCGTGAAATCCAATGGGCTCGGCCCGCACACGTTCGTATCCTGTCCCAAGCGTACATTTTAAACTAAAGATTGATTGTGATTATAAGGTTCGGAAATAATTGATTGTTGAAGACTCGAAATGTAAATTACTTGGCATGGCAGGACGCACTGAACAGGTAGCAGAAAAAAAACATCAAAATCCTTCATGTATTGGAGAGTGTGATGAGGGAATGTACCAGAAAAGTAAGGGAATTGGGTTACAAAAGTTTGGTCATATCATTGCTTGAATATGTTAGTGCAGTATGGTATCTACAGTTTGGGTATTAAATACAGAAGTTGAGGGGGTACAATGAAGGGCTGCCAGATTTGTCTCTGGGAATTAAGACAAAACCCAATCAGTAACAGATATGAAATAGGAGCTGAAACAGGATTCATTGGAAGACAGAATGGGGGTGAACGGAGTCACGTGAGTGCACAATTCGTATATTAGTGATGAGGCGTGGAAACATATAGATGGAGGAATCAGGAGAGGTGTATAGAAGGGATGACCACAAACTGGCACTCGATTTTGTATGAGGTTGTGGGGACAAATATTTTTTTTCGTAAGTAAAGAGGTCAGGGATTGGAGTATATTACCAAGAGAAAAGATGAATAATATACCAAAAAACGCCGAAAGAATTTAAAGTTGAAACCATAAGAGGACAAGAAAAGGTGGAAAAATGGGTGTGTAGGGAAATTACCACCGGAGCAAGCGCACCACAACAATTAAATTACGTTAGACTTACTTAAAAAAAAGTATCCTAACACGTTTATTCTTATTTTATGCTTTTAGAGTTTCCTGGGGTTAGCGGCACCCCATTAACTACGTTCAACATTTGGCCGTCAAAAGAGTGTATTATGATGCACTTGGGTGAGGCACATAGGGCATGAATCAGGAGTATTCGCAGATCCTCAGGTCAGGAGGCATGACGTGTTGCCAGCGTTCCCAGTTAAAGTGAGTTTAGGTGCGTCTTTTAGTGCAACACGTCGCTCTCCAACAAGGAAACGCTTTCATTTATTGAAGACTATCGAAGCCCGTGTCTTCGTCCACTTGCACCTCAGAAGCTCTTGGTCGTTTTTCTCCCATCTTAGAAATTACTACAGTTAATTCATTAGAATTTGGCATCAATTTTATGATGAATGAATGTCAGGGATAATGAGGTTTGATAATAGTACAAAAGTAATCTACACAATTGTGATTGTCGTCATTAATTAATTAATAATGGATAACAAACATGTAGTCATACAATATCAAAAAGAAAATTCAGAATAAAAATTATTTACATGGACTGTATATTATTATTTATACCTGTATCCTTACAAAAATTCCAAGAACATTTCTCATTTCTAGAACACAAAGCATGGGATTCGAAATGGTTGACATTGCTGGGATGGTTGCATCTAAGGTCACTGCCCCCAGAATGCTACCACTCTCGCGTTACCAATCTAAAGTCCATATACGGTAAAACACTACATTCCATCAGACAAAATTGGAAATGATTACCGATGAATTGATGATTAGGTTTATGTTATTAAAAATAAGTCAGGGATCGTATGATAGTGCAGTTACAAAAAAAGGCAATATTCCGGTAAGATCAGAAAGCTAGTACAGATAAATAAATGCTATAATGGGAAACGAGGATTAGAATTATTCAACGGTCGTTGGATTCCTCACATTAATCGATAAGCTGGAATAAGAAAACTATTAGAACATTATTTCGGCTTGATTGATTCCATAAAATTGAATAATTTTATGTTCTTGCATTTTGAAGTCATTCCCCACTTTACGTTTCAGAGTATGTAAGTTTTAAATTTTGTTTTCAATATTGTTTGTTTAACATTTCTATTCTATAGTTTTCTATTCCCTTCAGCAATTTTTTATTTCCTGCGATCGGTTTGTCAAACTTCTAAGTTTCATTAACTCTTCCTGTCCTCACATCCTGAACTAATTTTCCATCAAAATATAACCATTACTGAATATGTCTTTAAGCATTTACACACGGAGCATGGTAGGTGAGTAGTAACGCTGTAGCCTCGCATTCTGCAGGATGCTGGTTCGAATCCCCGTCCCGGCATCCAGATTTTGGTTTTCCATGGTTTTCCCAAATCAATCCAGGCAATTGGTGAGATGCTTCCTTCAAATAGGCTACGGTAGAATTCCTTTCCGTTCCTTGTCCCCAGTTCTGTCACGCCTCTAATGATCTCGACGTCGACGAAGCGTAAAGCCATAAGAAAAAAATTACCTCTTATCTTTCCCTCATTTCAGTAGTTCACTTCAACTGTTCTATACACCAACAAATTAAAAAAATCCCCATATCTTAAGCCTGCCTTTCGTAACACTTTTCATTCCTCACTCATCATTTAAAATTCGCGCAATTTTCGTATATCGTTTGTTCATTTAATTTATAAAACATGCTTTTTAACACCACAAAAAATGTAGCGATTTTCCTTCTCCTTGGTATTTCTATTGAAAGCGAAACACCATTTGCATAAAAGGCTTGCTCCGTACAAACAGTTTTAGAAAGTTCTTTCTAAGTCTACACACAGTACTAACACACCTTTGTTTATCTTTAGGGTTTTTTTTCCTTTTATTCATCAGACCCAAAATCTCATCTGTGATAGAAGTATTTCTGCCACCTTCTTTTCCAATGCCGAATAGTTCTTTACGGGACTCGATTATCTTTCACTTCACTGAAGTGAATTCTTCAGTTGAATTGTCGTCATACTTTTTTCTTGTATCCAAATCTTTGTTTGAAATTAAAATCTTTTAATTTGCTCAGTACTACTCCGTTCCGCATATATTTCTTCTTGACTATCTTATTATATACTCCGCACTTTATTATCATCAGATCCCAGGTTTCCTTTACAGTGCAAATCTTAATTTTCTGACACACTGTTTAGCTTCTTGACTGTCACACGTACGTATACTGTTTGTTTTATTCTCAAACAAATTGTGTAACAAGTAATTTACTGCACAAATGAAACTAATTCACTCCATTAACTAAAATTATAGCACCGTATTTTCTAAACTGCAGGTAAATTTTATCTCTCGTCATTTTCTCAGCCCTAGGGATTTAGGAGCTAAGAAATAATTCAGATCTTCAGAGCACTGTTCGCAAATCATACCAATTTACTATCCTGACAACCTGTGTTTAAACAAAAGCAGTTTAGTGCTCAAATCTGCATTTTTAGGAAGGCTATCAGTTCCCGGTTGCATGCATAGGGAGAAGTTTTACATGAAAAATGCAGTCTCGAAGGCTCAGTCTATCAGGAATAATGGGTATCACTTTTACTCTTCCAAGTGCAGCGCCGCTACCTGTAGGTGGCGGGCCAGAAAAAACTGGACAAATGAGGGAGGAATTATCGCCTGCCGGCGCGGCGGCCAGGGAGCCGACTATAAAAATGAGAACCTCCCCAGATCGCACCACCGCCTGTCACGCAAGCTCACTCACTCTGACACTCGGCTCCAAACTGTATGTTCGGAGATCAAGGAACGCTTCACCACTATAGAGCATAGCTAATTTATCGATACGTTTAAAGGCACGCTGGACACTGATGTTTTCTTTTACATACAGATATCATCAAAAATAAGTTGTTATACTATCATACAGTATATACCAGTAAGTACAGATAAGCATAATAATAACGATCTGATTGAATTTTGCAACACTATGTGTCGTTAACAGATATACTTAAAGCCTTAGCTTCCTAGTTGCATTCTCTACAAACTTAGTTAACAGTAAAGTTAGCAATTAGAAACTGTATCTTTTTAGCATATATAATATATTTCCATCCCTCCTAAATCATCTTAAGTGGATTTTCAGTTTATGCATTTCATTCAGCTGTTTATTTTCCTTCTTTTCAGAATCTTGTGTCTCTTCTTCTTAAAAGATACTATTTGGTGTATAAACACTGTGAACGTTATTATTCTATTCAGATTTATGTAATCGCCACTTGCTGAGTAATGAATGAATTTTTGGTATTCCCCTGTGTTTTTCTAGTAGCATTTTCCATACCCTTAATCTGCACACTGTATCATATAATTCCAATAGTTGAAGTAGTATATCGGTGATACCGTTCAAACAAAGGTGAATATATTATATATTTGCAAGGTAAACGTGCACGCCTGTGTACTTCGAGAAAGTTTTGATGGGGCGAGAAATTTCCACGCCATCTAGATGGAACATTAAAAGAGCACCCATATAAAACAATTTAGTGATGGTTGTTGACAAATCTTTGTAAACTGAAAGCCGATAGCTCCAATTGTTCAGTCACTACACAAGCAGTTCTAGTTAGATATTATGGTACGTCAATACATCTCAATCATCGGTCCCTTCAATTTGCTGTAAATGGTAATTTTTTTTCTCATCTGAGCAAATACGTCATTTCAGTGTGGAAGTATTTGTAAAACTGCATTACAAAAATAAGTATATCAAAATTAAAAAATTAAATTTGTTATTGTATGTAGGTATAAGTGGAAACTAACATATTGCAGGATTATTAATATACGTCTCTAAAATCTGATGAGGATTTCGATACCTCCATACGTGCAGAGCGCAAGTGGATAACCGCTTTACCTGGGTTAGGAGATGCAGGCTACACGTCTTCATAGACGTCCACACAGTAGTATGCAACGAGTTGTTCTTCAGTGCAGACATTCAAAACCTATGTGTTCATTCATGTGGTCACCGCTTTATAAAGCACAGTTCTAGTAGCAGTATTTCGTCATGATCTTTTATTTGTTTGTTCAGAAAACATTCCGCACATTTCCAGAATACAGATAGACGGTAATATTAAATGAAATCAGGTAAACGTGATACCTAGCAAACAAACGTCATCAAAAATACCGTTTTCCCCTTAAAACTAATACGACATTCGATGTAAGTAAGTCAGTGTTATTCAGAATCATGTTGTGCCTGTTCATTTCTAGTAACACTTACATACTGAAGACTAAGGAGGTAAGGAAAACAGAAAGGGTATTTGCTACACTCTTAAATTAGCACATACACTTAACTGTCGTATTACACAGCCTTTCTAAATTACATGGTAAAAGGTATATTTAAAAACTCGAGATATTAATAAACATAATTCAGAGGAAATGTTCTCAAAGCGAAAATGCCTTCAATTAAGGATGACGAAGAAAAATATAACGAATACTTGCAAAAGTAATATATTTAATAAAAATAGGGCCAATAAAGATATTTCTCTTAATTATGTAATATAACAGCCATTATATAATTTTTGGAAAGTAGGTCTCTTTTATCATACTAGTTTTTGTTTTTTTTTTTTTGCATGTAAAATGGAATTTTTTTCTAGAAATATAATCTTTGCATACTATTTTTTTTTTTAAACAATTCCACCTGAAAATAATTTATTTTGTTAATATTGCAGAAAACGATAGTTTGTGGTTTCTGACTATATCTTCCAGATAGACAGACTCGCTTGTGATTATAGTGAACACCCTGTGTGGTTGTGGTGCGGGCGAGTCCCTTTGTTACGAGGTGGCTGCCGGCCGGGCGCCATTAGCCCGGCAGGTGCGCAGCGGGTCACGGGTAATAAAGGGACGGATCAGCTAATGGAGGGAACAACCACGGGACGCTGGAACCAACCTGGACCACGGCGAACTAACATTAACAACAGCTCAGTGCAGTTTGCAATAGTGATTAAATGTTTAACCGATGCTCATGTAACTACACGAGTTAATAGCATTAACAGCATGTTAAGAATTGCATACCATGTTATTGTTTGCAAATAATTTCATATTTCCTTTGTTTCCTTATTTCAATCATAATTTACTCTTCCCATCTCCTTTAGCTTACAAAGTGTAACATCAAAACGAACTATTAAGGTACATAATCTTTAACACTGGACTTAGTGCAGCTAGAATTTTTAAATGTAGTATTTATCTATGGCATTCCGTTGGCTGCGGCACAGTGACGACTGACGGCGACCGGAGCTGACAGGGGTCAGCTGGTTCGATTTTTTTTTTGTTACAGTTTAACGTCCCTTTTTAACAACGTGGTCTTTAGAGACGGGAAAGGATGGGGGCAAGGAATCGGAAGGAATTCGGCCATGGCCTTTTGAAGGAAGCATCCCGGCATTCACCTGGAGTGATTTGGGGAAACCATGGAAAACCCAAATCTGGATGCCCGGACGGGGATTCGAACCACCGTCCTCCCGAATGCGAGGCCAGAACGCTATCCGTTACACCACCACGCTCGGTGGCTGGTTCGAGTTCTGGTCAGGGCCGGATTAACACAGCACGGGTCCCGTAGAAAATGTGAAGAAGAGGCCCTTGATTTTTTTCCGTCCGGGATAAAATTGTAGAGCTAAATAAAAAAGGTCGCCCATCTGGCCTAGGTGCAGAGCCAGAGCACCCCTAGGAGACGCGAGGCCCCCCAGAAGGTGCGAAGCCCGTAGCATTTGCTACTTCCTGCTACGTGGTTAATCCGGTACTGGTCCTGGTGGAGGACGAAATTTACATGGTCAGGACTTTGCTGTCAGGGTAGAAGAAGTGTTGCTGCACAATTCGTAATCATCGGATATAAATTCAAAACCTCTCCTCAATGCATATTGAGTGAGGACATATGTCACTGTTGATGGTGATACGTCAGACGGCTGAGGCCACGTCAGTGTCTTTTAGATGAATGGTTCTGGACAGGGTTTCACCCACTCCGTTCTTCCGTCTCTCGTCGACAGCAGAAACAACACTCAATGCCGAACACACATTTGGGAGGATACCATTTCGAATTCCCGTCCAGGCATCCAGATCTGGGTTTTTCATGGTTTCCCCAAATCACACCAGGCGAATGCCGGGATGCTTCCTTCAAAATTCCATGGCCGAATTCCTTCCAGTTCCTTTTCCCAAGTGCCAACAATCCTCTAATGATTTTAAAAATGGCGAGGAGTAAAGCCAGAATAAAAAAAAAAAAAAAAAAAAAGATTACACTCATTATCATAGTTATCCACACTTACAAATACTGGGGAAAATCGCCATAGTTCATCTTCCCAGGCGTTGCCATGGAGGAGTAAATTTTCCCTACGGTAAATGCCTATGCCTGACAAGGACAAAGCGCCCATGGAAGAAGAAGAAGTAGAAGTGTTTACTTATTGTTAGATGATATTGAATATAAAGACTAGAAAATCTAGCGTCCTGAAGGATTGTTGCGTCAGTTAGTTGTCTTATGGCAATGAGGATTCATGCTTATAACATGCTGCAGTAAAATACGGAAATTGCATATATTTTCTACAGGCATTTTTAGTAAAGTGCTATTCTAAGTGTATGGATACATTCCAAACAATTGTTATATCACATTTTTATGACGCGCATGCCTTCTGTGCTAGTGAAAAATTTCTACAGAAGGAGTCGCCATAACAAACTAGGGAATGAAAAGATGCAGAAGTATTATTGCTTCTACGGTATTCTTAGTAGGAATGTTACACCACCAAATTTATAGAGAAATAGTTCAAACTTCCTGTTTCATTTAACATTGTTATTTGCGTAGATATCGAAGAACTACATGAAAAATATTTTTATTTGCCACCTTTTTCAATAGGCCCTTACACATCGTCGATGTAGAGGTCATTACAGGTCGGAAAAGTCTGGGGGTCTAGAGAGATTTCAGGGAACCATGAAAACAGATCGAACTCACGCCCTCCCAAGCGTTAACCCTCCACCCACCCGGTTCAGTGGATCGTCTTCACCTCAAACATAACACCTTTTCTATTATTTATTCTGGTAAACTAAAAGGGATATGTTTTTTTTAGTAACAGTTAATTATTATACTTATACGCAACGAATATTTCATTTGATTGCATCTTTACCCTATTTACATTAAGTATGAGATAAGTACAAGATCACTCGAATACTATAAGATTAAATAATTAAGAAATCACATTCAGTTTAGTAAATCGCCATTAAATGTATACTCTGGAACAAAATTTGCTTTCTGTTTAATAGCCATAATCTAAATCTTGCACTTGACGATTCACTGACGTACTAATTTTAATAAGTCTACAAGATTTTTATTTCGAACAAAAAGAAGAATTTTACCCAAACGTTTTACAAGGATTTCCCTTTCCATTTACTGCTTGCGAATGTGTCCGAGATTTTTTAAAACATCTTGCCTAAAGCCTCTGTAAATGTTATTCAATAATAATTGCTTATTTACTTCATATAGCATAAGGATAATAAAGAAAAGACAGAATTTATATAAAATGGGTATTGTGTTGATGTGCACAAATAAACTCTTCAGTATGCCGATTCTTCATAAATCGTAAAGAATGGTCTATTATTTATCTGTTGAATGATAACTTTGCGAAAGTCGTTTCTTTAATGTGAAATTGAACATGGATATAGTCTTTCGGCAACTGCAGATGAGACTGTGATACTGTTGTTGCTTTAGTGTTTTAATACATACAAACAAATTACGTTACAGACATAAGTTTTTGTCTTTTGATAGACTTAATGACTATTTTCAGGTTCGTTACTGGTCTATGACAGTGATACAGTTATAGTGAAAGGATAATCAGCAAGGCTTTACTTACCTTACGGCATACAACAAAATGTAATGGTTGGAACAGAAGCTGCAAATACAAGTAAACTAAAACTCCTCTTACTTACTTACCATTTTCATTCATAAAATTAATTTTTACTTGAAGAGGTGATGTTAAGAACTAAGCATATTTGGAATAAAAATAACGAGCGACGTACAGACCTAGTGCTATACTTTTTTTCACTGAAATTACTTATGTCACCACATCTTTAGCGAAAAGTAGCTGTTATTTCATTAAAAAAACTAATGAGCTTTACCATCGTAGCTGATGCCCGCTGTCGTATAAGAATAAAGCATGTTACACAAAAACATACGTACTTCAGCACTGAAGTGTTGTGTTTTTTTAGTAGTAATTATTTCATTCCATTTCCCTTTAAGTTACTAAAATTATTCGTGTACAGGAAATGTAAGAAGGAGCGCAGAACCATACGCTAAATGAAATGTGAAACTCAGGTAAGCCTGTTGCATCGACAATTTGTCCCACTTTCCGATAAGCTGTTCTCACAGCGATTCCAGTTGAAGGTTCCAAACTAGGTTTTGTGGTCCCAGATCATTGGACATCAATCTGAGTTCTGGGTATTGAAGGTTATAGCCTAAGAAAACGTAACGTTATCTTGCCATCCCGTTGCTATTTCCAGGTATGGCATCACCGTTGCTGAAATAGGTGCAAGCAGACGCTTGATGTTGAGAAGCGACAAACTATTTCACTAGTGAATTGAAGAGTCGATTTCAGTTCATTTAAGCTTTTTTAAAATTATTACTAATAATGCTTGGTGGTGAAGGCGTATTCATTCAATCTATTTCATGTTCGTAAAACGATAAACATTTGTATCTGCTTGCAAATGGCATAAATGAATTGAGAAACTTAAAAAGAATTTTATTATTGGTGGTTTTTGGTTTTCTTTTTTTTAATTACTACTGCAGTTACCGATTTCACTAAATACCATTTTAAGCTACATAAAGAATATCTGAGGGTTTGAACATTTTAGCAAAACAAAAAGTAATATTATTATTTCCGATTTATGTTTGCAGATTCGACTAAACTAGGTATCATATGGAAATATACAGAGCGTTACTGGGTTTGTGGAGAGAACAAAGAAGTTGAGAAAATGGAATTTTTGCTCGTTTACCTCCTCCGACGTCTTCATTGACGGCGGCGCGTACGGCCCATTTCATAATGACACTCGGCTCGCGTTGCTGTACGTGGCCCATAATACAGACACGTGATGGCGACTCCGTAATGAAGCTTGGCGTATGTGATTTGTCAATAGCAGGCAGCTGTTAGACAACAAGCTCATATCTTGCCCACGTAACATGTGACACTGTCTCATTCCACGCGTGCCGATCAAGTAACTTTTTCCTCCAAGTCAAGGGGTGCTACCGAAACCTGTGTGTTTATTTCCCATTAACAACTGCCCGCAACTTCACTCGCTGGACTGTTTGAATACACATGACTGACTTAAACCAGAGTAATTAATAAAATTAGGGCCCACAGCTCCTGTAGTCCACTGAACGCGTTTTTGCATGAGGGAGTCAATAATAATTATAACTTGATTCCTTCGAATAATAGGATGCCGACAGTAACCCAAAAATCAAGATAAATATTTCGACTAAAAGTAAGTTACCTTTAAATGGATAATAGTTTTTGGACATTTTTACTTTAATTCCTTAGATTTTCGAAGTGTCAATAAAGTAAACTTACCTTATTCTACTCATGGAACCACGAGCTGTACATTAATCAAAACCTCATCAAAATTCAACCGGTTGAATTGCGATCAGCAAAATATTATCTTAAATGTATCAGTTTACCATGTCACATCAAAATAAATTACACCCCATTTTCCTGAAAGACTACTGTATACACACGAACCGAAACACCATCAAAATGCGACCAGTAGTTTCTACGTGAACCGCGTTCAACAAAAATTTGTGATAAATTTCTCATTTTTTCCAGGTCACTTGCATGTAAACCATATCCTATTGCACGCGGGACTACTAGCTGTAAATCAAACGAAATCTCGTCGAAATCAGACGAGTTGTTTTTGCGTGAGTCCTATTCAACAAAATTTGCAGACTCACAGACAGAAACAATTTTTTTTTAAAGAAAGTAGTTGATTTGTTCCCTGTAGCCTATTAAAATAAAATCATGCGGAACTATTTTTTTTTCAATCCTCAGATATACAGACTTTTCTCTGGTTAAATTCTTTTTGTAAGCTAAATAGTACTGACTGACCATTGCAGCTGTGGCAGCATGATGTTGGTCTATCACTGAAACCCTCATTTTCGGGAAGCGTGATTTCCGCAACTGTAGCTAGTCTTATTAACTATAATTTTTTTAATGTCGTTATTGTGCGTCTCAAAATTCTTGGCATGTGATTCTGAAGCTACCAAGTTTTTTACATTGATTTGGAATTATTGCACGTTAATAACATTAATACATGGGTGGTATTTCGCTGGTCCCTGGGCCCTGTTTAGTAAACAGTGCCCAGTTCAATGATATAAAACTAACCTAACAACTTTAAAAGACACTTAAACAGAGATCTGTATAGAGAGTATTTATTTTAGTTTGATTTCTGGTAAGTATGAAGTAAAAATGGCTACGAATTATTTCTTCTTTTTACTTTTCAGTTAAATAAGTTTACAAATTTCCTAGATTCACAACAAATAGTGAAATAATTATCTTCTATCTCTGCAATATTAAGTTTAAGTATTGAGGCAACAGGCCCTTGTGACTTAGTAAATACATAGAGTGGTCTAGTGGCTCTGTGGTTAAGGCGTCTGACTGAAGATCAAAAGGTCTCCGGTTCGAATCCTTGTCTCGGGGGGATTTACAACGGCCGTCAACCCAACCTTCACCTCGGCATAGCTGGTTGTGTAACGAGAAGTAGGCTACGCCAAAACGCTTCCATGTTGTGGATTCCACGTTAAACTGGAGGTCCCCAGTAGGTTATAGCGGCTATGGCAGGGGCGGAATGTGCAGCCAATAGAAACCCTTTCACCAGCTCATTAAGACAACTTATTATGTTGCGAAATACATTATTTTATTGTTAACATTCAATGCTGAAACTGCTTGTTTTATTTTTTTCATTTAACAGTGCTCATTCTGATTTTGGAGCAATGTATTAAGAAGAGATTCGATATTCTAATTTAGTATATGCATGGGTCCCAGTAGGATGATACATTCAAGTTTTCCTAACTATTCCCCTTGCTTGGTAGTTACGAAGAACTAATTTTTATATCGGATGGCTTTATTAAACATTAATAGGGGAGGAAACATTATAAATTAGTCTGCATGCTACATTAACAAATCGTTTTGGAATTATCCCACACTGCCTGCAAATAAGAATGGAAATTCTGAAATTTTACTGTTCACCAACATTGAGCTCAGTAGAGCTTGGGAGCGTGAAATGGGAAGGAATTCGGCCGTGTATTTCAGGAGGAACCATCCCTGTATTCGCATAGTGATTTCTCGAAACCATAAAAACTGAAATCAGGCTGATAGGACGGGCGATTGAAACCACGTCTTCCCTAATGTCGACAACCCACTCATCAGGCTCTGTTGCTGAGTGTGAGTGTGATCTAGCATGCCTCTAATATCGAGGACAATCAGGCCATGTCGACTCCTGTAGCTCACGGCATGTGGCTATCTCGTCGACATCGAGGTATTAGACGACTGAAACGACTGGAAGCAAAGAACCGGAAGGAATTCCGTCATATCATTTTAAAGGAACCATCACAGCATTTACTTGGAGTGACTTAGGGAAACCATGGAAAACCGAAATCTGGATGGCTGGACGAGGATTCGAACATGCGACCTCCCGAATGTGAGGTCAGGGCGTTACCGCTCAACCACCAAGCTCGTTACATCAGCGTAAATGGAATTACAGTTCAACGAAACTATTCTACAAAACTTGTATTTTACGAAGTAATCAGTCCTTGATATCCCTGTGTAGTAGTGACGGTATTGTGTAATGCAGTACGGCAGTCTGGATGAAGCCGACAGCTTGCGGCGACGGTGAGTGCGTGTCGCGGCCTGCGAAAGTGGACTAGGAGACTGCAAGACCGTTAGGGGCGACCAAAAGAGGGGGCGGCACGCACAATGACGGACGAGGCGACACACTGAAATGTAGACCGCTCCGCCCGGCGGCTTTGTCGCCGCGAATCGTGACGGCGGAAAACCGAGCGTCGAAACGAGTTGTAACGGCAGAGCCGTTTCTCTTGAGATAGGCGTCTCCGCGCGAATAGATGGGAGAAACTCGTCATTCACGGGGAGAGCCAGGGTTACCCACACAAACGCTGCAATTTACACAGTCACAATAGCGCCGGGTGAATTCTATCTCACCTGTTGCGGGAAAGTTCGACCTTAACACAACAACCAGAACCGGTGCTTTTTACATTGCTTTTCGCTTCTTTGATCGAATACATTAACTGGACCACACTGTAAACACGAATTAATGAAAGAAATACAGTTACCACTAGGTCTGTTAGTTTGTTTGACGAACCGTAAATTTCTACCGGATTGGTTATGAAACGTCATCGAAAATGGTGGGTGGCATTCGGGTGGACGCGAGTTAGAATCCTGATCAGAAAACACAGATTTTCCTTTATCGCATCAGGTGACTGCCAATGCTGCTTTGAAAGGCTTGTGTCGATTTTTTTCGAGTTTTATTTTTATCGATCCTATTCCACCTCTAGAAGAGAAGTAAAGTCTCATTTTAAAAAGTAATAACAAATTAATATAATACTCAAACACTAGAAACACATAAATGGCGAGAAGGCAGGATCACCTGTTGTTTTCAGAACCATTTAAGCTTTATAACAGTAAACTTTGTGAAAAAGTTTGGTTCCGAAGTGAAAACTAAGGAAGCTATCAATATTTGCTTGAAAAATCACAGCAAATAGCCTAAGGACCTGAGCATAAGAAGATCTCAGATACATACCGTCCCCACGTCATACAGCACACGCTGTCAGAGAGTGAATAACATTTACTCTGTGTAAATTGCGTTTAGAACTACTGATAGATTGCAAGTAAGCAACGAACCTTATCACGCGATGGGCCACTGTTTCATGGCTATGGTTGAATGGGGAAAATTGTGCAGCACTTGGGCGAATGATGAAATGCATCCTACTTTCCATCTCATAGACAGCAGAAAGCTTGTATTTCTTTAAGACACATAACAAGTACGCCATCCTTTATTCGGTTAGAACGTCATCAGCGACCAATAGTACATCAGCAGGGCGCGAAACATCAATTTAAAACGAGAAAAGAAAGCTAAATAAATATTATATGCAGAACTGTGTCGCCCAAAATCCATTTATTTAAAGCAAAAATTTATATGGAATTTATATTCTTCTTCTAGCGAAGTCCCATTCTTGGCATTACTGCGATTCGCTGTGCAGTAGTGTACCAAATATTAGTGGCAATTGAAACAAGAAGGTGGGATAAACATCAAGCGACAATAGAATGTTACCAACTACGAAAACAAAAATGTCTGAACTTAGAAAGAATAGTTCTATTCAACCGCTGTAAATGACGAAAAGTATTGCTCCCTGTTTAGTCATTTTCAATATGTGGCTTATTCCGCCCTATAATTGCTTTTGATTACATTATTTCTCCACGATGTGTTGATACAAGCTTATCCTTTAATAATATTAATAAAGCAGTTAGCCAGTAATCGGAAAAATGAATAAAACTTTTAATTTTTTGTTTTAGTCTTCGATTTTATCTAGTATTTTCTCAAAAAAGGGGACCAAAATGAAGGCTAGAAATAAAAAATCAAAACAAAGGCTGTATTTGTAAAATAAAAACTGGAAGGTCTCGCACTGGGGATTGCAGGTATGTATTTCCTCCCTCTAATTTAAACCAAATGCATTTTGTAGCCGTGCACCTTACTGTAGCAGGGCTGGTGGTATCAGAGAACAACACCGAGCTGTGAACCGAACAATAAGGAACACAGATGACAGATGGCAGTGTGAATAAAAGACCAGCAGATAACGCTGTATAGATGTCAATGAGTTGAGGGATCTATCGTATAGCATTTAAATAACAAAGCAGCAACTAAATACTGTAATTCTTTCAACTTCAGAAAGAGGTCGTTGTTCGCTGGAACAAGAGGTGATAAATCGCTGAAAAAATTTATCGCTCATGTCTTTGGAAACTTATACAGTCTTCTAACAAAAGGTCGAGATCTAATGCGTAGTAAAATACCTGAGAAATAAAATATGCCAGCGAAACAACAAGTTATCTTTACTGATAATAAAACTTATAATAAACCTGTAAGCAGGAAAATGGCAGAAAATTTGTAATTTTTTTAAAAATGATTTGGGTATACTATTAATTAGCTGCAGAGAAGGAATCATCTTTTGTTCTCTATATCTCTGTCCGTATGCATTTCTGCAAGTTGTGATGAACAGGATTTCTGCATAAACTAGTGATCAGATTTGATTGTGTTTCGTTTAATGTAGAGCCTGTATACTCGCAGATAAAATAGGGTATGTTTTATTTTTAATTGGCATAAAAAAGAAAATAAAAAACTGAAAAGGAAAAATTAACACAATTTTTCGATGAATGCGATACACGGAAATACTTTTGGTTGAATGTTAATTGGTATTCGATATAAGTATAGTTCTTTGTACCATGGGCCAAATGGGATTGGTTTCAGATTGTTATGACATTGTAAAGATGATTTTTAGCTAAACGCAATTCAGGCGAGTATTACTGGTCGGATTTTAATACAGTTTTGATAAATGGACAGCCCGTGATTCTGTTAGTAAACAGTAATATGCTTTATTCTGATGTCGTGTGGTAAAACTGATAAATTTAAGATAATTTTTCAATGAAAATTATTTACGCAAAAACAGCTTGTCGGTTTTTGATGGTGTTGCAGTTAACGTACTGTTCGTGGTTACGTAGATAAAATAGTATGAGTTTCAGTTTGATGAGATGTTGAAGAGCTGAGATGATTTTCATTTGAACACGAGTCACTCAAAAACTATTGGACGGTCTTTGATGAAGTTGTGATTAATGTAAATCCCGTGGTACCACGGGTATAATAATACATGTTTACTACTGATGTGACTGTGAAGCTAATAAATTTTACATATCATTTGTTTTCACTTATCGCATAACTACTGGTTTGATTTTAATTTTGATGGGGTATCGATTAATATACAGTCTGTGCTCCCATGAGTAGGAAAGGTAGATCCACTGATACTTCGGTGTGTGTTTTATATGTAGACTGAAATTGCGTAATTCCACGTATGACGCTGTACTGCATAGTGATTCATTCGGAATATTTTGGTGCCCATATAAAGCACAGGTGTGATGTGAATTGAGAATCAGAACTGTATTATTTGTTGAAAGCACCGTGTGATTTACCGGGAGAGCATCAGAGCGATTGAAGTGTTGGACCAGGGTGTCAGCCTCGCTAGCGACGGATGTTTGCTGACGCACAATGGCAGGAAACTGAGTGACAGCTAGGCGATACGAAGCAGCTGCTGAAGATGCACAATGGCTGTCATCTAGTTCACTCGTCGTGGCCAGCAATTCAGCGAACCACAGTAGTCCGGATGACGGCCTTCGCTTGATGACTCGTAAACCATAGATTTTAATAGTAACGTCACATTCTGAGAGCCTGTTTTGCAGAATTAAATTGGATTTTACGGCTAGATGTCTACGGGAAAAAAAAAATCGATATAGCCAGTAAGCTGATGAGAAGATTCTAATTGTGGCTCCAGAAGTCCACTTTGGTAACACTCATTGAGTTAAACAGTGGAAGTCAATCGTTACGACGAACATGTGGGTAATGTTTGATTAAAATGAAACCCAGATAGGATAGCAAATAGAATAGTTATGTGTAAGACATGAGAAAATAGAATTCAAAAGGCATCGAATAGTGAAACTGTGTTTGTTAAAAGAAGTTAAATGGAAATAAGTTTAAGGAAGCCAGCAAGAGTGTTGAAATACATTTCAAGCAAGAACGATAAAAGTTCAAGTTGTGCTGTTACACTAATAACAATAGTAATCCTTAATACCTTGGAAGACATTGTTGATCTATCAGTATGAAATAATGAATATTGTTTAATACCTTTGCTGACGAACCACCAAGTTGCTATCAAATTAATTATAGAATAACAAGAAATTCTTTAAAAAAGTTTTCCTTGCTAAGACTTCCATAATACATTTTTTTAAACAAGTTTTAGACTATAAAGTCAAACATTTTGGCTTTAACTACATAAACGTTTTTTCAAATGTGAAAGTCCAAGTAGTATAAAAGAACAAGTTATTCTTTGGTATAGATAAACGTAATGTGTACGTCCGTCACACTAACGTGACAGCGTTTGACATTTTCATAGAGTTTGAAAGCTTTCCACCAATTTCTTTCCATGATGAACGTCCAACTGAAAAGATGTAACTCCACACAACATTCGATTCAGTTTCTTGTTAATTGTGGTGATACAGACTTCCTCCATTCACTTGGCAATAAAAAGAGATAGTAGAGGCTTAATGAACGTTAATAATAGTGCATTATGAAACGGTATATTTATGGCACTGTAATGTGTAAATAATATTGTAGACAGTTAAACACTCTCATTTCACAAGTGGAAAAGCTTTAATTAAACTTTTTTAACAGCTGGTAGGAGATTGAACACTCGATCTAAGCCTAATGCGTACCCGGTACATACTGGCAACACTTCAGGAGAACTATAACAAACATTTGGTGTAATGTTTCTATGTTTGTTTCACCAGGAAGTAATGCGGTAAGTTTCTTTCCTTGTAATTAACAATGTTCAGTTGGTTTTTGTACGTTTCTTATGATGTGTAGCAAAATCAGAAAGTTCTCAACCGAACAAATATTTTTCATAGCACCGCTCACTAAGTTATGAAATAAAATTTCGAATTACGAATCTTTGACTGGAAGTGTGGATGTAAAACTTTATAGTGTGGTGGTGAATTGTGAAAGAATACAGGTGTGTATTTCTTGCATTCGGCTCGATTGTTTCAGATACGAGTGTAGGATCTTCTTATCAAAGAGGAATGTGAATATTGCTGAGCATAAACACAATCCATTTTATGTACTAAAAATCTACGGCGAACTGATAACGTAAGGGGAGCGATGCGCAGACGAAGCAAATACATCCTTACGGAGAAGAGCGGAGGACTCAGATAGTCTGCTCTATTCAATTTTGTTTGTTAAATATGTGATTTCATTTTCGAGGAATGGGAAAAGACAATTTTTTTTTCAGATTTTTGTAACTCTTCTATATTCACAGTTTAGAATGTATGTAAACGAAACTGTGGATTCTGGGACTGAGTTGCCCACCAAAGTTTCGCCGAGTACCTAGGTGGCGATACGGCGTCACGTGCTCGCGCTGGTGACCGCCGTTTGTGCTCCTTTGTCAGATAGTTCCTATAGCAGACACGAGTCCCCAGCTGCCCTTATCTGGCGGACACCTGTTGCTGTGACTCACTCGACTACCTGCAGAGCTCGCTCGCCCACGAGATGGCAAGGACCTGCTCGAGCATCAAGAACTGACTGCGTGGGCAATAAAAGAAAATTTGAAATATTTCGTCGCTTTGCTTCCATCTTACTAACTCTGCTGTTTTGAAATGGTTTAATACAATAGTACGTCTCTATCTACCCAAAATAATATCAATACGCTACTGCTGTCATATGGGTCGTAAATTGAGTGTTCCAACTCACTTGTAATTCTTAGCGCATTTTTAGTTCTCATTCGAGTTATTTGTTCAGGAGCGACGAAGACATTAATACAAAATTAAAGTGCCTTTTGATCCAGATAAACAACACAGAGTACCACTAGTAACGATCATGTGGCGTTGATACCCACACTCGGTTTAGTTCTTATATGTATTCTTCTGTTTGTTTTTACTATAATATTAATTAGAATGTTTAATAATCATGGGTTACGGCCCAGCATAGTTACTTAAAAATTTAGTTATTTAAGATCTTAGATCAAGTGGTAGGCAGACCTTTATTTCGTTTTGTTATGACCAGAGACTCGCGTAGCAGCAAGAAAGAAAGATTTGTTTGATATGGAAATACAATTAGATGAGTGACTGAAAAAACACATCTGAGTTATCAATGACGTGAATGATGTAATTTACGGTTAAATAAATGTTATCTGTGAAACAGAATTGCTTATTTTAATGCGAGGATTAAATATAATGTACAATAAGTATGGTTTTCATCTGTTCATGGAACAGATTATTTTCAGATTACGACGAGAAAAATGTTGAAATTAGATAATGCTTCTATTCTTTTGGGCTACCAGAACGCGTAATGGTTGCATGTATTCCACCAAGTATACCATTATACGTCTGTATTAAAAACTTCCGCTGCATAGCCTCTCGGACCCTTCCTAGTGTACCTAGTATTCTCGTCCTTATAATATCGACTATACGCAACACAGGTTAACATCCTGAATCCGAGATCAACTGAATGCATAGCACGGAACTTCGATAAATTAATAATTCTTAAGAGACGTTTAGAATAAAGTTGCGTGCAATATAAGGGAACCAAATAATAGTCAATATATATGGCAAGTACCTGTGACACAGATGAATGATTCATGAGGATCTACACAGATTTATGAATTTCAAGAAATTGCACTATATGTTCGTGAGGCAACGTTTTTTTCTTAAAAGAAAAAAAATAGTTTTATCTACAGCACCGTTTTAAACATGAGATATTGTTTCATCGCCGCCCAATCTACAGTCAGTGATTGTGACTTGAATAGACTGTTAGTAGTGACACTGTGTTCATAACTTCAGTATTCCTGATAAAATGTGCTACGAGACAGGCATCCAAGGAACTGAATAAGAGAGTGTAATTTCAAATGGGGGGATCGCAGCTGCGCGAGGTGCGAACTGCTTCTGGACTAGCAGGGTAGACGCGCCTTATCTGGGGCCACAGTGTCCAGCCTCACTGGCTTCTTGCGGGGGCGGTGTCCCCAAGTTGGCTCTTCGGAGAAGGCGACAATGCGACCTTAAGGTGGAAGTTTTAAATAATCTGTTGTGACCATTTTCCATAATCCTCTGTTTCATAGTATTCTAATATATTACGAGATGTTTATCGATAAACTGAAAAGTTTCTCTTTGTTAATGCAAATAAAACCAGAAAAGTACGTGCAGTTGGTCTCTGTAACGAGAAACAATTTACTATAAGAATGCTGTCCATAAAATATTAATGACACACACACATTATCATGACTTCGCTGGCTGGATATGAAAGGTGATGGTGCACAATTTCTAATTACCAGATTGTGCACCATAGACCTGGGTTAAATATCAAATCTCTCCGCATTAAGTATGGAATACGATACTGTTGATGATGCTTCTTCCGACAGATAGGGATCTTAAGCCTGGCGGCAAAGTGGATGTCTTTCGGAAGAGTAGGAGCCGGCACTGCGTTTCACCCTCTCCGTTCTGTCATCTCACATTCACAACACAAAAAACATTCCACACCGAAAACACACACCATTACAGTCATCCACACTTACAACAATGCTTGAAAACTTAGTCACACTGGGAAAGAACCCCAAATCATCTTCCCTCACATTGCCGTGGAGGCGTCAACATCCCCCATGATAACCGCCTACTATCGACACGGGCAATTCGTTCATAAGGGGGGCATCCTTAAATTACGTGAGGTGTTTTTCCGAATTTCCGGACCCCCCTCCCCCCTCTGGTGAGATCTGGCCGGACTTTCCCCCCTTTGGTGAGATCTGGTCCGTGAGAACCCCTCCCCCCTAGAAATTGCCCTCGAAATTTTTACAAAACCTCACGTGAGATTTCGCCGGACCCCCCTCCCATTTCACCTTACGTAATTTATGGATGCACCCTAAGAAAAACGTTGCAGTAGGTTTTAAGCGTTAAAATCGCGTAAAGAATATTTTATGAGTTATAACCCAAATCAAAAATAGAAATAACAGTTTTTTTTGCAGATATAGTGGTATTTATATCGAGATCACGAATTATTCAGATCAATTACTGCAGATTTATGGAATGCCTACAACATATTTTTCAGTAATTACCAATGTGAGCCAATTGTGAGACTACTCACTACGATCATGCCGAATTAAGCCGAAGACATTCAAGTCATCAGCTGGAACAGCCAGAAGACGTGGCTTCTCAGTTTAGTTACCAGCGCTACGGATTTTATGTCACAGGGTGGGTCGAACACGCTGCACCTGTTTTCGGGAGTGACAGAGGGTCCCTAAAAGTGGTGATGGAGTGTTCCGGGAACGGGACGTCGCGGGCTGCTGAATCACTCCTGCTAATAGTGCGTGCGTGTTTTCATCCCAAGCCGCTGCTAATGATCACCACGAACTTTGTCTTAGTCTGGATGAATTGTGGTAGACCGCGCTGCACATGCTTTTGGGAACCTTTATTGTCCATGCTGAGCTGAGCGAATCAGTCCATTGCAGCCTCGACTTTAACATAATTAATTAAAGACCCTTGGAAAGTAATGTAGCTATTCGGTTTTTTTGCTCATGCATGGGCTCGAATCTGTGCTCAAAATATTGATTGCAAACAAAGATGTGGATTAAATTTTAAATGTCAGAAATGAAACGAAAGTATTTACGGAACATATGATAGCTATCTTGAATATAGAGCGATATGGCACCGTTAAGGGGTCAATTGGAGATCGAAAGTCGCTGGTTCGAATCCCTGTTTCAGCTAACATTTTCAAAGTCCCTTCACCTCTTGCACAGCTTTCTGTGCAGTGTGAAGCACGCCAGAATGCTTTCGTGATTCGTAATGTTAAACTTTTGGTAGCCTATATCCGGTAGGATTACGGGTAGTTTAAGGCGTCTACGATAGGGGCGCATTGTGCAGGCACTACAAATTCTGTCCCCAGGTGATTATGACAACGAGCATTTACCTTTACCACGAATATATCACACTTGCATTCCTTCATGACACATTAGCTGGACATAACAAATAATAGAATGACAAGAACGGATTTTATGGAACATTCGATAGTTTCGTTGAATACTTCGCAGTTGTGTTCCTCCTCGGCACATTAGCTGGATATAACGACTAGCAAAGTTTATAGATTTGTACATTTTAGATGGATAATTTCGAAGAAACCATCTAAAAAAAACGTTTTAATTAAATGTAGGCTGTGTCTTCTGTAGGGTCGTATGTTTTTTATGCGTCACAGCAAATTTCTGCGGTGAAAGGTGAGCAGATCGGCGGGTCTATATATTTAAATAAATCTGTTTACATTTGCCAAATATTTATCTACATATATTAACTTTCGGGCGAGATAAATGTGAACCGAGGTCAGGTACAGATGTCATAATAACTGAGGAGGGATTACTTGATGTAGTTTTAGGAACATTTCTTTGTGTTACAGGATACACTTCCAAAGATAGCGTACCGTTAAATACTCGAATTTGCCGCCAATAACTTATTATAACAATTCCCTGAGAACAAATACTGTCTCTTAAATGCGTTTTTTGCTACATTTTCTAACCGATAACAGTTCATTGGAATGGCCCTTTACATTATATACAATGGCAGTCGTGATTAAAATGATTCCTCCCCCCCTCCCCAAATAAAAAGAGTTAAAAGCAACAGGGCAACAGAAAGTTATGGAAGCCAATCAAATTTTTTACTCTTCTGTTATGAACGCATACCAAGTAGAAGCAGAAATATTTACAAAACCAGGAAGTTTTCATTAGTGGAAGACTCTTGTTGAACTCGGAATTTATAGTTCTGGTGATGGCTGGAGACGGTTGTTGCTTATTTTGAAACAAGTTTGGACCATTAACGCGAGTTTTAATTCAACGCCGGTTGAGACTGCCAGTGATTACGTTGTTTTACGAGCCTTGTTATTGCTGGTTGTGCGCACCGCAGTTTTACAGTGCACTCAATAAGGGCGCTCAGTTAACGTCAGAGTGTCTCCGTGGTCGATTGATTTGTATTGCTCCTCCGCTGACTCTGGTAACAGAGACTGGTTGGCGAGGATACGCGTCCGGAAGCTTAACTGGGCAGCGCGAAGCACCTGACATTTAAACCAATACCTGCCGACCCCGGCAGCGTAGGGGTAGCGTGCTTGCTTCTAGTTGCAGGGGTCGCCGGTTCGAGTCCGGCCTAGGGCATGGGTGGTTTTAATTAAATGTTGTGTTCGTCTTGTGTCGTCCTTACACATGAGAGAAAATAATCATACTTATAAGGAATCTGTACATTGTAAGACAAACAAACACATTGAGCTGGCTGAACGGCTAACACGGCCGAATGCCATTTTAAAAAAAAAAAAAACCTGTCCCTCAACATTCCTGCCGCTGTCTAAAGACGCCGGTAAGTGAGCCTGCAGTCCACGTGGGGAAACGAGTGATGAATAACGGAAGAGTAGAGAGTGAATCAAACAATCCTTTCCGAAATAAACGTCAGATAAACATGAGTATCTGCTCCCTGTTCAACTACATTAAAGAGGACATTTTCACAGACGTCTTGACACAGAAGAATATTTCCTGACGAACTGTAACAGGCTTATAGATTTTAGGAGAAAAACAGAATACTGAAGATATCACTCAAACGTACACTAAAAACTTCACAGACAGGTTTAATCATATAACATAACCATGTTCAATGTTGGAGCAGAAAAAATCAACGAGTTCACAGGTATGGATCACTGACAGCATTACTCAAATTTGCATATTATTCCGGATTTTATGTGTGGGGAATATTCTACTAGTGATTTTTTTGTGATACGTAGAGCTACCAAGTCATTGAATGACAACTAAGTTTTTGGTGTTATTTTGACGAAGGTACAAAACCACATCCTGTCAGATGGCCTCCGGTCCAAGGAAATACGATACATGAAGGTCCCAAGCATCTTCAAGCTACCCCTATGGCTTCGGGGAAACATTCCGCTGCTTCCTGTAGAATTAACCTCATCTGTTTTAAAGTAAATTTGTGATTGCATTGAAGATACCGTTGATCGGTTAAATCCACTGATTGAAGCATTACACCCCATGCTCTATGGATTGCTATTATGAATCTAAGGCATAAGTAGCTTTAATGATATTTTTTATTCTCAAATAGCTGGCTGGTAGGTCAGTGGTGAAGGTGCTTCCATTCAAAAGTTTGGGGTCTGGTCTCGAGTTCAAATACTGTTGGGACCAGGAATTTTTAAGAGTTGTGTTTGATCATATGAACTATGCCAGGACATTTCGTGGTTCGTCTGTACGTCCCAGAGGAAAGGAACTGGCCATCCTGCATGTGACACAATGGCTTAGTGTGCCTCCTTCAGGAGAATCCAGCCAACCTTCGGGATGTGGACTAAGCTAGTTTCATTATATATATTCACATGTGAATATTACGTTAAACACAACTGTACCTTTTAAGAATCTCAGCTCTTCAGCTCAGTTAAAAATTAATAATAAAGATAGTAATAACTCATCAAGGCAGCCGACCCCAAATGTTGGAAAAAATGGCGGAGTGGAAGTAGAAGGATACGTTGCATGCTGTTTTTTTTTTAATTTTATTCAAACGATTTAGAGAGATAAGCGATTGTGTTGCAAATGTGCTACTCTCGTACCTATTTCACGGTGCTAGCAAAATTGTTTATGCTCTTTACCTAGTGACATATTAATAGTCTCTAACATAATCCACTTCAAAATCGAGCCCTCCAAAAACCCTATACATCTTGCGTTAAATTATCTCTGTCGGACATGAAACGAAATTATGCATTGCAAACACACGTTATACAAATAGTAAGAGCGACCACGTGTAGCGGGTAAGAGATTTAGCTGTCAAATGTCTAAAGGGTTCGTTGTACTTTATATAGACAGGGAACAGTTTAACCACGTCGTTAAGAGTAGGCCGTAAACTGGCGTGGCAGGACTTTTAGTGGAGCAATCCGCCTGGGTGACGCCAGTGTCATGTCGCTGAGGGCGCCCGCCGCAGCAGGTGGCGGGATCCGACCCCGCAAACGCAGTCTCACCTTCGGGAATTTCCCTCTTCCATTTTAGGACTACGTACTCAAATAGAGACTGATCTCTACTGATGTTGCTCCATTTATTATATACATGAAGTTCGCAAACGAAATCAGTTTCAGACTTCAAGATTTCACAGATTAAATCTTTCGCTGACTCAAAACCAAATTATTTATTTCAAATTTTGTAAAATTATATTCTGGGGGAAAGAAGAGTTTCCTTAGAAGTAAAGGCGGTTAAAAAATATTTCTTTCCCAACGTGCTGGGTACAGTCGTTTGGAGAACATCAAGAAGTGGATTAATATATTTCTGGAATTTTTTCACTAGAAAATAATGAGTTGGGCAACCGATAAATTTGTTAGATTTGTATCGTTTCTGTTACCAGGTCTATCAGAAAAACTCTATTCCCCAGGGACTTGTATTTGTCCTCAATATCGACCATATGCTTTATTCAAACCAGAAATGCTAAAAGCACATGATCTATAAGTGTCTCAAACTTTTGAGTGGAACAATATAAAGTTTATTTTGAGGATACTTTGGAATATACAGGGTTATTAAAAAATCAGATTTTGTATTTTTATTTCTCACAAGCTACAAAAAAAATATAGAAATACGTGCTGCACGTCACTGGATAGAGGAAGGTTAGAAGTTAGTATCCCCTTCCCTGGTTGTGAGCTCCATTCGCTGCGCCAACGTCGCTGTTGTCTGTTATCTGGAAATTACAACACCACGTGAGTAGTGTTTTGTATGCTACAATATGCAAAAAGTGAATCCACTGTTGATACACATCGTGCATTCCGTCGTAAGTTCAAAGTCACCTCGTCATAAAAAAAGATGAGTACATATGCAAAGGGAAAAGCACTGGTTGTCGTCGAACGTCAAACGAATATATAGAGCATGTCAGAAATGTTTTCGAATGTATAGCCTACAACAAAACTTTGAACCTTTCTCTAGGCGATGTGTGGCTCCTATCTGTATCTTTCATAGTTTGCGAGAAATAAAAATGCAGAATCTGCTACTTGTTTATGTATAACACTGTACTGATATTGTTTGGTAGTAAGTGCTCTTAATTCAGAGTGTATTGCATTCTAATGTACGTATAACAAACCATTATTGGATCTGAGGGATAATATAAGCAGCGCAGACGACTACTTGGCGCAGCGTTGAAAATCCCAGGAGTGGAAATTTGTTTTTTAACCTGAAAATGTATCAAGCATCGATTCTTATAAGGAACGGTTGCCATCTACTGGTTGCGACTTATGTGTTTAGCTTATTAGAGTATGAAACTCTTATTGTACGAGAGCTGAGTCCAATTTTTTCAGTTTTAATCAGACGTTTTGTTAAAAAAATAAACATTCTTTTAAAAAAGTAATTTTTTGTTTAAACCATCTTCTTCACCGAAAAGAAATAGTAGTTGTTGACTCATGATTTTGCAGATTTCAAATTTAAATATTATTTTTGGTGTAGCTAGTAATAAAAGGAACATTTAAAAGTTAGTAACATTTCCTAAAACGCTGGAAGACGTGCGGGAAACGGTGCACGATGTTATTTGACTGGAACGTATAAGTGGCGCCGAAGTTCAACCAGGCTTACTACAAAGTATTTATATCACGTAGCTCATTAAATGAAACGTGAAACTCGATAATTTGTGAAAACTTTAAGGACAACTTCATGAGCAAACGTTTTCAAAAATAAACATCTGCGATTGGATTAAACGCTTTTTGAGATGACAGACTAAGCATAAAAAATGAATTGTATCCTCCACGTGGGAACCTCTGTAGCCAATATATATATGTGTGGTGTGTGTGTGTGTGTGTGTGTGTGTGTGTGTGTGTGTGTGTGTGTGTGTAGTGGAAAACATATTTTACCGGACTTTTGGTGTTAAGATTTTTAAAAAGTTTGAGGCGGCATTAAAAAATTAACTAAGTATGTAATTAAGTTTCTGCATTAATATGTCTGTGGCCTCGACTTAAGAGGTCTTGTCATGAAAACCGTTATGTAAGCCTGAGAAGATTTTGAAAGCTTATTGCTCAGTGACCACAAGCGATAACTCCGAGGCTAAGTTGTGGTTTGATGGCGCCATAAACAACCCCCGCTCTCCTCGGGTCCTGACACTTGGATTTCATGTGCCCACGTCGGTTCAGATCTTTACGGAACGGATGCGTTACCCGATCTTCGCGCGGCTACTGCTATATATAGTCTTCGTCCTTTGTTTTCAGGCTGCATGTTACATTAAATGTTCTGGAAAGAGGTCATTACAACTTCAGAATGTCACATCTTATAATCCACTTTAGTAAAATGCGTCACGTCTGAAGACTGGACGGGTACTCCATAGCTTGAAATCCATCGGCGAGTCCGACGAATGTCCAAAGTGATACTTTGTTCGCCACAGCAGCGTTGCTGGGCTAGCCAGAAACTTCAACTAAATAACTACATTTAATATTATTTGCACTTGTATTGTTAAAAGGAAATGAGTGCGATGGCAGCTGAAAGGCCGTTGTCTAAGTAACTGCACAAAAATACTAATGGACAAAATAAAAATTATGATTCGAGGCAAGGATTAAAACATTACAGTGCGACGTTTGTTAAACTTCACACGTTGCTTTTTGCTTATTTACGACGAGTAGACGTAGCAATTCAGAGTATCCTCTGTAACAGTTATTAGAACCAGGTAACCATATAACCTAAGAATTTTTTGACAGAAGGTGAGAAACAGAGAATTTTATTCAAAAAATCAAAGAAAGTTTACACGAAACGTAAGTAATCACTAAATATATCCCTGAAATAAATTATAATTATTTGTTTTTGAAATTAAACATTACTTATAAGCTTTTTCACATCAGTAAAAGTTTTTTTTTTAAATAATAGTTATTTGAATTTAATTTAATTGCGATGTGGCCGGAGGCAATTTTCCTCAAAGTCGATGCGACTACCATTACTCGACCTAGAAACTAGCGCCATATGCAAAGATACACTCTGTTACTTTATCATAAAAAAAAATAATAATAAATTGAATTTTTACATCCCTCTTATTCTGTCCCTAACGTTATGGATGGATAACTAATCTTACGAACATTATTCATCTCGCCTAAGTTTATTACTTTTTATTATCTCACATACTAATCCATTCGAAAATGAGTTCGAAATACGCTCTTATAAAGCGGTAATAATAATAATAATTCCAATAGTAGTAGAGGAGGTATAGAAAATTAAAATGCTGCCTCGTTCATTAACTGGTTCATAGTGATGGGGAATTCACAATATTTAGATTTAGCATTCACGTTAACCAGCCTCCAATCACAATTTGCTCATAAACTTGCAGGTTTTCTCCCCAATTTTCCAAGACACTACACGTATATGCCCAGAAATTCCTTCTTGCAGGCGATGTAGCGTTAATTTGTAGCTCTTTGTGAGTAATTCTATTCGCACCTTTCATTGCAAGTCTCCCTCAAACTAATAATTCGTCATGAGGCTATCAGATTGGTATAGATCTCTTTACGAACACCACGAAATATATTCGACTTTAGACCTTAGACCTAGTCAATGTCAAAGTCATTAAGAACAAAATTAACGTCTGTACTGTAATAAGACACTAGCCGTGAGGTTCAGTCAGTAGAACGAACATTCAAAACCTGATGAAGGCAAGTTGAACATATGGAGCGATTCCTAGTACCCTCTCGGCCTAACGTTAAGCTAGCTTCTTTCCCTCTTTGGCTGGAGTTCATAGGAGCTACAGCATTATACTGATGGCACTATTCCAGGAACTGAAATATGTATCTCTACCTCCACAAACACACGCGACTCTCTTTGCCGTAGCTGAGTTCATTACTTTTTGGGTTTTAGAGTGAACGGAGTCCTATTACTAACGCTACGCTGGCTGTCCATTGGTCTGTCACAGATATCTAGCGCCTAAACGGAATATTTTGGAGACTTCAAACTAGCACCATACTATGTGTTTTGTGGGTCAAAAATCAATAATTTCCCGGGGTGCTTCCTTCAAAAAGGTCATGGCCGTATTCCTACCCGTTCCTTGTACCCAGTCCCATCCCGCCTCTAATGACATCGACGTCGACGAGGCGTACAGCCATGAGAAAAAAAATTTAATTGCAAATTATAAGAAATGAAAAGGCACAAAATTTAAGAGGGTTGCAATTTTTTTTTTTTTTTTTTTTGTATAATTCATCGTATGATGTACTTGTTAGGTAGAGAGCCGAATTTCTTTTAGTTTTTTGCCAGGAAAATATTGATGTAAACAAACATCAAAGTCATAAAATTTGTATCATTTTTTGTATCCAGGTATACCTAAAATATTCAGTTACCTTGGAACTTTAAATTAGACCATACCCTGTAATTAATCAAACACAACCCGAAGGAGGCATACTAATCCATTGTGCCAGAGGAAGGACGGCCAGTTCCTTTCCTGTAGGAACTACAGTTTAACGCGGAATCCGAACCATGAATATTAGAAAAACGTCCATCAAATGTAGTTCTAAACTTGATAGTCAAAATTCAGTTTTTATTTTGATATTAATTTAGCAAATACTAATTTATTGAAAGTGTTATTACTTCCTTGTGTTTTGCATCTAAATGGGTTGAATAAATACTACCTATAATAGATTTTATAGAAATTTAGTAATACACTAAAAGCACAGAAATGGTCGCGTTTCATCGTAGGAGACGTGTAACGGAGTCCTTTACATAACCTTTATATAACAATACGTCACGAACTGATTTTGGGACCCGCCGACTTCCGTGAGAAATAACATCCATTTTTGCGGAGAACCCTAATAGCTTGAGGTTTGACTGTCGCTTGGCCATTTTTTTTTTTACTAAAATATGGAAAAACTCTCAAATTTATTGAGTATAACGTAAGGTACAGTACATATTGTTGTAATACAAAGTATTCCAGACGCATCGGCAACCGAGACTTACGTCAGAACCATGTATGGTGACAGTAAAATTTTATGTAAGCTTTTCATAATACAATATTTTATTTTATAATTTGTTTAGCTGTATTTAATGATAACATTTAGTTTTCGGAACAAAATTTTGGTTTGAGCATTTTCGCAGAGTATTTCAAATTATAAGTAATGCTTACAGTTGATAAATTGCTTGTAAGACAGTGTTTATTTATCTTATGGCCATACCAGACAATCAACAAAAAAATTATATAGAATTGTTTCACACTAATAAAATGTAACATTAAAATATAGTAAAAATTCAAAATCGCCATAAGTGCAGCCAGTGTTAAGATTCATGAAGCGAAGTTCACAGCTGCTGTACTCAGTTAGCAAACGAACTGCATTGAGGTGTAGCAATACAGTTATTACAGAACGTTTTTTTGCTATTGTAAAAGAGAAAGACTGAGTGTGCCTGATTGCGGCGAACAGCATAACATTACACGCGTGGAAGTAATAGCAAAAAACCACAGTATGAAAGCCTTCCTTCTCATTGTTCTATTCTATGGTACTGTTAGACAAGGAAAAATAATTTTTTCTTTGAACCACACCCTATACAGGACATTACAGTTCAGGGGATATAAAGAAGTTGTATATTAATATATAATGGAGTACTGATCTGGTTGAAGAAATATGTACTCGTGTCTTTCGAATAGCGTTAATACTTTTTTTTCTAAATTCAATGAATGCCACTGCTTGATAAGTACAGGCAACACAACACGATAATGAACATAGCATTTAGTATAGTAATTGAATACCGTAATTATCACTGAAGTCCAGTTTATGTTTTGCTTTTTTTTTTGTAGTGTATTACACAAAATTCACACACTTTTACTCCTGAGGAAAATCCACGTCGATACGATCTCGACTTGTGGGCACATTCAGAATCAGCCCACCATTACTTTGAATTCTCTGCAGAATATGAAGCTCGTAAATAAGTCATGTTGCTCTTGTTGCTTGCGTGTGTCGTGATTTCATTGCCCGGAGAGATCCCGACCACATATTGGCATCACCATCGATCATATTGCGCAGAGGATCCGTCAAGTCTACGTGAAACGAAAATTAGCTATTTAAAGAGCTGAAACATTACTTCGCTGCCAATGTGTTACAGTGTGCTCTTCGGTCGTGTCTGCATTTGTGAAGATGTATTCACATTACTAAGTAGAGGTGAGTATCCCAATAGAAATGTACTAGATACCATCAACACTGCGCGTCCCAATCTGAACTGTTGGGGAGATGGAGTTAAGGTTTTACTACACTAACTGAATGAGATACATTGTCCTGCCCAATTAGATGGTAATGGTTTTGTGGCATTAATGTAGCTGAAATTGTGGTATGGAGTATTTTCACATTCGGTTATTTGTCATAGTCGTGGATAATTGAAATCTAATCGAAACTGTGATGTCACATATTCATGATCAAGGAGACTATTACTGAATGTGTGTACCGGTAGTTTCGTGAAAGAGTGTGAGGTGGCTTACTGTGCATTGGCTGTCCATGTAAAAAAGAGCATCTGGAAATAATCGATTTTTTTATGTTAAGGACGGCCTTTATGGATGATGAAAATCAATATACAAGTAACAGTAACGGAAACATTTAAAAAGAAATCAGTGCTTGAGGAAAATAGTGTAAGTCATAAAGTGAATGGTAAGGGAAGTAAACAGGAACATGAGAGAAAAAAAGTTGGAAGCATTCAGTATAAAAATGTTCTAAAGCAAGCAAGTACCCTACTACATTCGTTGCTTACAAATTACCGGATGCGGAAGGTAATACACAACATTAGGAGAAAGCCATAAGAAGGTGGTAATATCTGCTGATGATTTCTACTGGTCTGAAGAGAATACGAGATACGAATGTAAGAACTGTGGGATATCTGTGACCGAGTATAAATTTCTTTAGAGGAAATAGTAAATTCGTAACATTATAAGATGAGAATAGGCTTAAGACAGCAGGAAAACAAACAGTTTTTTTTTTTTTTTTTTTTTTTTTTTTTTATACTTCAGTTACTAAAATAAGAATGAGTGAAGGACATTAAGGAAACAGGATGGAAATAAATGAGAGAGTAAAATGTCTGAAATATTGTCAAAAAATATGGATGAATTATCTTTAGGACATATTTTGTGCCGTTCTCAATCTATCATTCTAAAACTTAGTTACCATTAAGAGCCACAAAAGTACAGTACAGATAGTTGAAATGAATTTTCTGAGGAATAAATAAATAATATAATAAACAGAATACATAAACCAAAAATAGGTGGGGTTGTGTTGAAGTTAATTGAATCACAGCCCAATATATATATAAAAAAATCTAGACTATAATGTATTAGCAAAAACCAAGAAAAATGATAGGCTTAAAACCAAAGTGGTCTACAGGTTTACTAGCGACAAATGGCGCAAAGAAGTTAAGAATGTGAACTGGAATATAGGATTGAAACAACGTTTATGAACGGATTAAAAACGTTGGAGATGTATATGTTACAATCATACTGACGACTAGTTGAAACTATCTGAAATAATAGTAATTCAGATAAAGAAATTGTGGAATATCTTGAGCAGATGTTTTCAATGTCCCAACGTATGCGTCGCATGGGAATTTGAGTTTGTTTAGCTTGGTACGCGTGGCGACCCCGTCCCACATTCATCTCGCGGCAGCGGCCTTGCCCGTCAAGACAGCGGTCACCTGTTGCATAAGGCGACGAGTGGAGACTTCTCGTCCACAGGTGGACCAGCACAGATTTTAGAACTTAGGTGGTCTAAAATTTCTTGGAAGTAATTTTTCTTTCTTTTTTTACTATTCTTATGCTATTTTGTTTCCTTTATATTTTTTCCATTAGGATATCGTGTTATGTAAAATATATTAATTTCTCCGAAAAGGTTTGTAAGAATCACAGGTATTTCTTATCCAATATTTAGCCCTCATTCTTTTTTAATTAGTATAATTCGTCAGTGACCGGGCGTTTTAGCTTAGTCATAATTACATCAGCACAAAACATTGTACTCAGGCACGTAATGTTTTCTTTTCATATATATATATATATATATATAAGCGTTGATTTCATTTACGCTTCAGAGCAGAACCGTATTTAGGTTTATATGTGAGCTGATAATCATTCTGCGAGCACCTAAGATCACAGAAAATTCTTTACCTGCGAGTAGTATTTTTAACATACAATAGAAATGAAGACAATCGAAGATGTTACTGATTGATAAAAATAAGTAAGACCCTAGGGACGAAGCATTCTGAAACACACGTTGTGTAATTTTCTGATAATTGTCTTCATAGAACGTATTCTAAGCGGTCTTCTTTTTATGCCTTACTATTGGCAGCATTGCGTTTTGTTCTACTGTGTTGGACCGCTCAGACGTCGTCCATTGACCCCACTGGTTCTACCGCCGATACCCACTCATACACACACAAATTCCTTTACATACCTTTACTTCAAATTCTGTTTGGGATGGTAGCTGGTGCCAACAACTACCTAAGTAATTGTACTAAGAATATCACTGAATAAAATTACTTCGCTATGGAATCTGGAGACTAGCTTCCCGGGAGAGGAAGTACAGCGTTGATCCGCGCCTGTTGCTATAGCTGAGGTTCGGGGCTCAACACAAACAAAAATTTACATCCTTTTTACACCATCGACACTAGAGAACCAAAAAATTCTCTAAGAGTGTAAGGAGAACGAATGTGATGTGAAGAATCCTGAGCCTAGATATTCTTTTTATTTTCTAATCTGTAAAGATAACTAAATTTACAAAATGTCGTAAGAAACTTATGGCAGTAGAGTGATAACCACTGGAATTTTGTGGAGTTAACATTTCAGTTTTCTTATTTGGATCTACAATAGAGGTGGAGAACAAGTGTTACCTCCATCCAGCAGTTGATAGAAATTTATCTTTCTCCATTGAACACGCACTCATCCATCCTCCACGTGCAGATAACAACAGTATTAAACAAGAGGTGGACTATTCGTCCTTACAGTAAAACTGTCACGTTACTGGCTGAGTACGCTCCATAAGCGAGGATCCAGCCAACCGTAAATGCCCTCTAAATGAAGCAAAAGACCAACTTCATGTCTTGATCAAACGATATAGAAGTAAGTTTCGTTTTGTTCGCTTGATATCTCATTGACTTTATAGTGGTTTCTTCTCTTGTTTGGTTTTCAGTAGTAACCCTTATTACGAGAAATGCGGACCTGCTTTATTTCTAACATTGGTTCCTCTCCGTCAGCAGTATAAATTGAGTTTGGGGAGAGAAATCCTAGAAAAGTTCAAATCGGATTCTGTTAGCACTTTTTAATTGATAATTCGCTTCACTTTTTTATTTGCAGAGCATAAAGCATCGTTGAATTTAATTACACGCAGACACACACACACTCACACACCAAGGACAACACGTATCTTCACATTTTAGCTACTCATGAACATCGATATTTGCCGAATACTGTCCGTACAAGTTTATTGTGTCCCGAATACAATATTCTCGCTTACGAGGCTTCTTCCGTCCTCGCCATCTTACTTCTCAGTTGCTCATTCTTGACTTAAAATATACACCACCACTGGAGTGTACCAGCTTAATACTAACACAATTGCTAACAGAAAAATATAAAAATGCTGACAAAATGGAGGAGACTATACCGTTTCTTTACAATTTCAACCTCTTCAACCTGCAAGACAGACATTATAATTGATCTTCGATGTAGCTTATACCCACTATACAAATTGGGAAAAAATAAATATACTGCTTTCTCCAACTGAATAGTTCTATTCACGTTTTGAAAGCTATTTTACGAACTGCCGAAATGTGTTCAAGCTTTTTGTATTCCCTTCTTCGATCACGATTTAATAGCAGTAATCGGCTATTGTGGAGAGGTGAAACTACTTAACGGTACAGTAAGTTGAAAAGTCTTTTTCGGATGATCGTAGGAATTCGGAATTAGGATTTAAATAAATAGTGTCTACTAGAGTCTGCATGCGAATATAAAATAAAATGTTATTAATACAGTAAACAATACATGAATCTCTTCTTTTGTAAGTTCTGTGTAATTAAAATACTGTTTGGGCAGCGATAGTTGTTTCGTTCGGTTAGCGCTAAATGCAACAGAACTGAGAATTTAAAAATGTTTAACTTACTATTATTATCTGATAGGTTGATAAAAGAGCTCAGACAATTTACTCCCTATTTTAAGAAGGAACAAGGACCTCTTAAGGGCATCATCTTTCATCAGAGACATAGAAATCGCGATGAGTGCAGACGCGTGATTTTCCACTACTGAATCCTTCTACGATTCCATTAGTATAGTCGTTCTCACATCCTGAGCGAATATGAATTCAGCTTCTCTTTTTAAAAATTACTCCTGCGATCTCAAATCGGTACTGACTAATCGGGACAACTGTATCCGACTGAACATGGTTTTAATATCCCTCACCTTTCTCCAGCTGTAACTTTGTGCATCTTAGCTGTTATCCTCAAGTCGGGTTCATCCTCGTATAGGACTTAAACATATA
>JARYHS010013630.1:323885471-324042558 GCA_031002005.1 Vandiemenella viatica | reverse complement strand
CTTCTTAGACGTAAGTCTACCATTTCTGCAAATTTTTCTCTTGTGCTAGATTGTTTCAGTTTATTCACTTCCAGTCTGTTCTGCTTATGCTGCTTCCTTATTCGCTTGAATTTCAGCCTGCACTTCATTACTATCAAATTATGGTCCGAGTCTATGTCTGCTCCTGGGTACGCTTTACAGTCTAGTACTTGATTCCTGAATCTCTGTTTGACCATGATATAATCTAGCTGATATCTGCCTGTATCCCCAGGCCGTTTCCAGATGTATATTCTTCTTGCATGGTTCTTAAACAGTGTGTTCGCCACAACTAGCTTATATCTTTCACAAAATTCTAGCAACCTGCTTCCTCGCTCATTTTTTTCTCCTAGACCAAAACTTCCTACAGTATTCCCCTCTTTTCCTTCTCCCACTATTGCATTCCAATCACCCATGATTATTAGATTTTCCTCCCCTTTCAAATATTGGATTAATTCTTCAATTTCAGCGTATATTTTTTCTATTTCTTCGTCATCTTCCCGTGACGTTGGCATATATACTTGTACTAATGTGGTTGGGACGGGCTTAGTTTCTAACCTCATCAAAATAATCCTATCACTAAATTGTTCATAATAACTAACCCGTTTCCCTACTTTCTTGTTCATTACAAATCCTACACCAGTGACTCCATTGACAGCTTGTGTGCTAATTATCCTGTGTTCCCCAGACCAGAAATCCTGTGCGTCCTTCCATTTAATCTCACTAATCCCAACAACATCTAACTTAAGTTGTTCCATCTCCCTTTTTGAGTTTTCTAATCTACCTGCCCTATTCAGACTTCTAGCATTCCACGCTCCGACTCGTAGAATGTTTCTATCCATTCTGATGACTCCTCCCTGAGAAGTCCCCACCCAGAGATCCGATTGGGGGACTATTTTACCTCGAATATTTTACCCAGGAAGAAGCCATCATGATATATGTAATTTAAGAGGATTACATGTCCTCGGGATACCCTTAGGGTCTTTAATGCAGTGGTTTCCCGTTGCCTTCTGCATCCCCATGCCGTTGATCATTTATTATTCATCCGCCTTTAGGGCCGTTTCCAACCCCAAGGGCAAGAGGGTGCCCTGAACCGCTCCCCGCTCTTCCGCCCTCCTTTCGGAGGCCGTTGGCAAGCAGTGGGTGACTCCTTATACCGGGAATCTTTCAGTCGCCAGAGCCTCGTCCGTAGAAACAGGGTGCACCACTTGAAGGAGAGGTTGACATTTGGTTGGAAAAGACTAGTATAGTCTCTCCCATACCCTTACACCCCTTGAGAATGTTAATGATGCAAATAAACCTGATGTAAATAAATTGTGTATATAACCTTACTGAGAGTATCATTTGGGAGTACTATCACTCACATGACAAGAATCTTACCCACAGATTATATGTACCTTTCGGGAAGTGGCAGAGTAAAAGCAAAAAGATTTGCCCATCCACCACATACTGAATGACATGAACAAAATACTGAAGGAATATTTTGGACTGAATATAAATCAAAGCAAGACAAAAATGATGAATGTAGCAGAAATGATATCAATACAACTAAATTAAATATAAAAATAGGATCGGATGCAAGAGGAGAAGTAAGTGAATTCTGCTACTTGGGAAGCAAAATTACAACCAATAGCCAAGCAGGAATGATGTTAAAAGCAGAATAACATTAGCAAAAAGAGCCTTTTATTTTCAAACATTGATCTAGCAATTAGAAAGAACTTTTTAATACTATATCTGTGGAGTGAAAAATGGACTTGAGGAATACCAGAAAGATAGAAAATTTAAGCATTTGGAATGTGGTGCTACAGAAGAATGCTGAAAATTAAGTGGACAGACTACCAAATACAGATCTTAGAACTGTTGTAGCAAATGTGGAAGACATAGAGAAAGATTTTTGAGGAAGATTGTATTATAATTGTGAGGGGGACCATGAAATAGCCTAGATAAGTACCTCAATAATTCAGTGGAGGAAGACATTGCCCACATTTCCAGGAACACATGTCAGACCAATGTGGGATTTGTGGATTTGTTTGAGCGTTATGATAAACCCTGGATGTGACATAACATTAGGTGTACAAATGCAAAGGGTTCTCTGGCAGCCAGCAAATTTGCACATTTTTTTGTAGATGTGGCCTGCATTGGCAGGGACAGTTATACTCGCCATGGACTCCATCTGAATTTCATAGGTAAAAGGAAGCTTTCGCTTCTTATTGCTGTCATAAGTGGTGTTAAATCGCAGCCTTTTTTAGGGTAAATAAAATGGATGTATTAAGATGTATAAAATAAATTAATGTCCCTGATGATCAAAACTATTGAAATTAGACATTCCAACTGACATACCAGTATGTACTAATAAAGTAAACAATTCAAAGCCATTGATCAAAGTGTTCAGACCACTATTCTCCATCAAAATATAAGAGGAATATATAGTAAATTGATGACATTACCTTATGCCAAACTCCAGAAATTTTAATGTAGATGTTTTGTGCATATCTGAACATCATTTGTCTGACACAGGAATAACCCAGCTGTCCATCCCAAATTATAAACTAAGCTCTCATTTCTGTAGATGCAAAATGGAGAAAGGGGGAGTTGTCATTTTTGTTAAAAATTATATTCAGTGCAATAGTGTATGTGTAAATAAGTATTGTATAGAACAAAACTTTGAATGCTGTGTTACAAAACTGGAATATGGTAAGGAAGAGCTCATAGTAATAGCAATTTACAGGTCCCCTTCAGGAAATTTTAGACTTTTTATCTCAGTTAGAGTCTTTACTACTATGTTTCACAAATAACAAACAAATAGTTTTATGTGGAGATTTTAATGTTGATTTTCTTAATCACAGCAATGAGAGGCTAAGTATGGAAACCTTGATGTTGTCTTTTAACTTAATGGCACTAGTAAATTTCCCTACAAGAATACAAAATAATAGCAGGAATGCAATTGATAATTTTTTATGGATATTTCTCAGTACAGTAGTTCCAACATACTCCCAGTAATAAATGGTATCTCAGATCATGATGCCCAGCTGTTATGTTTCAAGTTCGGAAACACTGTTAAACAGATAAAGGAAAGCTGGGTATATAGAAGAAATATTAATGAAAACAATATAAAACATTTAATAGATTCCTTAAATAATGAACACTGGTCAGAAGTGTACATTGCATGGGGTGTTAATGCAAAATTTGATTCCTTTCTTAATATATTTCAAACACTTTTCGAAGGAAGTTTCATAAAAAGGAAAGTTGTTAACACTCCAAACAGTGAATTGGGTAAGGGATAGATAACAAATGGTATTAGAGTATCTAGTAAAACAAAAAGGGACCTTAACTTAAAAGTAAGAGAATTGGATAACTATACACTGAAAGCTCATTATAAACTTTATTCTAAAATACTAAGAAATGTAATAAGAAAGGCCGAGGACAGGTATATATCAGAGAAAATAGAAAGTTCAGGCAATAAGATGAAAACTATATGGAATATAATAAAAACAGAAACAAGAAAATCTGTAAATCACTCTAAAGACATAAAAATAGAACAAAATGGATCTGTGCATAGTGAAGTAGGGGAAGTTTGTGAAATATTTGACAAACATTTTACTTCAGTTGTAGAGAAATTAGGCATAGAAAAGCAATCCCCATATAATGTCCTAAGGTTTCTTCAGACTGCTTTCCGAAATAGATTTGTGGAGATGCAATTGCTACTAGTAACAGTCTCAGAAATAAATAAACTCATGAAACAATTAAAACCTAAAAATTCTTCCACTATGACACTGTTTCAAGCATGAGGGCAGATTGGAAAGTATCGCACAGTAATTCTTTCCCCAAAAAGTTTAATATGAAGCACAACCAAACAAATCACAAATTAGCTTACATCTTTGATCTACTTTTCTACATAGTCACCAATTTTCTCAGCACATTTCTCCCATCGTGGTACAAGTTTCAATATGCCCTCTTCATAGAAGTCTGTTTGTTGGGAGTGTAGCCAACTGTGGACTGCTGATTTGACTTCCGCATCTTTTGAAAATTGTTGGCTGGCCAGGAATTTCTTCATGGGACCAAACAGATGAAAGTCAGACGGTGCCAGGTCCGGACTGTATGGTGCATGCTGGAGAGACTCCTACCCTAAACTGGTGAGTTTCTCACAAACAGGATCAGGAACATGGGGACGTGCATTTTCATGAAGAAGTTTGACATCGTTAGCATTAATGTTGCGGCGTTTGTGACGAAGATCACGACGCAACTTAACCAACATGTTCATGTAGGCTGCAGCATTCACAGTGGTTCTGTGTTCAGCAAAGTCCACCAATAACACACCAAACATGTCCCAAAACACTGTCACAAGCACTTTCTTAGCCGATTTGGCCACTTTGAATTTTTTTCGTACTGGGGAACAGCATGTTTCCACTCCATAGAGGCCTGCTTGGTTTTGGGCATGTAGTGGTACGCCCACGACTCATCACCAGTGACGATTACTTTCAGAAAGTCATGCCCTTCTGTGGCATAGCGTGTTAAGTGATCCAAGCTTGTCATCATTCGCTGGCCCCTCTGGTTGTGTGTCAGGTTCTTAGGCACCCAGCGAGCACTAACTTTACGGTATTTCAACGTGTCATGAACAATGTCATACACTGCACCGTAGGAAATTTTGAACATCTGCGATAAGGTTTGCAGGTGCACATGCCGGTCCTTCAAGATTGCTGCCTCAATGGCACGGACATTCTGCAGAGTTGAAATTGTTACCGGCCGCCCTGAGTGTGGCGAATCACTAAGGTACACGCGGCCCTCTTGGAAGAATGCGCGCCACCTGGAGACATTGCTACAGTCCAGACAGTCATCCCCATACACGCCACGCATGTCCCTGTGAATTTCACTCGGTGAATGCCCTTTGGCCCACAAATATCGAACTAAACTTCATTGCTCTTCACACGTGGATGACAGTTACATGCGCGCCATGTTTGTTTCAGTAGTTCATGCTTCTCTCGCTAGAGCTGCATGTGAAAACAAAATATCTGCAAACTTCAAACTATACAGTCGTGAAATTTCAACATTCCAGCTGCAATATCGGGGGAAAAAAATTATTGTGTGTTACTTTCCGATCTGCCCTCATAAATTACTGAAAAGATGTTCAAATTGTATCAATCATGTACTTGCCCACATTTGTAATGAATCCTTAATGCAAGGTGTGTTTCCAAATAGACTGAAATATGCAGTTGTAAAACCGTTGTTTAAAAAAGGAGAAGCAACATGTGCAGATAACTATCGTCCTATTTCATTACTTTCTGGAGTCTCAAAGATTTTTGAAAAAATCATGTACTATAGTGTAATAAAACATGTTACACAATACGCAGTAATATCCTCACTAATTCACAATTTGGGTTCCAAGAAGGATCATCCAAAGAAATGGCTATATATTCATTTTTAAAGAACATATTTGAGAAACTGAATAATAAAATGAGCCCTGTAGAAATATTTTGTGATCTTGCAAAAGCATTTATCTGTGTAAACTATGAATTACTTTTGAAAAAAAATGAATTATATGGTATTTATGGAACTGCAGGTAAATGGTTCAAATCATACATGGAAAGTCAAATGCAAAAAATTTCCATTTTTGATTTTGAAATAAGTAAAGTTGCCTCATCAGACTGGGAGAAAATAAAACATGGAATCCACAAGGCTTTGTCCTAGGACCCCTCCTCTGTTTGTTATACATCAATGACCTTCCTGGAAACTTATCTGACAAAGTTAAAAGTGTTTTATTTGTAGATGAAACTAACCTGACTGTGAGAAAAACACCAAACAGTAACCTAGGATTTAATGTAAATGAAGTATTTAGTGGAGAAGCACATTATATTAGGCTTAAAACAAAAAATTATGCACAGCCAGATTTACAAGTAAGCTATTAAAATTACACAATCTTATAAACAAAGAGTATAAAATTCCTTGCTATTGAAATAGACGAGAAACTCAATTGGCATGAACATATCACTTCACTACTGGAGAAGTTGAGTAATGCCACCTTTGCAATATTAACACTTTCTTTAACAGCAGATCTAGGATTAACGAAACAGGTGTACTCCTCATATTTCCATTCGGTGATGTCATATGGCATAATTTTTTTTTGGGGAAACTCTTCACAAAGCATGAAAGTTTTCATAGTACAGAAAAGAGCTATTACGATGCTGTGTAGTGTAAAACCAAGAACTTCTAGCAGACAACTTTTTAAAAAACTCTATATTCTTACATTGTATATATTTGATGATTGTAATTGTGTAACTGTATGTTTCTGATACGAAATAATAATAAGTATATATATTCTCTCATGTGCCTTGCCAAAGAACATTTTAACCTGTCATTTTAACCCGTTGACATCTAATTCACAGGTACACAATTTCAATACAAGAAACAGAAATAACTTGCACAAAACATAAACATCTCTGTCATAAGAGGAGTTAATTATTCTGGTATACATCTGTTTAATAAACTTCCCAAGAGTATAAAACAGGTTGCAGATAATAAAGATATATTTAAAGACAAACTGAGAAATTATAACATTGGCAACTCCTTCTACTCCAGTCAAGAATTTGAACAAAATAATTAATTGTATTCAATATGACCTTCTTCAAAACTCAGTTGTAAAAATTAATGTATATTTTTATTCTCTTTATTTGTCTTTTTAACATATGATTGTTTTCAGGGCGTATACTGGCGATGAGGCATGGAAAGATATTGAAGTAGTTATGAAAGGTAGTGCATGGAAGCGAAAAGATGACCATGACCACAAGTTGGCACTCGATTTCAGGCACAAGGGTGTGGGAAGATTTTCTTTTTTAGGTAAGGGTGTCAGGGATTGGAATGAGTTACCAAGGGAAATGATGAATAACTTCCCGAAAATGTTAAAATTTGTAGACGGCAAATGTAGGTGGGTGCAGGATAGGGGGAAGTTGGGTGTGTAGGGAAATTGCCACCGGAGTGTGTGCTCCATTGTAATTAAATTATGACTCATATTGTATGTATTGTACAGTGACGTTTCACATCCCAGAGGTCCTCCTCAGCAGGGATCCCTGAAACAAGATTGATAAATAAATAAATAAAGTACAAAATGAACGAGTTTTGGAAATGATGGGCGAGGAAAGAAGTTTGTGGAAGAAGCTTACAGAAAGAAGAGACAGGCTGGTAGGTCATATTTTGAGATATGCTGGATTGGTTAATTTGTTTGTTGAGGGAACAGTCGAAGGTAGAACTATAGAGGAAGACAGATCAGAATATATTAAGGAGATAATTGAGGACATGGTTTTTAAGGGATATGTAGATATGAAGAGTTAAGCACAAGATAGGATGTGATATTATTGATGATTTGTGAAGTAGTTATAATTTAAAGAATTCAGTTCTTTCGATTCAAACAGTTTTAGTGTATTGTATATTATTTTAATCCACTACGGATTACATCGATACTGGATAATCTCTGAAGATGCAGGTCCTTTTAGGCAATGATAATCACAAGCACCCGATCTATGCTTCTACGCTGATAGCTACCATCTCTTGAGTATTTATTTCCATAGCAACCTATGTCGTCTTGCTTTTCTCTAAGAGTATATATTATTAATTTTCATCCCTGCTCAAGGAGCTAAATATTATGTTCTTCTTCTTCTTCTTCTTCTTCTTCTTCTTCTTTTTTAATAAATATTTCCGCTATGTCACAAGGAAGGGATGGAGGATTACATCAAACCAATCAAAAATTGATGACAGGAAAGAAAAAAGAAGGAGTCTGGTAGAAGAGTGGAGACTGTGGACAGACATTCAAGGAAATGTTGGGTATATTTTACAAATGAAGTACAAAGGGTTGGAGGTGCTAATCCAAGAGCTGAATAATTCAGTGGGCATTTCATATGATGTGGCCAGGGTTGGCAGTCTTGTGTATCTTAGGTAGGTGGTACAAGGTGGGAGTACAGGATTCTGTGGAGTAAGGAGGAACAAGGATTTGGATGAGAGAACTTGTAAGGAGCCCTGGAGGTCAAGGAAAGTGGACAAACTGAAGTAGTTGCATTTGTAGGATGTGGATGGTACACACTAATGTTGGAGAGCTGTCTAAAACAATCAGTTCCATATTCACTGTGGTACATGATGTAAGCTAACGTAGAATTTCAAAAATTGCATAATGAAATTTGTTTACAGTATAGTGGGCTCAGGTGAACCACACGATACCACAGTCTTAGAATCATTCTTGGAGGTAATTCAGGAAATAAATCAAACTAAATGTTTAATTGAGGCAAAAAATCAAGTTTAAATAGTAAATTCAAATTCTAAATAGCTGTAGAAGGAAACAACATAACTTCTGCATATGCAGTATTTGGTTTTGATATAATTTCACTAAAGTCAATATTTTCTTCACTTTGAGAGATATTCAGGATAATAAACAGTCAAAACATAATAAAATCTTGTAGCGAGAAAGCATACTAAAAACTTTGAGTACTTTAAGAGCTAAAAGCCCACATGGAAAATTTAACACGTAATTACACACTTTAAATTCAAAAGTCGTATTCTGGAAATATATAGGGGTGTAAGGGTTTGGGAGAGACTATACTAGTCTTTTCCAACCAAATGTCAACCTCTCCTTCACGTGGTGCACCCTGTTTGCACGGACGAGGCTCTGGCGACTGAAAGATTCCCGGTATAAGGAGTCACCCACTGCTTGCCAACGGCCTCCGAAAGGAGGGCGGAAGAGCGGGGAGCGGTTCAGGGCACCCTCTTGCCCTTGGGGTTGGAAACGGCCCTAAAGGCGGATGAATAATAAATGATCAACGGCATGGGGATGCAGAAGGCAACGGGAAACCACTGCATTAAAGACCCTAAGGGTATCCCGAGGACATGTAATCCTCTTAAATTACATATATCATGATGGCTTCTTCCTGGGTAAAATATTCGAGGTAAAATAGTCCCCCAATCGGATCTCTGGGTGGGGACTTCTCAGGGAGGAGTCATCAGAATGGATAGAAACATTCTACGAGTCGGAGCGTGGAATGCTAGAAGTCTGAATAGGGCAGGTAGATTAGAAAACTCAAAAAGGGAGATGGAACAACTTAAGTTAGATGTTGTTGGGATTAGTGAGATTAAATGGAAGGACGCACAGGATTTCTGGTCTGGGGAACACAGGATAATTAGCACACAAGCTGTCAATGGAGTCACTGGTGTAGGATTTGTAATGAACAAGAAAGTAGGGAAACGGGTTAGTTATTATGAACAATTTAGTGATAGGATTATTTTGATGAGGTTAGAAACTAAGCCCGTCCCAACCACATTAGTACAAGTATATATGCCAACGTCACGGGAAGATGACGAAGAAATAGAAAAAATATACGCTGAAATTGAAGAATTAATCCAATATTTGAAAGGGGAGGAAAATCTAATAATCATGGGTGATTGGAATGCAATAGTGGGAGAAGGAAAAGAGGGGAATACTGTAGGAAGTTTTGGTCTAGGAGAAAGAAATGAGCGAGGAAGCAGGTTGCTAGAATTTTGTGAAAGATATAAGCTAGTAGTGGCGAACACACTGTTTAAGAACCATGCAAGAAGAATATACATCTGGAAACGTCCTGGGGATACAGGCAGATATCAGCTAGATTATATCATGGTCAAACAGAGATTCAGGAATCAAGTACTAGACTGTAAAGCGTACCCAGGAGCAGACATAGACTCGGACCATAATTTGATAGTAATGAAGTGCAGGCTGAAATTCAAGCGAATAAGGAAGCAGCATAAGCAGAACAGACTGGAAGTGAATAAACTGAAACAATCTAGCACAAGAGAAAAATTTGCAGAAATGGTAGACTTACGTCTAAGAAGTAACTTTGAAAGGAGCTCAACCGAGGACGAATGGAATGCATTAAAGACCGAAATAATGAAAGCTGGCAAAGAAACCTTACGCTTTAGGGAACAAGCTGCCCGATAAACCTTGGATCACAGAAGAAATTTTGCAGCTGATCGATCAGAGGAGAAGGTACAAAAATGCTCAGGATGAAGCAGGAAAAGAGCAGTACAGGCAATTTAGAAATCAAATAAATAGGAAATGCAAAATAGCAAAAGAAAAATGGCTACAAGAAAAGTGTGAAGAAGTAGAAAAGGAAATGGTTGCAGGAAAAGTAGATGTTGCATATAGAAAGATCAAACAGAATTTTGGAGAAATGAAGAAAAGAGGTATGAACATTAAAGCTGCCGATGGGAAACCTCTTTTAAGGTCAGAAGATAGAGCTAACAGATGGAAGGAATACACTGAGAAACTGTATGTTGGGGACGACTTGAACAATAGTGTATTGGAAAAGGAAGGCGATGTCGACATAGATGACTTAGGAGATCCTGTTTTGAGGACAGAATTTAATAAAGCTCTGAATGACTTGAAAGCAAATAAGGCAGTTGGAATTGATGAGATCCCTGTAGAACTTCTTAAATCTCTAGGAGAGGAAGGAATCGAAAGATTATTCAAGCTGATATCAAAAAGTTATGAAACAGGAGAAATTCCAACTGATTTTAATAAAAATATCATCTTCACACTTCCGAAGAAAGCACAAGCTGACAAATATGAGAATTATCGCACAATTAGTCTAACATCACATGCTTCAAAATTACTGACCAGAATAATATACAGAAGGATGGAAAGGGTAGTAGAAGAGATAGTAGGTGAAGATCAGTTTGGGTTTAGGAAAAATCGCGGTACAAGGGAAGCAATTCTGTCTTTAAGATTAATACTTGAAGGGCGGATCAAGAAAAACAAAGATACTTTTATGGCATTTGTTGATTTAGAAAAAGCTTTTGATAATGTTAGGTGGGACAAGATGTTCAAAATTTTAAAGAAGTCAGGTCTAAAGTATCGAGATAGAAGAATCCTCTATAAACTATATAAGAATCAAGTGGCTGTGATAAAAGTAGAGAATCACAAGAGACATGCATCAGTTAAAAAGGGTGTGAGACAAGGTTGTAGTCTATCCCCGTTAATATTCAACTTGTATGTAGAAGAAGCAATGAAGAAAGTCAAAGAAAAATTTCCATGTGGCATAAGTTTTCAGGGAGAAAAAATCAGTATGCTACGATTTGCTGACGACATTGTCTTATTAGCAGAGAGGGCTGAGGATATTGAGAAGTTATTGAATGGCATGAACAAAATACTGAAGGAAGATTTTGGACTGAATATAAATCAAAGTAAAACAAAAGTGATGAAATGTAGCAGAAATGACACCAATACTAGCAGATTAAATATAAAAATAGGATCTGATGCAATAGGAGAAGTGAGTGAGTTCTGTTACTTGGGAAGCAAAATTACAACCGATGGCCGAAGCAGGAATGATGTTAAAAGCAGAATAGCACTAGCAAAAAGAGCCTTCATGAAAAAGAGAAACCTTTTAGTTTCAAATATTGATCTAGGAATTAGAAAGAACTTTTCAAAAGTCTATGTGTGGAGCACAGCACTTTACGGTAGCGAAACATGGACTTTAGGAATACCGGAAAGAAAGAAACTTGAAGCATTTGAAATGTGGTGCTACAGAAGAATGCTGAAAATTAGGTGGACAGACAAAGTAAGAAATGAACGAGTTTTGGAAATGATGGGTGAGAAAAGAAGTTTATGGAAGAAGCTTACAGGAAGAAGAGACAGGCTGGTAGGTCATATTTTGAGACATGCTGGATTGGTTAATTTGTTAGTGGAGGGAACAGTTGAAGGTAAGAACTGCAGAGGTAGACAGAGACTTAGAATATATGAAGCAGATAATTGAGGACGTGGATTGTAAGGGGTATGTAGAAATGAAGAGGTTAGCACAGGATAGGAAGGGATGGAGGATTGCATCAAACCAGTCTAAAGACTGACGACAGCAAAAAAAAAAAAAAACAAAAAAAAACACCAGTAATCGGAAAATTGAATAAAACTTTTAATTTTTTGTTTTAGTCTTCGATTTTATCTAGTATTTTCTCAAAAAAATGGGACCAAAATGAAGACTAGAAATAAGAAATCAAAACAAAGGCTGCATTTATATATATACGAGGGTCAGTCAAAAAGTAATGCCTCCTATTTTTTTTCTACTTAAAAAAATTAAGTTAAGTGAAAAATTTGAATTTGGCGCCATTCCTCAAACCTTCTTCTGCAATCCACTGCCGTAGTAACTTTCTGTGTCAACAGGTGGCAGCACAGCAGAAGTTTGTAAGATGGCCGACATCGATGCTCGTTTGAGACAGCGTTGTGTAATTGAATTCTTGACTGCAGAAGGTGAAACGCCCATACGCATTCATGAAAGACTGAAGAAGGTGTATGGCGTTGTGACAGTGGATGTCAGCACTGTTAGACGATGGGTTCGTCGTTGTAAGGAAGCTGAAGGGCAAACACCGTTGACTGACGAAAAGCGGAGCGGCAGGCCGGTGAGTGCAGTGACTCCACACAACATTCAGCAAGTTGATGACATCATTCGTGGTGACCGTCGGGTGACTGCAGATGAAGTGTGTCGCATTATTTCTCTTAGTAAAGGCAGTGTGATCACGATTATTAAACAATTGGGGTACTCAAAAGTTTGTGCATGGTGGGTTCCAAGAATGTTAACCGATCAGAATAAAGAGGCAAGGAAAACAATAGCCTCCCAACACTTGCAGCGCTTCTGTTTGGAGGGAGATGAGTTTCTGAAAAAAATTGTGACCGGGGACGAAACATGGGTGCATTTTTTTGAACCCGAATCAAAGAGGCAGTCAATGGAGTGGCGTCACACAAGCTCGCCGAGGAAGAAAAAATTCAAAACTGTGCGATCGGCAGGGAAAGTTATGGCAACAGTTTTCTGGGATACAGAGGGTGTGATTCTGGTTGATTTTTTGGAGCAGGGATGCACAATAAATTCTGTTCAATACGTCACAACCCTCAAAAAACTTAAAGCACGTCTTCAGCGAGTTCGCCCAACAAAATCAATGGCAGATGTTCTTCTTTTGCATGACAATGCAAGACCACACACCAGTCGTCACACCTCTGACGAGATTGTCAAAATTGGATGGGAAGTTTTGCTTCATCCCCCATACAGCCCTGACCTGGCACCATCAGACTTCCATCTGTTCGGGCCACTAAAAGAAGCTCATCGTGGGATTCATTTTGAAGATGAGGAGGCCGTCAAAACATCCGTGCGTCAATGGCTTACGAAGCAGAGCTGTGATTTTTACCGTGCTGGGATACATGCCCTTGTTCAAAGATGGACCAAAACTGTAGAGATGGGCGGAGATTACATTGAAAAATGACAAAATGATCCTCAATGTTGTGGTTTTCAACCTATGTAATTGCATTTAAATTTCCTGACAATTAAACGTAGAAAAAAAAATAGGAGGCATTACTTTTTGACTGACCCTCGTATATTAAAAAAAAAAAAAAAAAAAAAAAAAAAAAAAAAAAAAAAAAAAAAAACTGAAAGGTCTCGCACTGGGGATTGCAGGTATGTATTTCCTCCCTCTAATTTAAACCAAATGCATTTTGTAGCCGTGCGCCTTACTGTAAAGCAGGGCTGGTGGTATCAGAGAACAACACCGAGCTGTGAACCGAACAATAAGGAACACAGATGACAGATGGCAGTGTGAATAAAAGACCAGCAGATAACGCTGTGTAGATGCCAATGAGTTAAGGGATCTATCGCATAGCATTTAAATAACAAAGCAGCAACTAAATACTGTAATACTTTCAACTTCAGAAAGAGGTCGTTGTTCGCTGGAACAAGAGGTGATAAATCGCTGAAAAAATTTATCGCTCATGTCTTTGGAAACTTATACAGTCTTCTAACAAAAGGTCGAGATCTAATGCGTAGTAAAATACCTGAGAAATAAAATATGCGAGTGAAACAACAAGTTATCTTTACTGATAATAAAACTTGTAATAAACCTGTAAGCAGGAAAATGGCAGAAAATTTGTAATTTTTTTTGAATTATTTGGGTATACTATTAATTAGCTACAGAGAAGGAATCATCTTTTGTTCTCTATATCTCTGTCCGTATGCATTTCTGCAAGTTGTGATGAACAGGATTTCTGCATAAACTAGTGATAAAACTTTGATTGTGTTTCGTTTAATGTAGAGCCTGTATACTCGCAGATAAAATAGGGTATGTTTTATTTTTAATTGGCATAAAAAAGAAAAGAAAAAAATGAAAAGGAAAAATTGGAACAATTTTTCGATGAATGCGATACACGGAAATACTTTTTGTTGTATGTTAATGGGTATTCGATTTAAGTATAGTTCTTTGTACCATGGGCAAAATGGGATTGGTTTCAGATTGTTATGAGTTTATGACATTGTAAAGATGATTTTTAGCTAAACGCAATTCAGGCGAGTATTACTGGTCGGATTTTTAATACAGTTTTGATAAATGGACAGCCCGTGATTCTGTTGGTAAACAGTAATATGCTTTATTCTGATGTGGTGTGGTATAACTGATAAATTTAAGATAATTTTTCAATGAAAATTATTTATTCAAAAACAGCTTGTCGGTTTTTGATGGTGTTGCAGTTAACGTACAGTGGTTACGTAGATAAAATAGTGTGAGTTTCAGTTTGATGATTTGTTGAAGAGCTGAGATGATTTTCATTTGAACACGAGTCACTCAAAAACTATTGGCCGGTCTTTTATGAAGTTGTGATTAATGTAAATCCCGTGGAACCACGGGTAAAATAAGACATGTTTACTACTGATGTGACTGTGAAGCTAATAAATTTTACATATCAATTGTTTTCACTTATCGCATAACTACTGGTTTGATTTTAATTTTGTTGGGGTATCGATTAATATACAGTCTGTGCTCCCATGAGTAGGAAAGGTTAGATCCACTGATACTTCGGTGTGTGTTTTATATGTAGACTGAAATTGCGTAATTCCAGGTATGACGCTGTACTGCATAGTGATTCATTCGGAATATTTTGGTGCCCGTATAAAGCACAGGTGTGATGTGAATTAAGAAGCAGAACTGTATTATTTATTGAAAGCAAGTATAACTCACCGTGTGATTTACCGGGAGAGCATCAGAGCGATTGAAGTGTTGGACCAGGGTGTCAGCCTCGCTAGCGACGGATGTTCGCTGACGCACAATGGCAGGAAACTGAGTGACAGCTAGGCGATACGAAGCAGCTGCTGAAGATGCACAATGGCTGTCTTCCAGTTCACTCGTCGCGGCCAGCAATTCAGCGAACCACAGTAGTCCGGATGACGGCCTTCGCTTGATGACTCGTAAACCATAGATTTTAATAGTGACGTCACTTTCTGAGAGCCTGTTTTGCAGAATTAAATTGGATTTTACGGCTAGATGACTACGAAAAAAATTCGGTATAGCCAGTAAGCTGATGAGAAGATTCGGATTGTGGCTCCGGAAGTCCACTTTGGTAACACTCGTTGAGTTAAACAGTGGAAGACAATCGTTACGACGAATACGTAGATAATGTTTGATTAAAATGATAACCCAGACAGGATAGCAAACAGAATAGTTACGTGTCAGACATGAGAAAATAGAATTCAAAAGGCATCGAATAGTGAAACTGTGTTTGTTAAAAGAAGTTAAATGGAAATAAGTTTAAGGAAGCCAGCAAGAGTGTCGAAACACATTCAAGAACGATAAAAATTCAAGTTGTGCTGTTACACTAATAACAGTAGTAATCCTTAATATCTTGGAAGACATTGTTGATCTATCAGTATGAAATAATGAATATTGTTTAATACCTTTGCTGACCAACCACCAAGTTGCTACAAATTAATTATAGAATAACAAGAAATTCTTTAAAAAAGTTTTCCTTGCCAAGACTTCCATAATACATTTTTTTAAAGCAAGTTTTAGACTATAAAGTCAAACATTTTGGCTTTAACTACATAAACGTTTTTTCAAATGTCAAAGTCCAAGTAGCATAAAAGAACAGGTTATTCTTTGGTATAGATAAACGTGATGTGTACGTCCGTCAACTAATGTGACAGCGTTTGACATTTTCCTAGAGTTTGAAAGCTTTCCACCTATTTCTTTCCATGATGAACGTCCAACTGAAAAGATGTAACTCCACACAACATTCGATTCAGTTTCTTGTTAATTGTGGTGATACATACTTCCTCCATTCACTTGGTAATAAAAAAGATATTAGAGGCTTAATGAACGTTAATAATAGTGCATTATGAAACGGTATATTTATGGCACTGCAAAGTGTAAATAATATTGTAGACAGTTAAACACTCTCATTTCGCAAGTGGCAAAGCTGTAATTAAACTTTTTTAACAGCTGGTAGGAGATTGAACACTCGATCCAAGCTCCTAATGCGTACCCGGTACATACTGGCAACACTTCAGGAGAACTATAACAAACATTTGGTGTAATGTTTGTTTCACTCAGGAAGTAATTAGCAATGTGGTAAGTTTCTTTCCTTGTAATTAACAATATTCAGTTGATTTTCTGTACGTTTCTTATGATGTGTAGCAAAATTAGAAAGTTCTCAACCGAACAAATATTTTTCATAACACCGCTCACTAAGTTATGAAATAAAATTTCGAATTACGAATCTTTGACTGGAAGTGTGGATGTAAAAATTTGATAGTGTGGTAGGTGAATTGTGAAAGAATACAGGCGTGTATTTCTTGCATTCGGCTCGATTGTTTCAGATACGAGTGTAGGATCTTCTTATCAAAGAGGAATGTGAATATTACTGAGCAAACACAATCCATTTTATGTACTAAAAATCTACGGCGAACTGATAACGTAAAGGGAGCGAAGCGCAGAGGAAGCAAATACATCCTTACGGAGGACTCAGATAGTCTGCTCTTTTCAAGTTTTGTTTGTTAAATATGTGATTTCATTTTCGAGGAATGGGAAAAGAGAATTTTTTTTTCAAATTTTTGTAACTCTTCTATATTCACAGTTTAGAATGTATGTAAACGAAACTCTGGATTCTAGGACTGAGTACCTAGGCAGCGGTATGGCGTCACGTGCTCGCGCTGGTGACCGCCGTTTGTGCTCCTTTGTCAGATAGTTCCTATAGCAGACACGAGTCCCCAGCTGCCCTTATCTGGTGGACACCTGTTGCTGTGACTCACTCGACTACCTGCAGAGCTCGCTCGCCCACGAGATGGCAAGGACCTACTCGAGCATCAAGAACTGACTGCGTGGGCAATAAAACAAAATTTGAAACATTTCGTCGCTTTGCTTCCATCTTACTAACTCTGTTATTAGTGGTTGTTTTGAAATGGTTTAGTACAGTAGTACGTCTCTATCTCCCCAAAATAAGATTAATACGCTACTGCTGTCATATGGGTCGTAAATTGAGTGTTCCAGCTCACTTGTAATTCTCATCGAATTTTTAGTTCTCATTCGAGTTATTTGTTCAGCAGCGACGAAGACATTAATACAAAATTAAAGTGCCTTTTAATCGAGATAAACAACAGCAGAGTAGCACTAGTAACGATCATGTGACGTTGATGCCCACACTCGGTTTAATTCATATATGTATTTTTCTGTTTGTTTTTACTATAATATTAATTACTACGTTTAATAATCTTGGGTTACGGCTCAGCATAGTTACTTAAAAATTTAGTTATTTAAGATCATAGATCAAGTGGTTATTAAATAAAAAATGTGACGCTAGGCACACCTTTGTTTCGTTTTGTTATGACCAGAGACTCTCACTGTAGTAAGAAAGAATTTGTTTGATATGTAAATATAATTAGATGAGTGACTGAAAAAACACATCTGGGTTATGAATGACGTGAATGATATAATTTACGGTTAAATAAATGTTAACTGTGAAACAGAATTGCTTATTTTAATGCGAGGATTAAATATAATCTACAATAAGTATGGTTTTTATCTGTGCAGGGAACATATTATTTTCAGATTTCGACGAGAAAAATGTTGAAATTAGATAATGCTATATTTAGTTCTTTTGGGAACGCGTAATGGTTGCATGTATTCCACCAAGGATACCATTATACTTCTGTATTAAAAACTTCCGCTGCTTAGCCTCTCGGACCCTTCCTAGTGTACCTAGTATTCTCGTCCTTATAATATCGACTATACGCAACAAAGGTTAACATCCTGAATCCGAGATCAACTGAATGCATAGCACGGAACTTCGTAATTAAATTAATAATTCTTAAGAGATGTTTAGAATAAAGTTGCGTGCAATATAAGGGGACCAAATAATAGTCCATATGTATGGCAAGTACCTGTGACACAGATGAATGATTCATGAGGATCTACACATATTTATGAATTTCAAGAAATTATACTATATGTACGCGAGGCAATGTACTTTTCTTCAAGGAAAAAAAATAAGTTTTATCTACAGCACTATTTTAAACATGAGATATTGTTTGATCGCCGCCCAATCTACAGTCAGTGATTGTGACTTGAATAGACTGTTAGTAGTGACACTGTGTTCATAACTTCAGTATTCCTGATAAAATGTGCTACGAGGCAGGCATCCAAGGAACTGAATAAGAGAGTGTAATTTCAAGTGGGGGGTGCCAGCTGCGCGAGGTGCGAACTGCTTCTGGACTAGCAGGGTAGACCCACCTTATCTGGGGCCACAGTGTTCAGCCTCGCTGACTTCTTGCGGGGGCGGTGTCCCCAAGTACTAGCCACCATCCAACATTCATCTGTAGTGGCTCTTCGGAGAAGGCGACAATGCGACCTTAAGGTGGAAGTTTTAAATAATCTGTTGTGACCATTTTCCATAATCCTCTGTTTCATAGTATTCTAATATATTACGAGATGTTTATCGATAAACTGAAAAGTTTCTCTTTGTTAATGCAAATAAAAACCAGAAAAGTACGTGCAGTTGGTCTCTGTAACGAGAAACAATTTACAATAAGAATGCTGTCCATAAAATATTAATGACACACACACATTATCAGGACTTCGCTGGCTGGATATGAAAGGTGATGGTGCTCAATTTCTAATTACCAGATTGTGCACCATAGACCTGGGTTAAATATCAAATCTCTCCGCATTGAGTATGGAATACTATACTGTTGATGATGCTTCTTCCGACAAATAGGGATGTTAAGCCTGGCGGAAAAGTGGATGTCTTCCGGAAGAGTAGGGGCCGCACTGCGTTTCACCCTCTCCGTTCTTTCATCTCACATTCACAACACAAAAAACACTCCACACCGAAAACACACACCATTACAGTCATCCACACTGACAACAATGCTTGAAAACTTAGTCACACTGGAAAAGAACCCCAAATCATCTTTCCAGACATTGCCGTGGAGGCGGCAACATCCCCCATGATAACCGTCTACTATCGACACGATCAATTCGTTCATAAGGGGGCATCCATAAATTACGTGAGGTGTTTTTCCGGATTTCCGGACCCCCCCCCCTGCCCCCTCTGGTGAGATTTCGTGAGATCTGGCCGGACCGTCCCCCCTCTGGTGAGAGCTGGTCCGTGAGAACCCCCCCCCCTAGAAATTGGCGTCGAAATTTTTACAAAACCTCATGTGAGATTTCTGTAGACCCCTCCCCCCCCCTGGGGAGATTTGGTGAGATTTCGCCGACCCCCCCCCCCCATTTCACCTCACGTAATTTACAGATGCCCCCTAATAAAAACGTTGCAGTGGATTTTAAGCGTTAAAATCGCGTAAAGAATATTTTATGAGTTATAACCCAAATCAAAAATACAAATAACGTTTTTTTTTTTCTGATATAGTGGTATTTATGTCGAGATCACGAATTATTCAGATCAATTGCTGCAGATTTATGGAATGCCTACAACACATTTTTCAGTAATTACCAATGTGAGCCAATTGTGAGACTACTCAGTACGATCATGCCGAATTAAGCCGAAGACATTCAAGTCATCAGCTGTAACAGCTACAAGACGTGGCTTCTCAGTATAGTTACCAGCGCTTCGGATTTTATGTCACAGGGTGGGTCGAACACTCTGCACCTGTTTTCGGGAGTGACAGAGGGTCCCTAAAAGTGGTGATGGAGTGTTCCGGGAACGGGACGTCGCGGGCTGCTGAATCACTCCTGCTAATAGTGCGTGCGTGTTCTCATCCCAAGCCGCTGCTAATGATCACCACGAACTTTGTCTTAGTCTGGATGAATTGTGGTAGACCACGCTTCACATGCTTTTGGGAACATTTATTGTCCATGTTGAAGTGAGCGAATCAGTCCATTGTAGCCTCAACTTCAACATAATTAATGAAAGAGCCATTAATGTAGCTATTCGGTTATTTTGCTCATGAATGGGCTCGAATCTGTGCTCAAAATATTGATTGCAAGCAAAGATGTGGATTAAATTTTAAACGTCAGAAATGAAACGAAAGTATTTTACGGAATATATGATAGCTATCTTGAATATAGAGCGATATGGGTCAACTGGAGATCTAAAGTCGCTGGTTCGAATCCCTGTCTCAGCTGACATTTTCAAAGTCCCTTCACCCGACCTTCACCTCTGGCACAGCTTTCTGTGCAGTGTGAAGCACGCCAGAATGCTTTCGTGATTCGTATTCTATGTTAAACTGTTGGTAGCCTATATCAGGTAGGATTACATGTAGTTTAAGGCGTCTACGATAAGGGCGCATTGTGCAGGCACTACAAATTCTGTCCCCAGGTGATTATGACAACGATCATTTACCTTTACCACGAATATATCACACTTGCATTCCTTCCTGACACATTAGCTGGACATAACAAATAATAGAATGACAGGAACGGATTTTATGGAACATTCGATAGTTTCGTTGAATACTTCGCAGTTGTGTTCCTCCTCGGCACATTAGCTGGATATAACGACTAGCAAAGTTTATAGATTTGTACATTTTAGATGGATAATTTCGAAGAAACCATCTTAAATTTTTTTTAATTAAATGTAAGCTGTGTCTTCTGTAGGGTCGTGTGTTTTTTATGCGTCACAGCAAATTTCTGCGGTGAAAGAAAAAAAGTGAGCAGATCGGCGGGTCTATATATTTAAATGAATCTGTTTACATTTGCCAAATATTTATCTACATATATTAACTTTCGGGCGAGATAAATGTGAACCGAGGTGAAGTACAGATGTCATAATAACTGAGGAGGGATTACTTGATTTAGTTTTAGGAACATTTCTTTGTGTTACAGGATACACTTCCAAAGATAGCGTACCGTTAAAAACTCGAATTTGCCGCCAATAACTTACTATAACAAATCCCTGAGAACAAATACTGTCTCTTAAATGCGTTTTTTGCTACATTTTCTAACCGGTAACAGTTCATTGGAATGGCTCTTTACATTATATACAATGGCAGTCGTGATTAAAATGATTCCTCCCCCCCCCCCCCAAAAAAAAAAAAAGAGTTAAAAGGAACAGGGCAACAGAAAGTTATGGAAGCCAATCAAATTTTTTACTCTTCTGTTATGAACGCATACCAAGTAGAAGCAGAAATATTTACAAAACCAGGAAGTTTTCATTAGCGGAAGACTCTTGTTGAACTCGGAATTTATAGTTCTGGTGATGGCTGGAGATGGTTGTTGCTTATTTTGAAACAAGTTTGGACCATTAACACGAGTTTTAATTCAACGCCGGTTGAGAACTGCCAGTGATTACGTTGTTTACGAGCCTTGTTATTGCTGGTTGTGCGCACCGCAGTTTTACAGTGCACTCAATAAGGGCGCTCAGTTAACGTCAGAGTGTCTCCGTGGTCGATTGATTTGTATTGCTCCTCCGCTGACTCTGGTAACAGACACTGGTTGGCGAGGATACGCGTCCGGGAGCTTAACTGGGCACCACGAAGCACCTGACATTTATGCCAATACCTATCCCTCAACATTCCTGCCGCTGTCTAAAGACGCCGGTAGGTGAACCTGCAGTCCACGTGGGGGAACGAGTGGTGAATAACGGAAGACTAGAGAGTGAATCAAACAATCCTTTCCGAAATAAACGTCAGATAAACATGAGTATCTGCTCCCTGTTCAACTACATTAAAGAGGACATTTTCACAGACATCTTGACACAGAAGAATATTTCCTTGACGAACTGTAACAGGCTTATAGATTTCAGGAGAAAAACAGAATACTGAAGATATCACTCAAACATACACTAAAAACTTCACAGACAGGTATAATCATATAACATAACCATGTTAAATGTTGGAGCAGAAAAAATCAACGAGTTAACAGGTATGGATCACTGACAGCATCACTCAAATTTGCATATTATTCCGGATTCTATGTGTGGGGAATATTCTACTAGTGATTTTTTTGTGATACGTAGAGCAACCAAGTCATTGAATGACAACTAAGTTTTGGTGTTATTTTGACGAAGGTACAAAACCACATCCTGTCAGATGGCCTCCGGTCCAAGGAAATACGATACATGAAGGCCCCAAGCATCTTCAAGCTACCCCTATGGCTTCGGGGAAACATTCCGCTGCTTCCTGTAGAATTAACCTCATCTGTTTTAAAGTAAATTTGTGATTGCATTGAAGATACCGTTGATCGGTTAAATCCACTGATTGAAGCATTACACCCCATGCTCTATGGATTGCTAGTATGAATCTAAGGCATAAGTAGCTTTAATGATATTTTTTATTCTCAAATAGCTGGCTGGTAGGTCAGTGGTGAAGGTGCTTCCATTCAAAAGTTTGGGGTCTGGTCTCGAGTTCAAATCCTGTTGGGACCAGGAATTTTTAAGAGTTGTGTTTGATCATATGAACTATGCCAGGACATTCCGTGGTTCGACTGTAGGTCCCAGAGGAAAGGAACTGGCCATCCTGCATGTGACACAATGGCTTAGTGTGCCTCCTTCAGGAGAATCCAGCCAACCTTCGGGATGTGGACTAAGCTAGTTTCATTATATTTATTCACATGTGAATATTACGTTAAACACAACTGTACCTTTTAAGAATCTCAGCTCTTCAGCTCAGTTAAAAATTAATAATAAAGAAAGCATTTTTGAGTAATAACTCATCAAGGCAGCCGATCCCAAATGTTGGAAAAAATGGCGGAGTGTTAGTAGAAGGATACGTTGCATGCTGTTTTTTTTTTTTAATTTTATTCAAATGATTTAGAGAGATAAGCGATTGTGTTGCAAATGCGCTACTCTCGTATCTCTTTCACGGTGCTAGCAAAATTGTTTATGCTCTTTACCTAGTGACCTAGTCTCTAACAAAATCCACTTCAAAATCGAGCCCTCCAAAACCCTATACATCTTGCGTTAAATTATCTCTGTCGGACAGGAAACGAAATTATGCATTGCAAACACACGTTATACAAATAGTAAGAGCGACCACGTGTAGCGGGTAAGAGATTTAGCTGTCAAATGTCTAAAGGGTTCGTTGTACTTTATATAGACAGGGAACAGTTTAACCACGTCGTTAAGAGTAGGCCGTAAACTGGCGTGGCAGGACTTTTAGTGGAGCAATCCGCCTGGGTGACGCCAGTGTCATGTCGCTGAGGGCGCACGCCGCAGCAGGTGGCGGGGATCGCTAGACATCCGACCCCGCAAACGCAGTCTCACCTTCGGGAATTTCCCTCTTCCATTTTAGGACTACGTATTCAAATGGAGACTGATCGCTACTGATGTTGCTCCATTGTCCGTCCGTTTATTACAGGGCGTTCGCCGGGAAACGCAACCCACTGTTAGCGCTACAAGGAAGAAACTGCTCCCGGCGAGCGAGCGCTCAGTTTCCGGCATTGTTCGTCCGTCGGCCGCGGACTATTTCATAATAATTACGCTTCATAAACTTCATAAACTTGTGTGCTAAGCATTTAAATGTGACGTAATTCATTAGCTTACCTTATAAAAGATGCTGGAAGTGTTGACCCTCTTGTGTAATGCACATTTCACATCTTCTGAACATATTTCGAGACACACGCTGCCCTAACTGACTTAATGATTTTTTGGGTGACTGTTCTAGTCGAAAAGCGATATCGTCAATTTTCTCATCTGTGAGAATACGGTTGACCGACAGTCTCTTTTTGTTAAAAAATGAACCCGTTTCTCTTACTTTTTTAACCAGACGCAGAATTGTTGATTTAGCTGGCAGTAAAGCGCCAGGAAATTCGCGACGAAATTTACTGCGACACTTTTTAAACGACTTCTTCTTCACATATGTATCGTAGAGAAATATTCTTTGTTGCAAACTGTAACGTACCATAATTTTACTCACACTCAAACACGGTACAGATTAGTAAGAGTATGAAGCCCCAAACCAGCCAAACCGCAAAGAAACGTTTATTCACAACACTGATTAATAAGAGACTGAAGTCACAAACTATCTACAATGCAAAGAAACCGTTCTTAACAATCTAAGGGTCACTGCACTGCACTGTTGGGGTAGCGGAGGTGTTAAACAGTGCGGTGATTCACGGTGCCGTGTGGCGGAAAATGCTGGCACCACTGACCGAGCAAGTTGCCGACGGCAACAGACTGGGAGGGTAGCGTTTTCCGGCGAACGCCCTGTATATAAGCGAAATCAGTTTCAGACTTCAAGATTACACAGATTACATCTTTCGCTGACTCAAAACCAAATTATTTATTTAAAATTTTGTAAAATTATATTCCGGGGGAAAGAAGAGTTTCCTTAGAAGTAAAGGCGGTTAAAAAAATTTTCTTCCCCAACGTGCTGGGTACAGACGTTTAGAGAACATCAAGAAGTGGATTAATATATTTCTGGAATTTTTTGACTAGAAAATGATGAGTTTGGCAACCGATAAATTTGTTAGATTTGTATCGTTTTCTTACCAGGTCTATTAGAAAAACTCTATTCCCCAGGGACTTGTATTTGTCCTCAATATCGACCATATGCTTTATTCAAACCACAAATGCTAAAAGCACATGATCTATAAGTGTCTCAAACTTTTGAGTGGAACAATAGAAAGTTTATTTTGAGGATACTTTGGAATATACACGGTTATTAAAAAATCAGATTTTGTATTTTTATTTCTGACAAGCTATATATATATATATATAAAAAAAATAGAAATACGTGCTGCACTTCACTGGATAGAGGAAGGTTAGAAGATAGTATCCCCTTCCCTGGCTGTGAGTTCCATTCGCTGCGCCAACGTCGCTGTTGTCTGTTATGTAGAAATGACAACACCACGTGAGTAGTGTTTTATGTTCTACAATATGCAAAAAGTGAATCCACTGTTGATACACATCGTGCATTCCGTCGTAAGTTCAAAGTCACCTCGTCATAAAAAAGATGAGTACATATGCAAAGGGAAAAGCACTGGTTGTCGTCGAACGTCAAACGAATATATAGAGCATGTCAGAAATGTTTTCGAATGTATACAACAAAACTTTGAACCTTCCTCTAGGTGATGTGTGGCTCCTATCTGTATCTTTCATAGTTTGCGAGAAATAAAAATGCAGAATCTGCTACTTGTTTATGTATAACACTGTACTGATATTATTTGATAGTAAGTGCTCTTAATTCAGAGTGCATTGCATTCTAATGTACGTATAACAAAACATTATTGGATCTGAGGGATACTATTAGCAGCGCAGACGGCTACTTGGCGCAACGTTGAAAATCTGAGGAGTGGAAGTTTGTTGTTTAACCCGAAAATGTACTAAGCATCGATTCTTATAAGGAACGGTTGCCATCTACTGGTTGCGACTTATGTGTTTAGCTTATTAGAGTATGAAACTCTTGTTGTACGAGAGCTGAGTCCAATTTTTTTCAGTTTTAATCAGACGTTTTGTTAAAAAAAATAATAAATAAAAAAACCATACTTTTAAAAAAGTAATTTTTTGTTTAAACCATCTTCTTCACCGAAAAGAAATAGTAGTTGTTGACTCATGGTTTTGCAGCTTTCAAATTTAAATAATATTTTTGGTGTAGCTAGTAATAAAAGGAACGTGCAAAAGTTAGTAACATTTCCTTAAACGCTGAAAGACGTGCGGGAAACGGTGCACGATGTTATTTGACTGGAACGTATAAGTGGCGCCAAAGTTCAACCAGGCTTACTACAAAGTATTTATATCACGTTGCTCATTAAATAAAACTTGAAACGCGATAATTTGTGAGAAACTTTAAGGACAACTTCATGAGCAAACGTTTTCAAAAATAAACATCTGCGAATGGATTAAACGCTTTTTGAGATGACAGACTAAGCATAAAAAATTAATTGTATCCTCCACGTGGAAACCTCTGTAGCCAATATATATATATATATATATATATATATGTGTGTGTATGTGTGAAAATTTATTTTACCGGACTTTTGGTGTTAAGATTTTTAAAAAGTTTGAGGCGGCATTAAAAAATTAACTATGTATGTAATTAAGTTTCTGCATTAATATGTCTGTGGCCTCGACTTAAGGGGTCTTGTCATGAAAACCGTTATGTAAGCCTGAGAAGATTTTGAAAGCTTATTGCTCAGTGACCACAAGCGATAACTCCGAGGCTAAGTTGTGGTTTGATGGCGCCATAAACAACCCCCGCTCTCCTCGGGCCCCGACACTTGGATTTCATGTGCCCACGTCGGTTCAGATCTTTACGGAACGGATGCGTTACCCGATCTTCGCGCGGCTACTGCTATATATAGTCATCGTCCATTGATTTCAGGCTGCATGTTACATTAAATGTTCTGGAAAGAGGTCATTACAACTTCAGAATGTCACATCTTATTATCCACTTTAGTAAAATGCGCCACGCCTGAAGACTGGACGGGTACTCCATAGCTTAAAATCCATCGGCGAGTCCGACGAATGTCCAAAGTGATACTTTGTTCGCCACAGCAGCGCTGCTGGGCTAGCCAGAAACTTCAAATAAATAACTACATTTAATATTATTTGCACTTGTATTGTTAAAAGGAAATGAGTGCGATGCCAGCTGAAAGGCCGTTGTCTAAGTAACTGCACAAAAATACTAATGGACGAAATAAAAATTATGATTCGAGGCAAGGATTAAAAATTACAGTGCGACGTTTGTTAAGCTTCACACGTTGCTTTTTGCTTATTTACAACGAGTAGACGTAGCAATTCTAAGAAGAAGAAGAGTATCCTCTGTAACAGTTATTAGAACCAGGTAACCATATAACCTAAGAATTTTTTTGACAGAAGGTGAGAAACAGAGAATTTTATTTAAAAAATCAAAGAAAGTTTACACGAAACGTAAGTAATCACTAAATATATCCCTGAAATAAATTATAATTATTTGTTTTTTAAATTAAACATTACTTATAAGCTTTTTCACATCAGTAAAAGTTTTTTAAATAATAGTTATTTGAATTTAATTTAATTGCGATGTGGCCGGTGGCAATTTTCCTCAAAGTCGATGCGACTACCATTACTCGACCTAGAAACTAACGCCATATGCAAAGATACACTCTGTTACTTTATCATAAAAAAATATAATAAATTGAATTTTTACATCCCTCGTATTCTGTCCCTAACGTTATGGATGGATAACTATTCTTACGAACATTATTAATCTCGCATAAGTTTATTACTTTTTATTATCTCACATACTAATCCATTCGAAAATGAGTTCGAAATACGCTCTTATAAAGCGGTAATAATAATAATAATTCCAATAGTAGTAGAGGAGGTATAGAAAATTAAAATGCTGCCTCGTTCATTAACTGGTTCATAGTGATGGGGAATTCACAATATTTAGATTTAGCATTCATGTTAACAAGCCTCCAATCACAATTTGCTCATAAACTTGCAGGTTTTCTCCCCAATTTTCCAAGACACTACACGTATATGCCCAGAAATTCCTTCTTGCAGGCGATGTGGCGTTAATTTGTAGCTCTTTGTGAGTAATTATATTCGCACCTTTTATTGCAAGTCTCCCTCAAACTAATAATTCGTCATGAGGCTATCAGATTGGTATAGATCTCTTTACGAACACCACGAAATATATTCGACTTTAGACCTTAGACCTAGTCAATGTCAAAGTCATTAAGAACAAAATTAACGTCTGTACTGTAATAAGGCACTAGCCGTGTGGTTCAGTCAGTAGAACGAACATTCAAAACCTGATGAAGGCAAGTTGAACATATGGAGCGATTCCTAGTGCCCTCTCGGCCTAACGTTAAGTTAGCTTCTTCCCCTCTTTGGCTGGAGTTCATAGGAGCTACAGAATTATACTGACGGCACTATTCCAGGAACTGAAATATGTATCTCTACCTCCACAAACACACGCGACTCTCTTTGCCGTAGCTGAGTTTATTACTTTTTGGGTTTTAGAGTGTTCGGAGCCCTATTACTAACGCTACGCTGGCTGTCCGTTGGTCTGTCACAGATATCTAGCGCCTAAACGGAATATTTTGGAGACTTCAAACTAGCACCATACTATGTGTTTTGTGGGTCCTTTCCCGGGGTGCTTCCTTCAAAAAGGTCATGGCCGTATTCCTACCCGTTCCTTGTACCCAGTCCCATCCCGCCTCTAATGACGTCGACGTCGACGAGGCGTACAGCCATGAGAAAAAAAAAATTTAATTGAAAATTATGAGAATTGGAAAGGCACAAAATTTAAGAGGGTTGCAATTTTTTTTTTTTTTTGTATTATTCATCGTATGAGCCGAATTTCTTTTAGTTTTTTTCCAGTTTAAGGAAAATATTGATGTAATTTGTATCATTTTTGTATCCAGGTATACCTAAAATATTCAGTTACCTTGGAACTTTAAATTAGACCATACCCTGTAATTAATCAAACACAACCCGAAGGAGGCATACTAATCCATTGTGCCAGAGGAAGGAAGGCCAGTTCCTTTCCTGTAGGAACTACAGTTTAACGCGGAATCCGAACCACGAATATTGGAAACACGTCCATCAAATGTAGTTCTAAACTTGCTAGTCAAAATTCAGTTTTTATTTTGATATTAATTTAGCAAATACTAATTTATTGAAAGTGCTATTACTTCCTTGTGTTTTGAATCTAAATGGGTTGAATAAATACTGCCTATAATAGATTTTATAGAAATTTAGTAATACACTAAAAGCGCAGAAATGGTCGCGTTTCACCGTAGGAGACGTGTAACGGAGTCCTTTACATAACCTTTATATAACAATACGTCACGAACTGATTTTGGGACCCGCCGACTTCCGTGAGAAATAACATCCATTTTTGCGGAGAACCCTAATAGCTTGAGGCTTGACTGTCGCTTGGCCATTTTTTTTTTTACTAAAATATGGAAAAACTTTCAAATTTATTGAGTATAACGTAAGGTACAGTACATATTGTTGTAATACAAAGTATTCCAGACGCATCGGCAACCGAGACTTATGTCAAAACCATGTATGGTGACAGTAAAATTTTATGTAAGCTTTTCATAATACATTATTTTATTTTATAATTTGTTTAGCTGTATTTAATGATAACATTTAGTTTTCGGAACAAAATTTTGGTTTGAGCATTTTCGCAGAGTATTTCAAATTATAAGTAATGCTTACAGTTGATAAATTGCTTGTAAGACAGTGTTTATTTATTTATTTATCTTATGGCCATACCACACAATCAACAAAAAAATTATATAGAATTGTTTCACACTAATAAAATGTAACATTAAAATATAGTTAAAATTCAAAATCGCTGTAGTGAAGCCAGTGTTAAGATTCATGAAGCGAAGTTCACAGCTGTTGTACTCAGTTAGCAAACGAACTGCATTGAGGTGTAGCAATACAGTTATTACAGAACGTTTTTTGCTATTGTAAAAGAGAAAGACTGAGTGTGCCTGATTGCGGCGAACAGCATAACTTTACACGCGTGGAAGTAATAGCAAAAACCACAGTATGAAAGCCTTCCTTCCCATTGTTCTATTCTGTGGTACTGTTAGACAAGGAAAAATATTTTTTTCTTTGAACCACACCCTATAGAGGACATATTTTCCATTACAGTTCAGGGGATATAAAGAAGTTGTATAGTAATATATAATGGAGTACTGATCTGATTGAAGAAATATGTACTCGTGTCTTTCGAATAGCGTTAATACTTTTTTTCTAAATTCAATGAATGCCACTGCTTGATAAGTACAGGCAACACAACACGATAATGAACATAGCATATAGTATAGTAATTGAATACCGTAATTATCACTGAAGTCCAGTTTATGTTTTGCTTTTTTTTTGTAGTGTATTACACAAAATTCACACACTTTTACTCCTGAGGAAAATCCACGTCGATACGATCTCGACTTGTGGGCACATTCAGAATCAGCCCACCATTACTTTGAATTCTCTGCAGAATACGAACCTCTTAAATAAGTCATGTTGCTTGCGTGTGTCGTGATTTCATTGCCCGGAGAGATCCCGACCACATATTGGCATCACCATCGATCATATTGCGCAGTTGAGCCGTCAAGTCTACGTGAAACGAAAATTAGCTATTTAAAGAGCTGAAACATTACTTCGCTGCCAGTGTGTTACAGTGTGCTCTTCGGTCGTGTCTGCATTTGTGAAGATGTATTCACATTACTAAGTAGAGGTGACTATCCCAATAGAAATGTACTAGATACCATCAACACTGCGCGTCCCAATCTGAACTGTTGGGGAGATGGAGTTAACGTTTTACTACACTAACTGAATCAGATACATTGCCCTGCCCAATTAGATGGTAATGGTTTTGTGGCATTAATGTAGCTGAAATTGTGGTATGGAGTATTTTCACATTCGGTTATTTGTCATAGTCGTGGATAATTGAAATCTAATCGAAACTGTGATGTCACATATTCATCATCAAGGAGACTATTACTGAATGTGTGTACCGGTAGTTTCGTGAAAGAGTGTGAGGCGGCTTACTGTGCATTGGCTGTCCATGTAAAAAAGAGCATCTGGAAATAATCGATTTTTTTATGTTAAGGACGGCCTTTATGGATGATGAAAATCAATATACAAGAACAGTAACGGAAGCATTTAAAGAGAAATCAGTGCTTGAGGAAAATAGTGTAAGTCATAAAGTAAATGGTGAGGGAAGTAAAAAGGAACATGAGAGAAAAAAAGTTGGAAGCATTCAGTATAAAAATGTTATAAAGCAAGCAAGTACCCTACTACATTCGTTGCTTACAAATTACCGGATGCGGAAGGTAATACACAACATTAGGAGAAAGCCATAAGAAGGTGGTAATATCTGCTGATGATTTCTACTGGTCTGAAGAGAATACGAGATACGAATGTAAGAACTGTGGGATATCTGTGACTGAGTATAAATTTCTTTAGATGAAATAGTAAATTCGTAACGTTATAAGAAGAGAATAGGCTTAAGACAGCAGGAAAACAAACAGTTTTTTTATACTTCAGTTACTAAAATAAGAATGAGTGAAGGACATTAAGGAAACAGGATGGAAATAAATGAGAGAGTAAAATGTCTGAAATATTGTAAAAAAAAAATGGATGAATTATCTTTAGGACATATTTTGTGCCATTCTCAATCTATCATTCTAAAACTTAGTTACCATTATGAGCCACAAAAGTACAGTACAGATAGTTGATATGAATTTTCTGAAGAATAAATAAATAATATAATAAACAGAATACATAAACCAAAAATAGGTGGGGTTGTGTTGAAGTTAATTGAATCACAGCCCAATATAAAAAAAATCTAGACTATAATGTATTAGCAAAAACCAAGAAAAACTGTAGGCTTAAAATCAAAGGGGTCTACAGGTTTACTAACGACAAATGGCGCAAAGAAGTTAAGAATGTGAACTGGAATATAGGATTGAAACAGCGTTTATGAACGGATTAAAAACGTTGGAGATGTATATGTTACAATCAGACTGACAACTAGTTGAAACTATCTGAAATAATAGTGATTCAGATAAAGAAATTGTGGAATATCTGGAGCAGATGTTTTCAATGTCCCAACGTATGCGTCGCATGGGAATTTGTGTTTGTTTAGCTTGGTACGCGTGGCGACCCCGTCCCACATTCATCTCGTGGCAGCGGCCTTGCCCGTCAAGACAGCGGTCACCTGTTGCATAAGGCGACTAGTGGGTAGACTTCTCGTTCACAAGTGGACCAGCACAGATTTTAGAACTTAGGTGGTCTAAAATTTCTTGGAAGTAATTTTTCTTTCTTTTTTTACTATTGTTATGGTATTTTGTTTCCTTTATATTTTTTCCATTAGGATATCGTGTTATGTAAAATATATTAATTTCTCAGAAAAGGTTTGTAAGGAGCACAGGTATTTCTTATCCAATATATAGGCCTCATTCTTTTTTAATTAGTATAATTCGTCAGTGACCGGGCGTTTTAGCTTAGTCATAATTACATCAGCACAAAACATTGTACTCAGGCACGTAATGTTTTCTTTTCATATATATATATATATATATATAAGCGTTGATTTCATTTACGCTTCAGAGCAGAACCGTATTTAGGTTTATATGTGAGCTGATAATCGTTCTGCGAGCACCTAAGATCACAGAGAATTCTTTACCTGCGAGTAGTATTTTTAACATACCATAGAAATGAAGACAATCGAAGATGTTACTGATTGATAAAAATAAGTAAGACCCTAGGGACGAAGCATTCTGAAACACACGTTGTGTAATTTTTCTGATAATTGTCTTCATAGAACGTATTCTAAGCGGTCTTCTTTTTATGCCTTACTATTGGCAGCATTGCGTTTTGTTCTACTGTGTTGGACCGCTCAGACGTCGTCCATTGACCCCACTGGTTCTACCGCCGATACTCACTCATACACACACAAATTCCTTTACATACCTTTACTTCAAATTCTGTTTGGGATGGTAGCTGGTGCCAACAACTACCTAAGTAATTGTACTAAGAATATCACTGGATAAAATTACTTCGCTATGGAATCTGGAGACTAGCTTCCCGGGAGAGGAAGTACAGCGTTGATCCGCGCCTGTTGCTATAGCTGAGGTTTGGGGCTCAACACAAACAAAAATTTACATCCTTTTTACACCATCGACACTAGAGAACCAAAAAATTCTCTAAGAGTGTAAGGAGAACGAATGTGATGTGAAGAATCCTGAGCCTAGATATTCTTTTCATTTTCTAATCTGTAAAGATAACTAAATTTACAAAATGTCGTAAGAAACTTATGGCAGTAGAGTGATAACCACTGGAATTTTGTGGAGTTAACATTTCAGTTTTCTTATTTGGATCTACAATAGAGGTGGAGAACAAGTGTTACCTCGATCCAGCAGTTGATAGAAATTTATCTTTCTCCATTGAACACGCACTCATCCATCGTCCACGTGCAGATAACAGTATTTAACAAGAGGTGGACTATTCGTCGTTACAGTAAAACTGTCACGTTGCTGGCTGAGTACGCTCCATAAGCGAGGATCCAGCCAACCGTAAATGCCCTCTAAATGAAGCAAAAGACCAAATTCATGTCTTGATCAAACGATATAAAAGTAAGTTTTGTTTTGTTCGCTTGATATCTCATTGATTTTATAGTGGTTTCTTCTCTTGTTTGGTTTTCAGTAGTAACCCTTATTACGAGAAATGTGGACCAGCTTTATTTCTAACATTGGTTCCTCTCCGTCAGCAGTATAAATAAAAACTGAGTTTGGGGAGAGAAATCCTAGAAAGGTTCAAATCGGATTCTGTTAGCACTTTTTAATTGATAATTCGCTTCACATTTTTATTTGCAGAGCATAAAGCATCGTTGAATTTAATTACACGCAGACACGCACACACTCACACACACACCAAGGACAACACGTATCTTCACATTTTAGCTACTCATGAACATCGATATTTGCCGAATACTGTCCGTACAAGTTTATTGTGTCCCGAATACAATATTCTCGCTTACGAGGCTTCTTCCGTCCTCGCCATCTTACTTCTCAGTTGCTCATTCTTGACTTAAAATATACACCACCTCTGGAGTGTACCAGCTTAATACTAACACAATTGCTAACAGAAAAATATAAAAATGCTGACAAAATGGAGGAGACTATACCGTTTCTTTACAATTTCAACCTCTTCAATCTGCAAGACAGTGGTCAACATTATAAATTGATCTTCGATGTACCTTATACCCACTATTGCACTATACAAATTGGAAAAATAAATATACTGCTTTCTCCAACTGAATAGTTCTATTCACGTTTTGAAAGCAATTTTACGAACTGCCGAAATGTGTTCAAGCTTTTTGTATTCCCTTCTTCGATCAGATCACGATTTAATAGCAGTAATCGGTTATTGTGGAGAGGTGAAACTACTTAACGGTACAGTAAGTTGAAAAGTCTTTTTCGGATGATCGTAGGATTCGGAATTAGGATTTAAATAAATAGTGTCTACTAGAGTCTGCATGCGAATATAAAATGTTATTAATACAGTAAACAATACATGGATCTCCTCTTTTGTAAGTTCTGTGTACTTAAAATACTGTTTGGGCAACGATAGTTGTTTCGTTCGGTTAGCGCTAAATGCAACAGAACTGAGAATTTAAAAATGTTTAACTTCAATATTATTATGTGATAGGTTGATAAAAGAGCTCAGACAATTTACTCCCTATTTTAAGAAGGAACAAGGACCTCTTAAGGGCACTCATCTTTCATCAGAGACATAGAAATCGCGATGAGTGCTGACGCGTGATTTTCCACTACTGAATCCTTCTACGATTTCCATTAGTATAGTCGTTCTCACATCCTGAGCGAATATGAATTCAGCGTCTCTTTTTAAAAATAACTCCTGCGATCTCAAATCGGTACTGACTAATCGGGACAACTGTATCCGACTGAACATGGTTTTAATATCCCTCACCTTTCTCCAGCTGTAACTTTGTGCATCTTAGCTGTTATCCTCAAGTCGGGTTCATCCTCGTATAGGACTTAAACATATTTAGCAAGGATAATAATTTCTTCTACTTTCAAAGTGCGTAGCTCAATAATAATTTCTTGGGCCTTTGCGAAGATATTCAGGAAGCTGAATCGTTGATTAAACTGCGTCATAGGAATTACAGAAGTAGCATCCTTGTCCACTTCTGGCACATACGACTTCAGTTCAAACATTTGTAGCAGTGGCGGATCCTGGATTTTGGTTTGGGAGGGGCTTGAGACGATTTTGGTGGTGAGGGGGGGGGGCGGCTTGAGTGGATTTCGTTTGGGGCCTAAAAAAAAAAAAAAAAAAAAAAAAAATGCGCCAGAGAGTTGGAAAACCAACCGTAAAGCTGTATCAATCCAACAAGACTCTTACCTCATGTTAGGACAATAACTTCAATCTGATTTGCTTCATAGCAGTGTCGGGATGCGGCATAAATAATTTATGTTTATGGAGTAGGCTTAATAAGAAAAATGAGGGAATCGTGGTTCAACGACGGATCATAAACTAAAGCTGCAATAGCGTGAAGAAATAAATTTGAGGCTAAGTAATAGATAACTCACGTAGTTATAGTATAGGATGCCACTGACCAACATTTCGTTGCTAATAGCTGTGAGTATGCGTATCATAACATTTGTTGGAACGTTTGAATTCTTTGGATGCGAATGCCCATGAACATGGTACGATGGATGGAGTAGTCAATACACTGTTGCTTATACACCATTTCAGCAAGAGTCGTTAGCTGAATTACAAAGAGCTACGCTTTCAATTCGTCTTAGCTGAATGGGTGAAGTGGAACCAGCCACAAGCTTTACGCCAATGGCATTTATGCGAAACCACGCTCTGTGTCAGATAACAATGTTCTTCGCCTCTCTATTTTGTAAATTTTTAGTAATAATAAATAATCCTTGTAAGGTATATCTGCGTTTGTGTGGATAGGTCACGCGACCAAACAGTTTATTGTGGGGAGAGGGGAGGATGGCAGAGAGAAGTGAGAGGAAACGGTTGGACACTGTTGTGTGGACACGCATTAAACTGCGTGAGAACTATATTGTAAAATAAAAGAAGAGTCATAGCATTAACTAAAACATTAACAGTAATTAAAAACTTAAAAATGTATCTAACCTTTCATTTTTAATAGAGTACGATATTGTAGCCTATCCAGGCACCATCTCCGCCACTAACGAATTATATTCACAGGTTACAGACGGAGGGTACCACCAGCAACAAATTAATCAGTTTATTGCAACTTGGGCCGCAGTAAAGACGTATTGTATACCAACGGAACCAGGACTCACTATCATCCGCGGCCATACATACAATAAGCTTACATACGGTCTCTCTTAAAAACTTATTTTTTACATCCCGAAAATCTTAGATTTTATACGATATTTAATCTCATGTGGTGTTTAAATTAGAATTTTTGTGTCTAATGATTGGTACTACGGACGCGGATACACAACCGCAATGAGAACGAGTGCACATGAGACAGGTGTTGTTGTGTTGACTGTCACGTGTGTGAGGTATCCGTTGTGTGATGGTAACCGGAGCCCCGGCAAGCTCTCGCCTTACATCCCAACTCCGGACCGGAACCGACTCGGCGCAGACCAACAGAGGGTCACAACCAAACACTTATACCCGCGACCCGATTTAATTTAGCCCTTATGGGCGACGGGAACAGAATAAATATCAGAGACATATCTCTTCTCCAGATTTTTGACACCCGTAGCCGCCACTTCAACAGAGTTTGACGATCAGCTTGACGAGAAATGAAAGTTATTGACGCTGTCTCCATGCTTGACATCATACGTGTAGCTATATAAATATTGTTATTGGCTTCTTAGCCGAGTTAAAGGTGTGTTGTAATTACACAATATTTCGGCGATCTGATTCGTTGTCGATATTTTTTTTTAACTGCTTAACGTCTCTTAACAGCGAGGTCTTTAGAGACGAGAAAGGATGGGGGGAAAGGAATAGGAAGGAATTCGGCCATGGCCTTTTGAAGGAAGAATCCCGGCATTTGCCTGGAGTGATTTGGGAAACCATGGAAAACCCAAATCTAGGATGCCCGGACGGGGATTCGAACCGCCGTCCTCCCGAATGCGAGGCCAGAACGCTAACCGTTAAACCACCACTCTCGGTGGCGACAACGAATCAGATCGCCGAATATTGTGCAATTGTAAGTGTAATTACAACACACCTTTAACTCGGCTAGTCACCAGAGAACAATATTTATACTGCCAACGCCGAGAAAGATTGCGTTCTTATATACGTGTAGCTGTTTCAATGACCGATATCCAGTTTAGGTCAGCAATGAGACAAGTGCAATCAACATCAGTGCCAAATTTTTATTCATAATATAATGTAAGCGGGTGGACTATTCGATTGTTTTTCGGTTTCTGAGATGAAAAATGAGGCAGAATTTAGGTAGACCTATTATTTGGACATATTTGTAAATAAATCTAAGACTACCAAATTTACAGCCTTAAGTTTATACATTCGCAAACACCGAGAAACAGTGAAATTCACCAAGTCCTTAAAGTTAGTAAAATAACATAAAAAATTCGTAAGAAAGTATCAGTTATGCTTACGAAAACTGGAATTAGGAAATGATATTGGGTGTTAAGTGATTGTTATTTTAAACTTTTCTGAGAGCAGAAACCTGGATGACCAACATAAAGGCCTTTAAGAAACAAAAGTGGCGTGGCAGCGGAACAGCGAGACTTCCAGCAATGTAGGGAACATAGGTCAGATGTATTTATGTTCTGATGTTCGTATTACAGAAAGAAGCAGCAACAGGTTGTTGTTAGTAACGAGGGTGCTATGCTGAAGCTGTTGTGGGTGGTACTCACCAGACTTGCCGACCCTGGCGCTGCCCAGCACCACGACCCGGATGCGGTTGAGGTTGGTCATGGCGCGGCCGCTCGCCCGGTTCCCCAGAGCCTCCCTCGCCGCCCGCCTATAACACACCGACAAACACCTCACTCCACTGGCTCGTTCTCAAGTGATCCAAATCGTATAGCACAAAGCAGGAGTGGCAGCGTATGGTAGTGATGAAACGACGTGGCGTGACAAAGTCAGGCTCATAAAGTCATAAAGAGGAGGTAATGTTACCTAATTCGAAGAATATACGCTTCAAATCATTTTCAGTACGATTTACAACTGAAAGTTAGAGAGTCTGGACTCTTCAAGTTGACAAAATTTGTATCCGGATTCTCGTGGAATAATCGACTTACCTTTAGTATCATCGATGTTGAGGTCATTAGAGGCGGGATAGAATTGGAGACAAAGATGATGAAGGAATTTGGCCACACGCTTCTGAAAGAATTATTCTCCCATTCCAGTGGAGTGGTTTCGGAAAACCGTTCAAGATTGAAATCTAGATGGCGGGATTTGAACCCATATCTTCCAAAATACCACACCCTGACGTTACCGTTCACCCATCTAGCTCGGTTGGGCTTACAAATCGTCTTCTAGAATAATGAAAGCTATTACTGAAATATTACTTTTGGATGACCTTGCTTCAGATCCCAGTTTGGTAATTTTGTGATTTGTTGAAACCATTCATACGTTCAGTCGCAGATTTCCTGCAAACCCTTGTCTATCGTTGTTTTTTCTGTTTAGCAAATAGATGGTCTGTGACATAACAATGGTATGCCATTGGACTGATTTCTGTATTACTGTGGCAAGGAGATGGAGGGGTATAAACTTTATTCATAGATCAATTTGAAGAAACAAAGCAACAGTTATCACCTATTAATTTGTGACAGCTATAGATGTCGACATTTTGACGTCGCGAGTTTTAAAGAGAGCAAACACTGCAAATTGCTATAAACAATTTTGCAAAATATTACGTAGATTCAGTAAATAACGCTACAGTGACAACGCTCGTGGCACCTTGCTCTGTATCAGATCTTCTATTTCTGAGAATTAACCAGTGACTATTTATATGCTTTTGCATTTAGTATGTTAAGGCATTGATTTATGCGTTAAAAAAACGAGCAGGAGCAAAAAACAATGCAGCTATTTTGCGATAAGAAACTGGTTTAGTTCATATCATTATTAACTGTAAATTTAAGCATTTATTTTTTCTATGATACCAACTATATTCCAAAACGCATTATTGTATTCACAGAAAACCAAGTAGTACAACACCACCATTATTTCTAATTTTACTTTATTCACAACAGAAAACAGAAGTTGTTATTAACCTACGGAGCTGCGCACATCCAAATTCGTCTTACCGGATATAAGTTCTGCTGTTAATCATAATTGGAATTAATCAATTTTCTAAAAATTCATGATTCTCTTTTCATGCACAAAAATGCTACTGAAGGCTATGTGATTTAAACAACTCAAGCAGTCAAATCGTAGTCACAAGTATCTTCAGAAATTTCGCGACCATTTTAAGCCTTCTGTAAATACTCTTATACACTTTCACCATTCTATACTGATGATTACAAATTAAAGAATCTTCAAGATTCGCATAGGGCACAGTGATAATGTGTGTATTAAAATGTTTTCCGTTAACAATTTGATCCTAACACAGTGCTACATATACAAGGTATACACAAAAACCAAACATGGTGTGGCGTCCCTCGGCAGGTGGCATGCAGAACATGGTGACCTCACTGGATAAGCGACCGTTGAAGGTAAACAAATGTCCGTGGTGGCGGTGTTTGTGCTGCAATTCTTCGGCCTGACACGTCCCGTGTATGTTCAATGGGATTTAAGTACGGGGAGTGAACTGGCCTCTCCAGACGCGTGATTTGTTCATAGTTTGTTCGTAGGTTTTACACGTGTTTTTAGGTTGTGGAGCCACATTATCGCTAAATTGCATGTGACTCGTCTCAGGCCCGGATACAGAGGTACCGTGGCCGCTTGCTTCTGACCCACTGTCGCAGAGTTGCTGTATTTGTGGGTGACTGAAGGTTATTGTTAAATGTAGAATGCTGTTATTGTTGTTATGCGAAGATGAAGGAATGTAAAGTGGGTGACACCATGATGGTGCCACAACGATCTTATACAAAGAACCTGGCAGGGTTATAGGGATCAATTACTTGAACCAAACACTTTCACGTGAAGCAGTTTATACAGGGTGGGGCATTTAATATGTTTTCTGGAAATATTTCGAAAAGAAAGCATTTTAACAAACAATAACCTATATAAAAAATAATCGTACAGTAGGGGGCTACAATTATGTGATATTGGTTTTTTCACAGGTGGCGCTGTTGTCGTTACAACAAGGTCAACTTAATTCTTTTAAATGGGATCCCCTATTTTTTTTTGAAGATTCCGATTCCTCATAAAAAAATAAAAGTAGTTTGCTTAACTCACTTTTCTGTTAGCCTCACACATGGCGCTGTAATCGCGAAAAATGAATATTCGCGTTTTTTGTGTATAATTTTAATTATTGTTTAAATAATTACATGTAATTTTCATTCTGTAAACATGGAACATAATTTTAAAGGATAATGACGAAATTGATTTTTTGAATGCTTTTTCTTACTTATTTGCAGCCATGTCTACAGCAGGTGCTCAAAAAGGTGACCATTTACTTCCAGACATTTTCTGACACACTTCGAGCTGTTCAGGCATCATTTCTGCAAATGGTCAGAAAATGTCTGGAAGTAAATGGTCACCTTTTTGAGCACCTGCTGTAGACATGGCTGCAAATAAGTAAGAAAAAGCATTCAAAAAATCAATTTCGTCATTATCCTTTAAAATTACGTTCCATGTTTACAGAATGAAAATTACCTGTAATTATTTAAACAATAATTAAAATTAAACACAAAAAACGCGAATATTCATTTTTCGTGATTACAGCGCCATCTGTGAGGCTAACAGAAAAGTGAGTTAAGCAAACTATTTTTATTTTTTCATGAGGAATCGGAATCTTCAAAAAAAATAGTGGTTCCCATTTAAAAGAATTAAGTTGACCTTGTTGTAACGACAACAGCGCCACCTGTGAAAAAATCAATATCACATAATTGTAGCCCCCTACTGTACGATTATTTTTTATATAGGTTATTGTTTGTTAAAATGCTTTCTTTCCGAAATATTTCCAGAAAACATATTAAATGACCCACCCTGTATATGTCAGGCGGCAATAAAACCTTTCCTGTTATCTTAATGATTCTTTCGGTTATTTTATGTATTTTGCATTAGGCTTTATGGCTCGTCGTCGTTAAGGTGACTAGAGTCGGATCAGGACCGGTGACAAGGAACTGAAAGGAATTTGGCCTTCCGGAATCGTGCTTTTTGTACCGTGAGTCAAGCCAGTTTCCTCTCGAAAACCGGGACAAGGTATTAGATAATCTCTATTTTGACTTTTAAGTACACCTACTAAGTCCCAGTTTACTGTAACAGATTTAACACATCTCTCAAATTATTACAGCAATTCGGAATAGCATAAAAAAAATTGTGTTATAGGTCATTAAATGCGTCGGTACTAAAGTTGTTATTCCATAACTTTGGAATAGAGGAATTTGAAATTTTACTTTTCGTAGCTTTCGCATTAAACTGTCTCATCTGAAACACTTGATTAGTACGGTACGCATCTTCCAATAAATCTTCGGTTGTAGATTTAGTTTGGTTTCTTTAAGTTTTACTTAGCAAAAGTATATGGAGAGACATTACTGATGAAGCATTCGCGGTAAAAAGCAACAGTCCCACTTGTTTTTCAAAGTGTCTGATAAATTATAATGTATTAATAGATTAGTAGAGTTTGAAGAGTTTTTCCTTTCCACTGTAAGTTTAAGTTGATGGGAAAAAATTTGGCTTTAAATTCGGCTTGGTCAATTTTGCCCGGTGAGAAATAAAACGTGTTAGAATCAGCAGGAAGCGCGTGAGCGTTGTAGCGTGCAGGAAGAGCTGCCATGGTAACGTTCCCTTCACCCTGGTGTGCCTACTAGACGGTCAGTGGGTCACTGCGATATACGTGACTGCAGCATCGAAACTTTCCAGTTAATATTTTTACCAGCCCGCTGCTGGTTATATCTCGTAAGAGAGATGAAAATATTAAATTTGACATAGAAAACAACTATGTTTTAGTATAACGTTAAAACAAGCAAAAGATTTACGGAATTCTGAATTTGTCTGTGAAAGTTTCTCATTTAATCAACATTGATGAACACAGACTATAACGAAACTGTATTATCCTCATCCCTTTACGACAATTTTGCATGAAACTCTTGGAGTTTGGTGACCTCGACGTTATATCACCATGGTGCGATAAATGACTGCTAAAATTAAATTGGAATAAGTGCAAGGTATTTTCTGCACAGAATTTCAATGTTTGTATTCTACTGTCGGCGAAATTAAAGACTCGAAAGTTACAAAAGTCACACGCTTCTTGGAGAAGACAGCCTGATTAAAGAGGCAGTACGCCGGTCATGTTGCTGAGAGGAAAGATGAAAAATGAAAAAAAAAAAAAACAGTTTTGGAGACAAGCCAAAAAGATCATCAGAGACTAAAAGGAAGACCTCCAGACCGATGGGGCAAGGCCATTAGCAGGTTTGTTCGAGTTAAGCTGCGTATTCGCTATGCGCGGCAAACCCTCGAACACTGGCTCGCACCGCAACCGCGCATAATGAATACGCTATTGGCTCGCGAGCCAACTCGAACATTGGCGCGGTCGAACATGCCGCCTTGTGAGCCATTCTCTGTCGGTTTTTATGCACGCAGCAAATGCCCCCACTACTTGGTTCCCATGAAGTTAAAGACGAGGGTGTCTTTGTTCGAGTTGGCTTGCGCGGCACAGTGATAGTTTGCTACCGTGGATAACGAAAAGTGTCGCCTTTCAATACAATTGTACGGTGCCAAAGATTTTTTGTGGAATAGCAAATGAGCAGCCTAATCAGACTCCAACGATATCACCTCCATTACTACCGTAGACATCACTTGAAACAACAATCAACGAATATATAGAATCGCCAAATGGCATGACTAACTCAATACATTTTACCTAAGTAAGGCGTAAGTTCTCTTTAAGAGTGGCAGCAGGAATCTGAATAACAACAAAACCTTTAATAATATAAAATGGGTATTATTCCTTATCTTTGCCCATTCTTTCAGGGCTTCGCCTAATGCGTCAAAAATATCTGGAACTGTTGAAGGGAATGATGGTTTGGCATTGCAGGCTAGTACTCGATTCTCCAATTGCTAGAAATCTTGAAGTCAGAGCGTCTTTCAGTAACTGTAATCGCTTCTCGAAATTGAATGTTTACTTTATTTACACGCGGATTATCTAATGATTTTACGGCATTCTATTAAAATATGATTTCCTTATCCACCAATGCACTTTTCGTTTAGGTTTCTAGTATACAATGTGATGCATCACAGTGAGAGTGGCAGTTACTCGTGCACGTGAAACTTCCTCCATACTTCACGAAAAGATAGTGCCTGGATAGTTTGCCACGCAAACCTGGCTGGGTAGAGTTCAAACAAAAATGGTTCGCGCGGCAAATAACCGGTTTGGCGCGCTCGAACATGCCTCGCGCGGAAGCAGCACATAGTCCATACGAAGCTTAACTAGCTTTAACTGGCAGAGGATCAACCAAGAACGTTGCACCTGGCGAGGATTGTTCAAGAGCTATCTCTAATTCGCCAAAACATTCCTTGATGTATCTGACTGTTGACGAAATGCAAGGTAATGCGAAAAACAAATAAGATATCACTTGCCGATGAGTACAAAGCAAGCGGTTCTATTAGTGGGGCTATTGCTTCCTTTAAGTACCTAAGTGTAACAATAAAAAGCAGAAGAAATGAGATAAAAACGTTACGTCGATCGCAGGGAAAGTTAATTCTAGACTACGAATGGTTAAATTCTCAAGAATTGTAACGTATTGCTAACGAAAATTCTTGTACGTTTAATCTGGAGTATAGTTTTCCCGTATGGCATCCGTATCGCAATGACAGTCCTTAATCATATGTGACAGAATTGATACGGAGATTGGTCTTGAATTACGTTCCAAGAATAGAAACTCTGCCACCGGTACTGTGTCAGCAATGAGTTCGGATATTAGTGGCTTCCCTCAGTCTAGGCAGATTCTTGGGTTGTACCTTTACGGAGTCAAAACGTATCGCTTGGTATGTGACTTTCAGTAATCTCTGCTTTTTTTTTTTAGCACAACTGTGTATCCACCAGGCAAGATCACGACACTTGTCACTTGAGTCCGCAATAAAGGCAGAGTGGGGGAATTACCATTCACATCAATCTTTGAGCTTATTTTTGTACGTTTCACTATAATTTTTTTCTTCAATTAAAGACCACTCCATTATCAAGTACGAAAAATACCTGAATAATTTTACGAAAAGATAACACTTGCTTCCCGCTATTGGTGCAGCGATGTGAGCCAATCTTTTTTATTTATTTTGTTGTGTTTTTTGTCTACAATTGTTGCGGAACTTAGACATCTGTAGGGCATCTCTCACGAGTCACGTATTCAAATTTCTTGTACTACGGTTGTGGTTGATAATGAGCTTGAAGACAACGCGTTCCGAAGTCAACAATAACAGTATCTGCCACCTCAGTGTACAATGGTAATAAAATTGAAACAGAACTGCACATTACAAGAGGGCTTCGTGTATAGACTGCTCCCGACATAATCTCTCTGTAAGCGATACGGTACTTGCTCCCGGTGAATTGCCTTCGCCGTTTTCCTGGAAGACTGCCACATTCCAGCAGTCTCCAGGTGCTGCGTAACATCTGTCTCGCGGTGAAAGCAACGCGAATCGTAGCCACATTACAAGAGCCAACACAAACAGTGAGCGCGCAGCTCGTTGAATACCAAGCAGAGTCGAGTCCATTGAGTCAGCAGCAAGCTGGCACATTCCGCCGCTATCAAGCAAGCGTGGCGTCCGCCCACACACGCTCTACCAAGACCGAACAGAAAACCATAGCATCGAGCGTGGTACTCGGGTTCGAATCCCCTTCCGCCATTCAGATATCGGATTTCGAAATCTCTCCAGATGAATCCTAGGATGGTTCCTTCAAAAATCCATCACTGAATTCTTTCCCGTTCCTTACCACAGTCCTTTCCCGTCTGTAATAAATAAACACTACCATATGGTAGGTGTGTTGATTGTTTTAAATCATTACAATAAATGAATGCATAAAAGGTTTTGAAAAGTCCTTTTTGTTTGTAGGTACTGATTGTCACTAAATTTTCGCGAAATTTGATACTACACGTGGTTTGCCTCAAATACTTCCTTTTATGGTTGAGGCCGAGAACTTTTCGGACAGGTTAGCACCCTGAACATCAAACGTGTAATCCCTGTTTCAACCGTTTCAACCTTATATTTAACAATGTGATAAATTGGCCGTATCCAATAGGAATCTGATATTTTTAATAGGTTTTGTTTATTTTTATTTTTTTTTTTTGCTGTTTAATGGACAAAAATGTTTTCATTTTAGCTCTGGAACAGTATTACGCGTTCTTCCTGTAACTTGTTTTCCGGTACAGCAAACAGTAAATAACATAGCAAGAACAAAATAAACCAACTGGCATCGATGTCGAACCCGATCCAGATAAGGGGACATCCATAAATTACGTGAGGTTTTTTTTTTTAGTTTTCCGGTCCCCCCCCCCCCCTCTGGTGAGATTTCGTGAGATCTGGTCCTACCCCACCCCCTAACCACTCCACTAGAAATTGCCCTCGCAATTTTTTGAGACCTATTTTTTTTAGGTATCACCCTTCTAAAGCCGGTTACACCCCTACTTTTCGACGAAATACCCCCCTAAAATCGACTTTCACGTCATTTTTTTTAGCTCTACAGTCCAACAAAAATTTCTAAAACCTGACGTGAGATTTCCGTTGACCCCCCTTCCCCCTTGGTGAGATTTCGCCGGACCCCCCCCCCCTCCTATTTCACCTCATGTAATTTATGGACGCCCCCTAATATGATGTTGTTTCCATGCCATACGGTCTGGTATTAATAGAATGTATGAGTTTGGATTAATTATAGCGAAACTTTTTTAAAAAGTTTTTAATTGCTTTAATATACAGCAAATCAAATACAAAACTATTTTTCTATAAAGCCTCCACTATTGTGTACATATCCTTTAAACCGTATTTACAGTGGTTTCTTTTTTTTTTTTTTTTTTTTTTTTTTTTGCTGGGGAGTAACCCAAGTAAATAATATTAACATGGTGACAAATCTGGACTGTAGGTCGGATGACTCATAGTTTTCCAAATTTCGGTTACGTAGAAGTGTCTGATCGAGAGTTATCGCTGCTAATCAAAATCCTGAATCTTACCCTCGGCTGCGAATTCACAGTAGAATGCAGCGCCAACGATTTGTCACTACAGCAGGAAACGTACAACTTAGGCAACACCTTTAGCATCCGGAAAAAAAAGATTGGGAAAAACTTGCCACCATACACACCAGTTTTGGTCTTTACCGGAGCTTCATCTCCTTCTGTACTCTGTACTACATTCTTTATTCGACCTCTTCAGGGCAGGAGTTTAGTAGTTTGGACATGATTAATGACGAGGGAGAGTGGTCACCAAAAGAGTGTAGATACAAAACACTCTAAATGCTTCTGACAAGTTTTAGTTTCTACAGGCTTTTGATTTCCATTCAATAATCTTGGCACCCACAGTGAAATGATTTATTTAAAGTTGTTAATTTTTTGTTTATTCGTTTACTCTTCGTCGATATCGGGACTGGAGAGGAGAAGAAAATAATTCGGCTGAAATTTTTTTGAAGGAATCATCCCTATATTTGCGTGGAGTGATTTCCGGAAATAATGTAAAACCGAAATCTGCTTGGCCGGTGGGGGATTAGAACTCGATCTTCAAGGATGCCAGGACCAAGCATTTTCGCTCACCCATAGGCTTCGGTAACTACAAAAAAATATTTTTTTAGTGAAAATTGCTCTGTTATGCTATATTCATGCAAAAGCTACAAAACGTAATTTGTTTGAGGCACTCTGTTTCTACCAAAAGTAATTTAGATATCGCGTTGAATTAAATATGTTACACAACCGCATGTACACAGTGATAGATTTATCATGACGACGGTAACTTTTGTGAAGAATTTTCTAGAGTGGTTTTCTTATAGCGCAATACGAGTCACTTAGGCGACAACCGATCATTGAAGGGCTCTAACCTTCCATACTATGAACCGTGTTTTTTGAATGGATTGTTAAATGTACTCCTCGGTTCATCAATTTTCTTACAACTGTATCAGCTATGCCCTAGAAGGTAGTACCTATCTCGTTCCATATCCTGTGATTGCTTTCACTATGTTCCTATTTCTTTTTACTGGTCACACTAAAATATGCTCTCGGTGGCCGAATGATGAAAATTAAGTCATATAAATTGTGAATAACATCTAGCTGAGCTGAGCAGTGTTTCAAAATAAGGGTTTCACAATGTTTGTTTCACAGCGAAAAAGCTATGTTCCGTGTAGGAACTCTGGGCAACGGTAATCAAAAATAAATAAAACTTTATGAGAATAAGTGATCAGTTCCTAGTACCGGCTTCAGTAATCATACCTATTGCCCTGATATGCAGTTTCTGTTTGTACAAAAATTGTTTTACAAACAAAACAGCAAGACAAGGGCGAGCTTCCACTGACGATAGGATTGAATTTCGTTTTCCCTTGTGATTATCCCGGTGTATTGACTATTGCTAGATTTGACGAATCTTGTAGTTGCATCACACGCACTTTAAATCTTAGAATGGAAATTTAATAAGACCTCAAGACGAGTGATCGCAAGAGTTGGGAAATGCCAATTGGATTTCTAAAATGGAGTGATTACTGTTGCCACTCTGCGTTGCCGATGAGACCGAAGTTTTCACGTTGCGCGGGTCAGAGGGCTCTTCCCCCACTTTCATCAAGAGATCTTCCTCGTGATCGACGCAGGTACGAGATCGTGACGGAAACGCTCCGCGTTACGAAATTACAGCCAATATGAATTTGCAGTAACTGAATTCGTTACCAGGTTGCCAACGATAATTTTGTTTTATTATCTTCAGAAATAGTCAACCAAGAATGGTTGGCTACTGTCAGGGTGCTCCTTGTCTATTTCATTGCCACTATCTTTCAGTTTTAATCAAGATTTTATTTATGAAATCATTTTCGCATTCTGTCTGAGATTGTATGTATAAATTATGCAATATCTGATGCATTTACTTTGTTGCATATGCTCTACATGTAAAATAAATTTTAAACGTACTTACCGACCATTTCAACAATAACCTAATGGTATTTTCCTAGTGCTTTAAATATTTCAAAATTATATCGCGACTATTACTCTATTTTCGTCATGCTGTTATTAAAACTACACATTGAAATAATAATAGACTAGTTCCGTTCAAAAAATCATGAGTTTTACAGCATAACATTGTCATTCATTTCAACCTGCAGAACACAAATTTTTATTGATGCAAGGTGAGAGCACCCTACAACATATCTTTCAGAACACACGTTAGACCATACACAAAATCCACGCAAATGTGTCTTCTGTCTCTTCCACAATTTCTTATTTGGAGCAGTAAAAATTGAGACACATTCGTAAGTTATTCAGCAAAAGATATAAATATGTATTAAACATTCTTTTTACGTTCATGATAGCTTGTGAGATGAACCGGGTACGAAGAAAGGTACCCAAATACTTATTGAACTCTCATGCCACGTGACAACTTTTTCGTGAGAAATGAGCCTGGCGTATATGGAAGTAAATGCCATTAAGCGTCGTAAATTAAACAGTCGCGCTCAAGAGTATAGTTTGAAACCAGCATATATGACATCGGCCAGAAAAACATAGAATATGTATAGAACGGAGCATTCATTAACCATCGAATGCACCAAACTCGTCAGTTATGTTGACACATTCACAAGAAATAGAAAATCCTATTACTGAAATTTTGTATTCATCTTCTAACCGTCTTTACAGAAGCTCATCAAAAATTTACCTGATACTTAAACTAAGAAAAAGTAGTGGAAGCTTGGAAACAAAAAGTTAGTCAAGGCAGGTTTGAGAGGTATCCGGGTTTAAGTATGCAATGATGTGAAAGCATCTAAATATCATAGGAAAAGTTCAACTTCTTTTAACAAGACGACTCATTTAATAAAGCTATACGTCTGTCCTCATTGGCAATGTGATTCAATACCATTTGAAGCTTTATGAATGAAACAATTCACTGCCATTACTTCTGTTTTAAAAACTTCTCTGAGGCTTTACGTTTTTTAGGATAAAAAGTAATTTCTTAAGTACGAATGCCAAAGAAGCAATGTAATTTATACGTTTATTACAAATATATTAATATCCGGAAGCAGCAAAAATTTGTGTGATCGGAGTGGATTTTTTTTAAAAACAATCTAACAGAATGGTTTCACAATGTGACTTGAGAAATCAAAGTATTACTTTACTAAGAGAAAATTTTGTATGGCATTTATGTTTATGACAGGTGGCGGAGGGAAGGTTTGTTGAGCGGTATCTGCTGGAGACGTATAGTGTGGTCGTCACAGCTGCTGCTGGGTCAAGGCCAGGCGGTGGACTAGCTCGCAGGGGCTGGGTGCTGGCAAACCAAATACAGCACAACAGCTACGGGGATATCCTACAACTCGTACATTATTTTGTTTTTAAACAACTTAATCAAGATATCATGCTAGGAGCTCGATTTTTCATTTTGGAATCGTTGAATTTAAAGGAAGAAAGATAACATCTCAAAACTACCTTTGGATGCCTTTATTTTGACGATTAGGATCAGAAGAATAGATCTGAAGGATTGACATATACAAAGAGGGGCAAAGTAACTCCGATTTATACGTTCGGATATCCTACTTCGACCATTCAGACACAAATTTTTCTCGCTTTGCTACGTCTCTCTAGACCTGAAGAGTTCTTATGGGGCATTTCTGGTCTAAGGTAAATTTAGGGTGCGTTGAGGACCAATCGCCACCCCCTGCTATGCAGTAACATTTACGGCTTTAAAGACTGCATCAAAAAAGTTTTTAATGGCGTTAGCATGATCACATGCAGCCAAAAGAGGATTTAGCACAGTTAGCAATTTACTAGCTAAGAAAAGAAACAGATTGTCAATAGCGAAACACTACGGTTTAAGATTGCCTACGATAAATCAGACCCAAAATTTCAAAAAATTAGTGTAATCACACCAATCCCAGTCCTCTAATTAACAACCTTTTTTTTTTTTTTTTTTTTTTTAAAAAAAAAGCATTTTTTAACCTGAATATGAAAAAAAATACAAATATTGTTAATATTTTTGATAAAGTAAATTTAGATCTGCACCTGTTTTTCTACATACTTAACTGTACACTTCGCCTAAGAGGAGCGCCGCTGTTTTAAAAAAGGGGTTACGAGCCAAGAGAGTTGGAACACAAGGGTTTCACTATTTAATACAAGAATTTTTTGTACCTAAAAAAGAGCGCGGTGAATACTTTTTTTAGTTTAATTTTTTTGGGGGGTGGAAGGGGGTGATAGGCCAAAAAAGGTTGAGATCCTATGCTCTACACCAGTGAAGCTCTTAATAAAACCTCAAAGGTGGCTGTATATTTCTATGTTCCTACCAACACAAGTGATGCAAAGTAAAGAGTAGCCTACTAGCAAAAGATGTAAATATTACAATGAATGCTGCCTAAAAAATTGATAGAGTGGTGTTTCCATCGTAGAGAAGCTGGATGCAAATAACAACCAAGATATACTTTTTTTTATAATCTCTCAATTCGTTTATTTATATGCTATGATGGCGGTACCAGATTTTTTTTTTTTTTTAGCTATCAAATCTGGCTTCCTGGAGTCTGGCGCAAGCAGTAAACGCCTTCAATCAACGTACTATCAGCAAGGTGTGAAACCTCCACAAACCTTGGAGCCACCACCAAAAGCTACGTGGTGCGTGAGCGGTAACGCTCTGGCCTCCCTCGCATTTGGGAGGACGTCGGTTCAAATCCCTCTCCGGGCATCCAGATTCGGTTTTTTTATGGTTTCCTCAAATCAATTTAGACGAATGCCGAGATGCTTCCTTCAAAAGACCATTGCCGAATTCCTTTCAGTTCGTTGTCCCCAGTCCTTTCCCGCCTCTAATAACCTCGACGTTGACGAGGAATAAAGTCACAAGGATACTCAAGGTCTCTGAGAGCAACAAAACTAATCTTACCATAATAAACAGAAATAAAAAAAATAATTAAGCAGTGTTGGAGAGTTGGTTTTCGATTTACAAGCCACATTAGTCCTAAAGTGCATGCATTTCAATGGAAAACTTCACGCTGTGTCCATCTTTACTCTGATCTGCATTGAAACAAATATAGATTGCGACCTACTGAATTCTGGTTCTGAAATTAAATTAATGTAATTTTTAACATTTATTGTGTCTGGATGATGATGAAAATTATGTTTCCGTTCTCTGCGTTACATGACATTTGCAAATCCGTATCAGACATAGCACCAGACCGTTTGATAACAGCTGGGGATATGGTTACTTTTTCTGGATACGGCATTTTTTCCGATCCAGGTAAAACATACTAGGCTGAAGTTGCTGTAAAAATAAGATCAGTGATGGCATCGGAGAGTGAAGGGAGCAGCAGAAACTTTATAGAATTCCATCAACTTCAATGAAGACAGCGGCCTATTTCTTTGCGATGCTTGGCGCTCGTTGCTATGTTAACATAAACTGTATCTCTGATGGAGGCTGTAGAATGGCAACTGAAAACTTAGACTTTAAAAATAAATATCTCGACATTCACGCAGAATCATTGTTATATTAGATAACTAATCGATCAATTGTTTTAAGAGAGTGTTAATTGTTTTGTATCCATATCTGTCACGAATAATACTTTTTAAATTTATGCTGTTAACAAATATGAAATCCTACTAAAATTATTGTATGGCAATCGTGACCCTTTTAAAATAGATTATAATTCACACACACAATCTAAGTCTCAGATTAGCTTCAATCTTCGACGGCAATGCTCGATCAAAAAATGAATTATTTACTTTTACCGAAAACTCTTTATCCATCGTGAATGGGTTCTGTGTATAACTATGAAGGCAAAGACCGTAGTGAATACGCTGCGGAAAGCAATCACATGACAAACAAGTTGTGAAACAGTGACGCGAGAGGCAGGTTAGCGAGAGCTACCTATTGTTAACACGCTCTGTACCAACACAAGAGAGGCTCTCAGCACCTCGCACACAAAAAGCTTCCAGTTAAAAGTGGGAGTCTGTGAGTGTCTTGTCCATTGACAGAGTAACCAAAAAAAAAAAAAAAACTGTATTATTAAAAGAAAGTCATTAATAAACCAAATCGTTAAAAAATACGGTAGTCATGTGTAGTATTAAGTAATTCGACGGACGCAAATGAAGCTTATTACAGAAATATAACAGGTTAGCTGCCTCTTTCTCCACCCATCAGAAACTAGCACTAACCTATGGAAATTTGGATTAACTACTCCGTTATGATGTCCCCTTCACGTTTAACAATCTTTTTCCGTAATCATTGCCACAAATTAAATTAAAAATGCCGAAATTTGAGACGCCGCGCAGCTGTGAAATGTTACAAGCATTGCAAAAATTGCACAAAAATTATTATGTGTAGTGGTATCATATCAACCTAAACCGCTTCGTTTTGAACATAAAGGCCGTCGTTAGGTTCAAATTCGTCTTGGGCGAAGAGAAAAAAACATTACGGAAAATTCGTTTTGTAGCATCTCAGAAATCACGCATTTGTTTACAATGGAAGCAATCGATTGGCTCCGATTATTTGTATGGATATAAAGATGGCGAGCGTTGTTATACTACACCTCGGATAAATATTTGCTATTTTGTAATTTCGGTCGACGTTTTACAACGGAGTGAAGCTGAAACAGCAAGAAAATATTACAAAAAATGAATTAAACAACACTCAAGAAATTGTAATGGGCTTTGCAGCAACGGCGGTATCTAATGACTGCGCCTCACTTCCATATTTCGGCATTTTAAATTTAATTTGTGCCAACTTATCCAAAAAAGAGACTGCAAAACGTGAAGGGGACATGAAAACGAAGCAGTTCAGCCGGGTGGAGAAAGGGGCAGCCCCCTCTCCCGTATAACTTTTAGGAATGGTTACAATAATCAGTTAACATTCCCAGAAAGACTTTACGTGTTTGTTAGTCACGCCGAAACGATTACATCAATGTAGGTTCACGGTGAGGAGATAAAGCAGGGGAACAACGGGCAAGACTACTGACACTATATCTGAAGTCTTGGAAAGGTTTGTCATGCTTCAATTTTGTGTTTATTCAGAAGCTATGTGAAAAGCGTTTACTGAGAATTTAGATAGTGCAGATCGTTAAAATCGTCGAGAGAGATAGTCATCGTTTAGGAGAACTATTTACGACTCCATTAAAAAAAAGAGTACATGGAATGTGCATCATCAGAATGGAAAAATACATAGCTGGAATAGAGGAAAAGTCTACGTCAAGTCACAGAAATTAGACACAGTGGAACAATTTCACGAATAAACAGTCTCTGGGAACTGAGCGTGGAAATAAAGTAGTAAATGCAGGCGGGCGCGCTGGCTGCATAGCCAGTGTGTGGCCGCCCGCCCGGCCGGACACCCGCCTCTAGTCTAGGTCAGTAACCGAGCGGCCAAATTCCACAACACGCTCCCAGCGGCTCCTCTCCCGTACTACACACGGCCACTCTACTCATATCTGAGATAAATTAATAGTTCAAAGGTATACTATTCAGTTTTATTTGGTGTCACATCTATTATAACACATCTACAAATAAAAAAAAACCCGAAATACTTTGGTTCCAACAGAGATGAAAAAAACACAACTTTCTGCAACAGCAAGATATTGTACTTTTATAGTACTCTGCACTAAGTGAGGTATATTTCTAGTAATACTTTTAAGTGAAATTTTTTCATATAAAAAGAAGGAGGGAAATTCGCTTTTACTTAATTATAATTATTCACAAACACCTACAACATTTACCATATTTTTCTCAAAATCTTCGGAACTTTAACTACTATTCCTCAGAAAAACGTTGTAAGATCTAATGCTAACGAATCATTAGTTATAATTATTCTAATAGGAGCTCCTTTGTCTTGATTGAGGAGCTTCTTAAAAATAGTTACTCATCACTGAAAATAATACGTTCCACAAAACAACGTATATTTCATAAAAGAGCTCAACATATCCAAAGCTGCCAAATCCAAAACGAAAATACTATAAGGAATCTCTTGCAAGCAAAATTCATTATTCCATCTGTTATTATAGTTTCTGATACTGATATTTTGCAACAACAAGTAATATAAAGCAAGTCAACAGTGATGAGATGTTATTTGGTTACAATTTAACTTTCGTTCTAAGTCAGTCTCTCTACCGGCATGATGAATTCCTAAATTTCTTCCTATCTTGAGCCAGCCTGTTCATCCCGCCATACTCTGTTATACCTACGTCCTGAATTATCTGCTCCATATGTTGTAATAATTTTTTTCCTATACAGTTCTCATGTTCGATTTTTTGCTCACCAAACACATTAAGGAACCCTGCACAAGTTACAATGCGATACGCTATCTTGTCGCAGTCTTTCCCATACTAGTTTCCTCAACCATCATTTCAGGAGCACGTACGTTTCGTATTTTAATCGTACTTTTAGCTATCAGCATCATTCCACAGCAGCACATTACAAATGCTTGTTTTTTTTAAAAAAATAGTATTCCTAAAGTCAAAGCTTCACCTAAAAAACAGCGTTCAGCATGCGGTGACTAGAAAGGAATTTATGAGTCCAAAGTCAACGATTCAAATTAAAATATTACTCTTCGATAATACAATTTTGATTTTACTCTAAGACTTTCAGTTGTAATGTTGAATCTTAGATGACAATATTCGCTTAACTCTTGTTCTGCATCTAAAGCAATTCTTATTTATGTATTCTATCACGTCTGCTACACCTAATGGTTTTTGTCTATTTGTTTTAAATTTAGTACACATTCTACCAAATTTTGTTCATGATATCTAGTAATTTGTCAACATCTTGACTGTTTTCTTCTAATAGGTCACCTACAAGCTGGAGCAAGCTAATTGTTTCTCCTTCAACCTTTTTGCCAGTTTAAGATCTTTTTTTCAAATATTTTATTACTTCCTCTAGATACATTAGTGGATATATACCGCAATTATGTCTCGCATACTTTTTAGATGATTTTATCTCACGGTTTTATAGTTTTATTGTAGGCATCGAAATCATATTTTAAGATTAACCTTCTATGTCTATAACTTAGACTTGGATTATTAAAAATTTTGAAACGCTTCTCCCTCCAAACGTTACAAAAAAGCTTGTTCTGTGTACAAAAAATCCTTTTTAAACGAACGTATCTAGTAGTGTGTCTTTCTGATTCCTTTTGTATTATTCTCTAAATTATGTTAATAATTTTGGAGGAAGATAAAACCTGCATCTAAGCAAATCATCGCGCCTCAGTTCAGTCATGGATATCGCAAATCAAAAGTACTTTCCCAGATTTTGAGTGACTGCTTTTTATAATATACGCATGTATCGTTTTATTTGAAGCTCCTGCCCATTGACAATTACGCATATAAACAAGGGCAAGTTCACATCACAACTGGTCGACTACGTTATTTATTTTTTAGCCGTAATATATGTGTATAGAGATTTTTGCAGAGGTGCGTTGGCCGATACAGCAGGCAGGCGGGCAGGCCGAGTGCTGGCGATCAAGGCCACAGGCCGTCTACCTGGCTCCGCCATCAGCTGTTCGCATGGCGCTCACAACACAAACAAACAACGTGCGCGGGTGGTCGCTCGGCGAAACAACTTCGGTATCCGTGACCTTCCATAAATATGAAAAGTTAATATAGGAAGAAAAAAAAACAGAATTTAGCAACTACTCAGAGGACAGTTGCGTTTTTTCCGGTTGATTAGCGCTTCCTAACGTAGGTCTACAGAGAAGTATATTTTCAACTTTCCAAACACTATCGCCAAGGACTGTTAAATGAATCAAGACAGTTCCAAGCATATCAGCAAATCATACGATGCATGGACTTACTAAAACGCGATATCATTCGTAAATGCTCTCAGATATTGACCGCTGCATTAGTACAAACTGTTCCATTTTTCCCTCGAAGAAAAAATTAGTGTGAGATACGGATATCGACAATCTTCTTACAGTATCTATTATAATTTCGTGAGAGAAAAAATTGGTGTCGAAATGAGAACAAGCAAATAGAACCGAGTCTTTTGATTCCACCGATCAATTTACACGGTACATATAGAACCAACACAAATCGTATTTTCAGTGCCATACTAAAATTATTTTAAGCCAAAGAAAGTATTTATACGGATTTTTTTTTTTATTTACATTTACAAAGCGATTACATATATTAAAAATTATTAATGTTAAACAACAAAAAATAACTGAAAACTTTTTGGCGACATACAACAAATATCTATCGGTACATTTATTTACGTTATACCGTGTCATCCTTCGTTATACTGCCAGTCTACATTTGCACAACTTCAGAGGTATTTTGTGATGGAGAAATATGTAAGAGCATTTTCCCAATTATGAAAAAAATAATAATCCTACCACCTTGCGCAGATTATTGTGGGAGTAAGTGGAAGATGCACAATATCCCTGATTAATTTCAAGGTTTAAATTAACTCGTGGAGTAAAAGTATTCTGTGTTTTTAAGAACATACACAAAAACAATGCCCAATGATGCTACGAGCGTGCTAGTGTACTAAATCATCACTGAGTATTATGTGAACTTCAGAGTTGTTCTACTTCCGTTCACAACGGCATTACTTACCGACAGTAGCAGGGTTGTCAAGGCACAGTTTTGGTTCTGTCAACAAACACGTTTTCAAGTCTTTGAAGCGATCCAGAAGCGTCTTACCGAGAAGACAAATAAAACCGCACCCCCTTCTTCGGTGCGAGGAGCACGGTGTCTTGCGTGCTATTGCGTGGGAACGGCAGGTTACGCAGCCCCCGTGTCAGTTAGCCGGTCAGAGCTGCGTTGTGCTGCACGATGCACTACTTGCTGTCGCGGCCGACGGACGAAGAACACTGCGCGGCGCGCCGACTCCCACTGCCTTTTCTTACCTGCCGCCGGTGCGACCGACGCGACACCTTGCGGCAGCGCCGTGGAACTACTGGGCGGCGCCACTGCTGGCGCCAGAGCGCGGGAGGTCATAGCAGGCGGGAGGCCGTCCACAGCGGATAATGGTCAGCGCAATTGTGAGGCAGCGGATGTTGGTCTGAGATGATTCACTGTTAAATAATATCTCAGAGATATTGTAGACTGTCAAAAATATTCGCATAATAATGGACATGGTGCAATGGTGGTGATTTAAGCTTAATAATAAGACGTACCAGGACCAGCATGCGAATAAAGAGATAACTTCGGCGACCTATTGCATTAAAAATTGGTGATACTATCATTCACGCGGTGACTATTAGCTATCTGCGACTATTAGAAATGACTTTTTATCGTAAATATTGTTGAGATATACTTTTGTGACGCTAAAACGACTGAAGCTCTACGGCTGGAATTAAAGCAGTAACTTACGAATCATACTGTCGTCACAAGTACAATATAGTTTGTGCCGTGTTTCCATTTTTTTTTAATCGTTTAACATGTGAAATACATCATCTGGTACAGTCATATTCGACCGTATATCAATTAATAGATTTTGAGACCATATTTTTCACGTAATATAGGTTTCTTTGTGTATATAATAGTTTCTCAACATTATGCAGTCATTCGTCTGAGGACTTACTCGTTTTTGATCCTTCATATTGACAGTACTGCAGAAAACTCAAAACAGAAGGCCTAGAATCTACTCAAAGTAGTAACTTTCAGTGCCCCGCAACTTGTCCGAGCATGGTGGGTGAGCAGTAGCACTCGCGGCTGGCATTCAGAGGAAATGAGTTCAAATCACCGTCCGGCCACACAGATTCCCGTTTTCCATGGTTTTACGAAATCATTTCAGGTGAAGTTGTTCCTTTAACAGGCCATGGTCAAATTGCTTCCCGTCCTTGCCCACCCTAACTCCTAAGTTCTCTCTCGACTGTAATGACATTGACATCAAGGAGCCGTAAATTACGAAGCAAAAGTAAAATTCAGGAGAACGTACATTCAAAAAACTTACACAGAAATAGTTACGTCTGCAACACTTCCCCACTGTTTGGTGAACAGTCGTAAAACAGTGTTGGTAGTATTCTCTTTATAGAAATTGGCTTCATATAGTCCACAACCAGAACAAATACTATTGAAATATTCCCACTGTTTACGAGTAAATTCAGAATGATGAGGTACTCGCGTTGGCACTTTTAAGTATTGAACTTCAGGTGAGGTTTTCCTGAACAGTATGCACAACATCTGGTAGAGGTAAATTTCTGGATTTCAAAAGATTTCTTGCCACATTAGAATGATCTTAGTGAATGGGCAGCTTACTGTTTTTCGTAATTTTAACGTACTATTTCATAAGAGATTTGTACATACTCATATCTGGTGTAGCTATACAGTTGAAACTGAGAAGTAGTAAAAATCGGCAGATCTAAATCATATAATTCTCATTGTAGGATGTAGACTAGTTTTGTGTCTCTTTCTTTTGCCGTGAGTGCTGTTCAGTCAAACTGCTTCAAATTGATCAGTTATAGAGTAGTGATGTTACGGAGATTTTATTTAGCAGGTATTTTTATTTTTTATTTTAAAAAAGAGCATGACACCCAAATGCTTATGAGACATTGATGCTTTAATTTTGTGTTATTGCACCAGACTGCTAATATTTAGTAATTTGCTGCCCGGATGAAAGAAGCTGATTACTGTTCTGATAGGGTCATTTTATGAAGTATTTGATCACAATATTGAGGTTATCATTTATAATATATCCGATAAATTCGAACGACAAGAACAACGTGGTCAACGTACCCGAAGTTTCTCTGCGGCTTTATCAGATAGGTCTGAGGCTTAAAGATTTAACAGTGTTGGGACTAACACTGATCCTTGAGGAAAAGTTTCCTCTGTAGGCGTACGAAAGCTTGCACTCGAATTAAATAGACTTACAAAGGCTTTAGAGAAGGTGCGATGAATACACTAGCAATTCGTGACTGGCGAATACAGCTGGAGAAAGGCGGCTTGAGATACTGAGAGTACCGGGCTGAGAGATCCGGAATACCGAACAAGCTTCTCGAGACGAGTCCTTTACGATCCCACAGTAGATAACGATTGGAGATATTTGCACAGTAAGTGGGATACCAATAGTTACTGTATTTGATGTAATCTCCGTTAACAGAATAACTGCAGGGTACATGAGATGGAAAAGCTTCAGGATAGTTGGTCTTGAGGTACTATCGAAATTGTTCTGTTTGGTTCATTTACGTAAATACTGTAAATCCTCCATAAATAATATGAAGAATGTGGAGAAATCGCAGAGAGACAATCTGAAATGAGCGTAGTCATTATTTTGAAGAAAAAAAAAACAAACTATCAACCGTTTCCAATGTGGTTTACGGTTATCTTTACTGACTTTATGAGAGAAATGAATGCATCAGTCAGAACATAAAAATACGATTAAAATATGCGTGCAGTTATTCTGATTTCCTCCATACGACAAAAGAAGTGATTGAATGACACGTCTATTATGGTTATTATAAAACTTTACGTTAGTCTGAAGTTATTCGTTTTCTTGACAAAGCGGCAGATGTTTCCACTGACCTCTGATGCTCGACGTTCGTTATGTAGAAGAGCAACAGTTATGTGATCAGCTGTTTGCACGTACTGTAGTTTCGTGGATTAGTATTCTACTCTGTAAAAAGTATATTAACATGATATTACTGAGCTCTTTCTTAAACAGTTCCGGGTATTGAACCATATCTACTTTAATTATTTCTTCTTATGTCTTTACGCCCCGTCGACGTCGAGCTTATTAGAGCCAGGAAAATACTAGGGGCAAGTAACGTGTAGAAATACGGCCATGGCCTTTTGAAGGAATAGTCTAGGCATTAGCCTTGAGGGATTTCAGGAAGCCATGGAAAACCGAAATTTAGATGGCCGTACGGAAGTTCGAATTGCGTCCTCCCGAAACCGAGGCCAGAGCGTTTCCGCTCACCCACTACAACTATTACAATTATTATTTTGTATGTTGATTAAAGCAATAATTACAACAATCATAACAATTATTAATCAGTAATCAACTTCGAGTAATATGTGGACGATCATAGAATTCCTGAAAGAATGCTCAGGATTCCGGACAATGAACAAGTGGAAATTTTCGTCAGTTCGTTTATACGAATGTGTGCCTCTTCCTGAATGGTTTCGTAACACCCGCCATGTTTGGTCGCTCGTGTTGACGCCTCAGCACTTAGATTACTGGAGGTACTGCCATCGCGGGTCCAAATCTTAAGATCTGCGTACATGGGCGTATCCAGCGAGGGGCAGAGGGGGGCTGCTCCCCCCCCCCTGGAAGAAAAATTAAGTTGCCTTCCGTACATTTAAACGAGTGAAGAACTGGCTCAGGAGCACGTTGGGAGATTAAGATTGACTGGATTATGCCTGATGAGTGTGCATCAAAATTTCGTGAAACAACACCATGAGATATTGACAAACAAAGTTATTGAACAATTTTCTGAGAATCCGAGACAATTAATCTAACGATCTTAGTTAACTACATAGTAGGTACTTGGATTAAGTGATTGGATTACTATATTAATCAATAATAAAAATAGTAAATAGGTTTGAGTTTAATTTTGTAAGAAATCGTCATGTTTCACTCCCCCCACCCCACTTCCTCGAAACCAATATGAGTTTCCCCCGTCTACTCCAAATCTTGCCCCCCTCTAGTTCTGATCCTGAATACGCCCTTGTCTGCGTACCGTCCATCTTGATTATACTTTCTATTGGTTATATGCAGTCATCTAGGTGAATGTTGGAACTGACTCTCTTCTCGCCCCAAAAACTACACGTTCCGACAGCAAAGAAGTAACAACTATATCAATATACAGCTGCCTCTGAATACGACTCAGAGGAATTATAGCTCAATAATTTAGTCCTATAAAAATCTAGAGATATCGATTTGGGATCAAGCTTTAATAAATAATACTTTCACCATTCTTCAGGTTACAAAGTAAGGGGTGAAGAAATTACTCTTCGGAGAAGAAATAATTTCGATTACGAAGCTGAGAACTGCATGGCAAAGTGAGACCAGAAACATATATATTAGAAGGGAATTTTCTCATTTAGAAATTAAAAACTGACCACTGGTAGGCGGTGCATCAAATATCGATGTAGCACACAAAATTTTCTGAGAACAGACGTATGGACGACAAAATTTACGAAAGGAAGTTTGGATGGGAACAAAAGAAGGTTCAGTTGGAAGGTTTTGCTGTTGCAGTACCTTCAAAATTGTATGAAGACATCCTGAAGAGCCTGTACGCGAAAATATTCTTATCTGAAAATCCTATTGGAACGAGCTTAGGGACTTTCAGTACAATTATTTGGACATACATTATAGTATAAATTGTCAGCAGGTATCGTAATCATACCTATAGAGCAAGTATCAGCATTTAAATACCTGGGATACAACTCAGCTACACTCTAGAAAACGATATACAACAAAAAATCACAAACTTCACGTATACTACTCACATGTATAGTATACAGCACCTTCAGACCTGGGTGGAGCCTCTGTTCGGGGTAGGGCTGAGAGGACTAACACGTTTAAGATTTGCGCACCACTCGTTATGAGGACTTCATGGGGTAATGGAAAGTTTGGTGGTTAACGATATAACATGACTCAGCTTGGATGAACTGCTATACAATTATTTTCAGTAGTTTTCTATAATTATAGGTAATTGTACAGTATACAAGCATGGAAGCAGTGAGACGACTTATTCAGTAATGTAGATTTAGCGGGTGAGGAATAAGGGAAAAGCTAGAGTGTTTGCCCACTAGTTAACGAAAACTCTTTTCGAACCACTTGTTTGCCCACTTGTTAAAAGCCTTCAGTCCTTTTTTTACCTGGTCACTGTCGCTCAATCTGATGCGTAATGACTGAGAGAAAAGGATTTACAATAGGAATGAAAGCTAATCGACTCTGGGAGGGATTTTTTATCAAATTTTCCACTTATGGAAAGGAAGTGCCTGAGCCAATCGCCAGTCGTATATCAGTGTGACAATTGCAAGTTTAAGTCCAGCCCAGCACTGCCGAATTTCGACTTCTTGCTTCCCGTCTCGCTGTCTGTTCTAAGGACTCAGCTAGTCAGCTTGTCACATATCAGACAAGCAACCGCCTCTCTGACTACACATTCATTCCCTTGTACCTTAGCATCAATCTAACGGAATAAATAAACATTTCTTAATGCCTTAGCGACCTCATTACATGGGGAGTTCAATACATGAGAATCACTGCACGAAAGGTCAAAGGTTAGAGTGTCATACCTCCTCCTCTTCTTCTTTTTTTTAAACTATTATATGAGGATCAGGTGCGTTGAAACTTTTATGGAACACGAAGAGAAACTGCTGTTAGATTTTGCCTGTCTGTCACGGGATCGCCCCAGAAGCGTCAGCGAGTGACGGGGTCGAGCGGTCACGACTCTGATTCCAGGAGCCGTGGTAACAGCGAGACGGCAGCTCCCAAACCACAGCGCGTTTCTTTTTGTGTCTGTGCGGACCTCACACCTTGTAAACAAGTTTTTACCGGACTCGGGCAGCGCGTGGCGGCGGTTTACCTGCTGGGCTATTGAGGACTGCAAGTGTCGAACAGCGTCTTCAATCACTTAATCACAAACGAAATATAGTTCCTTTATTTCGTGCCCCTTCAGATTCACCTGTTTTATATCTTTCCATATCTCTGTTTCCGCATTTTCTTATTCAACGGTTGTCTTCTGTAACAACAAAACACCAGGATCGTGTGGAGGCCAACACCTAAAACAATTCAAATAACGTTGATAAAAAATTAAACACTATGCAGACTGTCACCATCCTGCCAAGTGGTTCTCAGGCTTATTTTGTAACAGCACGAGGTTCACTACGTACTGTCCAATAAGTACCTTGGAGGAAACTCCGTCGGAAGGCAAAGAATAGCCAGAGTGGCACTGACCCCAATCATATCCGTTCCAGTGACGAAAAGGTTGTAATGGGAAAACGGAGTTCTAGCTACGTGAATCCTGCGGGAAGTAGCTGCAGCCGTAGTGAATCCGTGACCTTTAACTTTACGAATGATCTAACTAACCTACTGTAGACAGATATTTTTTTACAGTCTTCGAGTTCAATTTTGCGAAATTTGTCATAATTTTTTAATCAAGAAAATTCAATTTTCAGCTCCTTTTTTGTTTTTGTTCTGCTTCATATTTTCCTTATTTTTAAGGATTTGATAATTAATACGAAAAAGTAATATCTATGAGTTAGTATCGATACTGTAAACTCCTAATATTATTTCGTACAGGAATTATGTTTGCACCGAGAACATAGAACAAATTTTTGCGTGAGAAGAAGATGAAAAACTAGATTAAGAGCTTTCAGCGAAATCAGGCTACTGTGATGGAAAACGGGAGATAGGACATATATTAGGCCTACAGAATTTTGGTTTGAAACATAAAAAGTAACGAGTAGCTAGGCTATTTCCTAAAATATCTGAACGGCTTCAGTAAACACATCAGACTAGAAGAATATATGCTAAGAAATGACAGGGATTTCAGAAACACAGCAACAACTCAGGTAGAGGGTACTGTGATTAAATAAAGTTTTAGAAATAAATTTTGTATTTTATCTAAAACATAATAGCTGCGAAGTTCACACTAAAATTCGAAATTTTAAGTAATTGACACACAGGACAATTTGAACAGAAACGGGTAAAAGCAACTAAATTTACGTGAAAAAGAAATTTTCTGATAGTAAAAACGCAGGACTAAGATAAAATTGTTGAGAAAATTCTTCTGAGCAAGCCAGAAATTAATGCAAGTAAAATTATCGCGAAAAAATAGATGCCAAATAAAGGAAGCTATTAAACGAAAATCAACATTAAGCTCGAAGAAAGAGCAGATAGATACAATACTTACAAATATTGCTATATGTAAAACAGGCACATGGTGACAGACTCAAACATATAGTATTTTGTGAATTTTTCTTTATGAACATAATGACGGGAAAGTAAGGTCAATAATTACAGGGGGAATGAAAGTTGCAAAAAGCAAAATTAGAACAGCATAATGTTAGAAGCATTATCTTATATACGAAATATATCCTAGTTGCAATGCCCACTCCAATTTGATATGAAGCACAATATCTATACTAAGAGGACTATCAGTATCAATTACTGACGTAAGACCGAGAAAAACTTTCTAAAACTATCTGTATCTAATGGAAATAATTATTGGATATTGTGTAGAGGTGGCATAAGAAAAATGTAGGCATTTGTAATGCAGGGATATTAGACGTTGACAATTATAAAACATGATATGAACAATGTCTGTGGGGAATGGATGGCGAAAGAAGTCTGTGTAGAAATTTTGAGAAAAAAATGGACAAATGATAGCTCAGCATGTTTTGAAAGTTAGGGAGTTTTTTTAACACAACACTTGACGAAAAATTTAAGAAAACAACTTCAGGGGAAAATAAATGTTGAAATACCGGTATGTAAAGTAGACTAATTAAGAGTTATAGACTGCTGTAATTATGTTGAGAAAATCAGTGGATATGGAAAGCATTGCATGAAAATAGTTCACAGGTTCAATACAAAAAAGTATCTTTTTACCGTATAGCAACATTATAATTTTCTTATTTTATTTCTGTTTTTAAGAGAATAACCTTAATTCGAACGAAACTTGTAAATTTGGAAACTTAAAGAAATAGTTACGAGATTCCCTTAACGTTATTAGCATCTACACAATAGATTTGAGTTAAAATAATTATCTTAATAGCGCTAGTCCAAATGCACAACTTTCTTCACATAACGACAGATTACTAAGCCTGAAAAAATTATTTGAATTTTTTCTAATATATACCTAAACGACTTAACGAAGTATCAAAAGAATTATTCCAGTTCAAGTTCTAATTAGAAGTTTAACTGAAAAATACCCCTTTTAACGGTGGTCACGGTAAACATGATACTGGTCAACTGATTGTCTTGAACTTTCATTTTTATCAACCTAGGTTTAAGCAATTAAAATAATATATTTTAATAGTTTGGTACGTTCTTTGTTTGATGCCATTTATTAGGCAGGTAATCATATGCAGAGTTCTCAATGTTAGATAGATTTTTTGTGACTTTGTGTGGGTGCTTGATTTATTTTTCTTGCTACTTGGAATGAAGTATTTTTTGGCTAGTAATATAGACTTTACTGCCGGCAGTCGTCCGGTAAGGAATATATATGTCTATGTTGTATCACAACAGATCACGCAGTTGATCCATTTGTTTCTTTTGAATTCTAATTTCGTTGAGGGTTATTGGTATAAATGATTGCCGTCGTTCTTTAGATAGATCTAAATATACCTAAATATTGCAGTTTTAGTTTTGGGTAGCGAAAATTGTGCTTTAATGTAGGAATTTGATTCAAAATACGCTGTACTAAATGGCAGCTTGTTCAAGAAAGATGCGTTAGAGCGAAGCCTCCGTCGTTGAGATATAGCAAGGTAATAACTTCTGACAACTATTTCCCAACAATCCATTTCTAAGATGCCATAAGTAATTTCCTTCTCGTAGTAACGACGCACATTTGCTCCGAGCAAACAAACTCCGGAATGGAATTTTCAAATTAAATTTGTCCGTCTTCTCGTAGAGAGAGCAGCTGCCCGGCAGACTCCCGCTGCGCCCCGCGTCAGTTGTTATAAATCTGGTTCAGCCCTCACTGGAAATTGCTTCCACACAACTAATATTTAAATACGGAACACTTCCCCTGATATGTTTAGTAGGATCCTCCTCATAACATGGTGTACCACTTTTCACTGACAGTATTAAATCGTGTCTGAAAAATAATGAACAAGATCCGACACTACCAAGATTTCTGTGTCTGTTATGAAAATTGTTTTGTGTTAAGGACTGTCGTATTAGTGAGCGACGGATCCTGAGTCAGTACGCTTTATAAACGAAACACAATGTTCAACATTAAGATAAAATTTTGCACGTTGAAATCCTTGCGAAAAATCTTTCCAAAGTATAAGTAGTGATTTTACTGTTAGAAAGTTCAGATTGTTTAATTTAAGTTCAACTGCAAACTTAAAATATCATTAGGTTGAAAATTTACACTTAAGGAATGAAGACAGAACCAACGCAATTCGCTATGGGAAATAAGAAAAAACATGTAGCTGTATTTAATAAAAACTCATAAAAACATGAACAGTACCGTTGTTAATAATTTCTTAGAAAATCTTGATTCAACAATAGTTTCTTCAAGATGTTTTCTTAGGCAGCTAACTGAATATAAGATGTTTCATGTTCTTTGCACACTTTCATACTATACTTTTCTACAAAATCTCTTAAATGGGAAATTCTTCATATACTCCACAGATTCTAAAATCGTGATACCTCATAACTGTTTTCGAACTAGACACTCCAACATAATTTGGGAGTCTGCTTTCAGAATTGTCAGTATTTATCATATTGATAATATACATTCTTTGTCTCATGTATTTTGTAATTTTAAGATCTTTACTTGTCATTATCGTTGCCGACTACATCCAGAAAGCAAATATTTACAAAGAACGTCTGTTAATTAAAGGTGATATATTCAATGCACTCACAGACAGAGGAAACACAGTTTTAAGTCACTGTTATTTGAAATCTTGGGGTAAGGAGTTTCTCTTCCAAGCATTTCTTTAGATTATAATGTGTACATTACCCGCGTTACGCTGTGATAAATTTGTCAGCTTCACTTACAAGAATGTTTTCAACTATGCTTATCATAAATTTTTACAAATTTTGATGCATATCTTTCTTTGTTACATGATAGACGGTGCTTGAAATCAACTAGGAAAGTTGTACATGAAAGCACTTTCATCGATTACTCATAACATTCCCGGGGTGAGAGAGGAGAGGAGAAAAGGTCTTGAGCGAACGATTGATTTAATGCTGAGAACCGTCTGTGCCTGCGCTTCGATCGTAATTAAAAATTAAGCCCGTTCTTTTTTGTGGGCGGCGGGATGCGCCAGCAACGCTTAGCCCTCTTTGTGAGAGTTTCGATTTGTAGGGACCTTTGGCCGTTGTGATTGGCAGCATTGTGCTCCGATGATTAGCAGCTCACGCCCCAACCGCTGCAGCCGACCGCGGTCGCTTTGTGGACTGCACCAGGAAAGCTACCGACGAATATAAAGCACAAAATTTCGCTGTTAAATATTGACTGTCTATTTAAAATTACGAAGAGTTTCAGACACTTCTCGCCTTCAAACACACATTTGTCAAGCTGGATAAAAAAAAAGTGGAATATTGATTTAAAATTGAACGCGTCTTAGGTGGGTAGATCTAGTGAGGGTGCAAAATAAACGTTACATATTGTGGCTGTAAGCGTAACCACTTTGGTGTGTAATATATTTCGGTCATAGCGATAGAACAAGAAGTACTTCTTTTTTGTATCTTGAAATTCAGTTTATTAACAAGATGTTTCTCACGAAATGCAGTCAAATGTTTCCACATTTATATACAAAAAAGTATTATGAAACAGGGTATTTTATGAGACACAGTCTTGTTCGCGCTGTAAATATACCAGAGGAATTTATTTTTGCATAAATACTAATATCAGTAGCAGAGATACAATTTCCAGTCTTTAGCTCGAAGCTGGAAGTCAGTTGTTTCTTGAACGATTTATTTTCTTGAGCTTCACGAGTACTGACGTTTGATAGCTAATTTGCACTGTTTATCTGCTCTCAAGTATGGCGAAGTTAGTTTTTTGCACCCCAATACGCCAGCGCTAAATCTTGCATAGTAAGAAGCCGCTTGAATGGTGCACTAATCTCATACCTACTTAGCACCAGCGTGTAATGTAACATGTAGGTTACAATGAGCTCGTTAGTTTCTAGTACGAATAATTTTATTGCAAAGACTCGAGGATAAGAACCAGAGAAGTAAGCAATGCGTGAACCCCAATGCAAAGCGAAGTTGTGGAAGGTAAGCCGAGTGCCATTCATCTTAACACAGTCAGGTAGAGACTAATCTTAAGGAAGTTTGACTTGTCTAATTGAAACTCGTTAAAAGCTAAAATACTTGCAGTATGAATGATGGCGTACAAAATACGAAGGACGCCAAACATGGCAGCGACGCGAAGGCATTTACTTAGCGAACAATTATTTCACAGCATGTGATAGCAATATCATGGGATAAATTCATAGTTGGTATAAGGAGGAGCAGTTCCAGTGATATGAAAAACCAACGTCACTTTTGGTAGAGTTGCCGGAGTATGACTGATTTTCCTGCCAGTATGGAGTGTGAATACGTGGCGAGGGCAAGACCTTACCCAATGATCTAGCAGCATCACTGATGATTATAAACTAATACTTAAACATTTGTAATATTCGTGACCAACCACTAAATAATTCTGTTCTCGGAATACTGCGATTGGCTGCATACAAGCTCGCCACAACAGGCGAATGCCGGGATAGGTGCTTGAAAAGGCCATGGCTGAATTTCTTCCGGTTACTTGCCCCCAGTTAAATACAAGCATGCCAGAGCTGCAACCGTAGTAATACGAGGTGTCTTCGAAGGTGAAAAAGCACAAGAAGCACAAGAGAAGGACTTGATCTTCCGGTTTCGGTTATGAAGCACGACGTAATTTGAACTTCGCGCTTCAGTTTCATGTTTTGACACGTACCTCTGTGTAGGAGGACACAACTGAAACAGTCTGCTGTCCATAACTTACAAGGACCGACCTACTACAGTTCTTCTGTATAATTGATGCAGCAGTCTTCGACGGCTCCTAACGGCTGATGGAAGCTGCGAAGACAGCCGACGCCTCTCTTGCCAGTCACCGTGTTGGGTGAGATTCGAGTTGCAGATAGCCACTAGATGAAGTGGTAGTCCATAATTTAAAATCGTTGATAAGCACGGTTCAATCATAGCAGTCAACTGAAAAGCAAAGTATTACGAAGTAACGACATTATTTGACTCATGTCGTACAGGTTTGTATCATGCTAACCGAACAGCCAGATTATTATGATCTTCTAAGAGCTTGTTTGTTTGTTTCATCACCAATTATTCAATTTTCAATAAAGTTATTTTGCATTCATTTTAAGAATATACCAATAAATTTTAATTACAATTTCTCTTATAAAGTCATGAAGGTTGATTCACTGTAATGAAAAATTATAAAATTCACTTCATATTATCATCATATCAGATCAATTCTAGCTGTTTGTGAATCTTTAAAAAAAAATTATTCTGTTTGTTAAATGCATTTTCCAGTGGAGGGAAGGTGGAACAGTCGAAAGCCACACTACTGGTGGTCTTAAGGCGATCTTGTCGCGTCTCCCCAGCAAAAATACTGCTATAGCAAAAATAAACAAAGGGGGTTACCCATTATAGATATGGCGTTTTAACAATTTAGGTTTGATAGTAACTTGCATGCGTGAAATCGGTGATCTCAATAACGAATAATGTTACGTCTTTCTAGTCCACGATATTTATTATATAATAAATAATATTAAAATGATTAAAAAGTAACAAAACTCTACATTAATCGATGTAGAGAAGACGTTTTTAAGCCCCGTTACTAATAGAAGATAATAGATTAAAATAAAGCGCGCAGTTACAAGTCAGACCTCACAAATTTAGGGTTCCGAAATCTAATGAGCTAAATACATAATATCTCATCTCTTGCCCCAAAAATCAGTGTCTGACAGGTTAGGTAGCGGACTCGCCTCCTCGGCTCTCAAACTCCGCACCACGTTGCTGATGCTTCTGTTCAGTTACAACCATATACAAAGGTATTTTAGAAGCAGCACACTCTGTATTTCATGTTTTAAATAGATTTACCTTAATACATGGAACGGTAAACTCGAAATATTAACCTTTGATAAAAATATCATATTAAATGTAAGCGTTTTTCGTATTTGTCGTTTAATTATAGGATAGACCAGGCGTAGGAACAAATCTCTAGTTCTTAGATCACTAAAAACGGTAAATGATAAGATGCATGTTGCAGCATAAGATTTGAATTGTGGAGTTCATACAATGAAAATGGGTAATAGGTATGAATTTTGTATCTTTCAGATTGCTACAAAGCATTTACGCTGATGTCATTTGATACTCATGGATGGATGAGTTATCATTATCTGAATATTTCCTAGCCTTGGACTTCAGTGAAGCTCAATAAGGCATTAATCTGGAACACGGAGATCTCAGATTATCAGACATAGTCGCACTGTAGTCCTTACCTTGCCATTCAGATTTATTAATTCCTGACAAAGCCATTTCAAATGCCCCCTGAGCATCACTTCGTAGAAAACCAAACCACCAAATGCAGGGATTAAGGTCTGTGATAGCATCTCATGATATCTTTTTAACGCGTATCTTAGTTCATCTGGTCATCAGGTCGGTTTGCTTTTACAAACGAGCCAGAGTTAAGTGGAAGATCACCACACTTTACGTTATAGAGTATAGCCGATACGAAGTAGTGTATCAACCAAACTTTCCACCAAGTGAAAACATCGAGGACAAAATCAATTAGGCTACTGTACCGTTTGCCAGTATTTTTTGACATACTTAAGACTTTTTATATTCGAAAGACGATACTAAAGTATAAAAATAAAACTTTTTAATACTACTTTAACTTAATCTGGTTTTACGATACGTAGCGAAATGTTAATAGCATAATAAAATAGTCATTTACCATAGGCATCAATATAATAATAATTTCCGTGTGGTCATTATGATATGGTGATACGGTTTTTATTGGCTATGCATTCCGCCCCTGTCGTAGCCACGTTAAGCTAACCCGGTAGTCATAACGGATGCAGTGGACCTACAGTTTAAGGTGGAATCCAAACCACGGAAAGGTTCTGGTGTACTCCACATTACACAGAGGTGAGGGTCGTGTTAAGGGCAAATAAAAATCGCCGCCGGGACAGGGATTCGAACTGGAGGTCTTTAGATTTCCAGACACCTGAACCACTGAGCCACCAGACGCTCATAGGTATCAATATGAGAGACTGACTGTGTGTATACACCTGAACATGCATGATAACGGAATTATGCAACTAGAATAAATTATTACTGTACTGATGTCTGCATTTCCTGAATGGTTATGTGTCTAAGGCATTTATCTGTGAAGAACGTTAAACCGCATCACTACGAAATATGTTTCTGTAACCAGAAACATGTTCATTTAAAGAAAATTGTAGGCAATTGATTTTATTTTGTGCATTTATCGAAAGATGCTGGTATGTGTTACATAGAATTGTGTGAGTAAAACCAACCTATTTGTACCATTGTTCTTTTGTTGGTAATTAAAGTAGCACACCAACATAAATAAAATATAAGTGCACCATGTGATCCATGTTGTCTCAGACAAATTTATGGAGTATCACTGCTAAGGGCATTCCGAAAGAGAACGCAGTTTAATACCGTTCACACAAAATGGAAAATATCTTATGCTGAATATGGTGTCATACTAAGTTGGCTAGTAAAAATTAATGAGGATTCAGTAAATGGACCAATGGGATATCATGTTTTTACTCCTCACTGAACATAACACAAATTCTTTGGGGAATATTTTTTGCATAACCCATTCTTTATAATTTGTACATGTTCGGAAGTTTTTCCTTCTATCCTAAGTTTTATGGTTTGTTTTAAATATTCTTTTGCAGCAGCCACAAATTCCTTACATTCGCTTTAAACCTTGCATGCAGACAATGCATGTTGGCTAAATTACGGGGTTGGCTCAAGATAGGAAGAGCTCAATGACTATATCATTTAACTGAAACAGTGACGACAAAAAAGAAAATAAATTATAAAAGCCACTTAATTATTCGCTTTTACCTTAACCATAACCTTTAATATTATTCAGATAAAAGAAAAGGTATTTTACTTATTTACTTAAAAATGGCATTCAGTCTTTACGACCATTTTAGCCATCTGCTTCTTTTACTTTAGGGCTATACTGAGTTTAGAGAGCATTAGAAGTCGCTGCGGACTGTTAGCTTAAAGAAAAACGTTCAGCTTTGTCGGGTGTCGAACCACAGTCGTCCAGGTCCTAGTCAGACTCTCTACCAAATGAGGTGTGCCACTCGCCAAAGAGTCTATCAGACCCGCTTTGGTCAGATACCTTTAGCGGATAATTACAGTAAGGGAGCTTGCATAAACCACTTAGCTCCATTTTGGCTTCCTGTGAACCCTCCCTCCTCCCCACGTAGGCCGACGTGGCTTTTGCCTCTACTCCGCCCCCCCCCCCCCCCACGTAGCACGCAGAATTTTTCCCTTTTGACTCCAGAAGACATTTTGTACTGTTTTCTCTTGTCAGACGATTGTAAATTATATAAGGAGATAATTAACTGAGGGAAATAAATATCCACAAGGTGGTGTTGTGTGTTCTGTTCCTCATTTTAATTGTGAAAAATATTATAAAAGAAAGCTACGTGGCCTGGCTCGGAAAACCCCCTCCCCCCACTTAGCCCAGAGTAGCCTTCCAGCCACCCCCCCCTCCCCCCTGGACCGAGCTACGTGGTTCGTGCGCGCTCCCTAAGTAAGGCGTTAATTATTGTAGAGCGTTAACGTTTGATGGACGTGTTTTGATTGGGTGGGTGGCCGTAGCGCTGGCCTTGAACACCGGCAGTCTGGCAGAGTATCTCAGCATGAGATCGCGCTGCTAATTACTCGCCCAATTAACGACAATGGATGCCTTTGTTAGCGGCACTCGTTACCTGTCTTATCTGCCGGCCACCCGCCACCTGCGGATTGTGTAGCGGGCCGCTCTGCACTGGCAGCCATCACGACCACTGTCTCTGCCGCAGTCCCCTCCAGAATTCTACAACTGTGCACTTGCAGGCTCAGGATCATCTGTAGAAACTTCTGTTTATACCTACGTGTATGTCAAACGCGATTCGAGACTCTATTAAATTATCACAATTAATCTAAGCCTACTGACAGTTAATAAAACTAGATGTGATTTGTAATAAAAGCGGTAATGTTTGCCAGCCGCTGGTATCTTAAATCATATGTGTGATAGCAAAGGAGATGGTTGAAAGAGGTTCGTATTTATGATATAAAAGAGTGCGTGTCAACAATCCTGAAACTAGATAAATGTCATTTGGCGCATTTTTTTCTGAATAAAAGAAAATAATTCACCAAACGACCGACTCGGACAAATCTATAAAGAAATCACCTAAAAGAATAGCAGAGCGTAGGTCAGTTCTTCTCAGTTTCTTTCCTTACTCATTCATTTTCCTTCTCCTGGACATGAAACGCTATATCCGTAATATTACATATACCGATGTACCAAAACAGTATGACCACTGCTCACTGCGAGATTGTATGCCATCTGGGGACGTTGCTGGTAGATGCGCTAAGGAAAGAAAATGAACGGAGCAGAGAAACATGGCGGCAAATGGGAAAGGAAATCCAATGACAAAGTGGAGATTGTTATGACCCAGCGCCTGGAAACGAACTTCTCTGAATCGTCAAGGTTGTTTGGTTGTTCGCGTGCTACAGTAGAGAATGTCTACGGAAAATGGTTATAGCACGTTGAAACAACAAGGACGTCATGGACGTACACGTCTAATCAAACAACGTGGAGATCGGTGATTTGCCCGCCCTGTAATGCAGGACAAGGGGTGATGTGTGGCAGATCTGACGGTAGAGTACAATGCTAGTGCAGGCACAAGTGTTTCGGAGCACACCGTTCAAAGCACAAGTAGCTCCTAAGTGTTCTCTTGTTGACGCAGTGACGTCTACAATTAATTGCAGATAATCAAGATTGAACCTTAGATCAATGGAGACGTGTCACCTGGTGGGATTAATCTCATTTCTTGTTACGCTATTTCAATGATCGTATCCGGATACGTAGTGTTCCAGGCAAATGGCTGCTCGAAACATGCACTGCGCAACGGACTAGTTCTTGGGGGCAGTATAATGGTATGGGAATACCTCCGCTTCCTTGGGACCTGTCGCAGTGATCGAAGGCACCGTAAGAGCTGTGAACTACGTGAAATTTATAGGAGACTACGTGCATCCCTCCATGTTTCATGTCTTACTCGACGGCGATAGTAGGGAGGCGGCAGCTAACACGGGAAAAAAGCAACGATTGTACGACAAAGGTTAAAATGTCGTGATCTCTAATGCCTACTCGATTCAGCCACTGATCGTGAGTGAGAAAAATGAAAGAAAGCAGTTCTTTTGTTGATACAAAGTATAGAAATTCAGTTTATTGCGTTGAAATAAAACGAAATTTGGCTCTTATTAATTATTTAATTCTCACGTTATAATAACACATTCAAGCAATTTAGGCGACTTGTTGACATTAATCTGCTCAACAGTGCTTGTGAGGCATGGTTGATTCGAATGATTCAAACATGAAAAATCAACACCGAAAAGTGTGTCGTAAGTTTTAATATCAACTGTCATATCGAGAATCTTTAACCGAAAAGCTTGCTTTTGCGAAAACTAATTTTAGTAAGAAAACAGACAGTATAATTCACAAATTGAACAGAGCTGAACAGAACATATTTATTTAACACGTCTAGAAAAGAATATTTCACTATACATTCCTAATTTACTAACTGCTGAAAATAATATTTATTAACATATTCTAAGATATACGAAATACATGTATTTAAATAGAAAATTTATTTTTTCATATAATCAGTGTTTAGAGGAAAGTTACTCATAATTTCAGTTTTATTTTACCTCAAGAACATTTGTATAGAGGTATTTTTTTTTACGTTTTTACTTCATGCAAAGTATTTTTCCTTGATCATAGTGAATTACTTCCACAAGAACTTTTTTTCCGAAAAACATCTTGTTACTGAAATGTCTCACCAACAGATACATTCACAAAATTATGAAATTCTGTTCTATTAATGTGCAGAGACCAAGAGTCCTTACAGAAGTTTGAAAACTTGAGTGAATACATAATCTAACAAGTATTGTCTGAATTATAATTTATATCTACAATTCACTTGTATCTTCAGAGAGTTTAAAAAATAGCTATAATTTAATTTTTTTTGATTAAAACATACCTGCAGTTTCATTTTATTTTTTGAAACATTGATACCCAACGAACTACAACACACCAAAAATATTTCATGTTTTGATGTTAATTAATGAAGCTATTAAACTTATTATGACCAAAGTATTGAATGAAATTGTACAGTCTTTGATGGATAACTAACATCTGTATGATGTGTTTAGGTTGTGATCAACAAAACACACTTTCAATCCATTTTCCATTGGTTGTTATGACCGAAGAAACCTCTGTTGAGAAGTGAACTCAGTGCTGTGTTAACGCCGTGGCGGCGACACGTAATTGCGCATGGTGTATTCGGCCCAACGCAACTGTTCATTGCGCACGCGCAATGTGTCAGCCGACTGTAGACACCAAATGGAGTATGCTCGAGTGTGTTTTATCTGTTTTTGAGACAAGCTACTGGACAGTAAAAAACAAGAATGCATAGACGTTCTTAACGTAATCTCAGATGTCGCAGAAACACGACTAAATTAGTACTTAGCTTTTCACCAAATAGTTACATGTGTAATAATTGCGCGCAATTCACTACTCGTCTAGGTGTTCCTCTGAGAGAATTACATTTGTTTTCACTTTTACACTCCTGTTTTGCATGGTGTGAGCTAAGCATTAAGGCGTATTACCAGAGACGTTATCACACGAGTTGAATAACGCGTGCTAGCGACAAAAAAATCTTACAAAGATAATTACTTACAGATACAATCACTGAAAAGAGATAAGATATACGTTATGTCATACTATTTTGTAGCTTTATTGCAATTTCCCACTTACCAAGCCCCCTTTCCATTAATAGAAAAGTTTCTACGCCCCTCCCACCTCAAAAACCACCGCCACAATTTTATTATTAAAAATATAAGAAAAGCAAGAATGAAATCGAAAATATTTAATTTTATTGCCTATAAAGTTACAAATTTTCTCAAGCAAAATTAAAAATCACAAACTTCAAAGTTACATAAAATAAATCAGTGGGAAGGAAGAGCTTGCATCTAAGTTTTTCTATTCTTTGTTGAGTGTTAGAAAGCGCACAGCGTAAATTATTGGCAATATCGAGTTTGCATTAATACTTAGTTTTTATTACAACAAGAGCTGAAAATTTTCTTTCTCAAAAATAAGTGCTTGAAATAAATGAATAAATACGCAGTTTGCTGTGATATGTTAGGATAGAATTTGTAATGCTAGAACCAAAATTTTGATTAATTAAATCGTATTACGCAGGGGCATCATTTTTTTATTTCCAAAGCTTGCATTCAGTAATTACGAGGCACTGCAAATCTTTTACGTTTGCAGAGTAGCAACTTCTCGCACGACAACTTTTTCTCAGAGTAAACTGTTGCAGTATGTGATGTCAGAATAAAGTTCATATCTAAGAGGCGTTGAAGGCGATATTACTACGCCTCACCTCATAACCTACCTCCCCACCTTCAAATGTCTTACTCTACCAAGGAAGTCATTTTTTCATCCACTTCGATGGCTATTACCATATATCACCATTTGATGGCCCACTCTGTTAAATGTCTTATAAAGATCTAGCGTTACGCTATTAACTTGTAAACTGTGTACATTTCATGTGAAATGTCTCGCATATAGCCCACTGACTGATATTAACATTAATATCCTTTCCTAAAACCGTGTTGACGATTCACAAACCAATTTCTTTCTTCACAGTCGTTCCTGATGTTGTTGCATATTAATCACTCCATCAATTTGCTTACAAGTGATGTCAAACTAATCAGGTTGTAATTTTCAACCCTATTTTTCTCCCCTCCTTTATTGACCAATACTATTATCGCACTTTTCCTGTAAGCAGCAAGTCTCTAGGCTCAGTCTAATTAATATTTCAAGATAGACTGCAATGTCATATCCCGCAATCTTTAACACATCTCTAGTAATATTACCTACACCAGAACCTTTACGCTATTTCAATTTTCTTAGCTCTTTCGTAATATCCTTAGGAACAATTTTTTTTTTTTTATACTTGTGTGGAGATGCTCTCTCTCTGATTTACAGCCACCGATTACTATTTCATAGTCCACAATGGTTTCGCTATTTCTCGGATCCATAGTAACTTCTTCTTCAGCCTTATCCCTCCCTCTCCCTCAGTTTTATAACATAGATATGAAATATTATACATTGGCCTATTATATATAAAAACAGAGCAGAAACAGAGTGATTCAAGTTGACTAAAAGTTTGGCTTCGCTACATTCAACCCAAATCGTTAAATATATAATACAATGTGTGGAAGAATTGTTGAGCACAACAAGTTCTAAAAGAAATCCGTGGTGCATATATCTATTACCGATAACTTGCAATAAGTATTTTGGAATTTAAATTATGGACTTGTGGTCCGACAGAGACACACATGCTCCATCCGTTCACCTGGCACAAGGGAACTATATACTGCAATGATACTTTCCAGGCAAGGACAGAAAATCCATTAAAGTTCTTCCTTCACTTGTGCGTCCCACGACACATAATCTTTATTTTTCACTTTTTTTTTTTTTTGTTTTTTTGTTTTTGTTTTATCATTCTTGCTTCACTCAATCGATGGTTGACATGTTGCTACAGTATTGGCTATCTATCTGGCTTAAAGATTTATAATCCCGCTACTTATAAAAACAACCGTTAGATTTCTTGATATAAAGTAACATGTTAAATATTTTGATGGTATGCACATCACATTTTAAGTCCAGTATTAAGCTTTCAAGTTGTAATTTCAACATCAAAATTCAAACTCTGATGCAAGATAGTAGTTTAAAAAATTATTATTCATAACAGATTTTAATTTTCTTCTCAGTCTCCAGTTGACGTAGTGTGATGTGACATACCTCCTATCTTAAGTCAGAACTCAAAATTGTTAAAACTTTATGGGAATGTGTACAGTAATGTTTACGCGGTGCCGGTGAAAACAAGAAACAAAAGTTTTTAAATGACATCAGGAGCCTACGAGTAGTTTTTATCATAATTATATTTTCAAAAGTTTCTTCACTATACAGGGACAACCGCTATACGGTTTCATGGCGATATTAATTTCAAACCATATACTACATTTTACCCCTCACAATTTTATACAGTCTCAGTCAATTAACTTCTTAAACTGTTAAAACTATCAAATGTAAGTGAAATCTGCGTTCCATGTGTTAGAGGCTCAAGACTATGTTGAAAGCGTACCTATACTGTCCAATCTGAAGGTATTTTAATGGCCATGTTGCACGAAACAGGCGAACGGTTGTAGAGAAATCCGGAGGTTCAGATGACAGGTTAATAACCGCAGACGACAGCGAGGCAATGGGTTTCGAGGAGAAAGGATGAGGATTAACCCGTTGACGTCTCTTATCTCGAAGCTCGTTCGAAACTACAACGGAAGTAATCTCGAAAGTATTTTGAACACCTCTGTCAAACAAGAAATCTGTAGAAAGTTGCGGCAGCATCTTATATTCACTTCACAAGTAGAATAGAAAGATACAGAGGCATCAAAAATAGCAGGTTAAGAAAAGGGACGTACACATTTATTTTATTCCAGGTCACTTATTAGTGTATTTCCATTTCATGGTAAGAATATTTTTGTTCTATATGGTTTTAACGTATACATCTGTCAATATATTACAGCGTAATCCAATAAGTAGCATAACTGAGTAGAATTAAGAGGTACACTAATCATCTGTCGCATACTTAATATTGATAGCCTCAGACTGTAATGTGTGTAGATGCGTATCTATTCCATCATCTCTTGCAAAAAGAATCAACACTGATAGTCAAACAAACAACTTTGTAAATGAAACTGGCAGTGTATAATATCAAAAGAATCCAAAACCTTTTTAGGGTGTTTTGTGGAATGAAGAATAACCCTTTCAGAAGGTACTCATTTAAGGTTAAGTAGTTGTTTCCAATATTAATCCAAAATCAGAGATTAATATTTGTAGACCAGAAAAACCACAAAAGAAATAAATCTTTTAACTTAATATCATACCAAATAAACATTCTTTTTGTGTGTTACAGTTTTTACTGCAGAACACAAAACTGTTTAACTGACTTATTCATCAACAAAATAATTTTTATATACCATGACCGGACAAAAACAGATAGTCGCTGTTTTGTCAGAAAACAAAAATCTGTTTTTTGGGGCAAATATGTTTATGGACTATGAGAACAGCAATTTCTTTTTCAACTAGTCCCATCGAAACGATTACACTGCATGCAGACAGTATTTATTTTTTAGTTGATCAATGTATCTGCGACCATGTGAATATACACAACTTACCCTCACAGTACTATGTACGAGAAGGTTTCTTTTCGAAATTTCGTAAGACTAAAATTGCCTCGTTAACTCTCCTAATTAATATATGATTTCTCCATTTTAACAAATTTATAAGACACAGCTGTGCAAGGCAATAAGTCTTAAAAGCGAATTGTTCTTATTACAAGCAAAATCGCATTAATGTTTGTTGATGTTGAAGCTTCCGCCAGCATCTGTGAGTGAGGGACTTATTTGGCGGGTGGCGTGGCGAACAGAGCACCATGCCACGACGCCTCAGAACACGGGGAGTCTCAGATAACCCAGGCACAGCAGCGTCTCTGGTGGCAATTCCAGGAAAAATTCACTACCAGTATTTATTCATTCCTCGTAGCAGGAAAAAAATTCTGGCTGAAATTCAGTGGGGTGTCGATATAAATAAATGCAGAATTCGGAAAAAATTAAGAAGTAACCTGAAATGAATTTGTAAAATTTACTTCAGCAGCTTTTGTTGAATTAGAAAAAAAAAACTTTTGATAATGTTAGGAGGTACAAGATGTTCAAAATTTTAAAGAAGTCAGGTCTAAAATATCGATATAGAAGAATACATTATAAACATATAAGAATCAATTGGTTATAATATAAGCAGAGAATCACGAGAGACATGCATCAGTTAATAAAGGTGTGAGACAAGGTTGTAGTCTATCCCTGTTAATATTCAACTTGTATGTAGAAGAAGCAATAAAGGAAGTAAAAGAAAAATTCTCATTTAGCATAAGTGTTGAAGAAGAAAAAATCAGTATGCTACGATTTGCTGATGACATTGTCTTATTAGCATAACAGGCTGAGGATATTGAGAAGTTACTGAATGCCATGAACAAAATACTGAAGGAAGATTTTGGACTGAATGTAAATCAAAGCAAGACAAAAGTGATGAAATGTAGTAGAAATGATACCAATCACAGTAGATTAAATGTAAAAAAAAGGATTGGAAACAATAGGAGAAGTAAGTGAATTCTGTTACTTGGGAACCAATATTACATCCGACGTCCGAAACAGGAATAATGTTAAAAGGAGAATAGCACTAGCAAAAAGAGCCTTTATGAAAAAGAGAAATCTTCTAGTTTCAAATAGTGATCTAGGGCTTAGAAAGAACTTTATTAATCTCTATGTTTCGACCACAGAACTTTACGGTAGCGAAGCATGGACTTTAAAAATATCAGAAAGAATGAAAATTGAAGCATTTGAAATGTGGTAGTACAGAAGAATGTTGAAAATTAAGTGGGCAGACAAAGTACAAAATGAACGAGTTTTGTAAATGATGAGGAAAGAAGTTTGTGGAAGAAGCTTAGAGAAAGAAGAGACAGGCTGGTAGGTCATATTTTGCTGGATTGGTTAATTTGTTAGTGGAGGGAACAGTAGAAGTTAAGAACTGTAGAGAAAGACCGAGATTAGAATATATGAAGCAGATAATTGAGGACGTGTGTTGTAACGGGTATGTAGAGATGAAGAGATTAGCACAAGAAAGGAAGGGATGGAGGATTGCATCAAGACTGATGACAGCAAAAAGAAATCAGCAGCTGAACCAACATGGCGAGTAGGCAGATCACCCAGTAAACACCTGGGCAGTGGCGGTTGTAGGAATTTTCCGAGCCGGGGCAAAAACTGTAAGTTTGCCGCCCCCTTTGTCGTCACCATTATTATCTATCTGGCCACCCCTATTATCGCTCTCTCTGTCTCCAGTAGTGAAGTTGTCACGACGTAAATTTGCCGTCATTCAAACACGATTTTGCCGCCCGGGGCAAGTGCCCTGGTTTGACACCCCCTGGACCAGGCACTGCACCTGGGTAATCCTCCACACTACATTTCACGGTCTGCACTGTGGTGCAGTCATGGTAGCATCGTCCCTTGAATTGTAGTGAGGTGGTCATAAGTTCTACAAGGACTTGAAGCCTAGCAGGTAAGTTGATTTCAGAGCAAAACCTACAATTCTCTTGGCGGCATTTAGTTGAATCTTCACTTTCTCGGTATGTGCACAGTTTAGAAACATTGGGACGCAGTACTTGGCAGCTTAGCTATCCGGGATCCAGCCGAAAGTTTCCTTACCAAGTTGACTCTGGGCTACGATCTTCCTCGTGGATGTTAAATTACTATCATTCTTTAGACTAACTGCATTAAAAAAAGTGCTATGAAATGTGAACTGTAACCTGTGACATACACGAATATAATGGGCGTCTTTAGAAAGGGCGAGACAATGAAAAATTTAAGCCGGACCAGGGGACTCGATGTCAGTTGGAAGAGATGTACACATCTAGAGTCCACGTATTTCTAATATGAATTTAAACTTAGTTATCACAATAGTAGTTTCAAAATACTTTTGTAAGAGTCCTCTACAACTGCACTTGGCAAAAAGAGAAGTATATCAACTCTGAATTATTTTAAAAAATAGGCTTCTATGTCGCCAAATTATTTATACATATCCATCGGATCGAGAGTGAAAACAGTGTATGGATACAAGAAATTAAATCTTTTATCCTGTAATCAATATCTCAACCAATTTAATGCAATCATCTGTCTCTTCGTATCCTTAACTAAACCTCTGAACTTTCTCTGCTATCCTTTTCACAAATTATAATATTTATCTTCCACTATAGTTTTTACTGTTCTACCGCCGTAACAAATTAACTAATCCCACATGTCATAAATGTGATCAACGATCCTGCATTTTTGATTTGTGATATTATTTCAAAACTCATTTCCTCAGCTATAAAGTTTACTAAATTTTGAAAATCCGCTTTTCAAATTTTACTTTTTTCTATTAATCCAGAATCCAGAGCATCACTTCCCTAAGGCGTTATGCTCCTTACATAAAGTTTTGTAAAATTGTTTCTTAGCCCTAGTTCAATGTTCGACATTAATTTATTTTTATGAATAAGGATCTCCTCGCTAGTGCGTTTTTTAATTTTTTTCTTTTTCAGCCATCAATTATAATCTGATGCCCTTCTCAATAGGATTCTCTTAGTCTTTCATATTTTGGTCTACTGTTATCGTTATTATTTCTTCTGTATTAGTCTTACATTTGTTTATGTTTAATTTAAATTTCTTACACAATATTCCACTCACGCTATGCATTATATTTCATACTTACTTCCTCTTCGCTCTTTCACTCATGTTATGCAGTAGATTTTATATTTACTTGCTCTTACGTACCAATAGAGCAATTAAATTAGAAATAGCAGTATACTGACTTTTTATTCCTCAAACTTTGTAACATATTAACAAAACACCTTCCTTGCTTGAAACTACAAATTAGTTGTGATTATAACCTTGCTTCTCAATCTTCACAACTGACGCTTGTCTTTCTTGATAAAAAAACCGTATAAGCCTAAATTTTTTCTTTGAATTGTTTCTTCGAATCCATTATTACATACGTGTTCGTCAGAAACCTCACCCGTATGCAGTAAAATGAAACTCATTTTGTATCACAGCGAATTATTAAGTTGAAGAATATTAAATATACATTTTCCGTCTCTTTAGAACTGTGTCTCCAGACAGGTCACTTGCCTGTGTGCTTCAGTTTTAATTTATTATTACTAATGAGGTATTCTATGACCTGTGCTAACGTTAAATAATTACCACAACTGCGAGGATCAGGTGGTTCACAAGTAGACAGTCTGTCGATTTTGAAATATTCCGGGAATTTAGATTACTCGTCGTTACACCACAATTTACCAACATTTTGTACGTCACGACAAGACGGTCGATACCCTTCCTTTTCTCCGATCATATCTACGTTGAAGGCATCTCCTAAGTGCAGTCCTGAGAAAATCGTGTTTCGTAGCTCATAGACTGCGGTGAAGGTCGGGATTGCGATAGTGCTTTTAGTGCCTTGTTTCCGGCCGAGGTAAATGCTGCGGTAGGGTAATGCGTGGGCTGGAGCCTAAACTTTAACATTTAGTAATCGTTCAACAAAAAATATTTGCGGGAATTAATTAAGATCAGCGAAACGTAGCAAAATTACTATTATTTTATTATACTTTGTATCACCTGTGCTCTAAGGAAATGTGTCCGTAAACACAAAATCATCTGAGGCTTAAAGGTTTGAAGAAGTGTTTTTTTTCTGGAAGAATAATACGTAAATGTACATGGAGTTTAATATTAATAACTACTGTGTCATTAACTTCATTTTCCCTTTCCCAACGTTATACACATACACACAAAAACAAATAGAGAGAGACAGAGAGGCTTATTTACAGTCTGAAGAGAGAAGGATTAGAACAGTCACTCCTAATAGCGAAAATTTTAAATTAGAAGAAAAAAGTATATTTTAAGACAATTTATAAATTATTATATAAAAAAATTTTCCACCTAACACTTTCAGAAAACGCGATGTTAATGAGTTCTGCCAGGAACGGAGTATCACATTTTTAAGAATGAATTTTAAATGTGATTCAAGTATTACATATCAGTGATGACAATACTTAGGTATCCCCTATGTTCGTAATAAAATTCAGATTTACTAACAATGACACGACTTCAGCTGATAAATGTATCAATATTATCTGATGCTAATTATTTAAACGCAGGTTTGTCATTTGTTTCAGGTGTGGGGGAACAGTTCGGCCATGCAGAAAAAAGTTATTTCTGTCTTCTTCATTTAGATTGAGACATTATAAGGCTAACTTTTTTTACTGTTTTCTGAAGAATAAAATTGGTATATTTTTCTCCACAATTTCGCCTATATTCTCTTTTGCAGCAGTCTGTTTATCATTATTTTGTTTGATTTTTTAGATCATGTGGTCTAGTAAATCAGCTAATTTTATTATGTTAAGTGATAGACCATTATTCCTGTAACAACAGACTATATTCCCTCTTTTGAGTAGAAAAATTACTCTTTCTTGATATATGGAAAAATGTGTAAATAGCAACTATCTTCTTTGATTATTAACACAAAATATGATAAATTGTTCTTCATATCATTTCTGAAAGCGATATTCAGTTATTACCGAAATTTAGAATACTGCAAAGAACTGCAAAGTAACTTCTTAGGTTGCATTACTCTGGAAGTAATTTCCAGGCTTTAGTATTTCCGATGGTGTACTGACATTATCAAGTTTCGTAATCACTGACAGAAACACTGTTGAGTTGATATCAATAAAACCAAATAAAATTTTTGATGTAGATTAATTTAAAAAAAAAATGTTAAATTATAGGCCGAAACATGAGATATGTTCTCCAATAAATTTATCAAAGGATTTTATGCAGATTTTCTACAGCAGGCAAAGTAACATATAGTATTTAACTTCACGTAACTGCACATTCACAATTAGGATTTTTGTGAAAAAATCCATTTGATCAGCAAGTGAATAATAGTTAATATTAGCATTTTTATTACTTAATTGTATTCTGCTTTCACAATCCACAATACCACAGCTTCTACATAACCGAAGTGAACATTAAACCGTGGATCAAATCAGTTCTGCTGCTAAGGAACTGTTATGAAATGATTCGTAATCTTTATATATAAATACTAATGGAAATCAAAACTGAAAACCATCTGATGATAGATTGAGGTTGGAAAGATAATATTAAAATAACTAGTGGACAGTTTTATTTGAAATGTTATATAGACGACTTGTTCCAAACTTAGTAATGATAGTGAAAGGTAAGGAAACTTTGTACGAGCTGCCAGTATCAGTTTGTAATGAATAGTCATAGTAGCATTTCACAACATGTTTCTATAGCTTGAAACACTTCACAATTTTACGACAGTACACACCACTCTTCCGCCAGAATCTCGTTGAAGTTCAAAACTAAATTTCAACTTTCAACCGTTCGTAAGAGTAATGATGATTCATAAATATAACTTACCTGTAAATATCTACAAATCAAAACATTTTTTATCTCTGAATTTTACGCATTATACATACAAGGAACTTCCGTTGTAAATTGGAAAAATAATTACAGCTGTCTGACGTTGGTACCTGTCAATCGCATTTTCAACTCTTTGTGACGCCGCACACGCTAAGGGACGGTCTATTGTCGACTGGAATAATTTAGCCATTCAGTGAAAACCTCCATTTTAGAAAGCCAGGTGATATTCCACCTGCCCCAGACCATATACTCAACTGGATGCAGACAGCTGCGCGCACAGCTGTAGTGCAGTGTAGCCTAAGTCGCGATGTCGTCACCAGTCACAGCGACTGCCGCGGGCGTTGTGCAAAGGATATAAATCTCCGGCACAGCTCAGGCCGCATTCTGGGCCAAACGACTGAGCTTTACGATTCGCGTGGCAATCGTGACCAATCAGATTACTGCCTGCGACTCGTGGTAAATCACGACGCCAAAGACGGAATTTTAATTTGTTTTACGAGGGCGCGACGGCGCGAGACCTGGAGGGCGCTAACGGACAAGTAGTTTGTGGCTCTCGGCGGAATTTCAAGGCCAGGCATTGACGAGGAAAGGAGACCGTTGATGGAAATTTATGGGTCATCAATGCCAATATTATAGAAGCCGTGGATTGAGTACATGGCAGATAACAGTTAATAGACTATCAGAACGTACACTCAGAAATTTAATTAGATGGAATTCTAGATATACGAACTACTGAAAATTTGCGATTGCAGATATCTTAGAAACTGAGTGATTCTTCCACATAAAAGTCATGTCACAATCTCTCGACGACATAAAACAGTGATTAAATACCTTATGAGGAAATCTAATTAAAAATGTTGCACCAGATTTCATGGTCATAAGTTTAAGATGTGCTGGGAAGTAAGTGATACTTAATTCGAGCATACTGGCCATTTGAGTTCCAGGTGTCGTTGTTGATTATATAGATCTCTTTTAGAATTTTCTTTATTGCTGGTATAAAATATGTAAACTTGCTTGAGATCTTAATGACGCTAGATATCATTGGCTATTTCTGTCTGGATATCACTACTTATCTATTATTAATTTCAATAATAATTCATTATTTTATGCTTAATTTTAATGAGCACATCGATCTGAATATTCATCAACACTGAGTAGCTTGTACGTACCATTTCGATGTCTCAGTAATCAGCATTAATCAATAACAGATATGATAAAAGAGCTGGAATGGGATTAATTGGAAGACAACAGGATAATTAAGAGAGTCATGGGAGTGTACAAGGCGTACAATGGTGATGAGGCGTGGAAAGATATTGGTGTAAGAATTAAAAGTAATGAATGCAAGTTAAAATATGACCATAACCACAAGCTGACACTCAATTTGGGCTCAAAGGTGTGGTAAGATTTTCTTTCGTAGGTAAGGGGGTTAGAGATTGGAATAAATTAACAAGAGAAATGATGAATAATTTACAAAAAACGTTGAAAGAATTTGAAGTTGAAATTTGTAGAATGCAAATGTAGGTTGGTACAGTAAAGGGGAAAGTGGGTGTGTAGGGAAAGAGCCACCGGAGCGTGCGCTCCATTGTAATTTAATTAAATTTTGTGCACCCCCAACCATGTCCTTCAAGGCTACATGGCCGGAATCAAATATGACTCCTCGTTCAACAAAGGGACCGCTATGCTTGCGTATAATGATTCAGTTTTGATGTTTATATGCAGTAATATCATCTATACATACAGAGGTTGGACAAAATAATATGAACACCATGCGATTGAGTACAGATTGTTGCGTGTTGGCACCACTACTTCCGTGTGAATACTGCGATGCGCATGTACGACGTAGTTGACGTGACAGGTCTTGTAGGTTATGTGTCAGTGTATTTTATGCTTTGTTCTGTGATGGTTATAACTAGCGATCGGTGAAATGAATCTCTCAGACTTCGAAGGAGGGCATATTGTAGGAGCTCGTTTAGCGGGAGCGTTTGTGACAAAAACAACTGAACTGTTTAACGTCTCACGAGTGATAGTATTCACGGAAATGACAGCATACACAAAACATGGTAAAACATCGTCGGCGAAGAGGAATAGTGGACGAAAACCAAAGTTAACCGGCAGAGACCGACGAACATTAAAAAGGATTGTGGCCAGACAACACAAAACTACCGCAGCAAAAGTGACAGGAGAACTCAACACACACCTGAGTAATACTGTTTCGACAAAAACACTATGGCGGGAGCTCCACAAAGCTGAAATTCATGGAAGGGCTGAAATTGGAAAACCCCTTATAACAGTTACAAACGCTAAGCTGCGAAACAAGTGGTTCCACGATCATAAAAACCGGACAGTTGATGATTAGAAGAATGGGGTATGGTCCGATGAATCATCGTACACATTGTTTCCTACTAACGGCCGGCTTTAAGTATGGAGAACACAAAAAGAAGCCTGTGATCCGGACTGCCTGCGTCCTACAGTCCAGCTTGGGAGAGGTTCCTTTATGATTTGGGTGGCTATCTCGTGGTATTCAGCTGGTCCTCTCATTCACATCACTGGCCGGATGACTGCGAATGAATATCTCTACATCCTCAGTGATGAAGTTCTTAGAATACTGCTATCAAACACTGCCATCTTCCAAGATGATAATGCGCCCACACACAAAGCCAAAAAGGTTCTGTCCTGGTTCTAGGGGCATCAGAATATCATCAAACATCTTCCCTGGGCAGCACAATCACCAGACCTCAATATAATTGATCAGTTATGGGGAGTTTTGGAGCAGAGAATAAGGAGGAGATTTCCATCTTCCAACATCATTGAAGCAATTGGTGAATGTTTTGGTACAAGAATTGGACAACATTCCGTTGGAAACTATTCAGACACTCTACAAATTTATTCTGCGAAGAATTATAGCTGTTCTACAAGCAAAAGGTGGCCCAACACCATATTAATAAATCAATAATATGTAAATGTCAGGTGTTCGTATTATTTTGTCCAACCCTGTAACTCTTGGCTACACTGAGAATGATGGCAATTCACTTTCGAACGCTATTAGCTTTCAGTCATGCTCACCAATACACAGCAATAAGTCTCTGATTCATCGCAAGTACCTATGTTTGTGGTGTCCGTCGGCGTATTGTTGTCTTCCGTTACAGAACCTACGGCGTCTCTCCTTCCATTTGTTGCCGATACGTTTTTGCACCAATCATAGCGGTTGGAAAACGTACTTTCTTAATAAATATAAATAAAATTTAACAATATTTATTAACAATCTCTGTTGCTGAGTTTTATTAGCTATACATTTCCTGCAACCTTATCAATTAAGTCATTCGTTTCACTGGCTACTTACACACACATGATTCTGCATTTCTTTGAAACATGAAGCTACTATTCTCATAATAAAATGTTGAAACTGCAATTTATTTCAGTCATGTGATCCCGAGTAAAACGATTTACAGCCACATTCTCTTACCTGACGTACCGAGGCAACGATATCTGTAAATTCTCTTAAAAGGTTTTCGTTAGCTCTGACACTGCGTCCTCTGATTTAAGTCTTTCACCGACAAGCTAAATAAATTTCCTCTACGTTTGACACTGTTACTCAGGCCCACCATCTGGGACTGCGAGCTTTCAGCGTATTGCCTGCGCGGGCCCACCTGCAACTAAGCCTGCAGTCAGTGTCTCGAGTCGGCGAACGCCAGACGGTCCCATGCACAGTCATTCTACAGTTTATTTTGCGTTACTATATTTAATTTATTTATAATAAAAATTTAAAAGAGGTGGTTTGGTACTATAAAGAGTTAAACTTTTTCACGGATATTCTAATTGATTGATATTTAATAAGAATGTAAAGGTGAAACCATTGGGAAGTACGGAAGTATCGTGGAAATTGTCTTCTGTGAAATTTATGGTCATAGATGCTCTAGTCATAACGAACACAAAAGATAACAATGAGAATTTTTTTGAGTATCTGATGGGCATGTATGGTAAAATCCGCGAGCTGTTAATTTTTTACAATGAGTAAGGTGCAGGAAGCTATCTGCACCGTCAGCTTAAGGGGCGAAGCCAATTAACAGAGCGCATCGGCCGTCACAAGACAGGTGTCAAACGCTCTTTTCCCTTCAAACCTCTCCCTCGTTAACACTACACAGTTTATAAGACTCGCATTGTATTTTGCTGACATTTGATACCGAAAGTACAAATGGATGAGCAGGTGGGAAGTAATTACCCGCATCAAGAGCATAACAGAGATTGTATAGATTACGTAAATACTTCGCACGCTACGGATGACTCATGTTTCTAGAAAGTGCCAGAATTATATGAAAATGGAAACATTTTCAGATTTTATAAGTTGTGCAACAAAATGTATGACAAACCACCAGCCGAGGAAAATGTTTATGTATTAATGACCTTGATTACTTCTTTCAATTACACGTGTTTCTGCTGAGGTAGAAATATAGGATACAAACTACCAAACGTGTAGAAAGCAAATAAATCACCGGAAGAGAGTTCTGAGTTGTTTCTCAGATGATGCCATATGTCTATGTGAGTAGAATATTCAATACCGACAGTCACTGACATAAATCGCCATTTCAAATTCTGAATGATACAGACATAAATGTAGAATACAAATACAGTAGAAATGCAAATATTATGTCATTGTAATTACAAAATGCTGAATATATGAAACAAATCTTAAACAAAATTCTGAAAACATTAAACACTCAATTATAATTTATTTTTTCTATTCCAAGTTTCAGCAATTAATATTGAGTTTCTCTCCACATTATGTGACTGATAGTACAGTTTAGTGACTGATCTGTCCCGGATTCGGAGGACGGGAACTATTCTGTACGGATTGTATACCTTTATTTTTGGCATACGTATTTTTTAAATCTATTGCAGAAATCCTGAGAATTAAGCACGATACGTTCTGTAATTTGGAAAACAATATTTTTTAAAATATTTGAAGTATAAAAAAGGGGTTTATTATAATTTTTACCAATAAAATTATAACCTTTATTTATTCACTGCAGTGCAAGGATAATTCCACAATAGCGACTGACTTTAACGTCCGTGACGAGTAGCCAGTAATGTCCGAGTGCGCAACTGTGTGATGGAGAAACTCGCGGACGGTTCATATTATCACATGCGGCAGAGATTATCGTTCCAGCAAGCTCCCCTTCGGAATCTCCTGACAGTGACAGGGCATGTACAAATAAATGGTTATAATAGTGCAACCACACATGTAATGGATAATATGGTGACATACGAAACGTAATTTCCATCGCTTTGATTTTCATGGAAATAGACATTAAAAAACTTTGTCGCTTACTTCGAATTAAAGAATATTTCTAAAGTAAAGAAATTTTTTTCAAGAAAATGATACAATTTATTTCTCAAATGCTGTAGACGAATATTTTATGTCTCTAATCAGTATAACCAACGAACAGCGCAGTTCCGCCATCATTGACTTTAAAGCTAACAGTAGCTTCACAAATAGTAATAGTATATTCCAAAAGGACTAACAGAGCTTATTGTATGCGTATGAGAGACTGTGTGGCTGTCATCCTCGCGTCTCAGTTTGTACGTGTGGAGGCAACTTAAGACATAGAGTCAGATATAGGAGAGATAGCGGCAGTTCGGGTTACCACTGGCTCCCACGGGGCTGCCATACACCAACGAAACGTGCAACAATTCTTAATTTAGATACTAAGCAGAAATGTTACCACAACCCCTTTTTTGTATAACATTTTATCATCTCGTATATCGTTTGTACCATTCTTTATTTCATTATAATGTTGACGTATTACTTTATCTTACCAAAATGCCAAGGAAAGATTCCTTCTTGATGTGTTATCCTGACCGGTTTTCCAAATATTACACTATGTAACAAAAAAAAACTTTTTGCTTGTTTAAGTAAATTTTATGCTTGTTTTGGATGAATTGGGTCACAACTAAACTACACTGAACATTCCTACTTTTATATAATCATTTATTTGCTTTTTATGCCCAATAATATGAAATTAATTGGTTAAAATTATATCAGCTATGAACACTTTATATATGAGATGATTGAACGATTCAGCTGTATGTAATCTGTTTCAGATTAACGTTATTGATTAATAATTGTGTCTTCCCGTTGCTGTAAGCATAATCCAGACTGTTTTTGTTTGTGCGCCATCTTCCTGGGCTTGAAAGCAGTAAAGCATAGAATAAAGGATACTAACAACTTCTGCTTAGTATACAGGTCTTATTTTGGCATGCCTGTGCGAGACCAAGACATGAACTGGGCACTACATGTTGTGTGTGGGTGTTGCAGATCCACTCTCGAGGCCTGGTATAGAGGAGAAAACATAAAAATGAAATTTGGTGTACCTAGAATTTGGCGAGAACCAACAGATCACCTCTCCAACTATTATTTCTGTGTTACTGACTTGTCTCATCATAAGAGGTGTAAAAAAACACAATGTTTTTGCATATCCAGACTTGCCATCATCTCTTAGGCCCATTCCACATCGTGAGGAGCTTCCCATTCCTCCTCCTCCTCCACTACTGAAAGAGTGTGAAGACAGTAGTGAATCAAATACCGACATCGACCACGAAGAAGACTTCTCAGAGGATGAAGATGCTACACCTAACTACCCCACATAATATGAGTTAAGTGACTAGATCAGGGATTTAGGACAAAATCCAAAGCAGAAATTGTAACACCTAGACTAAAGCAGTGGAATCTATTGAGTAAGAGTTGCAAGATACCCCTTGTCGAACAGAAAAAGATGCTAATGCCTCCCTTCCATATTAAGCTTGGACACATCAAGCTATCTGTAAAGGCCATACATACAACATCAGATGCAATGAAGTACCTCCAGAATGTGTTCCACAAACTCTCAGAAGGTAAGATAAAGGATGGAATTTTCGAGGGCCCCCAAGTGAAGAAATTACTTCGTGATGACACATTCATCAGCAAGCTTCTACCAGTTCAAAGAAAGGCCTGGAAGAGCTTCGGGGATGTTGTGAATGGTTTCCTACGTAATCACAGTATGGAAAATTACAGGGATGTGGTAGAGGGTCTTTTGAAGAACTACAAAGCAATGGGGTGCAGAATGTCTCTAAAGCTGCATGTACTCCACTCGCATCTAGATGTTTTCAAGTCTCATATGGGTGCATATTCAGAGGAACAGGGCGAAAGGTTCCATCAGTACTTACAATTGTTTGAAAGAAGGTACCAGGGACAGTATAATGAGCAAATGCTTGGTGATTATATCTGGGGACTGATCAGAGAGAGTGATGTAACGTATAAGAGGAAATGTAGGAACACAACACATTTTTAAGCACATTGTGCTTGACATGAAAACATTTTCATGTACTTTACAACTTTTGTAATTTATATTTACTGCATTTACATTTTTTCAAAAGTTGTATTTAAGAATTTCTTTTGTTTTGTTTCATGGGCATACGTAAACGAGCATTCATTGTTCTAAATAAATGCATTTTCCTAAAATTAAGAAAAATCGATGGCATTTCCGTAAAAACAATTTCCCACATGAAAAATTGTGTTTTCATAGTGTTTTGAAACACACGCATCAGAAACAACTAAAAAATTAACTTAAACAAATTTTTGTTACATAGTGTTATCAGTCGATTTCTAACAATTTATTGTAATTGGTACAATACAGTATTTAAATGCACAAATTTGCTTCACAATTCTATCGTTTCCTGTTTGTGTTGAATCCTATAGAATAAAATACTACTATAATAATGTATTTTTGAAACTACTACACATTAAGTGGTTCCTTTTGAAGTCTTGTTAAAATTTTCTTTTAAATGTTTACCTGGGATTTTTTCTCTTAAATCATGAGATTTCTATAAGAGCCAACAGTCTTTCTTGGTATGTATTATAAATTCCATCTTAGACAGCTGAAGCGAAAATGTAATTTGCTTCATAAGTGAGTTTACGACAGATGCTTTTGTATCCCAGAAAAAATAAAATATCTAAGAAGCTTTTATTGATTCACAAAGCTATTGTTGATAATATAATATAATCCTCTATTTGACTTAGTGGTTGAGGTTTCTATTTGGAGATCGAAAGGTCAGTGATTCGAATCCCTGTCCCGGCTGGGATTTTCAAAGGCTCTTAACCCGACCTTCACCTCTTCCACAGCTTGCTGTGTAATGTGAACTATGGCAGCATGGTTCCGTGATTCGGATTCCACGTTCAATGATCAGTCCCCTGTACCCGGTAGGATTACCGATTTAGACTGAGGTGACTACGATAGACCCGGAATGCGCAGCAAATAAAAACCCTGTCACCAGATCCTTACTACCACAAGCCTTTACCATCCTATATTTGCTTCGACCATCGTTTGTAATTCAGTTTGCTAAGCAAGGAATTTCCTTACCTAATCTGTTACAGGTGTTGCTACTACGATATAATATATATATATATATATATATATATATATATATATATTTGTACTGACTTCTGTTAGACCTTTAGATCTTCTTCGTGTTGCTATTGTTTATATTTAGTCCAAATTACTCTACTAACATTCTGTAAATGCTATTCAGCAATTTCTCCTAAACCAAGGAACTGGAAGATATTTGGCCATAACCTTTGAAAGGAACCAACCCAGCGTTAGCGTGGAGTGTTTTTGGGAAACATGGATAATCGAAATCTATATGGCGTGATGGGGATTCGAACCCGGATCTCCTCGATTGACTGGCCCGATTGTTCCTCTCACCCACCCGGCTGGACAATATCATTAAATCGCAGCATAATGAATCTTTCATGTTCAAAGTTTATGCCATGCAACGTCGTGTGTATATTTTTTGAATAGGTAAAGGGCATCGTACAGAAAGACAGCGAAAGGAAGCTAATCGATTACTCAGCACAGTTATAACAAAGTATCAGGAAATTCAGTTCACAATGCTATGCTCATTTGTAAAGATTTAATTTATAAACAATTGTAGTAATTATACAACCCATGAATAGTTCAATAAATTTATTTTAAGCAACGTTTACAAATTCTATATTTGACGTGGTGCTCCAATTGAGGAAAATAGCTTAAAATTCTCACTGACCAAGTACAGGTATTCAACGTTGAATGTTAAGCTAGTGCTACTTCATTTAAGCAATTCCTGTTACCTTTCGAACCATAATCTCGCTAGCCCATCACTTTTTTCTGGCTGCTCGCCCATCAATCCTCATTGCCAACTACCTTCCAGGTTATTCTGTTGACTCAGGAAAGATGGCGAATCTCTTTCATCTTTTTTTCAAATCAACCTTTTTGACTACGACCACAAAAAACTTCCACGAGGAGCCTGATTTCTTTAGACTAATCATAAACTGTAGACAATTTCGTCACTCTGTCGTCATGAATGTGTAAATTGAAAGAAAATAATTGTGTACTCTCTCATCGAAGTCTGTATCCATGTGCTAAACCAGTGGAACGTTTTTATCACCGAGGTGTGTCTATACTTGATACATGGCCTACGGTGTCTACATTTATCTGGTCTTCTGATTGACCTCCATGTCAGAGTAGCAACTGTAACAAGGCTTTCACAAATCAGTAAAAGAATTTAGTGAATAATAATTTATCACTAGAAGAATGAGTCTCTGATAAGTATTTTGCTTTGAGAACATTAGTATTTAATTATTTTTTAATATAGTCGCAAAAAACGAAAATAATTTACAGTTATAAATCAACGATAGTCTTTAAGAGCTGATTACAGGCATTTGAAGTCACATAAAGATTGAAGCGTTTAAAGGAATTTGTTTTGGGTATCCTGAAAAAAATTGTAAGACTGCATCCATTTTGACAATTTATAATTGTGGTCTGATATTTCTGTTGTAAAAATTTATTTGCTGCTCGGTTTTAAAAAATCGAGTATTTATATATATATATATATATATATATATATATATATATATATAAAAATCCTCGATTTATGGCCCGCTCCTTGGGAACTATGTTTAAATGACTACTTGAAACTATGCCTAAAATCAACCAATAGAGTATAATTTTCTACAACTCAATCAATATGAAAATAATTTTTTTTTTTTAATCACTATCAGCCAGTGGCACAACATAACATTAAACTTCAAAACTTAATCATATGCTTAGTTCTGGAAAGATTAAAATATTCAATAACACACACAGCAAACATTTATAAAATAATATCAATAAAAGTTTAACTTAAGCAAGGAATTTTTAGATTATGATTATATTTCTTGTGCTTCTACATTTCTAGAATATTGGACAGCCAACTTCTGATTTTAAAAGAAAACAGGTAATTCTTCAAAAAATCGCAGGAAGGTTGACCAGGAGAAGAATTTACGCTGAGATCTGAGATTTTTTAATATTTTGCTTATGAAAGACACTTGTTGATTATGTGCTAGGATAAAGCAGATATGTATTTTATAATATTTTCATTTACTTCTATGAAAATTGCACGTCTTCTGCAAAGCCATGTGTTTAAAGTACCATAAATTATATATATATATATATATATATATATATCTACTGTTATCTCTTGCGACTGAAAAGGCAGACATGTAAGAATTGCTGCTGGTGTCACGTTTTTCATGGCATTCATTAGAGATGACACCATTGTTCCTGACGTTGTGAGGTAGCATTGTGAAGCGAATGCGGAAATAATAAATAACTAGACGATCCGTGCGAAAATTTCGGGAATAAATGGTGTAATGCTTGTAGTATAGTGAAAAGTAGAACCGCACATTTATAGCAAATATTTATTTGTTTAGTGTAATACTTACGAACCAAATACTTACAACATATTACGAAACAGTTAGGAAAATTTAAAACACATTATATGTACGACAAACTGTCACTGCCCTTAATAGAATACAACCAAGCTGAACAAAATGCACACAGCATACCAACATCTTTGTGATATGTGTTGTTGTGTGAATGAAATGTTTACACTGAAATTGTATAGCAAAACAAAAAATTCTCCGTAACAGAAAAAAATATTCGAATGCTACATATAAAAAACAGTTTATTGACATCTCTGTGATATCTGCTGCTGCAATATATGCATTTGGCTTTGAACTGTCTCATACTCGCGAACTCTTAATTTATGATTTTACCTAATTGGAGACCTCAATATTTAAACCTATTTGTCATTTATAGAGATAAATGGCTCGTAATTAAAATTTTTTTTTTAGAAATGATGAATTTTGCCCCTTAAGGGTTGAATCTGGAGAAAGTTCTTTCTTAAAATATGATGTGACCAAAGCGATACTTTAATCTTTAAAATTATACCTCATTTATCGTTTCGGTTAAGTATCGAGGGAGATAAATGACTCGTGACAGAAAAATGTGCTGTAGAAATGTTAGTACTTTGCCCTTCAAGGTTCGAATTTTGAAAAATTCGTTTCTTAAAATATGGTGCAACGAAACCGAAGACCTTACGAAGACCTTAGTCTTTAAAATGATACATCGTTTATTAATTTTGTTTAATTATTAAAGGAGGTAAATGACTCGAGACACAAAAACACATTTTAGAAATACTGATATTTTAGGGTTCAATTTAAAAAAAAAAAAACATTCTTAAAATATGATTTGACAACACGGAGACCTTAATCTTTAGAATAATACCTCATTTATCCATTACGGTTAGGTATGAATGGAGATAAGTTGCTCGTGACACCAAAATCCGTTGAAGAACCATTGACAATTTTTCCCTTTAAGGGTTGAATTCCAAAAAATTTCTTTCTCAATGTATGATAACATCAAAGCGGAGACATTACTCTTCATAATCCTACTTCATTTATCGATTTCGGTTAGATATCCATGGAGACAAATGGCTCCACACACAAAAAACGCATTTTAGAAATATTAATATTTGCCCTTTAAGGATTGAATTAAAAAAGAATTCCTATCTTAAAATATAATGTGACCTCGGCGGAGACCTTAATCTTTAATATGATACCTCATTTATGTACTGTATATCGGTTACATATGAAGGGAGATAAATGGCTCGTGACACAATAACACGTTGCAGAATGATTGATACATACGTCCTTTAAGAGTCGAATTCAAATGGGGAATAAGAAATCCCATTTTGAAAACCGGAATAGTAAACAGTTTCAGTTCTATAAGTTGCATGGTCTTTGTAATCGAGAATTAAAATGAGAAAAATGTCTTAATTGTTTCATGATATATTTCTTGCTGACTGTAGGATTGGCACAGTAGCCTCTGTTCAGCAGTTTCTTGCTGCTGTTTCTTAGGTTTACAGAACTTCTTCTCCAGGAAACTAGAAGCCAGGCTTTGGTCAACAGCGTTAAAAAGTTTCATAGGAGTCATTGATTTTGTTCAGAGGTACGGAGCTGTGACAAGACTTCAGTTTCTGATTGTATTGTATGAGCTCTCTCGGAACCAGTCACAAACTCTTGGAAGAGTATGCGGACGCGATCTTACAGCTGATATGGTGTGACGTATTTCAAATGCTGCTAAGGAATTAAGAGGAGGCATAGGTCCTAATTATCGTCAGTAGTGTAAACATGGCACATAGAATTAGGGCACTGCCTGTGGCAAAGGTTGTATTGTCATGTTCTTCTACGATGTCCAAGGATTCGGATACCAATATATCAACACCTTCCTACAAAATTTCTTTCGCGCTGTGCGGTCAGTTTTATGGCCTGTTTATACGATTATGTATCCGGCAACTTTTGTTACCATTAAGTGGATTGCCTACTACTTTTCACAAATATTAACTTTTTACGCGTTAGGGATGGTATGTTGGAAGTCAGTATAACAGAAGTGTAATATAGAAATTTAGAAAGAGAGATAGACCAGTTTATTTTATTGGTAGTAAGAAAATTAGTAAGTTCAAATTGAGGAAAAAAAAAGCATAAAATTTCTGGAGTGGAACTAAAACTGATAAGTTAATATTAACAGCTTAGTGATAGAATATTAATGGGGCCTATAGAAAGGTAGCCAGTACCAACCAATTGGTATAGATCATCCACACTTAAATATAAAAAAGATATAAAGAAATACTAAAAAAACGTATGACATTATATAGGAACTACAAGGCATTGAAAGTTTGACGAAAATTATAATTATCATCAACGATTTAGTAAGATAAAGAAACAAGCAACAGTGAAGGGAATTCCAGTCTAGGAGCTTAAATAAAAGACAAACTAGCCTGGCATAAATCTGAGAAAGAAAACTAGTAACGTGCATCACGTATAAGAATAACATTCGCACGCAAATACATACAAGTTTTAGGAAGAAGCCAATTAGATTTCATTTGAATAGAGAAGGACTGTAAAATTAAGCTTAGTATCGAAAAAGCATAAGCAAGAGCGGGAACTGCCTTTGATCACAATCTGATAACTACTAAGTAAAGATTTTGATTCAAAAGAATGAGGAAAGGGAAACGAACAAGTAAATTGGATGTAAGGAAACTAGAAGGACCACGGAAAAGATTTTGGAAGAAATTCATTTTAACATGAATAATATCGAAAAACAGAACAATTACATGAACTTAGGAAAAACAGAAAGGAAGAAAATAAACCAGCAGAAATTCTGAACTCTTGGAGGAAGTACCAAATTGAGGGATCAGAACAAAAAAAAACGCTCAGAATAAAAAATAAGCATCTAGTAGTAGGCCTATAATTTTATAAATAAATGGGAAATGTTAGATTGCAAGAAAGAAGTTCTCTAAGACAGTTGTGTAGAAGAAGAGAGAGGAATGGTTGTATAGATTAGTGAAGTATATGCTACATACAGAAAGTTTGAACAGAATACAGTATAAAAATATTGATGTACTCTTACATACAAGAGTTACGCACTTTTTCACTGTTAGAAGAAGGAACAATTAGATGATAGGAATACGTAAAAAAAGAAAGAAAAAAAAGGAAAAGATGCTTGACAGTTTCTATAATGTGCTGAAGAAGTAGAAAAATGTTGAGTTGTTGGTGGTATGAGGATGGGGGGAGCGGAAACTTTCGACAAAATATTTTTGTAAAGTGTCGTAAAGTTTTATATATGTAGTGGCTTTAATGTTTGATTTTGTGTTTTGTTTAGCATGATAAAGATTACATGCTTCTGTTTACTGATTCATGTAACACAATTTCCCTTGATGTTATGATATTTAAGACCTGATTAACGATATGGTGAACAGATCTCTGTTACTTAGTTACCATTATTTTTCCTTTGTTGTCTCATACTTAGATTTTATTTCGTTATATTAGCTCTTGAGTATAAAACGAATGCTAACTCGAAATCCGTATAGTATAAAGGTTATGTCGATTCCCTGATCTTACAGAACACACCTCTGAAGCCTCTGCTTTTACTCTTCATGGCTGTGGGATGCATGATATGTTCATTGTGCCTTATAGATGGACTTGGTTATTCTTGTTAACAACCTTCATATTTCAACCAAACAATGCCTCAACAATGGCAGAATTGAATGTACAACATTCTGACAGAATGAGCTCCAGAATTTCACAAGCCACTTAGAAATTTAAATAGAACTAAATAGTACTCTGGCAGTTCTGGCATAAAAGTTACTTGTTAGCATTCTTTAGATAGTAACAGCTTAAGAAACGTTCTGCGAAAGTATTCATTTATGATACCACACTTGTAACTCATATTGTACGTACTTTCAACAAATCTCAATAAATTTTACTGTTTATCTTCGGCTATTCAGTTGGGAGGGCCCTAAACCAATTTTTAAGCCCTTTGCGGTAAACGTGTATAGTTATCCCTTTGTTGCACACTAAGGCGGGCTATGTAGGCAGACGCTCCACGTTACTTTAGTATTAGCTGTGACATGACCAATTTCTCTGCTAGTGAACTACGTACATTTTTGATTCAATTAGAGCGTAAGATTTGATACTAAAGCAACTAGAATAACAATAAATAGCTAGTATATTACTACCAGTAACGTTTTTGCATCAAATGTCGGATTTTAATTGAAATTCTTCAGGTTAATCAATTTGAACGAACTAATTTTCGTGTATCAATGTTCAATTGCACATTCACTTACATAAGACCTGTGAATACACCTTGCAGGAGAAATTCACATGATAGAAATTGAGAAGCAGGTTCCGAACAGCATTTAACTTATTCTTCTAAATTATGCGAATTTAGATTACTTCTTTATTTTATCAAAGAAAGTGGTAGTTTATGGTTACGCTGCAATCCGAACGTGGATCAGCGAAACGCGTTTTCCGACACCTAAGTCGATAACAATCAGCTTGTTAAAAATGGCACACTTGTAGATGTCACAGGGTGGAATGAAAGTTGGCACACGCTTTCTGGCCGTGTCCCGTTAGTGGCCGTGGGGCCGGTCTGGGCGTGAGCCATATCGTCCCCACTCGCTGATTGATGGCCCCACCACCCGGATACACTCCACCGGAGCGGAACTCACCCACCAACAGCAACAGCTTCACACCTACCGTGCGTTCTAACTGAAATCTGTTTACCACTCTGCGTGATGCCTCGATCCCTGTTTACCCTACAATAGTTCAAAATCTGCAGTGTGATTCCGTGATGATGTTGGAAACTTTCAGGTATGACGGAGGTGGGTAAATGTATCAATTTGAGGTAAGAGACCCTGATCCGGAAACGACCGAGTCGAAAGCTATAAACGAAAAAATACTGCGTTAGACTCTCCCAGCGCTCAAACCAAGGGCCCCAACTTGCGAACTCTGCTCATGTCGTGCAGAAATCCCGCTGAATACTCCCCATTTCCCTCAGATAATTTACTCTGTTGTTGGACTCGCAAGTGGGCACGTAATCTTAAAGGTACGCGCATACCAAGGCGGATCGCATCGCATCGCATCGCACTGAGTGGAACTGCTGCAACGCACATCTGGACGCATCGAAACGCAGCGAGTCGTGTTTTTACAGTCGTCACGATTGGTTCAGTGCAGATGGACACGTCAGACGAAGAGCTCTTCTTTTTTTAAATGTTAATTGATGAAGAAAAGAAGAAAATTAAACGGAAAAAGCAGAGGTGTCATGAAATTTGTTCTAAATGAAAAATTTTCGGTGAATATCACAGTTTATATAAGGATTTGTTGGGAGACGACATAAAATGTTTCCAGTACTACAGGATGTCAAATGAATTTTTTTATGAATTGTTGGAAATTTTAAAAGAAGATTTGGAAAAACAAAATACAAAATTTAAAGAAGCAATTACTCCTGAGAAACGTTTGGCTGTTTGCTTTAGGATATAAGGTGTTCCTATCCATTTCGCTAGCATGTAGAAAATAAAAACCTACAAGCAAAGAAAAGTTAAACGACAAATTTTGTGATTTTTTTCATTATTGTTCAGATTCCTAAAGTTATTAATTATCGTTTCGCAACCAGCATTATTATTGCAAAAAGTAACTTCCTTTAACTTTTGTTGCCAATTTAAGCATTTTTAATTGAATTAAAACAGTTAATTTAAAGTAATTATAACGTACCTTAAAAAAATAAGTCCGTGTTCTTGCAACTCCTATCGCAAACAAGGTAGCGGCGGGTAGCATCCGGGCGCATAGACACAAAATACGCCTGGCCAAGCGATCCGGCAGTGCGACGCGACGCAACGCGGCCCGCCCCGCTCCGACTCGACCCCGCCTGTGGTGTGCGTTGTTCCATTAGAATCAGAGTAAGCGATTTCTCACGCATTTCTGCGTTGCGATGCGATGCGATGCGGCCCGCCCTAGTGAGCGCGTATCTTAAGTCTACCGTACAGTAATAATGAATTCCATTTACGTGTACAAGTTTCAGTAGTTGCTACATTTACTACAGTTGTCAAAAATTACACCTTTCAGCATCGATACGGGCATCGTCACACAAAGTTCTGTCGTACGTTTTATAATATCTCCGGTGTCATTTGAATAGTGCCGCCGGCAGCGATAATTCTTGCCAGGAGATCCTCTTCACTCTCGACAGTCGTCTCGTACACAAGACTTTTCACATGACCCCACAACCTCTACACCTAAAGAGCTCGTCGGGGTTGCCTACCTTACAACCTTAACAGCAACAGTACCCGTACATGTATTCAACAGTCAGAGGTATATAACTTTCGACTCGGTCATTTCCGGACAAGGGTACCTTAATTTAAATTGGTACATTTTTCCTTCATTATCATTTCTGAAAGTTTGTAAGATCATCACGGAATCACCACGTATATTTCAGTAAACCCAATAACGGTCGTGGACCGCAGAACTTGTTTTTCTCTCTGAATGCTTTCTAACACGTTATCGCTGTTTGTACCGTAGACATAAATACAGAGCTAAAATCTTGCGTCAGCCACGCCTTCTTCTGCAAAAACAGTCAAATATCATCCGAAACTTCTCTGCTATACTTGCTACAATTAGATATAAAACAACATTCTTATCCACTCAACCGAAGGATGAGACTCACTGGGTCTCGAAAAGTTTAACGTTATAAGCCTTTTCCTTTGCAGGTTTTAAAGGCAATTTGAAGTTTACAAGTAAGAATTAGAAAAATATTGATGGTCCGCATTGAATCAAAACGTGACGGAAGAACTTAAGCAAGAGCGTTTTTCCCTTTTTTTAAAAAAAATAACGAAATGGATTGCTTATGGTAAGCTGAGGATATTTATTTATGTAACTGTGGGTTTCAAGAAATCTTTCTAAACGGGCCCTGCAAGAATATGTAGACTTGATTTTCTGCGAAGTGAAGTCATAAGATTGTTTTAATCCATTAATATTTAACCTGATTTGACATTTAACTGGATGGACCCAGCGATGTAAGCTCAATACATCTTATCTATGATTAGAAAAAATTGGGTTTTTACTAACATAACTTTTCAGTACTTTTGACAGCATTTTAGACGCGTTTAAAAATATTCTTTCTGTTATTTCACCAAAGCCTTATCTCAAAAATGACACCTATTGTAATTTTTTCTTAATACGTTACACGCATCGTTAATATCTCGAAGCTCATTGAAATTAGCTACTCCGGCATTCTGCTGGAGTGATCAGGAAACGAGGAGAAATCGAACCCTGGCTGGCCGGACGGCGGTTTGAACCCGCCTCCTCCCGAATCTGAGATTCCAGAGTTACTGCCCACTCACCGGTCATGGAACGCAGTAGTTTGATTTAGAGCAACAATTCATCTGCGGAAACTTCTATTCAAGTAAGATAGCAACCATTTACTGCAGGCTTTCAAATGAATGGTTTAGTCGTCCCATTTTATTTAATCAAACTCTACATAAGGTTTTGCCATAACTTGAGTTTCAAAAATTTCATTCAATATAATTTTGTATTTCGTCTTGTTCGCTACACTATGGAAACATCACAGTATACACTTAACGCTTATTTCACTCTGACCATGTCTTAGTGCGTCTCCAACCAACTGTGGTGGAGTGAGATGTAGACAAACAAATAACCAGCTAAAGGCTCAGATAAACACTACAGCCGTTCAGTCAAAGGCTGAACTGCCAATAAGAGTTTACTAGTCGTTACACGTTACAGTATACTGTTTGGTAGAGTTATTTTATGCTGGCCGTTCTAAATAAAACATCAGAGAGAGAGAAAAATTTATTACAGATTTCGTTTCAGGTTCTTTGTAATCAGTGAGTGCCGCTGGATTTAATGCTACATACATGGAGTTTGAAAATTATAAAGCATTTAGCAACCTTGTTTCTACATGGCAGAAATGTCGTTTTACTTTCCAATCTGTGGAGGCATGTTCAGGGTGCTGATGGAATTACGATTTGCGTGTCTGAAATAAAGCTATGAATGTAGTAATTCATGGATATTTCTTAGCTCGGACCAGGTGAGAGATAGGATTTTTTGTGCAAGTCACATATCAAAATGCTCCAATGGGTCAACGCATCTGTAAAGTTCAAAGTTGTTAACTTAAGTTTTTTTTTTTTTTTCTTTTTAGTGCTATTGTAAAAGAGATGTAAAACCTGAGAAAAAATAAAAAAAGTTTGGAAGACACCAATGGCATATTCTGCTGAGGTCATTTTGATAGTCTTCGTACTGTTATTAGACGACTTTTAGTAATTATTTAGAGGAAAGAGAGTATATAATTCATTGGATTATTAGCGTAAGTGGCATCTATGGATGAAGCAATTATCTGACAGGTTACTGATGCTTTAGAAAGACGCAAACAGAGCGGCCCAGAATTCATGGGTTAAATATGAAAATAAGGCGGGAAAATTTCTTTACAAATACTATATACACATTTAAAAAAAAAAAATCTGTTATGGTATAGATAAATTCAACTGCTTTAGAAGAACCTCCTATCAATAGTAACTTTGCATAGATATAATGGTTTCTTTTTGTATAAATGGACTATGAGTTTTCAATTTAGTGGAGCTTCTCTTTTTTTTATAGCAATCCTATTTTGATTGGTTTTAAAAATCTAACGACACTATGGCAGCAGTAATGAGGGGTACAGTGTGGTCCCCGAAGCCGCTCGACATCAGTTAATTCGCCTGGATGCCGTCCACTACTCAAACAGCGGCGATCTTATCGCTGCAACGCTAACAATGGGGCAGCGTGTTCAACAGTCTGGCCTCTGCTTAAGACGTCACAACTGGAAGGGCAGAGGGAACACTTGTCTGCGATCGCATCTTCCATCGGTGTCAGATTACAGTCAGCATAAAGAACAAAGAGATCACACCGGGGCTTCTGTCAGTCGTATACTCACAATGCAGTGACAGCACGCGAGTGGAGTATTACAACCACCGTGACGCAGCAAGTACATCTTACCGCTTCATAGTAATATTCTAAATAGTGCATTTATCATGTAACCTCGGCTACTGGTGAAAATGAAATATTGATACAAAGCTTAAAATTGTAGTGACAAGGAAGAAAGAACATTTCATAAAAGAATATGTATCAGATTCATTCGTCATTACTTTTTAAATGATAATTGCTTCCGGACGTTAACAACCAAGCTGTTGACGCATTGTTAAGACACAATATTAACAATATTTGAAAATTAACAATAACATGGGTACTATATAGACTACCACCAGGAATTCTTGTGCTGATTGGGTCGATTTACCACTATATTCTATAGTGTACATAGTTTCATTAAATCGCCACAGCCGTTTCTGGAACGTAATAAAATGTAGATTTACCGTCATCCAATCCATGAAGGGGTTCGTTGGGGTTGATTTACACCTACAATATATTCACGTGTAGATTGTTGTAAAACAAAGAAGAAGAAGAAGATTGGTTTGAAATGTTGCCAAAGGTGCTTAGAATAAAAACAATGCATGAAGTGTTACGTTATTCCGATGTCTGCAACTGAAGACGAAAGAAAAAAAAATCTCTTCTCTCCTAATCTTATTTTTTTTTTTTTTTTTTTTTTTTTTTTTTTTTTTTAGATCTGAAGATACATCTGTCCTTGTATCTTAAATATTGTTTCAATTTCTTCCATCATCATTTATAATCATTAATGTTGCACAAAACGAAGTCATTTGAAAGCATGGGACGAACTTTCGAATTTTGCTGCACATAACTACCGCTTACGAAAATGTTTCTAACAGATTCTGACCCGCGGATATACTTCCTTTGGTAACTGAAAATGCTTACATTCTTACATGAGGTGTAAAAATAATTTCCGGTTTTAGTTGAACTAAACAACATATGTAAATTCGAACCAAACGTATTCTATATTATTATCTTTGCATCTTGCACCTCAACGAAAGGTGAATTGCATCTCAAAGTTGAAAACAGAAGTTATACACAAGTGTCACATATCGGAATGAAATATATATAAAAACCTTACTTGCTACCTCAATAAAGTATGATGCGAATATGGCTTCAGTAGGTTCTGTGGTTTATCGGTGTTGATGCAGCTTACTCATAGGATTTATACTTAATGTTTGCAGTGATTACCTCCGTACTTTCACTAGTACTTCCCAACCAACTGACAAACTTTTTTGCACTGATGTGTAAATGGAATCTTTAGTTATTCAAAAGCAAAATACAAGTCACCAGGTTGGTAGTTAAGCAATTATATAGGTGGACGTTTTGATTTATTTCAATAGATTATTTACTTTTTCTGTTTTAACATATACTTTTACGAATTTTTTGTATTTTGCTAAGTAATAGCATAGAAACTGAGTGATGAAATTCTGAGCACTTGATTGCTATCTGCTATTAAACAAACATGACACATGTTTGAAACTGAAATTTTAAAAAACCCACAAACATGAACATTATAATCTTTTCACATTGTACGTCATCAACTACCTGACTAACTAATAAGAATGATTGCAATTTGATACAATTTCAGCTCGATATCGATTACCATGAAATTTTTATTTTTATTTATTCATATTTTTCTTTCTCGTCAAACGTATGAAGCAAGTTCCATTTTTAAATACGTTAATCATAATTATTTAATATCTGTATAATTAAATTTTATTCCTAGTTTCGTTGTTTATTTCAGACAGATTAATGTCGGTAACAGGAAAAGAGATTTATAGAAAACACTCCAACAATATTGAGAATTTTCCAACTTTAAAACTATGTAATTTTTTTTGTGTTGAGTGATTTCAAAATTTTAGTCCGCATGATTTTCTGGAATGGAAATAAACGAAATTCTTGACAATATTATTAACCAATAATAAAAAAGAAACTGGCGAGCGCGCAGTGGTATCAATGAATGCGTTTCTTTGATGCTCCGTTTTAAATAATAATCAGTCTGGAGATATTTAGGTCATCGTATTTTGAAAGCAGCCACTAAAAGAATAAATACGACTCCCCGCGATACTGCGTGCTACATACAATAAATCATTTATTTAAATTAAATACTTCAGTGTCCTTATTATAGAACATTAGGCAATTCCATGTATAGTGGAACTCATTTCACGACTGTGAGGAATGACTTGGTTGGTTGAACCAGCTGCTGCTGTGCCAAACAATCAGCGCGCCTCGCGCCATAACGAACAAGTTTATCGCCTGCCCCAGGTGTTGACATCTACGGTAATTAGAACGGGAATTTATACGGCCAGACCGCCTCCTGTTATGGCCTCTCCAATTACCAGTAGCTCAGTTCCGTTTTACGCTATGAAATATTTAAAAGGTACTTATGTTCTTCACTCAAGACAGTTATACTTCCTCGCTCGAGAGGCGCACTAGATAATCGCGAGTAAAAGTTGCTTATTTATTAATCACTTGTCGTAAGGTTGTAACAATTAATTGTTTGTAACACAACCTGTGTTAACTAAGACATTGTGGAATTTAGAACTAAAAATTGTCTTATGATTGTAATTACATGTTACGAATGATGTCATAGTAATTAATATGCCGCTAACTTTCTGTTCTTTGCAGCCATCGCTTTTAATTTATTGGAAATATATTCCCGCTTCAGATAATTAAAAGTTTCTTTAAACCTTTCCTCGTTGACAAACTGGCAGAATATACACAATGCTATTTGGTGATAGGATGCTTTCCCTTAATACATGTTTTAAAGCTCTTGAAATTACCCGAAATTCCTTTGTAATATTTAGGGTTTACGTGAATACAACCCATAAATTATACTGAAAGATTGCAACTATTTTCGGATATGACTACCCCCCATCAAATAATTATCTTCCTACTATGAAGTTAGCTAAGAGGAGGCTGTAAAAGCTTCTGAAACAAGAGTGCCAAATTAAGAATGTTTTAAAAATATCAATAATGTTCTTTTAACTATTCAGCTAAAAATGATTCATTCGTTTGTAAGGATGAACAACTGTACTAACGAGATCCAAGACAAAGATTCTAGAGAAGCGATTAACTGTTACAATACTTATCAATAGGGAGGAAGCCAAGAATCAGGGCAGGAAATGCAGTGAGTGAGACAATAAGAGCTACAGGGCAGCGCATTTGAACCTCTGTGTATAGACAGTATGACTGAAACTGTCGTTCGTTTTCATTCAGAATTTATGATGCTTGCGGGTATATAGTGATGTAAGCTGAAGAGATGGTGTAAGGGGAATAAATAGCAAAATTAGTTTGATATGTCATAATGGGATGAATATAAGCAACATACAGATTAAACTGGTTAGGTACACAGAAAATAGAGGCTTCGTATGTTTATGCGGTACGAGGGAAATTAGATTTTTAGGTCAATAATGCGAGAATATTGCTACATCATTTGATAAGAAGCCCAAGGTCAAAAAAAAAAAAAAAAAAAATATATTCAAACCTTGTATTCCTACTTACTAATCCGTTCTAAATGAATTTTATGAAAGCACGTACAATCATTTTCACTTATGTTTGTTGGCAACTTTTACAAATTAACCTATACGATTGAAAATGAGAAGCGACTGAAAAATAATTATGTTCAATGCATTTAAAATCGGTGAACACTTTTATTGTGTTACCTGTTTTGTAAATTAATATTATTACCAGGCACGAAAGACAATAAATAAGCAATCTAAGGTGAGTATACAAATCATAGTCAGACAACCTTATTTCTGCTTCGATGTGTGAAGTTTAGATTTTCAAGTGACGGCAGAATAAATCACGCAACATTCGTATACCATCAGTTGGTCGAGAGATAACATTTGATTTATCCTACAAAATCAAGTTTAAAGGATGCAGAATTTCTTTTGACAGAGCTACATTATTCTGCTTTGTGCCCAATTAGGTACAACTGATCTTTATTGATTCTCAGCTTCTGAATATCAGGAAATGTGTGGATAGCATTAATTGAGAACTGATTTGTCTTTAAATGAGTGTGGTTACATCTCCAGTAATTTAGACTTGTGTTTTAGGTACGAGCTGAAATGTAGCCATTACACCATTCTCTCCTCATCATGCCTCCAGTACGAATTTTTCGTCTCTAGTAAACATGTTTATGTATTTTAATTCACAAAATTCCAAAGCTGAAACCCATTTCACAAACGAAACTATTATCAAGGTAATATGGGTATTATTCCCTTCGACAAAGATTCCTGAGTGGTTCCCACTTAACATCAAAGCAGTTAAAAAAAAACTTCAATTCGGAATCAGCTAAAGCATACTACAAAGCAGTTACCATCGCCATAAACAGTATCTTCACCTAGTGCGCTGCTAGTGGATACATTGCAGATTACCGTTAGACATGTGTCTGAAAATTATTAATATTCGTATAACATTGTTTTGTTTATCGAATTCGTTATAAATATATGACATTAGTTTACTGCAACTTTCACGCTTACAAATATTTGGCACAGAAATATGATCACAATACCGAGATACCGTTTGCAGTCAGAATGACCAGAGAAGCTCAAAAGGTGCAGAAACGGTTAAGCAAAATTTCTATTAACTGATGACCTGTGAACACTTATTTCGACAGATGTTTAAATGAACAACATATAAATTAAGTAATTCTTTACTCAGTCCTTGTCACTTATGCTATTTTGCGAGAATAGGGTCTGGAGTTTTTTCTCATTTGTGTGATAATTCAGTGTAAGTAGCGAGAGACAAATTTATTCTACACTGTGGGATTTATTTGCTTAATGATTCTCGTTTTCGAAAAGATGGTTTCAGCACTTGTTAGACCTTTTAGATAAGTAATAATATCAAATTTTCCCTAAGAATAAAGCAAAGAGCGGATCATTGATGGTGAAATTTTGTTTTTGTTTTTTTGTTTTTGTTTGTGTAGAATGTTTGTCTATCTTGTGAAATCTATTTTATGATATCAATCCTTTAAGGAAATAATGACATCTACATTTGAAAGCATGTAAAACAACGTTTTTTCCCCTAGAAATAGTGTTTCAGTTCATTACTCGAAATAGAAAACAGTAATTTCTGGTTTTGGAAATGTGGTTTCAAACATTTTTCATGATCACTGGAAGAAAGATTTATGGTATAGCTGTGACAATACTTTGAAATGGTACAAATAATAGAATATAATATATATATATATATACATTTGCTGATACTTTGATCGATTATTTTCTAAACTCTGTGTTTGTTGTTGAGAGGAGCGTGTAGACATTAGTATTCAGTATTGGCCACTGGATAGGACCAGCGTGGTGTGGCTTGCCGGGCAGACTCTGGGTCCCACCTGGCTGTGTTTTTCCGGTCGGGTGGCTGTCCAGTGAAAGGCCAGCGCTCCCCGTGAATCCAGCGGGAACCCCTTATCGCGTGATCCCTATCTGGCCACGCCGCTTTCCGTTTCGGCTGCCGCAGCTCCCGCCCACGCTTTACCCAGCCTCCTGACTAAGAATAAAATCGAACGGAATGAGCAGCTCTTCGTTAGCGAGACTACCCACCGGAAATTCGATTCCGGTAACGAACGCTAATCAAAAGCGAGAACATCGCAGTTCCGGAGAGAAAGCTTTACTAACTCTTGGCTTCAAATGGGTAATCACGTCACTTGCAATGGGGATTTGTCATGTTTAATCAAATTACAGTAAATGACCAGCAATTATAACCTAAACGTTTCTACTTCCCAAATCATTTCACTTTATAAAAGCTTTTAATCGTTCATCTTGATATTCTTTTGAATGTAATTACAACAAAAGGAATCAGTGCACATGTTTTGCTGGAGAAGTAGAATCTTTCTGAGGACAAAAGAGTTTCTGCTTAACACTTTATTGGGATTACAAAGGATTCTTTAGTTTTTCTTTTGGCAGTTCTTACATAGCGTCGATCTTACCAACATGTCGAGCTGTTTTTCAGACTACTCAGAATTATTCTCTTATTAATTAATCAACGTAAGATTACTCGTATTACTTATCGTCAGCTTTCTCTGTCTTTAAGTAATTTTTCATTGAGCAGCAACTCTGAACGTGCAGCGTATGGTTTTCATAATCTAATAAAGTCAACGTTTTCGTTATGTTAGTCTCCTAAGACAGTTTGCTTTATTTTAATATTTCTTTCCAATCGTGGCAAGACATTTGTTCCTATTTGTTTCTGTGTAACGTAACAAGAAAATATATTGTTCTTGCGTCTGAAAATAATTTACTGACATATGCAATTCACTTTATCTTAAACCAAACCAATTTCTAAATTAGGACTAGGTGGTAAATTTAACTATTCACCTTTTTTTTCTCAGGTTCCTTATTTAATTTTCATTGAATACCTTTCATAAACCGTTATTGAAAAATGCAATATGCATAAACATTGAAATATGAAAACTGTCTTGACTTGGTCTGCACCACAGGCACACTCGCTGAATGCCGCTTTCTTACGCTGGAGGCTGCAGGGTACCCTTTAAGGATACAGTCGCTTGCGATGAGACTTCTAACTAGGCCGTTGAAAAAAGTGAATTGTATGTATTGCTTCAAGCCAGGCACAGTCTATCCCCAACTGTAGTCCAGCACGTTGCTTCCAGATCCAACAGATACGGGAAGATCGAACTTCTTTCTAGCTTTTTTTTAACAAAAGTTTTATTAATGTTTTTTACCAGACGCCTTTAACCTTTTTGGTGAAGGATATCATCGTTGATATATACTCTTGTAATTATATATGATTAAATATTATATATATTCATTCTAAAATGTTGTTATGTCTGCATAATAATATGTTGCTTCCCTCAACTACTATTAATATACATACGATTTTCGTAATATCCGTATAACAAGCGTAATATTGAATTGACTGTATCACTGACAAACTTTATGTATATACGAAAATTACTTACTTACTTACGAAAATTGTGGTAGCTATCACAAGTCAGTCCGAAACAGCACTTTCTGCACTTGTCTGTACTGGTAGTCTATTCTAAAATTTAGTATTGCTTTCACTGCAACCTTATGTATACTTCACTTTCTATTATTTGAAGTGTATCTTGTTAAACACGCACTATATAATTACACCCAACTAGTTTCAGTGTGTTCTGCGATGTGTTTGTTTACAGGTACAGGCTTATCAACCTAGTTCCGTTTTGTTTTGTTTGCTATAGAATCTATATTCGCTAAATATTAAAATGTATCTTTGTTTGTGTGATTATATCAACTATTATTTGTAATTGGTGTGTGATTTTGTTGGTTTTCGTGTGTTGTGGTTCTTTCTGTTGTTTGTACAGTGATTTGTTTGTTAAGATTATAAATTAATTGACCAGTGTTTTTACCATGTGTAATGACTTTGTGAATTGGGTAAGTTATCAAATTTGATTACCCAATTTGGTAAGTTACCAAATTCACAAAACCATTCCAGAAAAAGAAAGAAAAAAGTGCTCAATGAATTGTGACTTAACTTTTGAAACAAAACCCTCTGGTTTCAAGACGAGCACCCATTTCCAGCATTTCAGCAGTATCCTTCCGATGGACCTCATCTCGCTTGTAAAATTTGCCATTGTCGTACTTCGGTATGTGCTCCTCCTTAAATTAAATATCCTTGGGCCCAGTTATTAATAAATACAAAGCTCTTTTGAAAATACGTTTTTCTCTCATTTTTACTTTGTTTACACATTTTCAGGAAAGCCCCATGGCATACAAACAGTAGCAGTCGAAATGTCGCGATGCTGATGAATTATTATCTTTAACCTCCTCCTACGGAGCAAGTAATCAATAAAACATTATTTTTATGATATAAAATAATGTTTCCATAATCAATTATGCATTGTGATTCTTTGCCAGTTAATCGTTTCCAATAAAATGTCTAAAACGTTCTAAATGAAAAGACTGATTACATCATTCTATTCCGTGGAATTGGTCTTAGGTAAAATGCTAGAGGAGAATTTTTGGTAGATGTGTGTAAGTTTTAGTTGTGCATCCATGTGTTGCATATTATTTCCTTGATGTTGAAACTATCAAGTAGTAATGTTTCCTCCTGATCTAATATTTTTATTATTCATGTATAACTGCAATAGAATACTAATCCGCAACGGACCCTCTCACGGTAAAGATTTTTCTGTAAGCTAGTATGCCGATTCTGTCATTCAGTCATAAGTTATTCCAGAAACATTCAATTAATTTAATTTGTTAAACTTCACGCGATGATTAATTTCCATGAAACTTTTACACATTTTGTGAGGATAAAATATTTATAAAAACGTTGAACTGCTCTACGGAATCAATGACTATCTGTGTAAAAACCAAGAGTGACATTATTTCAATCAGTACGTTTCAATGAACTATTCATCAACCGATCTTCACTACCAAACGAATACAGTTTTCTTCTCCACAGGATCCCATTAGGATATTTTTAAGTTAGTGGATAGTGATTTATTTAGAAGATCATGAACGCTACTTTTTCTTGAGTGACTTTACGCTTTGTGAGGTAACGTAGTTACATTCCGTATTTCCTTTTTTTCTGTCTGTGTCTGATAACATCCATTATATGAAGATTTTTACATTTGCTTAGTTGTCGCAAACTTATAAGTTGACGAGCGTGGGGCAGGTGACCAGAGAGAGTAGTTGTCTGGAAAAGATGGCGTGTGTGTGCATTAAGAGAAACAGAGGTTGAGACACAAGATGGTGGCCTAGTGAAGGTATGGCCAGATGATCGATAGTGTCGTACTAATTACTGAATAAACAATCAGAAATATGACTATGTATTCTCTTGAACCGTAATGTTCACTGGTGTATAGAGTTTTTGTTACATTGGTGTTCCTGTAGAAAGGTGATAGTTTCTGTTTGAATAAACGCGCTATGTCAGTTTAAAATGGAGCAACGTGATTAATTCAAGTACAATGTTGGAGTAAAAGATGCAACATCACTATTCCTGTAGAGCCTTACTCTGGTTATCCTCCCCTACAAAATCCAGTTGCAGTTTGCAGGTTGCGGAGGTATGACACCTAAATTGAAATTACAAATCGTTGGCGCTACCTGGATCAGCAGAAAAGGATCACACATACGCAGGGAGTGTTTTCTCATATTTCTTCAGAAGTTTGTGAGGAATTTCACGATTTTGAAAGACGAGAACTAAGTGGTTAGCTCGTAGGCTCAACTACAGCGATGTCATCAGAACCAGAATGTAAACGATATTTACCACAGCGCTTGTTATGGAGATACACTGAAATTCACCTAAAATGATCTGAAAAGACATCCGGAAACTGAAATTTGGTTTGTGAGTCGAGACTGCGTTCTCTAGAGTGCCAGGCTCAACCATTGATCTCGGTATCATAGCAAAATATTAGTAAACTGCTGCTTTTTAATTAAATAACTACTAACTGGAATGGCATAACTGTTGCCAAATCGGGGAATGACATGAGCGCGTGTGAGGATGCGGTGGGGAGTGTTTGTGTGTGTTCCAGGCTGGTGGCCAGCGCGGACTCAGACCCAGTTCCCATGCGACACGCTCTGGTAGCCAGCGCCGCGATAAGCATCACCCGAGACATGCTACCGACTCACTCACTCACTCTCCGATACGCCCACGTCCCTCCATAGAAAGTTATCCCCCTTTATCGCGTGATCCTCATCTCACCGTTGCGGCAGAAAACACTCTCCTCGCCTCGTAGACTATGTCTGCACGTGCAGTGATTTTTCACTGCGACACCCATAATCCACCACAGATGGTACTTTGGGTTGACTGAGCTAAATTGCTAGCCAAATTTCAAATGCACGCGTATAAAAAAACTACACATATTACATATTGAAGTATACAACTCTTGTTAAGAATTAAATTACGTTTTGTATGCATAAATTATCAATTAAAATATTATTAATAATTGAAATTGCTGATATGAGAAATCGGTATGTTGCTTTGCATATTTATAACACCGTTGTACCCACGTTTGACATTAATATACGATTAATACAATATTATTGTTCATCAAATATTATTAGCAATAGTATGACACAATTAAACAAACATCTTGAAATTAAACAATGGGTTAATTTTACATAATTTCTCAGGATTTTCGATGTTTCCTTTGATGAAGCTCAGCGGGGCAATGAGATTTTCTCTAGGGCGACACTGGGTTGATCGATACGATAACGATTTGGGTGACCAACATATCATCAGAGTTACCATTTAGCAGGAGGTGCCGAGTCTACTGTTCGCAGCCGTCCGATGCGATGGTTCCATTTTCCGATGGCCGTTGGAGACCCACGTCCGCTCGGATAATGGCATGTAACACAAGAACCACCAAACACCACACCGGCGTTAGTCGCCGTACATCCCTTTCTGCAGGCTGGCCACGCACTTCCCACACAACGTGCAATCCACTGTACTTTCCCCACCCCAGCCATCAGTTCTTTCACTGAAAGCTACCCTGCCCATGGTCACTTCCCGGAACGCAGCAGAACAGTTACCGCCACTTTTGTTCGCACCGCCACCTGTGCAAGTTACGGATCCAGCTTCTCGCAAATATTTTCCATGTAGCATATGTATAGTTTGTCTGTGCTTAGAAAAACTCACAAAGTCTCCGTTCCAGGTTTAGTTTTAGCGAAACTGCAGAAACGAATCCAGGACAAGAGATATACGTAGCTTGAAATAGGAACGACCATTGCAATTCTTTAAGCTTAGTGTATTATTTTACTCATTCGAAGTACAGTATGATGCTCCGTGATTACTACTGGCTCCTTTAGGTGATGCCATTAAAGAATAGAAATGTGTGACATATCTATACGTTGTTACCATAACGCTTGTTTATGTGGAGTAATTAGACACATTTTCCAACATTTCCAAGAAAGTCTTAGTTGTTCTTTGCAAACAGATTAAATATTAAAATAAATCATATTAGTAACGGGCCACCAAGATCTACCCAGATTTACCAGAAGAGAAGCTAAAGCAGAAGCCCTTTAAAGAAGACGTCAGTGTCGTTAGCAGCGGCATACTCTAATTTGCATAGTCTCGGCGCCAGTAATTAATTACGACACAAGCACTGTGCGTCACGGGTCGCCTGGCCCCGCTTTATCACTACGAGTGGGGCCGGTGCCCCGTGCTACTGCCGACAACTGGTACAACATAACGTGTACTACCAGACATTAAATAACATAGACTGAAGTTGTCTTTCAAAAATAACATGTCGTTGTTACAGGGTTTGTTAAAGCCTTCCAGAGTACGGGCTCTGTGAAAGCAGACCAATGTTAACGAAACAACTACCAAGACGCAATAAAATATCATGCCTGATTTGTAGGAACATTTTTTTTTTTTTTTAATGGCATTCGGCTATGTTAGCCACACAGCCAGCTCAATGTGATTCTGATTCTTTCAATGTATTAGTTTCTCCAGTGTATATATTTTCAAGTGTAATCACAAGGACAATACAACACGAACACAACATTCACAAACACAAACACAACACTTAAACACCCATGCCCGCGGCCGGACTTGAACCGACGACCATCGGTACGTGGAGCTAGTACTCTAGCCCCTACGCTACCGAGGCCGGCTAGGAACATGTTGTTGAGGACAAAATTAGTTGAATGGAGTGTACATTAACTAATATAGGTTCGTGAACATTTTGAAAAGGGTAAAACTGTATTCAAACAACAGTAAATCTCTGAATAATGGACAATAAAGAACAACGTACAATGGGATGGAGAGAAAAGAAATAAGAAAATGATAGGTGCGAGAAGTTTACAACATTATGTTTTATTTATACCACCAGTTACTCCGATTGTAAAGTGGTGTTCTGCTAGAAATAGGGAGGTTCAACGGTACCAGATTCAAACATTTGACCCAACGCACAAACAATCTTTAATTTTCTAGAGGGTTATCCATAAAAATCTAGCCAAATTCTGGAACAATTTAAAATTTCAACATCTGAATGCCGATATTTCAAAGTGGCAGGAACATAAATATCACAAAGACAAACAGGGACACTTGCGCTCTTCGCCTTCTTTAGTGGAGGATTACGAAATCGTCACTGAAGCAGACAACCTGATATAATCTTTATATATAAAGATGAATGTTTGTTTGTTTGTTTGTTGGTTTGTTTTGTTCTTCATACAAATCCACAGTTTTCATCCGATCTCGATGAAACTTTACACACTTACATTGAAACAAGAAGAAAAATACTGTCTACATTTGGTTGAAAAATTATCTGTATAAATAACACATGTCTCATAACTTCGAAATATGGCGATAGACAGACAAGTTGGATGTGGACGTCTGCGTTCCGTGTTTGCGTATAGTGGAGTGCCAGCTCAGTGGTTCAGTCGCTTGCGGCCGGCTGTAGCGAGCGGTCGCTTCGCATTTTTCCTGGTGTCTGGTGTTGTGTGGTTAAGTGTTTACCAAGTAGATACAACAAAACCTAGTGAAAGTCATGGAAGCAAATCAATTCGTACGAAAATCTACGATAAAATTTTCCTTCGCTTACGGGTACATGCGTCCAAAGGCAGTGGAAATCGACGAGTGGCTCTACAATGAAATCGGCTTACGAGAGGAGAGTGTGTACGGCATTCAAGTCGACTTCCTCGCCAATGTGGTGTACGTCAAGCTTCGAGATGAAGAGGATTGTCTGCGTATCATAAAGGAGACTAATGGAGAAAGAAAATTCGTCCCACAGCAACGGCGAGGTAAGCAGCGTCTCTATATCGCATGCTGGTCTAGGTATAAGAAATGTTAAGGTCCATAACGTCCCCTTCGAAATCTCAACAAATAGCATACAGAGAGCTTTCGAAAAATACGGTACAATATTCAACGTAACATCGGACAAAAGATATGGTAGTAGGAGATTCGTGGTAGACAGTGGTATCAGATCTGTCAAAATCGATCTAAAATCCCACATACCCTCGTATGTAAATATTGCAGGGTTTAAGGCGCTTGTCATTTACGAAGGACAGCCGAGAACGTGTGTCATATGTAATTCCAATGATCACCTCAAGGCGGAATGCACTCAAAGGAGACCCTTGCAACTACCATCTGAACGGCTGGCCCCCCATACAGCCATTACAGGGGAGCCGCTAAAAGAAACATATGCTAATGTGACAAACGGTACTACCCGAATAAATACAACAAGAAATGATGAACCTGTGCTAGAAATGGAAACGGATAACCCACCAAACACCCCAATGGAGATTGAGAATACACTTATTAGAGAAGCACCCCAAGAATCGATGTACGAAAAAGAAAACAGTCTCACAATAGAGCAAGGAAACAACAAAAATGTCAAAACACGCTCTTCCGAAACACCACTGAAAGACGAAAAAAACAACCGTGCCAAATGCCAAACAATACCCATTGTTTACAGTACCCTTAGAGAACAAGGAAGCCTTATCAATGGGAGAACGAAAGCAGGAAAATACACCCAATACCAAAAGGCCAAGACTCGAAAGGAGGAGAGTGGACTCAATAGCAGAAGAACTAGCAGAAAAATCAAGGAAAGTCCCCGCCATTCAAACAGAAACAAAATCTGCTGAAACTTCCCTATAGCGGAAACCACAACAAGGAAGCAAGCAACAACGAAAACAAGACCGTCGAAACACCATGACATGGATATAGCCCGTGAAGAGAATATATCCTTATGGTCGGAAGAACTAGATGACACCGAGGAAGAAGATATATCAAATCAAGCAGATATATGAACGATACAACTACACGTGACTGTAAAGATACATAATGGCAGATAGAAATACAACGCGGACTCAAACATACTGTGTGTCAACCCTAAATGTAAATGGGATAAAGAACCCAATAAAAATACAATGCCTAAAAGAATATCTATGGGCGGCGAGGTAGATATAGCGCTTCTTCAGGAAGTGGCCTGGGAAGGTGCATTAAGCATTACTGGATACAACGAATTGAAGAATCCCGGCATAGATAACGGTCTAGGAACGGCAATTTTAACCAAGGAGGGTATCGAAATCCAAAACGTCGAAATCTTAGAAAACGGAAGGGGCATAGCCTGCATGATAGCCGGAGTACGCATAATAAAACATTTATGCGCCTTCCGGAAATCAAAATAGAGAGAGCAGAAGATATTTCTACAAAACAGAGATTAACCCAATTACTAACAGATACCTGCAACAGTCTAATACTTGCAGGAGACTTTAACTGCGTAATATCTCCAAAAGACCAATACCCAAACTTCAACAAATGCAAAGAACTCGAGTATTTAATAAAAAATTAACACTGTCAGACAGTTGGGAAGTAAAAAATGGGCAAATTCCTGGTTTACATACACCACTGAGAGCACAGCAAGTAGACTGGACCAGAATATATATCTCACCTGACATAACCAGCAAAGTTTCCTCATTAGAGATCTGGCCTTTAGCCTTTTCAGACCACAATGCATACCACTGTAAAATAAACTTAGACCCGCAAAAAATAATCAGAAAAAGGGGGCAGTGGAAATTAAATACCTCCCTTCTAAGCGACAACGAACTGAAACACGTAGTCAACGACAAGTGAGACCATTGCAAGAGGCAAAAAAAGTAAATATAATACAACAATGCAATGGTGGTTGGAATGTGCAAAACCCAAACTCAGAGACGCCATGATAAAACTACTCCAGGACAGAAAAAGCAATGGGAAAATAGCACCAAAGAATTCCTTTTCATGGCCTTGAGAGAGCTATGTACCAATAACATAGAAACGTTGCAAAACAACCGGAAAATAAAAACAACTCAAAAGCCAGAATAGTTAAAATAACAAGCAGGAAACTGCTAGGATATCAAATAAGAGCAAAAACGGGCTCCATCCAACAAGAAGAAACAACATCAACCTTCCATCTTGTCAAAGAAAAACATAACGCAAAAAGAAAGCTAATAACTGAACTAAAAACAGAAGGAGGAGACAGACTTGTGGATCAAAAACAAATAGAGGAAGAAGTAACAAATACCTAAGCAAAACATATACAGAAGAGACAATTGATAAAGAAGAAGTCAACAAAATATTACAATTCATCAAGCCGGTGTTATCTCAACAAGACAATGAAACCATAAACCAGAAAATAACACGGGAAGAAATAGAAAACGCCATAAGAAGAAGCCCGAAAATGAAGTCACCTGGCCCGGACGGACTACCAATAGAATTTTACATGGAATTCTGGGACTTAATAAAACAAGAATTTGAAGACATGTACAACGAGCTATTGACTATGAACACAGCTCCAACTCAACTAGTAGAAGGATTAATTATATTAATCCCCAAAGAACCAGATAAGAAAGACATAGAAAATTTTAGACCACTCACTATGCTTAACTCGGACTATAAAGTATTCAGTCGAATTATCGCCATAAGGCTTAGAAATGTATCCGAGAAAGTAATAGGGGAATATCAGACCTGTACTGGGAATGGCAGATCGATAATTCAAACAATAACAAACATCAGAGATACAATTGCACCTCTCGAAGGCTGCAAACGCAAAAGCATCCGTCCTGTCATTAGATTTCAATAAAGCCTTTGACCGCATAAACCATACATATCTAAAAGTAACTATTGGAAAAGATGGCTTCAGCCAGCAAATATGTAATATAATCTACACGCTGTTACACGAAGCGACATCAAGAGTACTCATAAACGGGGTAGTAACAAAGCCATTAAAAATAACAAGATCCATACGACAAGGATGCCCACTGTCCATGCTTTTGTTCGCACTCGCAGTTGAGCCCTTTCTAGCAGCAGTCTACAATACGGTTACTGGATTAAAAATCCGAGAGAATAAAATTGCGTTGTGCGCGTACGCAGATGATATAAATATTATCACCACCAACTCATTAGACATACAGAAAATACGGGAGTTACTAAGGACATACGAAAGGGCTTCAAACGCAAAACTCAATGTAAAAAAATCCGCAAGTCTGAAAATAAGTGATACTATGGATGCGGAGAACACAAGCTGGATACCAACACGTGACAAAATAAAGATCTTAGGCATTGAATTTAATAATACACCACAGAAAGCATCGGCTGCAAATTGGAGGACGCTATTAGCAGCAATTAGGAGCAAGATGAAAGATTTCTCAAACAGAGAACTAAATACCATACAAAAAATACAGCTGATAAACACAGTTGCCCTTCCAAAACTGTGGTACCTAGCTCACATATTTCCAATACCGATTGAAATAGCAAAGAAAATGGAAATGGCGATAATTGGTTCATACAGAGTGGACACATTTTAAGATCCATCACAAAATACTTAAGATGCCATATGATAAAGGAGGACTGAAGCTCGTGGATATACAAACGAAATGTACCGCCATCTACATGAGGAACATGTACAAATACCGTAAAGACATGGAAAGTAGTATAACAGGGTACACATTAAACGAACTAGAACCACGAAGCAGTACGGCACCAGTCGATATCAGCCATATAAATGCAAATTTAAGACATTTTCGCATATTCTACATAGAAAATAGCTATTTAAACATAACCAGCGGTGAGCCTATTCCCACAACTAAGAAACTGTATGACATGTTGCAAAGAGAAACGCAAAGCAAACTAGAAATTACGTACAGAAGAGACGACTGGAAAAAAATATGGCAGAATGTTCACAATGAATACATCAATAGCCACGCACGTTCCACTTGGCATAGAGTAATACATAGGAAGATAAACTCAAATGAAAAGCTGTTCTTACTACACCTTTGCCCTTCCGCACAGTGTTTACGCTGTAATCTAGAGGATACGATACAACATCGTCTGCTGGGATGTGAAGTTCCGGACATATGGAGGTGGACGAAAAGCAAACTAGCCATAATCAATAGAACTACTCCACAGAAATTCACGCCCGAAGATATTTTATTCCCAGATGTTACAATTTATCCTGCGACTAAAAGAAACGCTCACTTTTGGCTGTTGGGCAACTACACCCCACTACGTCATCAGAAGAAGAGGAGAGATGTCAATAGAGGATTTCTGGTGTTACCTAACCATCGAACACAATAAGATACTTAAAAGGGAAAAATACAAAGATAAGTTCGCACGCTTCTTGAGCGTGATAATGCCTCCATAAAACCAACAGAAGAAATAAGAGTTCCAGCACCCACAATTATCAAGCGATACCAGTAAGTCAAGACAACGATGGTGAAACAAGACGGAAGATACCGACTCCGAAGAAAAGACGCCGGTAAGAGATGTTCCCACGTCAGAACCGACGCCTAGCAACGAACTGAAGTGCGGACTGACGCAAGAGGAAGAAAAGACCGCCGACAATGAGTACCCCCCTCGAGGCCTTGCAGCCGCCACAGTGGACCCCTCGAGCTTCCCATACGCCCCGGGCGCCCCGTCGAAAACGAGTGAAGAGTCTGAGATGGGACAAATTGTAATCCTTTAGATTAGTTATGACCAGAAATCCAGAAAGAAATTCTGTTATTCAAATTTGTAAAATTTGCTGTTATGTATGTCTAAACTGTTTGTTAACAATAAATTGATAAAAAAAAAAAATAAGTGGTTAAAGCGCTTGCTTATGAACGTCGTGGTCTCCGGTTCAAATCTCCGTGGAGGCTAAGATTTTTAAAAATTGTTTTTCATCGTAAGAGTCAGGCCTGGGTCGTAGGTTATTCGGATTGAATGTTTAACTGTAGATATTAGAAAGTTAGGGGTGCAATGCGAGGCAAATCGTAGGTAGTCTTGCTATGCTCTAGGTGTACACTTTTTTACGTTATAATGATCCCTCAGGTGGTGTTCGCAGTCAGTGTGTGAGTGTGAACCACAGTAATATTATTATAAATACGGAACTAAGTCTCTGTATTTTTGTTACGTTATGACGACTAAATGGCTATATCGTTGTGATGGAATTTCATAAGGAAATCTGTATGAAGGGTACAGGATATTTTTTCCAGTATGATTAACAGTTGTAGTCACGAAATTTTGAGACCTTATCGAATGGTGACAGAAATATGTTGGAAATTGATTCTCTTCAAGAGACGGGTTCGACCGTAGAATGATATAGTGATAGCTTTCCTGTCATATTATGCCGACTCGATATTGTTTGGGACCAATCTTTCGTTACCTCCAACTTTCTATATTCAATCCTGGAAAAAAAAATCTTAATCTACGCGAACGAAGTCGCGGGTACGGGCTAGTTTTATATGTTTTGAAATCGAAGCGTCTGGTCGATAACATTAAGAAATCATTGAATGACTTAATTGGTTGATAAAGATGTCTTATCTACATCGAAATTTTTAATGCCGTCTCCTCTTTCATTTCAAAACTAAACATGTCTCAAGTGATGAAGGCACAATAACATAAAAATATTTCTTTCTCATAGTTGAGAGCAATGTTCGCTGGGTGAATTGCGTCCTGCAGCACCTCGAATATACATTGAAAGCATGTGGAATTGGTTCTACATTTCATATAAAAAATCAAATATCTCACAAATGCTCTTAAGTGTAATCAACAAAAATACATATTTCAAGGAACATCATCATTAGTGTGCTGCCTTAAGGTAGGTTTCTATATGGCTGCCCTTCATGCTCTCCTGTTTTCTGTCCTCATCTTCATCTCCATGTAGTTTCCGTTTCCATTGATATTGTCTCTGATCTGGAATCTCTTTCTTCCTCTCACTCTTTTCCCACAAGCTAGTCCTCCCAAGGCGTCTTTTATCAGCAAGTGTCCCGTCCATTGCTTCTTTCTTTCTGTAATGATTTGTAGCAGTTTTCTCATCTCAGCAATCCTTTCCAGCACTTCAACATTATTCACGTTTTCCATCCAGCATATTCTCTCCTCTCTCCTCCACATCCACATCTCAAACGCTTCTATCCGTTTGAATATGTGAAAATCTTTTCTGTCAAATATGAGGAAACAAATTTGCTAGCGGGGCTACTCAAGTTATTAATTATGATATTGAAATTTTATGTTGCAACACAGATTTTATTTAAATAAATATACAATCGAACATTCAAATTAATATAATATGATCATACAAACCTGATGACAATCAAAGGCAATTAAAACTAGAATGGAATTATATTAAACAGGAATGTAAGTGATACTGTATTTGAGACTTCATGTGGTTTGCAAATTTCTAAATCGAAATTAGTCAGATTTTATCTACACCGAATTCGTATATTATTTATAGATGATAACCGATCTCTTTTGTAAAAGAACTTTGAAAGCCTACTCCACTCATGTCTGTACAAGAACTAATATTTTGTATATTTTTCTTCCTTGACGATTACTATCACTCGCACCTTATTTTAATCCTTAAAATTTAAGGGTTTATTTCAACGATCATTTTTACAATATCTTCTTGCTTCAAATTACCAACTACTAACACCTAAAATAGTGAATGGTATCTGTTTCTGGAGCCTAACGATGGCTCTTTTCGATCACACAGCCCTCCCATGCTTAAGTTTCGTTGTGGTTTTGTGTCGCATTTTCTTCTCTTTCTCTGTACTGCAGATACAGACTGATAAATGGTTATTGTCACACCGAGGAACAAAAGATGTAGCCATATGGAAATTTGTTATTGAATGTTAGGTTGTACCTTACAAAGAACAAACAAATCCTTTTCGGGAAATTTCTTCCAGCATATCTGAGAATGCTGAAAAATAACGATACACTCTTCTATTTCAATTTACCCCACTAATGGGTTGTTATTTATTCCTTAAGTTTCTTCCTTGTTTTTTTTTATTACTTGTTTTCAGATATAATAAGACCGCTGTACACTGCTAGGGCGCGGGATTACTGGAGCCTTGTTATTAGACGTATTCATTTATTTTTGTTCATTTATGACCGATCTGGTTGAAGTCAGTCGTTGCATTACCGCAATAGCTGAGAAATAACAGTCGGGAATATAGGGCAGTATTCGAGTGAATGATTGTTTAACTTACATCTTCTGATTGGAGGAGCATGATTATTGTAATTCGTGATATACAACGGACGGAAATTCGGCCATTGCTTTTCGATGGGATCATCCCGGCATTCGCCTGGAGTGATTTCGGGAAATCATGTAAAACCAAAATCTAGATGGCAGATACTAAAATAATTTTTACAACTGACATTTTGAAATCAGATTTTTTAACTCAATCAGGTAACGCGTGACCTACAACTAATTAATTGCCTCCATCATAAACTTCTGTTAGCCCTCTGTCATACTATCTGTTCTGCTGCCATCCCTGACGCTACTACGTGGTTTATTATTTCCCATTATAATACTTACTATGATTTGACTGCTTTCTTATCTGTAGACAGTCATGGAGTCTTTTAACTGTTGATAAATTTTTGACAAGCTTCAGCCTACACGAACTTCTGGTTGAGAAAGTATGGGAATTCCCTTTTTTACATTCCAAAATAAGCTCACGTTTTTACCGAAACTCAAATTACACAATTGAGATGGTACTGTATAGAATTTCTGTAACCTAGTACGTAGGTAGTGTCTCAGGGAATGGGAAAGAAAATAAAACTAGATAATAACTATGGTCCCAGGACACAAATACGACAAACAGGTTTAACAATTCTTTAACTGCTTTACCTGCGACTTCATCTGCATGGAATTTGAAATTTTTGCTGGTACTTCAGAAACAAACAATCAATGAAATGTTTCATAGGAAGGAAGAAGGAGAGTGATAGCCAGGAGGAGTGGGATAGCAATATTTAGTTTCTATTTATAGGATCTCGTCATTTCCTTCTAAATTTAGTTTGTATAAAAATGTTTTAAACGCGTTTTTTTTGGTACATCATTTGTTTCTACCGCCTTTTGAAATTTACGTTAATTCGCATACTGAGACACACTTCAGTATGGTTAATACAGAGCGTTCGCCGGAAAACGCAACCCTCCCAGTCTGTTGCCGTCGGCAACTTGCTCGGACAGCGGGGCCAGCAGTTTCCGCCACGCGGCACCGTGAATCACCGCACTGTTTAACACCTCCGCTGCCCCAACAGTGCAGTGCAGTGACCCTTACATTGTTAAGAACGGTTTCTTTGCATTGTAGCTAGTTTGTGACTTCAGTCTCTTATTAATCAGTGTTGTGAATAAACGTTTCTTTGCGGTTTGGCTGGTTTGGGGCTTCATACTCTTACTAATCTGTACCGTGTTTGAGTGTGAGTAAAATTATGGTACGTTACAGTTTGCAACAAAGAATATTTCTCTACGATACATATGTGAAGAAGAAGTCGTTTAAAAAGTGTCGCAGTAAATTTCGTCGCGAATATCCTGGCGCTTTACTGCCAGCTAAATCAACAATTCTGCGTCTGGTTAAAAAAGTAAGAGAAACGGGTTCATTTTTTAACAAAAAGAGACTGTCGGTCAACCGTATTCTCACAGAGGAGAAAATTGACGATATCGCTTTTCGACTAGAACAGTCACCCAAAAAATCATTAAGTCAGTTAGGGCAGCGTGTGTCTCGAAATATGTTCAGAAGATGTGAAATGTGCATTACACAAGAGTGTCAACACTTCCAGCATCTTTTATAAGGTAAGCTAATGAATTACGTCACATTTAAATGCTTAGCACATACAAGTTTATGAAATAGTCCGCGGCCGACGGTCGAAAAATGCCGGGAGCTGACCGCTCGCTCGCCGCGAGCAGTTTCTTCCTTGTAGCGCTAACAGTGGGTTGCGTTTCCCGGCGAACGCCCTGTATATCTTCACTGCAAGGAAATATTTGAAGTGGTGCTGCGTGACGTTTGTCTGTACGAACCGACTGCTTAATTTGTATATACATAAATAAACTATGATGTAAGTTCCCTAACAGAAAATCAAATTCTGTCTGGATAGGTTGTACGATTTAAACACACCGTCAAATATATTGGGCTAACATTTCGACTGCGAGAACGCTATTCGTCCGACAGTTTTAAACTGGTGCAATGAAAGGCTTCTGTAACCGGAAAAAATAGTTTCCATGCTTCCCGGGCATTCAACCACGAGAAAGAAATATATTAATATTAAATAGATTGATTCTATTACAGAATAATTAAATCAGCAGCCCCTTTTATTTTTCAGCGTATCAATGTCACTTCGAAATGTAATGTAAGATGTCATTATCGTGATGTAAGCTATTACCATATACCGTGTCACTGAAATGGCTGATTTTTGATTGATTCATGCACATACATAAAAATATACCAAAATTTGACATCTGCTTTTTGGACAAAATATGGAAGTGTAAACAGTATCAATATGTCAAATGATTATTGAATCTACCACTATGTGCAGTTTTTCTGAATATATATTCACAAGGCAACCCGTGCGATAATTTCGCTAATAAAATACGATTAATAGTGAGGTTGAATGCTTGTAATATAATGAAAAGTAGAAGCAGATATTTATTTGTTTACTGTAATAGGTACGCATCAAAACATATTACGAAACAGGAAAGTTTTTTTTTTTTTTTTTTTTTTTTTTTTTTTTTTTTTTTTTTTAAAAAAACAGTTTAACGTCCCTTTTTAACAACGTGGTCTTTAGAGACGGGAAAGGATGGGGGCAAGGAATGCGGCCATGGCCTTTTTGAAGGAAGCATCCCGGCATTCACCTGGAGTGATTTGGGGAAACCATGGAAAACCCAAATCTGGATGCCCGGACGGGGATTCGAACCGCCGTCCTCCCGAATGCGAGGCCAGAACGCTATCCGTTACACCACCACGCTCGGTCGAAACAGTAAGGAAAATTTAAAACACACTTTATGTTCGATAAACTGTCACTGGCAGTAACAGTATACAACCAACCTGAACAAAATACACGCAGCATATCAACATCTCTGTGATATGTGTTGCTGTGCGAATAAAATGTTTACATTGGAATTGTGTAGCAAAAAAAAACCTGTTTGTTGACATCTCTGTAAAACCTGCTGCTGCAATCTATGGACTTGGCACAGAACTGTCTCATACGCGCGACCACTTTAAGCATCAAATTTTGAAAAGTTCTTTCATTATTTATGATTTTACCTAATTGAGGACCTTAATCTTTAAAACCATATGTGATATGTGAGAAACCACAAGGGGAGAAACTGATATGGAACAATTCCATACACTAATGTAATATAGAAAAACTGTAAGTAAAATAAGCTAAAAATCATATTTAATAACAAAATTTATACCTTTATTTAGATAAACATTATGCTACACATAAAAAATTATACATAACTTGGGCACTGATGATGGTCTAATAAACCGAAATGCTTATGCCATAACAAAGTTTTTTTCCATTTGTTAGCTGCACTAGACGGAGAAGAAAACCCAACAATAGTATAGCAGCTAAGGATATTCAAGATACCTCATTTATCGATTCGGTTATGTATTAAGGGAGATAAATGGCTCGTGACAGAAAAATGCATTGTAGAAATATTAATACTTTTACACTTAGAGAGTCGAATTATAAAAAATTCCTTTCTTAAAATATAATGTGACTACGTCGGAGACCTTAATCTTTAATATGATACCTCATTTATCTATATCGGTCACATATGAAGGGAGATAAATGGCTCGTGACATAAAACCGCATTGCAGAAATATTGATACTTTTGCCATTTAAGGATGGAATTCCAAAAAATTCCTGTCTTAATATATTATGTCACCCAAACGGAAATCTTTATCTTTAAAGTGGTACTTCATTAAACGATTTCAGAAATTTATCCAGGAAGATAAATGACTCATTACACAAAAAACAGCATTTTAGAAATAATGACATTTTTGCCCTTTAAAGGTACGAATTCCGAAAAATTCATTTCTTAAAATATTATGTGATCAAAGTGGAGAGTATAAGCTTTAAAACGACACCTCATTCATTGATTTCGGTTAAGTATGAAGGGATATAATTGCTTGTGACAAATAATAATAAAAAAAACACCTTATAGAAATAATATATATGATTAGTTCTTGCATGAGGCGCGGACGCGCAAACTACATTTCCAAAATTTAAGGTCTTGTCTTCTGTATCATTGTGAACTATGAAGTTGAAATAGATAAGAAGTCTTCTTTGCGGTAACTGAAGACATAACTTATCATCATGTATAATTTCGTTAAAATCCCTTCATTAGTTTGTGAGAAACATAAAAAAAATTACAATTTTGGAATAAGAGTCATCAGGGAATTGATATGTTTTCGATATAAAAACTTTCCTATACTAGTAGCTACCTGCTACTTCGTCCGCTTGAAAGTGTGTTATGTCATAAGAGTTATTGTTACTTTTCAAAGTACGACCAGCAGAAAAAATTATCCTTTGAAGTTGAAAATATGGTTAACTGCTTCCTTGTATTTTACTCTTCAAAGAAAACTGTAGCTCAAAACCAGGAAATAGGTGACAAAGGTGTAACGCTCATCGAAATATACGATTACGCACATTACTCACTCAGCGGCAATAGACGTCTCGAGCTGATTCTTACGTCATTAAAGTCAGATTTCGGCATGGCAGCCACCTTCTTCACTCCAAATCCACTATGCACCACGGAATATTAGTAGTCATTCTGGTCCAGGCTGCATTTCAACTTAACCAAAAACTTCGTTAATACAGACAGCTCCTTGAAAAACACCACTTTTTTCAAATTTTTATTTTTCACATATATTATGACACAAACGTTACGAACTGAATTACGGTGTGATACCTGAGGTGTCATAATATTACATGTCCGCAGTTGACATCTTGTGAGCTTGCTGCCGACAGAATGAATTTACAAAATTTTAAGTTTAACTGTGATTTATATTTCCTTCTCCGGAACTATTGCTATAGATCGTGTAATATAATCCCGGTACAACGCAATACATGTCACTAAATGGGCGCTCCTTAAAGCAGCTTAAATTACTAATAAAGTTTCAGTTGTCATTCTGGTTCATGCTGCATTTCAACCAAGTCAGAAACTCCACTAATATTGTTGCTAGAAAATCAAAGCTTCTATCACTAGTGCATTAATACTTTCACTCAATCGCATGTTAGTGACAGCATGAATGACTCACAATTTCAGATCGTGATACCAAAGTAACAGCTAAAACCCGATGAATAATGACGCTGGCAATATAGCTCTCGTAAAAGCGAAGTAAATTGAATACTGAATACATGTCAAACCACATTTAGCCACATTAACCTTGGCGTCCGATTCATGACAATTATCAAAGAACGTAAATTAAAAATGTAAACTCTTAAGTTAGGTAATACAACGGAAAGTCCAGAATTCATTATAGCTCGTAACCAAAACTTGCGTTGATATTGCAGGTCAAGTTTACATCGCGAAACAGTGACTATGTTATTGAGCGTGCTTTTGTCTTTGCTGCAGTTTATACTGAAGTTGAATGTTAAAATTGATTGCGATAATGTATGCCACACTAATTAGGAACCCTGATATAGAAAATGTTACTACTACTCGAAATGTAGTGCTGATGCGTTTAATGTATTCAAGTGTGTACGTATCTTTTGATTTTGTAGTGGCAATATTAGCAGAGATTGTGGTTAGGTTGAAATGTTGCCTGCACTGGAATGTTCTGATTACAGCATAAGGTAGGTGTAATTTAGTTATTATTAGTAATAACTAATGCTAGAAGACCATGGAGACCAGCGATGAGAAAACCTGACTTAGGGCAAAACAATAATGATGAAGATTAGTAATTAATAAGTTGCTTTCATAAGCGCCATGTTACTGACGACGAGTATCGCGAAGTAAACCATTCCCAATATTGCTTTGAAACGAAAAGTATCTACCTTAGACCATTCGTTGCAGTCATTTTAAGTGAAGGATATAATGGGTATTAGGTAGAGCAGGTATTAGGTAGAATTTAATTGGTATTACGTATTAGGATTTAATAGGTAATAGATAGAATATTAAAAACTAACACACACTGCGATGTTGTTGCAGGCCATGTTTCCAAAGTTGCTTAATTAATTACTAGTTGGAAGAACAAGCCAATGCAACTGTTTAGTATATTTATTGCTGCGTCGTACGCGTTTCACATCTCATCGAGGCATCATCAACGACGAATTATTTACATTTGTTAATATGGTATGCAGCTGCTCATCTCCGTTTCTTTATACACAGCTGGCCCCAACAGACGACAGAATGATAAAAACGCACAATAGTATAAATACAATACAGGCAAACCATGCTGTGTATAAAGCAATGGAGATGCGCAGGTGTATACCATATTAACAAATGTAAATAATTCGTCGCTAATAATGCCTCGATGAGAAGTGAAACGCGTACGACGCAGCAATAAATAAACTAAACAGTTGCATTGGCGTGTTCTTTCAACTAGTAATTAACACACACTGTTTTGTTATTCATAGGCAACTTTGTACCGATCTCTACAAAATTTTGAACAAACATTAAAAATATGTTGGTTGTCTTCGGTTAAGTATGTACTTTTAGTGAACCGACTTTTGTGTTTGTATAATTTTAGCATTTTACAAATTTTCTTAAGCTTTGATTTTTCACATGTATTATGACACATATATTACTAACGGAATCACAGTGTGATACCCGAGGTGTCATACTATTTCATGTACGCAACTGAAGACATCTCTTTGTGAACTAAACGATATTACGATTGTTTTTAATTAAGGTTAATCACAAATTTATATTTCCTACTTCTGAATTCTTATTTATCAAATGCATCAGTTTTAGCGCTTTTAAACTAAACACGCGCATGCATATGTCAGAAAGTTCTGGCTTTTATTTCTGAAAAGCATTATTTGCGACTCATAGGCCAACGTAAAAAGCAAAGAGTAAACGTGGGATTGACGTCTACAAAGTAGGAAACTCTTTGGTGTTTCCGAATTCGATAATGGAAATTTGTGAAGGAAATATTCGTTTTGGCAGAATAAAAACTATCCTATGCCACTAAGCACACGATTTACTAACTCCGTACCAAATTTCATTTAAATATGTTTAGCAATTATGGTGTGACTGAGGCAGATAGTACATCCAAACATACATCAAAACTTTCTTCTTTATATATATATATATATATATATTACCTGACTTTTGTGTGATGTACAGACAGAAAAAAAAAATCAAATTTTACGGTTTTGGAAAGAGTTTCATTGGAAATTCTGTAACTTGTAGGGATAAAAAGTATACTGTGCAGTTTAATTAAAATCCGTCCATTGGTTTTGGCGCAATGCGTAAAATCACAAACAAAGAGAGAGATACATTTACATTTAATTTAATTGCGATGATTCCCTACACACTCACTTTTAACCTTTATTATTTTTCCTACTTACTTTTGTCCTGTATTAATTTCATCTTTAAATTCTTTCAACATTTTCCGAAAAATTTTTATTCATGATTTTTCTTGATAATTTATTTCAATCTCTGACCATCTTACCTACGAAAGAAAATCTTCCCACACCCATTTGCCTGATATGGAGTGACACTTTTGGTCATGGTCTTTTTCCCTTCCATACACCTGTCCTAATTCTTCCACCAATATACACCTTATACAATCCAATAACTCTTTTCAATCTTCTCCTGTCTTCCAATGAATCCCATTTCAACTCCTTTATCATATCATTTACATAGATAAACAAAAATTCCAAAATTTACAGTTTTGGTATCTCTATTCTCAATAGTGTATTGGTTTGAAGTAAGTTTAATGCACAGACATATATTTTGTATAATGTTATTACGTGGTATAGGTTTGAAGCTTTACAGCCTCGATGAATAGAACATTGAAGCAGGGGCAAGCAATAGCAATAAAATTGGCCACGATCTTCATGGACACCCTATACCGGTATTCACCTGATTTCAGAAAGCTATTCAAAATGTAAATCTCAATAGCCGAACCGAAAATCGCACTCGAACCGTTTCTAACGTAAGTCCTGAACGTTTCCGGTCACACACCGTGCTTGATAATTTAAAATGGGCAGGTTCAGTGACCTGATTATGTTGCTGGTGTGAATCATTTCGAATAAGACAGTAATTTTAGTGCTCCGACAAAAACACCTGTGACACCTCTTACTGACGTAACAGAAATTGTTCTACTGTAAGATATTTAGCTCCACTACAAACTGCTGCTGACTTAATTCTTAGTCATATCAGCAGAAACAAGGAGTGTTGTTAGGGGCAAACCATAAATCACATCACACAAAATTCATTTCACAAACAGTCACCTTATTGTGACTCCCTGCCCCCCTACCCCTCTGACCATTCCCCTCATACTTCCCCCTATCGTGACATCACTCAGTTTTAACATATGACATGGGTACATTTCACCTGGTCCCTATTGAATTGTTTTGTTATTTTGGATTAATTAATATACTTGCTGTACTTGCGTAGTTTCTCTTTTAACGTGTGACATAATTCAGGGATGGCTCCTTAGCGACGTACAGCACAGCTCGCTGATGTTTTCTGTGTAACCGTGGCTGTTGCTAAGTCAGTGGTTTGCGCGCCCCTGCAACAAGAATATAACGTCTCCCGACTGCGGCGCTGTTCGGATCAGGCGGTGAAATCTCGATGTTGCTTCTCGCTCACCTGGCAGACCACCAGATCTGCCGGCGCGGCGTGGTAATGCTGCCGTACTACCATAGCCACCCACGCCTGAGGCGCTTGCTGCTAGGTTAGAGAGGAAGTTGTGACACTCGAAGGTTCAAGTTTGCTCCAATGTAGGTCTGCAGCATGCCTTCACTTAACTGAAGGACCTGTTTATTCTGGTACTTAAGACACTGTTTGTAAATACAGTGTTGTTATTGCCACAAATATTACAACGTCACAATCTTCCTTTTACATCGAAAGCAATTTTGTAATCTCGATGATTTTCCACATCACCGATAATTGTTGGCACTATGCGACTTAATTCCGGTATCTTAAAAAAATAAAAAAACTGAAAAATTACAAAATATGCAATGATTGTAAACGGTGTCTGTGATATACCTCCCAACCACGGAATGAAAACGCCAAGTTTGGATGCAGTAAGGGTTTTTTCAAAGGTTGCTCCAACTGTATTTACATTTTGGTGCAGTGATTCGTTCACTGAAACTAAAACATCATTTGATTTCCATTTATAAAAGCAGTGTTCTTGTTGTTCAACGCACTGGAGTAAATAGGCCTTTCGGAAAATTTCAGGCGTGCAAAGTGAATCACTGTTTTTTTGTTTTCTGAGGTTTGTAGTCATGTCGAACCTTGAGTGTATTGAGGTTCAACTAACCTACAGCAAAAAATGAGCAAGTCTTGGATCTGCGCACCGTGTAAGATTTATGATTGCGTATCCTGTATTATTCTTGTAATGGGTCATGTACTTTTGAGGTAGAAATCAGGCACCTTCCAAGCATTCTCCTAGAGGATATTTGGAAAAACCTCAACATTTCACTGGGAATGATTGATACCCAGTGGGTACCAAGAATTGTGGACTCGCGATGTTACATCTAGCATGACTGAATTCAAATGATCACAGCAGATGTTTATTACCCGGAATAATGAAACACTTCTTACACAATTAAAGCTCACGAAAGTTCCTCCTTATTTCAACTCACTTTTCCAAAAGTCACTACTTTTTTATGCTGGGAAATTTTGTTTTTGTATTGTTAATTGCTTTATAACCACATCTTTGCGCCGAGCGTGGCGGGTGAACGGTTAACGTTCTGGCCTCACATTTGGGAGGACGCCGGTTCGAATTCCCGTCCGGGCATCCTGATTTGGGTTTTCCATGGTTTACCCAAACCACTCTAGGTGAAAACCGGGATGCTTCCTTCAAATGGCCATGGCCGAATTCCTTCCCGTTCCTTTTCCCCAGTCCCATCCCCCCTCAAATGACCTCGATTACAACGAGGCGTAAAGCCATAAGTAAAAAAAAAAAAAATATTTGCGTCGGCCAAGAAGTCTTAGTGATGGTGTTTCGTTTTTTATTTATCTTAACGCCTCATCAACGTCGAGGTCGTTAGAGTTGAGAAAGGAAGGAGGGAATGGAACCGGAAGGAATTATTCGACCATGGCATTCGTCTGGACTGATTTCCGGAAATCTTGCAAAACCGAATTCTAGATGATCAGATGGGAAGTCGAACCTGCGTCCTTCCGAATTGGAGGCGAGAGCATTACCACTCATCCACCACGCTCGGAGCTGTTTCGTACTCTACTAGGAGTTAGCTGGACTGAAGTCCAAGTAGAGGGAGAAAATATCACGATTTCGGTCATGGAATAGCAGGAGTGGAAAAAGTGGTGTGCAGTTTCTTATCTTCAGGGTGTGTGCAAAATACTGGGTCAAATCGTGATATTCTCTGCAGTGAGAGCAAACTACTACACCGTTGATGCTGATTCTTCAGTAATGTTATAAGGAGTCAGACTGATGACATTGCTGTGGGGCTATCTGGCCGCTGGCTGATAGGGTTATGGTGCCTGTTGCTCTGTTCTACTAATTATTTCCGGACCGCTTTGTGACTACAACGCGGCCACTGACCTTATTGGACAAGGAGACATTTTGGCTAGACTGGTTGAGCTAATGTAAACATGATTCAATTTTGGAGGGATAACGTCTGCCAATGGAATTAATAATTTATTAGTGTTATATTGCTAAGCACTTTCTTGAAGCTGTCTCATTTGCTAATGGGAGTCACCGTAATATCAGTGGCATCTTGCCACACTGCTTCTAAACAACCGTGTGTTTTTCACGGACTCCGCAGTTCGCCATCTTTCTACGAGTGAATTGTCTCAGGCACTCCATCTCGAAGTGATGAACATAAGTCGCATAATGATTCTCGCGCATCGGCTATGTATTTAGGAACGCCTACATTCGTTATCGAAGATCTGTACTGTTTGCTTTCTCATTGTACGTAACCAACGACACTGCTTTATTTACTTACGCCAAATGCCAGATAGGACGGAAAAAGTAACGATCTGTCATTTGCGGATCAATAGACTGCCCATAGTTCAGCTGGGAAATCAAACAGTTATTCTATACATCATAGTTCAGCTGGGAAATCAAACAGTTAGTCTATACATCACGAAAATATAAATGCAGAGTTATTCGTCTATCCTTATACGTCTAATCTAACCTAATTTTTGATGGAAAAAGTAAGTCCATTATTACGTAGATCTGTATGTAACAGAGGTTAGTTTCTTCGAAATTGGAAGAGTGGACCGAACCGAGTTATTTATTTATTTCTCTGATACTTGCTTTCATTCACATAATCAATCATAAAAGTAATAAATGAATGCAAGTTTTCTCGGCGTTGTTTATTTATAAACGTTTCTTGGGAAACAAACCGAATAATATTATTATTGATACACAATATTTCGACTGCACCTGAAGAGGGCGACGGAGATTTATGTTTGCAGAAATATTGTGTACCAATAATAATATTACTCGGTTGTTTCCCGCGAAACGTTTATAAACATAAACGATATACTTCGTTCATTGGTTTTAATCTCGTAACATTAGTAAGTGACTTGAATACTAAGTCTTCACGTCAACGGAATATTAAAAAACTTATTTATATACATTAATATTACTTACAGTTAGGAAATGCAAAATCCCGAGGGACAGAACCATTATCAGTAAAACGTCATCTCTATCTTGTTACATATTTAGAAGGTCAAAAAATGCCGCACTCTGCTTATCACATGCTCGGAGCGGGGAAGATACAAGGAAACGATGTCTTTTCATCGTAGGTAATAACGGTTCTTTTTTTTTTTTTTTTTTTTTTTTTTTTTTTGCTTATGGCTTTATGCCTCAACGACAAAGAGGTCATTAGTGGTGGCTTAGGATGGGGGACAAGGAACGAGAAGGAATTCGGCCGTGGCCTTGTGAACGAAGCATCCCGGCATTTCCTGGAGTGATTTGGGGAAATCATGAAAAAAACCAAAATCTGGCTGCCCAATAATGTATCAAGTGAGTTTAAGACACAAATCGACTTCTCACAAGTCAATGTGTCTTAACGCTTGGTGAGAGCCTGGAGCCTAGTGTAGGCGAGCGATGAAATTGTAGCTCGTCTCTTGTTCCATCAGTATTCGGTCACACGGAACGCCAGCCACGGCTGAATACCCATTACATAGCGCAGTCGCATAAAGCTCGCAATACCTTATGCAGCATAGGTAGACACAGTTAACGGGAACCTAACCCCCTCCTCCACCCCCCCCCCCCCACACACACATGCACATACATATACTTCATTATTAGTCGTAATACGTATCCTACACAGCAGTCCATTAACAGTGAATAGTTATTAGCTTGCAGCCGGCTGTTCAGTGGCCAATAACACTCCCACTACTTATCAGTTAGCATTGCTGGATCTACAGACATATCTAAGTCATTAGTTTCAGACTAGCATCCGCCTAGTCATCACTTCTTTATCCGATGAGACTAGTTGAACTGAAAATTAATCGTTTTTGCGCCTTAAAATCAGCCCAGACTTTACTCATTTTAAACCCATAGGTATTTGTAATGTAGTGTAACCTAGCTAGGGTAAATTCAGAAGGGAACTGTGCACCTGGCAGTAATATGCAAATTAAAGGCAATACTCAGGACACGTAAGTTGTCAGAAATCCCGACACTGGTGAAGGACACAAGGGCTGTGGACTAAGGTACCTGAGAACCACTCTGAATCTTCCAAGGATTACAGAACTGGATGTTTCAGTAAGGAATCGAACACAAGTTATAAGTCAGCTCTGGCTGATCAGAGGTATTTTAGGCAGGAAGCTTAACAAACACAATGTCGTATCAAATGAACGTACGTGAGAAGGAGTGGTAAGTCAGCCAATGAATTTGAAGAATTCATTTGGGGAATTCAGGTAAAACTTGTGTATGTCAAAAAAGTAAAAAATAAAATAAAAAACAATTAATGTTTGCAATTTTTTCTGTGTTCCCAAAGCCCATCGCGTGCAGGTGAATCCGGCATTAGTCACTCACCTGCTGCTTCGAGTAACAGGAAAACATGTGGCGGTGTGGAAGAGGATGATGCAAACTTCTGTCAATTCAAGTCTCATCTTTCTATACGGGAAACTGGCTTCCTTCCGTTACGCAGAAAACCAGCAGCTGACTTGTGTCGATGTCTGTTTATGCCCTCGGCAGAGCAGGTACCTTGACAGATAGTTGACCACGAGCCATTCTAGGAACTACAGAACGTCCCTTGAAGGGTGCTGTTTCCAAAACATCTAACCGGCAGTAATATATTTGACAATAAACTCTGTACACTATAACGTCAGAAACTGTCAAACATCCTTTAACTGGCAATGATGCAAGAAGTAAAGTTTCTTGCTTTCCCACATTTGTTAATTCAATGAGCAGCCAACAATAACTTCTACTTTTTAAATATGAATAAATGGCTATTTGATTTGTTCAGATTGGAGTAAAATAAAGACCCAAGATATTATTTGTTAATTAAATCAAATCAGCTTTTTCTTCACAGAAAAATTATCTTTCGATGTCAATTTTTCATATTAACAACAATTATAAACATAATGAATTCTTTCATGTATATTTATAAGTGCATAAACAATTACCCTCAGTCACCAAGAAGCATTTTAATAGGCTTGACTAGAAAATCTTACTGGGATTAATATTTTCTATTACATGAGTTTATTAACACACTTCATACTTATGCTATTCCTTCTGCTGATCATCCTCGTCTTCTCTCGAATACTAGGAGAGAACGGTAATTACTGCTTGCTTCAATACTTTGTGTTATCAGTTGCGAAGGTAAAGCTGACTTTTTCACTTAGCAGTATCTTAATCCTCGGAGTTAAGTTTTGGATAACGTGCCCGAGTATACCAACATCACGTTGATATCGTCTGTAGAATGTGAGATCCCACTCACAAAATCATTGTTATAAAAATTGTAAATAAAATAGGTTAAACAGACTTCACAGCATAAGTAGTTTGTTTAGACATGTGGGTAATTTTAAGTTTGTTTAATAATTTAGTTTGTTGTAGTTGGTACTACTGTTGTTGTTAGTGGAGTGGGAGTGAAGTGGTCAAGATGGCGAGAGAGGACTAAGAGAGTATGTATGAATAGGTGTGTGTTGGCAGTGTATTGTAGTAGCAAGTGTTTGAAGTATAAAATAAAGTTTGGCAAATGAATAACTGTAATGATTGAATTATTTGACGACAATACCCGTTGCGCTAAAATGTATAACTTGTAAAGTGGTCTGTTGATTAGTAGTAATAACACGCTAAGTGATATCGCTACCGCCAAAACCAACAGTAGGGCCATATGTTGCAAGGAGCGGGATATCTACTTACTGCTGGTTAATATAAAAATTAGCAGTGGGACTTAGCAAATTGGAGACCCTTAAGCCAGGATTGGGCAATGTATCGCATTGCTTACGAGCTGGAATAATTTCTTCGGAAGCAGACGACGCGAGGAAGACATCGACGACTGGTAGCAGGTATTTTCAAGAAAGAAGAAATAACGGCGCAGATGTGGCAAGTACAAAAGACAATTTAATTTTCTTGGAAGAATTTCAGCGTAATCAAAGTAGCAGTAATTACAGAAAAGACTAACAAAAATTATAGTTGTAACTTTTGCGAAACAATTTTGTTACTTGATTGAAAAAAAAAGAAGAAGTGGTGTAAATATCAGCAAATGAACGGTTGAATTAAGCAGAACTGTTTGAAAACAGCATAAAGTAACGAAGTACTGTTTGTAAGAATTGAAAATTTAAAGTCTGTAAAAATTGTCGTAAGAATAATTTTGGTCCGTAATAAACTGTTTAAGCTAAATTTACATGCTGTGGAAGTCTTAGATAAGGTAATAAAAGAAGTCATTAAATACAGTGGGGAAGGTTTTTTTATTCAATTAAGTAAATAAATATAAAGCAGCGTATGTATATGCATGTATGCCAGCCATTGTAACTTTCGATGTAATAGCATGTTGTATATATTTTGTGTTGCAAAATTTATTTTTACAGGAGTGCAGCTAATCTTTTGGCACAGTAAGTAATTCTGAAAAGAGTTTCTGTACCTGCTTGAAAGTCTTGCTTCGTTGTAAAACGGCGTTGTGCAATTGTGAAGTGATTTTGTATGTGTAATATTGTTTTGTGATTTGGCGGAATAATTTTTATGGCAGACTTAGCCCATGGTACTGTGTTTTATGTGAATTTCTAATTAACATGGCGACAATTAATGAGAAATTAGTCAACCGCGATGCTGAATTAAATATTAAAGAGGGCGAGAGTAAAAATAATGCTAATTTCAACAATGAAGATTCTGGTTTCGGTGTACACTCGACTGTAAGGGAGGGAAATGGAATTAGCGTATGTAGTGTAGCAGAAGTTAGTAGCGCTGATATCTCTGACCGCGTGGGGGGAAGCGGATTTGAACCGTTGACCAGCGGTGATATTAGTGTAGATATTAGAAGTAGTAATATCGGTGATACTGAGTCAGAGAATTTCATGACAAATATCACGTCTACACCAGTCCCAGTCGATCAAGTTAAAATACGAGAAAAAGAGAGAGGTAATGAAATAAATGATGCTCAGAAACAGAAAGGTGTTAATTTCTTTAATGGAGTGTATGAGGGAAGAATCAAAACGAACAGCAGAAAACATGGAAAGAAAAATTGAATCAAGTCAGAGAACAGCAGAAAATATGGAAAGAAAAATTGAATTAAGTCAGAAAGCAGCAGAAAAAATGGAAGAAAAAATTACAGACGAAGTGCGAATGATTAAGCAGGATATGTTGTTGAAAATGGATGAGTGTATTCGGCAATCAGAAAACAGGTGTGACAAGAAGATAGAAGATATGAGGCAAATATTAAAAGAGGATATCGATTCAAGAATGGAAAAGGAAATGACGATGGTTTATGATTATGTGGAAAAGCATGTGGAGACTACTAAAAAGAATTTAGAATGTTTAGTGCAACAGAAAGTTGAGGAGGAAGTGAAGAAAAGTAGTAATATAATACAAGAAGAGCAAATGGCCATGCGGGACGAAAATAAAATAATCTATGAAAATCAGAGGGAATGTGCTAAAGGGATTGAAGAGTTGAAAGAGAAGGCGGAAACTAACTCCAAAAGGATTTCTCGATTAGGAGAGAGACTAATGGTTATGGACTAGGAGGCAAAAGGAGTGACATGCAAGATGGCGGAAGTAGCTAATCAGGTCGACTTAGTTAAAGAAGATGTGAGAGAAGAGATATTACAATTAACTCAAAGAGTCAATGAAGCAGAACGGCGAGGTGTGACTACTATGGGAAGCGGTAACATCATTACGAATCATTTTAAGTTGCCGGAAGTAAAATTTGAACCCGAAGGAGAGGTTCATCCTGTAGAATTTGTTAGGGCTTATAAGAATGGCTTACCTTACGAGTGGTCTGACGTGGACAACATAAGATATATTAAAAACATGTTACGAGGGGATGCTTTTGCATGGAGTTGCGAGAGTGCTGAGGAATGTAACAACTATGAAGAATTTTTGAAATTATTTTTGAGCAAGTATTGGTCACAACGGAAGCAAAGAAGAGTGAGAAGGGATTTTTGGAATTGTAGATATTATAGTTGGCGTGATGGTAGTATGAAATACTTTTGTGAAGCAGTTATGGAGGAATTACGTTATCTGGACCAAGAAATAGATGATGATGAAAAGATAGAAGTATTATTACAAAAGTTGCCCAGACCTGTGCAAGAAAAGCTTATAATAAATCAGTGGAATGGTGTAGAAGAATTTCTAGAAGCAGTTGAAAGATTAGATCGTTGGAGTAGTACAAATGAACATGGACCGAGGGATGATAGGAGGAATGATTTCAGAAATTATAACAGGTCAAACCAAGTGCCGTCGCAAGATAATTTTACAAGAGACAGAGGCCGTATGAACGGATATCACAGAGAAGAGCAGTCCAACAGGAATTCGGGTGATAATAGGAGAAGAGAATATGAAGACAGGAGCCATGACAACCATTGGTCGCACCACAATAATGGCCAGGCAGTAAGAAGGGAGGAAGTAAGGCATCATGATCCTGGGCGAATGATGGGAAACTCAGTGCCGCAACTGGGGCGGTCCGAACAGTAGCGGAAGAAGTCAAAACAGGACCGAAGGATCGAGAGAACATGACCAAACTGGATGACGACAATAATAATTAATGTAGAACTTAAAGCATACGGGAGAAAACAACTGAATGTAATGTGCAAAATGTGAACTACGAATACGGAACACATAATCATGAGAGAACAATAGAAGAAGAAGATGTCCGAGTTTTTGAGGAGGAGGAGCCCCTAAAATGGTGGGAATGTTTCAAGTTGTTAAATGAGGAGGAGCAGCAGAACATTACAAGGATGTGTGAATATAATTGGCACGAAGAAGAGGTACAAGAATTGGCTAGAATCGACGTGGGAAATGATGATAATCAAAAGAAATGTGAGAAGAATACAAGGAAAAGTACTGCAGGGGATGAAATGTTACCAAATGAGCTTATATCAGAATGGGTGGACGAAGATCTGTATGAAACTACGTCAGTGGATAGTGATAGTACTAATGACAACGAAGAAGAAGGAAGTGAGAAATTATTCAGCGATAAAGATTATAGTAGCGAAGAGGAAGAAAATAGTGAAGTAGAAGAAGAAGATGGAATATTAAACAATGATGAAACAGAAGAAGTGAGATTTTTCTTGGTGAAGAAATACGCCGCTAATGATGAAGAAGATTGTATAATGCCATAGGGGGCAAAGGTTCAAGTTTCAAGAGAAAGTGGTCTTGATATAAGCTTAGTTTTGGGAAACAGTGAATCTAGTGTGGTGAATAATTTGTCTGGTCAAATAGAAGAAGAAAGAGATCTAGTAGGATACAACAGTAGATGGAACACGGAAGACGATAGCCAATGTAGTAGCAGAGAATTAGATTTACAACAATTGTGCCTAAAAGATGGAAGTAAAGTAGAATTGTTGAAGTGGTCGCAGGAAGAACATGAAAAAGACTTATTGCAAGAAGAGTTTTTAAAGGAGGAAGAGGAGGAAGTGAGGCATCCGGTGTTTTCGGTGAATCTCTTTGGATTGAACAGTGAAGCATTAGCGGATATGGTAGTGAGTTGACAGCCATATCACATAAGTTATATGCCCGTATAATGAAAGACAGTAAAATTACCGAAATATCGGTGCGTGAAGTACAAGTTATTGGTGTCACTGGAAAGTTAAGCAGAAGAGTGAAGGTTCAGATATTATTAGAATTGGAAATAGATGGAGTCGTAATGGAACACACATGCTTGGTTGTACCCGATCTTAGTATCAACTGTATTTTGGGAATGGATTGGCTCAGCAAATTTAAGGCTTTCATTGATTGCTACAAAGGAGAAATGGATGTATGGAAAAATGTTGAGAACTATAAAATTAAATTTGGTAGTGGATCGGCAACTGCGAAGAATGTAGAAAGAGATATAAGAATACGAGCGGTGTATGAAGTAATGACAGAAGCAGAGGAGGTAGATGATCTAGAGATGGAAGAAGAAGGAAGAGACAGAAGTTTGGTTGGAATTCATGATATAACGGATATTGAAGCATTGAATGGAATAACTGGAACAAAAAGGAGATTTGAAAAGAATTTTGAGACGGTATGAGGACGTATTTTCTGATTGTCCTGGAATAGTGAAGAATTATGAATGTATTTTAAAGATAAAGCCTCACATCCCGTTTTTTGTGAAACCATACCCCATACCATTGGCGAAGAAGAGAGCCGTAGAGCAGGAGATTGATAAAATGATTCGTTGGGGCATAATCGAACGGAGTAGCAGAGCCAGTACAACAATCCCTTGATAGTAGGGGGGAAGAAAGATGGATCAGTGAGATTAGTGTTAGACGCCAAGACCTTGAACAAAATTGTGGACAGAGAAACCGATTGGCTGAATTTCCAGTTCCAAGTAACAAGAAGCAGTTGAAGTCATTCTTTGGCTTGTGCGGATTTTACAGGAAATTTGTAGCAGATCAATCGTTCAATGACCCGCACTTAATAGAGCTAAGGAAGAAGAATGCAACTTGGTTATGGACGGAGCAGTGTCAGCAAGCCTTCGAGAAGTTAAAGAACGAGTTAAAAAATAGTTTAATATTGTATCATCCGGATTTGAATCTACCATTTTGCATGGAAACTGATAGTTCTGACTATGGGTTAGGTGTTCATTTGTTTCAACTAGTGGAGGTTAACGGGAAAGAAGAGAGCCGAACAATTGCATTTGCTAGCCGAGTGCTCAATAAGCATGAACGATCCTACGGAATAACTGAGAAAGAAGCCTTGGCTATTGTGTGGAGATTTGGAAGATTCAAATTCTACCTATGGGGCCATAAAACAATAGTGTTTACTGACCATAAGGCATTGAAATTTTTGCGTGAATGCAAACTCATGAACAGCCGTTTGACGCGATGGGTTCTATTTTTGCAACAATTCGATTTTGATATAAAATATATTAAGGGTACTGACAATAAAGTGTCTGACGCACTATCATGACTACCGTTTGGCACGAGCAACATGGATGAGAGTATCGGACCGGGAAATGCAATTAAAATGTTTTACATGAAAGGAGTAACTCATGAAAAAAGTATCAGGGAAATTTGCAAGAATATGAGACGGCTGCAGAATGAAGACGAATGTTTGAAGTTGATAAACCAAAACTTGGGAGATCCAACGAATACAAAGTTGCCTAAGTATTATAAGGTTTACGATGGAATCCTATTTAGGAGAACAGATGAGTTTTCGGATGATTGGAAGATATGTTGGCCAACCAAGTATGTTGACGTAATTATAGACTATGTGCACTTAAGTTATGGTCACTATGGAGCATCTAAATGTACTCGCAAGTTAAGGGAAATAGTGCTGTTTGACAACATGAAGAGGAGAGTGGCCCAAAGGATAGCCAGTTGTGATCGTTGTCAAAGGACAAAAATTTCGACAGTAGCTATTAAAGGGTTGATGCAATGAATATTGCCTGAAAAAGTACTGGAATTGGTAGCAGTGGATTTGTATGGACCATTACCAAAATCAAAGGGTTGATTTGCCTATATTTTTGTAATATTGGATGTGTTTTCGAAATTTGTAAGTTTTTATGCAATCAGAAAGGCCACTGGCAAAGTATTAGTGGACAGATTGGAAAAGGATTATTTTAAGAGGGTGGGATACCCTAAGGCGATACTATCGGATAATGGGAGCCAATTTACCTCTCGAAAATGGGCACAATGCATGGAAACAAATGGAGTGAAGCACATTAGGATATCGGCGTATCATCCGGCAAGCAACCCAGCAGAAAGGATTATGAGAGAGATTGGTCGGTTGTTCCGAACGTACTGTAGCAATAAGCATACTACTTGGGTAGAATATGTAGCTGATTTTGAAGATGTAATAAAGAGCGTGCCCAGTGAAAGCACGGGTTATAGTCCATATTTTATAATGTATAACAAGGAAGCTCCTAACTTGGTACGCGAAGTAGTGAATTTTCCAATAAGTCAAGTGAAATCCCAAGAAGATATATTCAATCAGGTAAAGGAAAGAATGAAGAAAAGATCAAAAGAGAGGAGAAACAGGCACGACCGAAAATATAAACCTGTCGAAATTATTTTGGGAGATTTGTTACTGATGAAGACCCAAGAGAGGTCATGCGAATTAAACGCAGAGATTAAGAAGTTCTTTGATGTTTACCACGGACCATTTAAGATAGAAGAGAAGCCAAATAGGAACGCGTACTGGCTAGTGTATCCTAAATCTGGTAGAAAATTTGGGTTAAGAAACATAACAGACTTGAAACTGTACAAGGTCAGAGGAGATAAGTGACATTGATGTATTCTTGTGAAATCTGATGGTTTTGTGTAATGTTGACTGATAAAGATGCAGACTGACAAAGACAGTGAGTGATAATAGTTATAAATAAGGACAGAATTGTGGAAAATATATATAAAGACAATGATTTGTGGAAAAAGGTTGGACTTTATAACAAGCCAACCAATTTTGTTAAAATGTGCTTGTTTGTTATAAAGTGGGGGCATATGTGAGATCCCACTCACAAAATCATTGTTATAAAAATTGTAAATAAAATAGGTTAAACAGACTTCACAGCATAAGTAGTTTGTTTAGACATGTGGGTAATTTTAAGTTTGTTTAATAATTTAGTTTGTTGTAGTTGGTACTACTGTTGTTGTTAGTGGAGTGGGAGTGAAGTGGTCAAGATGGCGAGAGAGGACTAAGAGAGTATGTATGAATAGGTGTGTGTTGGCAGTGTATTGTAGTAGCAAGTGTTTGAAGTATAAAATAAAGTTTGGCAAATGAATAACTGTAATGATTGAATTACTTGACGACAATACCCGTTGCGCTAAAATGTATAACTTGTAAAGTGGTCTGTTGATTAGTAGTAATAACACGCTAAGTGATATCGCTACCGCCAAAACCAACAGTAGGGCCATATGTTGCAAGGAGCGGGATATCTACTTACTGCTGGTTAATATAAAAATTAGCAGTGGGACTTAGCAAGAGACACGAAAACTGTTGGTTCTACGAGTATGTGGTGGGCTAGAAACCAGTCATAGTTGGATTTGAAGCTATTCAGCACTTTTTCAGCTTTGTATTTTCTGAGACATTTAGAAGAGAGAAAATTGGTTGAAACAAAGAAAATCGACAGTTAATACTCACGGTTTTCCGTTTCTAAAGTCTAGAGTTACGCTGTGTACAATATATCAAATGGAGTATGGACTACTCATTTTTTCCGTTGGAGTAACTTTATACATTATAACTTGATTGAAGGTGACAGCATGTGTTCGATTCGTCACGCACGAGGCATATGTGACCTAGGAATCTTCCTTTAGTGTTGGGGGAGAGGTGTTCTGGAACGTCAACCACGCGGCAAGAATCGGTGACGCGTCGTGTTTCCTGAGGCCGAGGTTAAGCGAGTGCGCGGTATTTATGGTCGAGAGCGGCGGCCTGGCGACGCTGCGGTTCACTCGAGGTCCCTGGTTTACAGCCAGGGCAGTGACTCTCATCGTTTGTCCACCCAGCAGACAAACTGCCAGCTCTTCCGTCTTCACGTCACACTCCATACTTGTTGTAGATTTTATTAGTCTGGTTATGAAGTAGATAAAATAAACTTGAGTAATGGCAGGGCATTAAAGCATATATATTTAATTTGATTTTTTACTATAGAAAAATCTGAATCAGTTTTACTTCTTTGTTTTTCATGTTAAAATCATATTTACGTTATGTTATAGAGCAATATTTATCTGAAGGTTGTAAGACAATTAATTTTACAACAAAAAGATTCCTGGTAACTGTGCCACGAGAAAATCCTTTACAAAAAAAAGGTGAACAACTTGCTTGAGGGTATTGTTGACGAAGATTTTCAGTGCAGAAAAAAGCTGGAGATTCATAAGAACTGACATTTACTATAGCTGAAAGAGCATGTAGAATGATTCACCTTACGTTAACATACTGTTCTCATATAGGATTATGAATCGTGTTAATTAATTAGCTTGGTGACAGACTGATAACGTAATAGACCAAGATCTGGATGCATGATTTCTAGGTCTATCTGTTTTTTTTATTGTAATAAACTTTTATGTATATTTATTAATACCAGAATACGATTCTGCAGGTGTTCTTATCAAAATATGGCCGCAAGTATTTTATTTAAATTTCAAAAAATTAATATTTTTCGAAAAATTTCGTTTTGTTTTTTAAATAAATTATAATTAATTTGAAAGAGAGATATGTAAAGAACTTAAAAATTGCCTATGTGAAAGTAGCCGCAAGTAGGGATTGTCAGCTGTTAAAGTTAGCGCAACACACGTCTGTCAGACGGTGTGGTGCACTAACGCTCTCTCATACATCTTTAACACTGCTGCCAACTTTAAAACATATTTTATGCCAAATCTACGTTTAGAAAATGCCATGGATATGCTAAGGTTTTCGGAAAAATGCTGAAAAAATTGCAACAAAATTGAATGGCGCATTAACATGCCTACCAGAAAAATCTCTACCCAAAATAAACGCTACCATTGACAGGTCTACCATGAACGTCTCTTCCACTCAACACTTCTATGAGAATGAAACGCTACTAAAAAACAAATACACCAGTCAATAATGCTTCCAAATATTATTTCTACCTAGTAACATCTCTAACATTTACGAACCCAACCGCATGAAAACTATACCATAAACATATGTACCACGGGATTCTCTACCAAATGCAATATCCACCATAAATTTGTCTACCCTTTTACTCTCTACCAGTCACAAGCCTAGCATAACATGTCGACAAAATCGTTCCAAAATAAAATTTACTAGAATAATTCTGCACCCCCAAACATCTGTACGAAAAACCACTATCTTAAAGTAACTTTATCATTTTCTAACACAACCGAAAAACAACTCTCCCAGAATATAATCCTATCAAGAAAATTAAACTATTCTAGGTATCATACAACGAAAAGAGTAGAAAATATTAATTAGCTTTCGCCTGTAAGACATATATCGGGATATGTAAAATTTATCTTGAAAATTATTTGAAACAAATTTAAATATACATTTTAATTAAAAATAAGAATAAACAATATATTTTTAATGTTTTATAACAACATAATTATTTAAATTTGTTAAAAAAATTTCTTTGTTAAATCGCTTTATTGAGATGCTTGCTTTAATGTAAAGTAAATAAAATAATCAGCTGAAAATTAACAGTAATTAATAACAATTCGTTGTGCTAGATTATTCCAATAAATTATTTAAGAATACTAAAAAAATCTCTGAAGTATGAAGAAAAAATTCTAATAAATATGTTATGTACTAAACTGAATTTCTTCATGCTAAATCGATTGAAAATATGCTAAATTTAGCAATAAAAATTCTAAATTGGCAGCACTGATCTTCAACAGCCGGCAATCCCTACTTGTGGCCACTTTTACATAGGCAATCCAAACATTTTAAGTTCTTTACCTATCTCTCTTTGAAATTAATTGTAATTTATTTAAAAAACATGTGAACTAAATTTTTCGAAAAAATTAATCAAAAACACTTGCGGCCATAGTTTGATAGGCAACCCGGCAGAAACTTATTCTGCTACTAATAATTATACATAATAATTGCATTTTAATCAAATAACAGATGAACGTACAAATCATGCAGCTAGATCTTAGGCAGTAACGACACAATTAGTGCATATTAATGTTAACTGAAGTATAATCTCATAACTTCCGTCGATCACTATAACCGCATAGTTTATTATCCCACGATAGATGGAGATTACGGATTGTTATAACTAGATTGTCTCGATTAATGAACGCCGGACTAGTTCTCTTTTTGAAAGCTTAGAAACGATCCACTGTCACCTATTATTTATTAAGTTACTAGGATATGCTAAAAGTAAGTAAAAGTATTGCTATTGGTTTGTTCAAATAGAAAACAACTGATAAACGTAAAATCTTTAGAAAATAATTTTTTATGTGCAAAATAGAATGGTTTCGTTACATACCTTTACTTCCAATTACTGGATGGTAACTTATAATTGCATAAGCGTAAACATCATCATATTGTCTTCTCTTATACTTTACACACAGTCGCCAGGTATAAAGCGAATTTCTTTTTTTTTATGAAAGGTGTGTTTTCAAATTAACTATTAAGAGTCACATGAAATATTTTCATCCTCCAAAAACGGCAATAATAATAATTACTCTTCAAGAACGAGATTTAAAAAAAAATTAACAATGTACAGTACATTCAGTTTTTTCGGTGGGATAATTGTGGTAATGAAAAAATATCACTTTATAAAATCAATCAATACAACATGCGTTACATAGTAATTATAGGAATGTACCGGAAATTCTGAGTATTCCGGTATTCCTCCTTCTATAGATTTATATGTATTGTATCCACTTATTTATTTTCTGGAATGATGAGACCAGAATAAGAATAAGAAATTTATAGCCATAACTCCGATTGTACTGTCGTTCTAAACACTGCCGAGCAATGATATAAACACTGCACTCCAGATAACCTACCGAGCGCGGTGGGTGAACGGTTAACGTTCTGGCCTCGCATTCTGGAGGACGCGGGTTCGAATCCCCGTCCGGCCATCCAGATTCACTCCAGGCGAATGACGGGATGCTTCCTTCAAACAGGCCATGGCTGAATGCCTTCCCGTTCCTTGTCCCTAATCCCATCCCGCCTCTAATGATCTTAGCCGTTGACGAGGCGTAAAGCCATAAAAAAAAGTCCAGATAACTGGATTGAGGTCTACGTAAATCCGTCAAAATTTCTGTATTTTAAGCTTTACTAAAGTGGAAGCAGACAAATGCAATGACATTTTATTAAACTGACATCTGACCATCTCTTTGATGTTTAGTAGTAAAAGCTTAATAAATGACCCTAAATGCCTATTATCGGTGTGATTTCATCAGTGCCAATACCCTACACTATGAAAACTGACACTAACGCTGCTTTCTATCCACTGAAGAGTACTTAGTCAAAATGAGTGACATGTGTGAAGATTCTGAAATAATGTTATTAATTTACTAAAATATCTTTTCTATAAATAAAATGATATTCATAAAGTCGTTTAAACAACTTTTAAAAGTCATTTGCTATTAGAATTAATTTTCGAGGATCAGTAATAAACCCAACTATAAAACTTCTATATCATATGTTATTGATTGCACAGTTTCAGTCTTTTGGTTGAATAACTCTCTATTGACTTTGTAAAAAAAAAAAAATATCCATGCATACTGTGTAGATACAAACAACTAATGACAGGAATGAATACAAGGAGGATTAAGCCTGGAAGTGGAAGCATGAATTTGTTTAAAAATATATTGTTGCAGCTGAGGGTAGGATTTTGATCTACAGATTACACATCACCGTACCTAACCAGCGACACAGGTATAGGCTACTGCAATGCAGGTAAAGAGGTCAGAGAAAATTTAATTATCTTTGCTTTCCTCATTGTCGATCGAATTGTTATGTGTTATTGAAGGTAGAGATGACTTATAATGTGTACATTCAGTGTAGTGCGTTAAAGATGAAAGAGCGAAACAAGGTTAGTGCCTATTCTTCCATAATCTTCTGATAGGCCTCAAGGTAATATTGAGTCTGCATACCATGTCATGTGTCCTTTCTCTATGTACGCTGCCCAGAGATTAAACCCATCACATTTTTATACCTTAGGAACCTCGTAAACCACTACCTGCCCTACCTTAACGGCCAATGATGGAAATATTTCACGACTGATGTTCGAGCCAAATAATCCTACTATAATAATCCACTATTTCTGTGTCTATCATACTCGCGATTAATATACCGTACTTTATACCTTAAGAACGTTAAAACGCATATATACTCAGATCTATAACTGCATTTGCGCGGAGTCAGGCCTGAAGTTGTTTGGCACCACAAACGCTTGAGCCTGTAACACAGCGGCAGGCGAACATATGTGTCGCAGAGTACTGCGGGCAGCAGCAACTACAGGCGTGCAGCAATACACTGATCCGGTATATTTAGCTGACAGTAACCAACATAGCACATGTTTATGCAGCGAGAATTTGCTAATATCATTCTGTGGTAAAGGATAAAAATCGTGATTTGGAACATTCAGACCTATGAAATGCGAATATTATTTCCAGCTTTTTTCGTTTTTCGACGCCTAAAGAAACGAAATTTACATAATGATCTAATAACAACCTGATAATGCTTCTAGTGATTTTCATATAATTTGGATCTTTAAAAACACAGGGCTAGATGTAAGTTAATCTCAAAATCTGCAAAACAAATTCTGAGTATAACAGAAAAAAAAGAACAAAAACAGTTAAGCTCTATAAAACAAATGGATTCACCAACAATTATTTTCTGCACACAACACCAAAGATAATTTTTATAACTACAGCAAAGTTTCCAAGAACAAGATGCTGGGCTATTTCCGGTATTCTACAAAGAGAAACCGTATACTAATTATTGTCATCATCATTAAATTACCGAGAGAATACTCTCTCATTTACCATTTAATACAATGGTCAAGCAAAATAAATTCGTTTGGTCTTGACAACCAAGATACAAAGTTTTAAATTTTCACCTTTTACACCTCTGTCGTTGCTGAACAATAGAGTATTGCGGAATGCAGGCCATGGATCATTCTCAGCGTATTTCATTTACCAAAAGCATGATTTGTTGATGGAAAAATTTAGACTACACATGAATTCGAAATGGGGACTTGCAGCTTTCCATGTAAACGTCTAATTCAAAGATAACACACTCTTCTCTTACATTTTTAGTGGTGTTGATACAATACGTTATTCCAGCACACTACTGCATACTATTTATAATGTGTTTAGAAATAATTGTTTATTAACCAGTCTGAAATTTATTCTTTTACCATTCATATGATTTAATAAAAGATATAGCCTAACAGATTCGGACCAGCGTTGAAATTAAGTAACATAAGGAGCCAATTTGTTAGATGTGATAACTAGGAATGCCACAACACATTACAAACGAATACCTAGTGTACTTAATGTAGCATTTAAACTTTTCCTTAGTAAGATGAAGGGATGGAAAGATGTTCACTTCAAACACTAGTAAGAGGTTGTGCCATAAACAAGGTGTGATATGCGTCTCCGTTGTGGACCGCAGACCGTTACTGGGTCCGAGACAAAGCGGTAAATTACAAGCTGTGATCTCACGACAAGTGTTTGGTAAGCCGTTACGGGGTGAAGGTCAGCGACGTGTTGGACTCCGCAGAGCTGTGAGACCGACAGTTTAGTAGGGGAGGGACTGTGTGGTCCGACACACGAGAAGAGGAACCACTGTCAGCACAGCTCTCGACACGTGACTTGACCCGCTGCCACGTTGCAAGACAGCTATAACGAAAACTTACAATAATTCATGAACTGTAAGTCGTTATTTTGCTATTACAAATTTTTCCAGATTAGTTAAATACGGATTTTTCTTTAGTAATTATTTCAGAACATGTTCACTGTGAAGTTTAGAAACTCAAAATGACCAAAAGCAACCAATTTTTCGTCAGTTATTATTGGAGAACATGTTCACCGTGAATTTAAGAAACTCAAGATGACCAAAAGCAACCTAACCTTGTACATTCAGAACTTATAATTTTTTTGGTTATATATTAGATGTGCTGTTGTCAGCTAAGCTGAAGTATTAGTTTCGATAGCTGCGATATGTTGACAAGCAGGAATTGCAGTATAATAATTGGACAAGTTTTCCTAGAAAAAGCTTCTATTTGCTGGTAATAACTTTGCAGCTTTCACGCTTGTGAAGATTTAGTTGGGTGCCTGAAGAGCTAAAATGCTCGCTAAGTGTATGAATGTTACAGTGAGTTAAGCAACGGCGACTGCAAGATTCTGCATTAATTAATTTTGGTGCATTCTTGCGGAAGAAGTTTGACGAAAAATACTTCACAAATATTTAGTGAGAATCTCTGATCGGCAGTGAGGATTAACCGTCGCAATTAGATATTTGTGTACTAGTAATACAAAATTTTTAGAATATATTGTCACTTATTTCAAAGTGTTCTCCGATTTATAAGAGGGAACCATTTTTTTATTAAATTATTTTTGTGGTGAGCATTCCATTTCAATAATAATTCTTGAGATGTTAGAAGGGAATAGAATCTTATCTCGAGCTACCGACCTGAATTAGCGTAGGCTAGAAATAGATAAGGTAACAAAAACAATTTGCTAGAAAGCGTAAATTTCGTAAATGTTCAGCTAGCTCAAGAAGTTTTTATATGTTCCGAAGGAGAAACGTGGAGTATTACTGAAGTCAAGAGAGAGGGTAGATTAAGGTGGTACGCTAATGTCATGTGAAGAGTTGAGGAACAGCCAATCAAGAAAGCTCGCGAGATTCCTGGGGCAGGGAGACAAGTATAAGGGGGAAGGATCTATGTAAGAAGGACCTCGTGAATAAAGGGCTGAAGAAGAGGACACTATAGACCGGAAAAGATGGAGGAAACTCGTCAAGGCAGCCGACCCCTAATATTGGGATAAGGTGCTGCAGAAGAAGGAGGGAGAAACATGCAGTGAACGAGTGTGTAGGATTAACTGATAGATACGACCATTCGGCCATCATTGGGAAGTGTCGTTTGTTCTTGAAACCATATGATTGCTGACGCAGATCCAAAATTCTGCCCGTAACAGTTGGATCTTAAAATGGCACTACATGGTAAAAGCAGAGTACTAAACAACAGCAGAAAATGCATCAGCTTTGGGTGACTTGTTGGTGAACGGTAACTCTCGGGCCTGGCACTTGGGACAATGTGGGTTCAAATCCCCATCGAGCCAACCAGATGTCGATTTTCCATGGTTTCCCGAAATTACTGCAGCCAAATACCGGGATGGTTCCTTCTAAATTCCATTACCAATTTCTCGCCTCTAATTACGTCTACGTTGACGAGGCGTATAGACAAAAAAAATTAACCACACAAGAAAATTCAGTATTTTCATTTTTCAGTGGGCAAGAATAACTATGAAAAAGTTAAGATAATGAACAAAATATATTTCTGATAGTCCATTCTTCTTTTGTTTAATCTATATTAATCTGTTGCTTCACATACGGTTCTTTCCATTGATGCGAAAAATTCATCAATATTACCTTCCAAAATGTTATCCTCCAAACTTTTTTTTTCTTCTAAACACTCTTCTCTCAACATGCAGACAGAACATCTATTTCGTTTCTTCTTATTCATCACAATTTGAAACATCTTCTATAGTAACCTAGTTCAGGAACTTCAAATCACTAGTTGATTAAGTAGAATTAATACCAACTCATCTATTCTTGTGGCGATTTACATATGACAACTGGTGTCATCATTCTTTTCAGAACGGAAAGATGACACGAGAAGTATGAATACAATTTAAGTACTCAATCTTTATGTTTGTAATGATAATTAAGTAAACGCACACATTATGGAGAATGGTTGCTTCTGTCGCCCTAAATCGAATAAAATACCTTTTTCATAATTGCAACAAAGCCAAATCTAGTAAAATATACATATTTAAGTCTTCAAAAGAAATGATTTGCACGCTTTAATTTATACCTAGGCATGAATGTTGCTGATTGTTCGTGATATAAGGAATTTTGTAAAGTGACGAAGTCTTGCGCTGCAATTCAGGGTTAGGTGTAAACAGATACCAAGGAAAGATTGATATTACGTTCCAGACTGAAGGGTGCCATTCATTGACTATCAATGAACTACGATCTGAAAATTTATTTGGGTGAATAAAGAAGTATATGAAATTTAATAGGTACAGTATACATTAGTTTCTTGTAATTCATTCAGTATCTGCGAGGTTTTACGATATTCCGTATTGAATACTCAAATCTAAAACAAATAGTATATTAACCATTGAAGTTATTATCCCTGTCTATTAGGAATGTGTCACGTGTTCTTCTTGGACAGGATCGATATTGGGAGATAAATGTTCATTGGGGAGGTAATGAAAATGGAGTTCAAACAGACGAAAGGTCGCAGAAGTTATTCTTGGATTTCTTGAAAGGCGTCGAAGATAGCGGTGGCGAGGTGGTTCAAGGTGCCTCATACTGCAGGTTGAGGGTCAGGTAGGCCAGAGCCTCTGGCAGCAGTGGTAGAGCGCCTCAGGTGGTTCCTGCCAGCTGGACTCTCTCACTAGACCCTAGATGGGCATGAGCCAACCAAGTTATGACAGGAAGTCTCTTAAGTCTGAAAATGTATCCCACGGGTGATCGAAGAGGTGTTACTTAAGATGTGTGCCCTCCAGGGAATATTTCACATTATCGAATTCCTTCCCATTCTTTGTCTACTGTCCCATCCCGCCTCTACCCTAATGACCTCACCGTCGACGAGGCGTAAAGCCATAAATTAAAAAAATCAATTCTTCTGTGGATTTTCATAGTTATTAGTTTTTAAGCATATGGTATCAAACTTATTGTGCGTCAATTTGCACATTTGTCAACTTGTGGTTATTTTGTGTATGTAAAGATGATATTTTTAATGGAATCTTAACGTCTCCTGCTTTCTAACTTTGTGACGTCTGTTTAAATAGTTTTTAGTTTTTCTTTTCCTAGAGATTCTAATGATACAAGAGAAATCTCATACTGTGCTGATCAACAAGAATTTCACACAAAATATACCACCCCCACACCAGTAAGCATTCGAATATAAGAACGTTGCTGAGTGAGGTATTGTCACCAGTATCTACAGCAGCGGCAGTATCAACAGTGTAGCAACTACTGTGGTGCTTAGCAACAAAAATTGAAAATTAAGTTCAGGAATCACGATAGTGCAGCTTTGGTCTTTAGTTCTTTCAGTAAACACCTTTTGTTAGCGAAAAATCTGTTTAAAAGGAAATAATAGTTGACGGAGTTGTGGCTAATGTGCCTACTGCAGTTAGTGAAATCTTGTAGCCCATAAAAAGTGAAAACTGGAAATATAGATTATTCATAATCCTCAGTCTTTTTTTTTTTTTTTTTTTTTCAAATCAAATTTAGAAAGAAATGACACGGTTATGACACCTGTTAGACCACTAGGCAGCGGTCTCACCCAGATAACCGTTACCTTGCCAGCAGTTACAGAGATACTGGCGACTGTCTTTCTTTACGACCGGTTGACGTCATTGTCAGTAGAGCCGAGAGAGGTTTCCAGGCTAACAGGGGGCGTATGCGGCCATGACCTTCCGAAGGAACCATCACAGCAGTCGCCGGGACGATTTCTTGAAATCATGGAAAACAGAAATGTGAAGGTCTGAACCTAGGATCGAGCTTGGATCCTCAATAATGGCAGTCCCACGAAAATGGATATCTCCTTTATCTTATGAATAAATATCGTGACACTAATCAAAACAGAGACAGGATTTTGCCTGATGTGAGGAGGACTATTTCGTGCGGCAACAAATAAGTTTACATATCCACAACTATAACATGAATGCTTTATCTTAACGGTTAAATATAAAAGGCTGGTAAAAGAAAAGATGTTGTTGATATGTCCATGTAGCACTGATTATTGTTTGCAATATACAGCAATCTATAGTTAAGACAGAAAGTTATCCAGAACACATTCTTACAATTTGGAGAACTGTGTCAAAGACTGAAATTAGAGGAACTACTTTATTTATTTCGAATCATCTTTCGATTAAAAATGACAAGTTACGTGTATTTACATGATTTCGCATCTGCTGGTCCTCATAGTTCCAAACACAGTGTACTTCAACGATCTGTGATTTATCCGCAACAGTACCGTGGCTTAGCACTATTAGCCGGACTGCTGATAGTGATTTCACTATCCAAAAAACTCACCTACACGCAATTCGTTCTCCAAAAATAAAGTAAACAGAAAACTAAATGTGAGGTAACTACAAGATGTTAATACATATGAAGTAGTATCTGTTAATGTTATCACTTACACAGTAGACGGTTCAGCATGAGTATTAATGTATCGAATAATGGCTAGCGTGTAAGCTTGATTTGAAAGTAATAATTATCATTGATTTAGCAAGTAGAATTTAGTATCGATGATACAACTGTAAGCAAAGATGAAAGTACATTCGAGATTAGAAAAAGATCTCTAATATTTCGTTTAGAACTAAGTTCTGAAATAAACGTTAAACAGTAAAAATATGGAACGAATTATTAATGA
>JARYHS010013630.1:323780012-323884471 GCA_031002005.1 Vandiemenella viatica | reverse complement strand
CATGATACTGGTCAACTGATTGTCTTGAACTTTTAATTTTATCAACCTAGGTTTAAACAATTAAAATAATATATTTTAATAGTTTGGTACGTTCTTTGTTTGATGCCATTTATTAGGCAGGTAATCATATGCAGAGTTCTCAATTTTAGATAGATTTTTTGTGACTTTGTGTGGGTGCTTGATTTATTTTCCTAGCTGCTTGGAATGAAGTATTGTTTGGCCAATAATATAGACTTTACTGCCGGGAGTCGTCCGGTAAGGAACATATATGTCTATGTTGTATCACAACAGATCACGCAGTTGTTCCATTTGTTTCTTATGAATTCTAATTTCGTCGAGGGTTATTGGTATAAATGATTTCCGTCGTTCTTTAGATAGATCTAAATATACCTAAATATTGCAGTTTTAGTTTTGGGTAGCGAAAATTGTGCTTTAATGTAGGAATTTGATTCAAAATACGCTGTACTAAATGGCAGCTTGTTCAAGAAAGATGAGTTAGAGCGAAGCCTCCGTCGTTGAGATATAGCAAGGTAATAACTTCTGACAACTATTTCCCAACAATCCATTTCTAAGATGCCATAAGTAATTTACTTCTCGTAGTAACGACGCACATTTGCTCCGAGCAAACAAACTCCGGAATGGAATTTTCAAATTAAATTTGTCCGTCTTCAGCAGCTGCCCGGCAGACTCCCGCTGCGCCCCGCGTCAGTTGTTATAAATCTGGTTCAGCCCTCACTGGAAATTGCTTCCACACAACAAATATTTAAATACGGAACACTTCCCCTGCTATGTTTAGTAGGATCCTCCTCATAACATGGTGTACCACTTTTCACTGACAGTATTAAATCGTGTCTGAAAAATAATGAACAAGATCCGACACTACCAAGATTTCTGTGTCTGTTATGAAAATTGTTTTTTTGTTAAGGACTGTCGTATTAGTGAGCGACGGATCCTGAGCCAGTACGCTTTATAAACGAAACACAATGTTCAACATTAAGATAAAATTTTGCACGTAAATCCTTGCGAAAAATCTTTCCAAAGTATAAGTAGTGATTTTACTGTTAGAAAGTTCAGATTGTTTAATTTAAGTTCAAATGCAAACTTAAAATATCATTAGGTTAAAAATTTACACTTAAGGAATGAAGACAGAACCAACGCAATTCGCTATGGGAAATAAGAAAAAACATGTAGCTGTAATTAATAAAAAACTCATAAAGAACATGAACAGTACCGTCCTTAATAATTTCTTAGAAAACCTTGATTCAGCAATAGTTTCTTCAAGATGTTTTCTTAGGCAGCTAACTGAAGATAAGATGTTTCATGTTCTTTGCACACTTTCATACTATACTTTTCTACAAAATCACTTAAATGGGAAATTCTTCATATACTCCACAGATTCTAAAATCGTGATACCTCAGAACTGTTTTCGAACTAGACACTCCAACATAATTTGGGAGTCTGCTTTCAGAATTGTCAGTACTTATCATATTGCTAATATACATTCTTTTTCTTATGTATTTTGTAATTTTAAGATCTTTACTTGTCATTATCGTTGCCGACTACATCCAGAAAGCAAATATTTACAAAGAACGTCTGTTAATTAAAGGTGATATATTCAATGCACTCACAGACAGAGGAAACACAGTTTTAAGTCACTGTTATTTGAAATCTTGGGTGTGAGGAGTTTCTCTTCCAAGCATTTCTTTAGATTACAATGTGTACATTACCCGCGTTACGCTGTGATAAATTTGTCAGCTTCACTTACAAGAATGTTTTCAACTATGCTTATCATAAATTTTTCCAAATTTTGATGCATATCTTTCTTTGTTACATTATAGACGGTGCTTGAAATCAACTAGGAAAGTTGTACACGAAAGCACTTTCATCGATTACTCATAAACATTCCCGGGGTGAGAGAGGAGAGGAGAAAAGGTCTTGAGCGAACGATTGATTTAATGCTGAGAACCGTCTGTGCCTGCGCTTCGATCGTAATTAAAAATTAAGCCCGTTCTTTTTTGTGGGCGGCGGGATGCGCCAGCAACGCTTAGCCCTCTTTGTGAGAGTTTCGATTTGTAGGGACCTTTGGCCGTTGTGATTGGCAGCATTGTGCTCCGATGATTAGCAGCTCACGCCCCAACCGCTGCAGCCGACCGCGGTCGCTTTGTGGACTGCACCAGGAAAGCTACCGACGAATATAAAGCACAAAATATCGCTGTAAATATTGACTGTCTATTTAAATTACGAAGAGTTTCAGACACTTCTCGCCTTCAAAACACACATTTGTCAAGCTGGATAAAAAAAGTGGAATATTGATTTAAAATTGAACGCGTCTTAGGTGGGTAGATCTAGTGAGGGTGCAAAATAAATAAGAACGTTGCATATTGTGTCTGTAAGCGTAACCACTTTGGTGTGTAATATCTTTCGGTCATAACGATAGAACAAGAAGTACTTCTTTATTGTATCTTGAAATTCTGTTTATTAACAAGATGTTGCTCACGAAATGCAGTCAAATGTTTCCACATTTATATACAAAAAAGTATTATGAAACAGGGTATTTTATGAGACACAGTCTTGTGCGCGATGTAAATAAACTAGAGAAATTTATTTTTGCAGAAATACTATTTTCAGTAGCAGAGATACAATTGCCAGTCTTTGGCTCGAAGCTGGAAGTCAGTTGTTTCTTGAACGATTTATTTTCTTGAGCTTCACGAGTACTGACGTTTGATAGCTAATTTGCACTGTTTATCTGTTATCAAATATGGCGAAGTTAGTTTTTTGCACCCCAATACGCCAGCGCTAAATCTTGCAAAGTAAGAAGCCGCTTGAATGATGCACTAATCTCATACCTACTTAACACCAGCGTGTAATGTAACATGTAGGTTACAATGAGCTCGTTAGTTTCTAGTACGAATAATTTTATTGCAAAGACTCGAGGATAAGAACCAGAGAAGTAATCAATGCGTGAACCCCAATGCAAAGCGAAGTTGTGGAAGGTAAGCCGAGTGCCATTCATCTTAACACAGTCAGGTAGAGACTAATCTTAAGGAAGTTTGACTTGTCTAATTGAAACTCGTTAAAAGCTAAAATACTTGCAGTATGAATGATGGCGTACAAAATACGAAGGACGCTAAACATGGCAGCGACGCGAAGGCATTTACTTAGCGAACAATTATTTCACAGCATGTGATAGCAATATCAGCGGGATAAATTCAGAGTTGGTATAAGGAGGAGCAGTTCCAGTGATATGAAAAGCCAACGTCACTTTTCGTAGAGTTGCCGGAGTGTGACTGATTTTCCTGCCAATATGGAGTGTGAATACGTGGCGAGGGCAAGACCTTACCCAATGATCTAGCAGCATCATTGATGATTATAAACTAATACTTAAACATTTGTAATTTTCGTGACCAACCACTAAATAATTCTGTTCTCGGAATACTGCGATTGGCTGCATACAAGCTCGCCACAACAGGCGAATGCCGGGATAGTTGCTTCAAAAGGCCATGGCTGAATTTCTTCCGGTTACTTGCCCCCAATTAAATACAACCATGCCAGAGCTGCAACCGTAGCAATACGAGGTGGCTTCGAAGGTGAAAAAGCACAAGAAGCGCAAGAGAGGGACTTGATCTTCCGGTTTCGGTTATGAAGCAGGACGTAATTTGAACTTCGCGCTTCAGTTTCATGTTTTGACTTGTACCTCTACCTAGGAGGCAACAACTGAAACAGTCTCCTGTATCCAGTTCTTCTGTATAATTGATGCAGCAGTCTTCGACGGCACCTAACGGCTGATGGAAGCTACGAAGACAGCCGACGGTTCTCTTGCCAGTCACGGTGTTGGGTGAGATTCGAGTTGCAGATAGCCACTAGATGAAGTGGTAGTCCATAATTTAAAATCGTTGAGAAGCACGGTTCAATCATAGCAGTCAACTGAAAAGCAAAGTATTACGAAGTAACGACATTATTTGACTCGTGTCATACAGGTTTGTATCATGCTAACCGAACAGTCCGATTATTATGATCTTCTAAGAGCTTGTTTGTTTGTTTCATCACTAATTATTCAATTTTCACTAAAGTTATTTTGCATTCATTTGAAGAATATACCAATAAATTTTAATTACAATTTCTCTTATAAAGTCATGAAGGTTGATTCACTGTAATGAAAAATTATAAAATTCACTTCATATTATCATCATATCAGATCAATTCTAGCTGTTTGTGAATCTTTAAAAAAAAAATTATTCTGTTTTTAAAATGCATTTTCTAGTGACAACAGTCGAAAGCCACACTACTGGTGGTCTTAAGGCGATCTTGTTGCGTCTCCCCAGCAAAAATACTGCTATAGCAAAAATAAACAAAGGGGGTTGCCCATTATAGATATGGCGTTTTAACAATTTAGGTTACAGTAACTTGCATGCGTGAAATCGGTGATCTCAATAACGAATAATTTTACGTCTTTCTAGTCCACGATATTTATTATATAATAAATAATATTAAAATGGTTAAAAAGTAACAAAACTCTACATTAATCGATGTAGAGAAGACGTTTTTAAGCCCCGTTACTAATGGAAGATAATAGATTAAAATAAAGCATGCAGTTACAAGTCAGACCTCACAAATTTAGGGTTCCGAAATCTAATGAGCTAAATACATAACATCTCATCGCTTGGCCCAAAAATCAGTGTCTGACAGGTTAGGTAGCGGACTCGCCTCCTCGGCTCTCAAACTCCGCACCACGTTGCTGATGCTTCTGTTCAGTTACAACCATATACATTGAAGGTATTTTAAAAGCAGCACACTCTGTATTTCATGTTTTAAATAGATTTACCTTAATACATGGAACGGTAAACTCGAAATATTAACCTTTGCTAAAATTATCATATTAAATGTAAGCGTTTTTCGTATTTGTCGTTTAATTACAGGATAAACCAGGTGTGGGAACAAATCTCTAGTTCTTAGATCACTAAAAACTGTAAATGATAAGATGCATGTTGCAGCATAAGATTTTAATTGTGGAGTTCATACAATGAAAATGGGTAATAGGTAAGAATTTGTATATTTCAGATTGCTACAAAGCATTTACGCTGATGTCGTTTGATACCCATGGATGAGTTATTATTATCTGAATATTTCCTCGCGTTGGACTTCAGTGAAGCTCAATAAGGCATTAATCTGGAACACGGAGATCTCAGATTATCAGACGTATTCGCACTGTAGTCCTTACCTTGCCATTCAGATTTATTAATTCCTGACTAAGCCATTTCAAATGCCCCCTGAGCATCACTTCGTAGAAAACCAAACCACCAAATGCAGGGATTAAGGTCTGTGATAGCATCTCATGAAATCTTTTTAACGCGTATCTTAGTTCATCTGGTCATCAGGTCGGTTGGCTTTTACAAACGAGGAAGATCACCACACTTTACGTTGTATAGAGTATAGCCGAAACGAAATAGTGTATCAACCAAACTTTCCACCAAGTGAAAACATCGAGGACAATATCAATTAGGCTACTGTACCGTTTGCCAGTAATTGTTGACATACTTAAGACTTTTTATATTTGAAAGACGGTACTAAAGTATACAAATACTACTTTAACTTAATCTGGTTTTACGATACGTAGCGAAATGTTAATACATAATAAAATAGTCATTTACCATAGGTATCAATATAATAATAATTCTGTGTGGTCATAATGATCTGGTGATACGGTTTTTACTGGCTATGCATTCCGCCCCTGTCGTAGCCACCTTAAGCTAACCCGGTAGTCATGACGGATGCAGTGGACCTACAGTTTAAGGTGGAATCCAAACCACGGAAGGGTTCTGGTGTACTCCACATTACACAGAGGTGAGGGTCGTGTTAAGGGCAAATAAAAATCGCCGCCGGGACATGGATTCGAACTGGAGGTCTTTAGATTTCCAGACACCTGAACCACTGAGCCACCAGACGCTCATAGGTATCAATATGAGAGACTGACTCTGTGTGTATACACCTGAACATGCATGATAACGGAATTATGCAACTAGAATAAATTATTACTGTACTGCTGTTTGCATTTCCTGAATGGTTATGTGTCCAAGGCATTTATCTGTGAAGAATGTTAAACCGCATCACTACGAAATATGTTTCTTTAACCAGAAACATGTTCATTTAAAGAAAATTATAGGCAATTGATTTTATTTTGTGCATTTATCGAAAGATGCTGGTATGTGTTACATAGAATTGTGTGAGTAAAACCAACCTATTTGTACCATTGTTCTTTTGTTGGTAATTAAAGCAGCACACCAACATAAATAACATATAAGTGCACCATGTGATCCATGTTGTCTCACACAAATTTATGGAGTATCACTGCTAAGGGCATTCCGAAAGAGAACGCAGTTTAATACCGTTCACACAAAATGGAAAATATCTTATGCTGAATAAGGTGTCAGACTAAGTTGGCTAGTAAAAAATAATGAGGATTCAGTAAATGGACCAATGGGATATCATGTTTTTACTCCTCACTGAACATAACACAAACTCTTTGGGGAATATTTTTTGCATAACCCATTCTTTATAATTTGTACATGTTCGGAATTAACTGAGGGAAATAAATATCCACAAGGTGTTGTGTGTTGTGTGTTCTGTTCCTCATTTTAATTGTGAAAAATATTATAAAAGAAAGCTACGTGGCCTGGCTCGGAAAACCCCCTCCCCCCACGTAGCCCAGCGTAGCCTTCCAGCCAACCCCCCCCCCCCCCCACCCTGGACCGAGCTACGTGGTTCGTGCGCGCTCCCTAAGTAAGGCGTTAATATTTGTAGAGCGTTAACATTTGATGGACGTGTTTTGATTGTGTGGGTGGACGTAGCGCAGGCCTTGGACAGCGGCAGCCTGGCAGCGTATCTCAGCATGAGATCGCGCTGCTAATTACTCGCCCAATTAACGACAATGGATGCCTTTGTTAGCGGCACTCGTTACCTGTCTTATCTGCCGGCCACCCGCCACCTGCGGATTGTGTAGCGGGCCGCTCTGCACTAGCAGCCATCACGACCATTGTCTCTGCCACAGTCCCCTCCAGAATTCTACAACTGTGCATTTGCAGGCTCAGGATCATCTGTAGAAACTTCTGTTTATAGCTACATGTATGTCAAACGCGATTCGAGACTCTATTAAGTTATCACATTGGTTCTATAACGGACAAATAACGTAAGCCTTCTGACAGTTAATAAAACTAGATGTGATTCGTAATAAAAGCGGTAATGTTTGTCAGCCGCTGGGTTTCTTAAATCAAATGTGTGATATAAAAGAGTGCGTGTCAACAATCCTGAAACTACATAAATGTCATTGGCGCATTTTTTTATGCAGAAAAGTAAATAATTCACCAAACGTCCGACACGGACAAATCTATAAAGAAATCACCTAAACGAATAGTAGAGCGTAGGTCAGTATTTCTTAGTTTCTTCCCTTGCTCATTCATTTTCCTTCTCCTGGACATGAAATGCTATATCCGTAACATTACATACCCCGAGGTACCAAAACAGTATGATCACCGCTTACTGCGAGATTGAATGCCGTCTGGTGACGTTGCGGGTAGAAGCGGTAAGGAAAGAAAATCAACAGAGCAGAGAAGCATGGCGGCAAATGGGAAAGGAAATCCAATGACATAAGTGACTTTGACAAAAGTGGAGATTGTTATGGCCCAGCGCCTGGAAACGAACATCTCTGAAACGTCAAGGTTTTTTGGTTGTTCGCGTGCTACAGTAGGGAATGTCTGTGGAAAATGGTTGTAGGACAGTGAAACAACAAGGAGGTAATGGATGTATACGCCTAATCAAAAAACGTGGAGATCGGTGATTTGCCCGCCCTGTAATGCAGGAGAAGGGGTGATGTGTGGCCGATCTGACGGTAGAGTACAATGCTAGTGCAGGCACAAGTGTTTCAGAGCACACCGTTCAAAGCACAAGTAGCTCCTAAGTGTTCTCTTGTTGACGCAATGACGTCTACAATAATTGCAGATAATCAAGATTGAACCTTAGATCAATGGAGACATATCACCTGGTGGGATTAATCTCATTTCTTGTTACACTAGTTGAATGTTCATGTCCGAATAAGTCGTGTTCCAGACAAATGGCTTCTCTAAACATGCACTGCGCGACGGACTAGCTCTTGGGGGCAGTATAATGCTATTCTCCGCTTCCTTGGATTTTTTTTTAACTTCTTTACGTCTCCTATAATAACTAGGACTTTAGAGACGGGAAAGGATGGGGAGCAAGGAATGGGAAGGAATTCGGCCATGGCCTTTTGAAGGAAGCATCCCCGCATTCACCTGGAGTGATTTGGGGAAACCATGGAAAACCCAAATCTGGATGCCCGGACGGGGATTCGAACCGCCGTCCTCCCGAATGCGAGGCCAGAACGCTAGCCGTTACACCACCACGCTCGGTGCTTCCTTGGGACCTTCGCAGTGTTCGAAGGCACCGTAAGAGCTGTGGACTACGTGAAATTTATAGCAGAATACGTGCATCCCTCCATGTTTCATGTCTTACTCGAGGGCGATAGTATCTTCCAGCAGATTAACTGTTTATGTCATAAGGAGAAAATAATGTAGTAGTGATTAAAGAAACATGATTTTTTTTTTTTTACCACTCACGAAACAGAACAGAAACATTGAGAAAAATAATATCTTCTACCCGAGGGAGGCGGCAGCTAACACGGGAAAAAAGCAACGATTGTACGACAAGAGCTAAAATGTTGTGTTTTCTAATACCTACTCGATTCAGCATCTGATCGTGAGTGAGAAAAATGAAAGAAAGCAGTTCTTTTGTTGATACAAAGTATAGAAATTCAGTTAATTGCGTTGAAATAAAACGAAATTTGGCTCTAATTAATTATTTAATTCTCACGTTATAATAACACACTCAAGCAATTTAGGCTACTTGTTGACATAAATCTGCTTAACACTGCTTATGAGACATGGTTGATTCGAATGATTCAAACATGAAAATTCAACACCGAAATGTGTGTCGTAATTTTTAATATCAACTGTCGTATCGAGAATCTTTAACCGAACAGCTTGCTTTTGCGAAAACGAATTTTAGTAAGAAAACAGGAAGTATAATTCACAAATTGAACAGAGCTGAAAAGAACATATTTTTTTTAACACGTCTGGAAAAGAATATTTCACTATACATTCCTAATTTACTAACTGCTGAAAATAATATTTATTAACATATTCTAAGATATACGAAATAGAAAATTTCATTCTTCATATAATCAGTGTTTAGAGGAAAGTCACTCATAATTTCAGTTTTATTTTACCTCAAGAACATTTGTATAGAGGGGTTTTCTTACGTTTTTACTTCATGCAAAGTATTTTCCTTGTTCATAGTGAATTACTTCCGCAAGAACTTTTTTTCCGAAAAACATCTTCTTACTGAAATGTCTCACCAAAAGATACATTCACAAAATTATGAAATTCTGTTCTGTTAATGTGCAGAGACCAAGAGTCCTTACAGAAGTTTGAAAACTTGAGTGAATACATAATTAACAAGTATTGTCTGAATTCACTTGTATCTTCAGAGAGTTTATAAAATAGCTATAATTTAATTGTTTTTGAATACAACATACCTTCGTTTCATTTTATTTTTGAAACATTGATACCCAACGAACTACAACACACCAAAAATATTTCACATTTTGATGTTAATTAATGAAAATTAATGAAGCAATTAAAGTTATTATGACCAAAGTATTGAATGAACTTTACAGTCTTTGATGGATAACTAACATCTGTATGATGTGTTTAGGTTGTGATCGACAAAACACACTTTCAATCCATTTTCCATTGGTTGTTATTATTAAAGAGGGAACTCCATTGCGACACCTCTGTTGAGAAGTGACCTCAGTGCTGTGTTAACGCCGTGGCGGCGACACATAATTGCGCATGATGTATTCGGCCCAACGCAACTGTTCATTGCGCATGCGCAATGTGTCAGGCGACTGTAGACACCAAATGGAGTATGCACGCGTGTGTTTTATCTGTTTTTGAGACAAGCTACTGGACAATAAAATACAACAATGTATAGACGTCCTCAACGTAGCATCAGATGTTGCAGAAACACGACTAAATTAGTACTTAGCCTTTCACCAAATAGTTACATGTGTCATAATTGCGCGCAATTCACTACTCCTGAGTTTCTCTTCGTTTAGGTATTTGTCTGAGAGAATTAGATTTGTTTTCACTTTTACACTCCTGTTTTGTATGGTGTCAGCTAAGTATTAAGGCGTATTATCAGAGTCGGTATCACACGAGTTGAATAAAGCTTGCTAGCGGCAAAAAAAAATAAAAAAATAAAATAAATAAATAAATAAATAAAAAAAAATAAAAAAAAATAAAAAAAATAATAAATTACAAGGAAAGTTTCTCACAAATATAATCACTGAAAAGAGATAAGATATAAGTTATGTCATACTATTTTGTAGCTTTATTACAATTTCCCACTTACCAAGCCCCCTTTCCATTAAAAGAAATGTTTCTACGCCCCTCCACCCTCAAAAACCACCGCCACAATTTTATTATTAAAAAAAAGTAAAGCAATCGAAAATACTTATTTTTATTGCCTATCAAGTTATAAATTTTCTAAAGCAAAATTAAAAATTACAAGCTTCAAATTTACCGAAAATAAATAAGTGGGAAGGAAGAGCTTGCATTTAAGCTTTTCTATTCTTAGTTGATTATTAGCATGCGCACAGCGTAAATCTTTGGCAATATCGAATTTGCATTAATACTTAGTTTTTATTGCAACAAGAGCTGAAAACTTTCTTTCTAAAAAAAAAAAAAAAAAAGTGCTTGAAATAGATGAATAAAAACGCAGTGTTTGCTGTGATGTGTTAGGATATGTAATAGTTGAACCAATATTTTGATTTATTAAATCGTATTACGCAGGGCCATCATTTTTTTTTTTATTTCCGAAGCTTGAATTCAGTAATTACGGGGCACTGCCGATCTTTAACGTTTGCAGAGTTGCAACTTATCGCACTGACAATGATTTCTCAGAGTAAACTGTTTCAATATGTGATGTCAGAATAAAGGTTTTCAGATCTAAGAGGCGGTGAAGGTGATATTAGTACGCCTGACCTCATAAAATGCCGCCCCACCTTCAAATGTCTTCCTCTACCAAGCAAGTCATTTTTTCATCCACTTCAATGGCTACTACCATATATCACCACTCGATGGCTCACTCTGTTAAATTTCTTATAAAGCTCTAGCGTTACGTTATTAACTTGTAAACTGTGTACATTTCATGCGAAATGTCTGGCGTATAGCCCATTGACTGATATTCACATTAATATCCATTCCTAAAACCGTATTGACGATTCACAAACCAATTTCGTTCTTCACAGACGTTTCAATTTACTTACAACTGATTTCAAACTAATCAGGATGTAATTTTCAACGCTATTTTTCTCCCCTCCTTTATTGACCAATACTATTATCGCACTTTTCCTATAAGCAGCAAGTCTCTAGGCTCAGTCTAAATAACATTTCAAGATAGGCTGCAATGTCATATCCCGATATCTTTAACACATCTCTAGTAATATTACCTAAACCAGACCCTTTACGCTATTTCAATTTTCTTAGCCCTTTCGTAATATCCTTAGGAAGAATTTAATTTTTTTTTGGTATGCTCATTTATACTTGTGTGGACATACTCCCCCGCTGATTTAGAGCCACCGATTACTATTTCATAGTCCTCAATGGATTCGCTAAACAAGTTACTTAATAAATTGACATGTTGCTACAGTATTGGATATCTATATGGCTTAAAGATTCATAATACGGCTACTTATAAAAAACAACCGTTAGATTTCTTTATATAGCGTAACATATGAAATATTTTTATGGTATGTACATCACATTTTAAGTCCAGTACTAAGCTTTCAAGTTGTAATATCACCATAAAAATCCGAACTCTGATGCCAGATAGTATTTAAAAAATTATTATTGATAACATATTTTATTTTTCTTCTCAGTCGCCAGTCGACGTAGTGTGATGTGACATACCTCCTATCTTAAGTCAGAACTCATGTTTTCGAACTGTTAAAACTATATGGGAATTTGTTCAGTAATGTTTACGGAGTGCCGGAGAAAACAAAAAACCAAAGTTTTTAAATGATATCAGTAGCCTACGAATAGTTTTTATCATAATTATATTTTCAAAAGTATCTTCACTATACAGGAACAACCGTTATATAGTTTCATGACAATATTAATTTCAAACCATATACTACATTTTATCCCTCACAATTTTATACAGTCACAGTCATTTAACATCTAACTCTTAAAACTATCAAATGTAAGTGAAATCTGCGTTCCATGTGTTAGAGGCTCATGACCATGTTGAAAGCGTACCTATACTGTCCAATCTGAAGGTATTTTAATGGCCATGTTGCACGAAACAGGCGAACGGTTCTAGAGAAATCCGGAGGTTCAGATGACAGGTTAATAACCGCAGACGACAGCGAGGCAATGGGTTTCGAGGAGAAAGGATGAGGATTAACCCGTTGACGTCTCTTATCTCGAAGCTCGTTCGAAACTACAACGGAAGTAATCTCGAAAGTATTTTGAACACCTCTGTCAAACAAGAAATCTGTAGAAAGTTGCGGCAGCATCTTGTATTCACTTTACAAGTAGAATAGAAAGATACGGAGGCATCAAAAATAGCAGGTTAAAAAAATGGACGTACACATTTATTTCATTCCAGGTCACTTATAAGTTTATTTCCATTTCATGGTAAGAATACTTAAGTTCTATATGGTTTTAACATATACATCTATCCATATATTACAGTGTAATCCAATGAGTATCATAACTGAGTAGAATTAAGTGGTACACTAAACATCTGTCGCATACTTAATATTGATAGCCTCATAATGTTACGTGTGTAGATGCGTATCTATTCCATCATCTCTTGCAAAAAGAATCAACACTGATAGTCAAACAAACAAATTTGTAAATGAAACTGGGTACTCATTTAACGTTAAGTAGTATTTTTTTCAATATTAATCCAAAATCAGAGATTAATTTTTGTAGACCAGAAACCATAAAAGAAATAAATATTTTAACTTAATATCATACGAATAAAATATTCCTTTTGTGTGTTACAGTTTTTACTGCAGAATACAAAACTGTTTAACTGTCTTATTCATCAACAACATAATTTTTAATACCATGACTGGCCAAAAACAGACAGTCACAGTTTGGGCAGAAAAAAACTGATTTGGGGGGCAAATTTCTTTTTCAACTAGTCCCATCGAAACGATTCCACTGCATGCAGACAGTATTTACTTTTGAGTTGATCAATGTATCTGCGATCATGTGAATATACACAACTAACCCTCACAGTACTATGTACGAGAAGGTAAGTCACGGAACTTTATCTTTCTTAATTGCAGTTTTTTAAATTTTTCTTTTAAAAATTTCGTAAGACTAGTATTATCTCGTTAGCTCTCATAATTAATATATGATTTCTCCATTTTAACGAATTTATGAGACACAGCTGTGCAAGGCAATAAGTCTAACAAGCGAATTGTTCTTATTACAAGCAAAATGGCATTAATGTTTGTTGAGGTTGAAGCTTCCACCAGCATCCGTGATTGAGGTGGTGTGGCGAACAGAGCACAATGCCGCGACGCCTCAAAACACGGGGAGTCTCCAGGCACAGCAGCGTCTCTGGTGGCAATTTCAGGAAAAATTCACTATCAGTATTTATTCATTACTCGTAGCAGGAAAAAAAAATTCTGACCGAAATTCAGTCAGGTGTCGATATAAAAAAATACAGAAATTCGGAAAAAAATATCAAGTAACCTCAAATGAATTTGTAAAATTTATTTCAGCAGCGTTTGTTGATTTAGAAAAAACTTTTGATAATGTTAGATGGTACAAGATGTTCAAAATTTTAAAGAGGTCAGGTCTAAAATATCGGGATAGAAGAATACTTTATAATCTATATAATAATCAAGTAGCTATAATAAAAGTAGAGAATCATGAGAGACATGGATCGGTTAAAAATGGTGTGAGATAAGGTTGTAGTCTATCTCCCTTAATATTCAACTTGTATGTAGAAGAAGCAATAAAGAAGGTCAAAGAAAAATTTCCATGTGGCGTAAGTTTTTAGGGAGAAAAATCAGTATGCTACGATTTGCTGATGACATTGTCTTGTTAGCAGAAAGGGCTGAGGATATTGAGAAGTTACTGAATGGCATGAACAAAATAATGATGGAATATTTTGGACTGAATATAAATCAAAGCATGACAAAAGTGATGAAACGTAGCAGAAATGATATCAATACTAGTAAATTAAATATAAAAATAGGATCGGATGCAATAGGAGAAATAAGTGAATTCTGTTACTTGGGAATCAAAATTACAACTGATGGCCGAAGCAGGAATGATGTTAAAAGCAGAATAGCACTAGCAAAAAGATCCTTCATGAAAAATAGAAATCTTTGAGTTACAAATGTTGATCTAGGAATTAGAAAGAACTTTTTGAAACTCTGTGTGTCGAGCACAGAACTTTATGGTAGCGAAGCATGGACCTGAGAAATATCAGAAGAATGAAAATTGAAGCATTTGAAATGTGGTGCTACAGAAGAAGGCTGAAAATTAAGTGGGCAGACAAAGTACAAAATGAAAGAGTTTTGTAAATGAAAGGTGAGGAAAGAAGTTGGTGGAAGAAGCTTACAGAAAGAAGAGACAGGCTGGTAGGTCATATTTTGAGACATGCTGGATTGGAAATTTGTTAGTGGAGGGAACAGTCGAAGTTAAAAAAATCTGCACCTGAACCAACAAGGAGAGTAGGCAGGTCACCAAGTAAATACCAGGGCAGTGGCGGATGTAGGAATTGTAAGATTGTCACCCGCTATCGTTTTTATCTATCTGGCCACCCCCACTATCGCTCACTCTGTCGCCAGTAGTGAAGTTGCCGCGACGTAAATTTTCTGCCCTTCAAACACGATTTTGCCGCTGGGGGCAAGCGCCCTGGTTTGACACCGCCTAGACCAGGCACTGCACCTGGGAAATCCTCCACACTAGGCTTGTGCATAATAGTTCGCGAAGAGGAGCGCTCAGTTTAGTTCGCAGCTCCCTCGCGAACTAGTTCGCTCTTTTAGTTCGTTTGTTCGCCTCTCGAATCCAGAGAAACAGAGCGTTTCGCTCGCCTTGCTACCGCTACTGCACGCGCTATTTTGTTTGTTATGTCAGTTTTATTAGGACATAATCATTTTTTGTCGTTTCTAAATGGAATTTAATATGACCTTCTTAACAAAAGTTATTGCTTAATAATAGCCCTTTCAAATTACATTAGCATGAACAGTTGGCGCCGATAAACCAAAGTGCTCATTGTCCTTTACACAAATGGGTAAATTGAATAATTGTGCTGTTTTTACTATTTACTTTACATGCATTCGTAGAATATTAATTTTTTAAATGGATTTGTTTATTAGTTCATGGAAGAAACATTACTTATAAAAGGCGCTAATTACCCTGCCGTCGACGCGCCCTTAAACCCCAACAACAACACAACATTACTTATAAAATATTATAAACGCGTTTATTTGATGAATTAAAATACCCGTTTAAAAGTAATCGGCTTTTTTATTTAAATAAAGCTTAGGAAATCATGAACAAAATATAATTCTACTATTGGCTACAAGTTAAGTACTATATGACAGAAATAGTATTACCTATATTATTAAGAAAAGTAACAGTAATACTTCCAATGTGATACCTAACAATTAGACATATAAAAATAACAGTGACCCTTGAATGAGAAAGTGGTTGCAATAACGAAAGTGAGTAAATTTCCAGTGAATTGGAAGTCATTGAGCTATTATTTTATTAGTGAAGGGGAGGATAATCCAACACACATTCACAATTTTTTGGCGATGAATGAAACTGATGAAGACACAAAAGTTAAAATCTTTTTGAATTTCGCAAGTCATTTCTTTCATCACTTTCACAAAGCTGTTAACCAACAGACTGAGATCAGTATTATATTATGTCAGCTTTAAAATCAGCGCTAGAAAAATATAAAAGATACTGTTTCTTTGGATAAAAAAAAAAAAAAAAAAAAAAAAAAAAAAAAAAAAAAAGCCTTTAGAGACTAAAATCTCCACAGAAAGTGATAATATAAAAAAATAATGCTCTAGTATTCGTTGATAAATGTCTGGAGTATCTTAGTAAATAGTTAGATTTTAATGAAAGCAATTGGCTATACAAAATCCAAATATTAAATTCAAAACACAGGGTTTCATTTGATGACTGTGAGACTATATTAGAGGTTATAAATTTACGAGAAAAAATGAATATCAAAGTGAACAAACTTTACTCTGAAATAGCAATATTATACGAAATCCAGGTAAAAGTAAGAGAAGTATTTCATGAATAAAAAATGAGCTTTTGCTCGAAATTAATTTGACAACTGAAAGCGATAAAGCATATGACACTTTTACTGTAGACAAAAAAGAATTAAAGATGCAAGAAGTGCAAAAAATATAGCTTAAAAAATGAAATAGTAAAAACATACCGTTTATGATTTTCTACTCTTTCGTAAAATATTATATTTTTGAAGTTTAGCATATTTTTATAGGTTATTCTTTTAAAAAAATTACTACCATCAACCGAAAAAATATTGGAAACCCTAGCGGCGAATGGTGCTAGTTCGCGAACGGTAGCGCTCAATTTAGTTCGCGAACGGGAGCGCTCAGTTAAGTTCGCGAACGGTACCGCTCTCTTAGTTCGCGACCGGGAGCGCTCTGTTTAGTTCGCGAACTAGGTCCTCAAGACAGCTCGCTCGCTCGCTTTGCTAGCGCTACTGCACACGCTCTCTTGTTTGTTATGGTAGTTGTGGCTATCGATGGTTGTCTTTTAATTGATAATGGGATCAAAGTGTATTTTATTTTCACATTCCACGTTAAATTTCCGTTTGTGACTTCTGCAATAATTATTAATGTTAGACAATTTATTTTTCTTTTATTTTTATATCTATGTCTTCAGTGAAATGTGTCCACAAGGGACTGTGTTTCCTTTTAGATAATAAACTAAAACAAAAGTTGGTCTTCGGGAAAGGATCGAACGAACTAAGGAGCGAGAGATCTGGGAACTAGTTCGCGTAGTTCTCCTGTGGGAACGCTCTTCCGAACTAGTTCGTTCGCGAACTACACAAGACTACTCCACACTATATTTCACGGTCAGCACTGTGATGCAGTCATGGTAGCGTCGTCACTTGAATTGTAGTGGGGTGGTCATAAGTTCTACAGGGACCGGAAGCCAAGCAGGTAAGTTGATTTCAGAGTAACACCTACAATTCTCTTGGCGGCATTTAGTTGAATCTTCACTTTCTCGGTATGTGCACAATTTAGAAACATTGGGACGCAGTACTTGGCAGCTTAGCTATCCGGGATCCAGCTACCAGTTTCCTTACCTTACCTGGGCTATGATCTTCCTCGTGGATGTTAAATTACTCTCATTCTTTAGACTAACTGCATTAAAAGAGAGCTATGAAATATGAACTGTAACCTGTGACATACACGAATATAATGGGTGTCTTTAGAAAGGGCGAGACAATGAAAAATTTAAGCCGGACCAGGGTACAAACTCTATGTCAGGTGGAAGAGATGTACACATCTGGCGTCCACGTATTTCTAATATGAATTTAAACTTAGTTTTCGCAATAGTAGTTTTAAAATACTTTTACATGGATCCTCTGAAACTGCACTTGGCAATATGAGAAGTACATCAATTTCGAATTATTGTACAAACTAAGCTTCTATGTCGCCAATTTATTTAAACATATCAATCGCATCAAGAATGACAACAATGTATATAATAAAGAAATTAAATATTTTTTCTGTCATCTATCTCGCAACCAATTTAATGCAATCATCTGTCTCTTCTTATCCTTAACTACACCTGCGAATGTTCTCTGCTGTCTTTTTCACAAATTATAATATTTATCTTCATCTATAATTTTTATTGTTCTACCGCCGTAACAAATTAACTAATGCCACATGTCATAAATGTGATCAACCATCCTGCATTTTCGATCTGTGAAATTATTTCAGAAACTCGTTTCCACAGCCATAAAGTCAACTAAATTAAAAAAATCGCGCATTTTCCAGTTTACTTCTTTCTATTAATCCAGAATCCAAAGCATCACTTCCTTAAGGCGTTATGCTCCTTACATAAAGTTTTAGAAAATTGTTTCTTAGCCCTAGTTCAATGTTCGACATTAATTTGTTTTTATGAATAAAGATCTCCTCGCTAGTGCGTTTTTTTCTTTTTTTTCTTTTTCAGCCATCAATTATAATCTGATGCCCTTCTTAATAGGATCCTCTTAGTCTTTCACATTTTGGTCTACTGTTATGGTTATTATTTCTTCTGTATAAGTCTTACATTTTTTTATGTTTAATTTAAATTTCTTATACTATATTTCACTCACGCTATGCATTAGATTTCATACTTACTTCCTCTTACGCTCTTTCACTCATGTTATGCAGTAGATTTTATATTTATTCGCTCTTACTTACCAATAGAGCAATTAAATTAGAAATAGCAGTATACTGGCTTTTTATTCCTCAAAATTTATAACATATTAAAAAAAAAAAAAAAAAACCTTCCTTGCTTGAAACTACAAATTAGTTGTGATTATAACCTTGCTTCTCAATCTTCACAACTGACGCTTGTCTTTCTTGATAAAAAAACGTATAAGCCTAAATTTTTTCTTTGATTTGTTTCTTCGAATCCATTATTACATACGTGTTCGTCAGAAACCGCACCCGTATGGCGTAAAATGAAACTCATTTTGTATCGCAGTGAATTTTTAAGTTGAAGATTATTAAACTTACATTTTCAATTTCTTTAGAACTTTGTCTCCAGACAGGTCACTTGCCTGTGGGCTTCAGTTTTAATTTATTATTACTAATGAGGTATTCTATGACCTGTGCTAACGTAAAATAATTACCACACCTGCGATGATTAGGTGGTTCACAAGTAAACAGCTTGTTGATTTTGAAATATTCCGGGAAGTTAGATTACTCGTCGTTACACCACAATTTACCAACATTTTGTACGTCACGACAAAACGGTCGATACCCTTTCCTTTTCTCCGATCATATCTACGTTGAAGGCATCTCCTAACTGCAGTCCTGAGAAAATCGTGTTTCGTAGCTCATAGACTGCGGTGAAGGTCGAGCTTGCGATACTACCTTCAGTGCCTTGTTTCCGGCCGAGGTAAATGCTGCGGTAGTGTAATGCGTGGACTGGAACCTAAACTTTAACGTATAGTAATCGTTCAAAAAATATTTGCGGGAATTAATTCAGAGGTTACACTGAGATCAGCGAAACGTATCAAAATTACTATTATTTTATTATACTTTGTATCACCTGTGCTCCGAGGAAATATGTCCGTAAACACAAAATCATATGAGGTTTAAATGTTTGAAGAAGTGTTTTCTTTCTGGAAGAATAATACGTAAATGTACATGGAGTTTAACATTAATAACTACTGTGTCATTAACTTCATTTTCCCTTTCCTAACGTTATACACATACACACAAAAACAAATAGAGAAAGACAGAGAGGCTTGTTTACAGTCTGAAGAGAGAAGAATTAAAACAGTCTCTCCTATTAGCGAAAATTTTAAATTAGAAGAAAAAAAGTATATTTAAAGACAGTTTATACCTTATTATATAAAAAATATTTTTCCCCGTAATACTTTCAGAAAACGCGATGTTAAGGATTTCTGCAAGGAATGGGGTATCACATTTTTGAGAATGAATTTTAAATGTGATTCAAGTATTACATATCAGTGATGACAATACTTAAGTTCGTAATAAAATTCAGATTTTCTAAAAATGATACGACTTCAGTTGATAAATATCAATATTATCTGATACCAATTACTTAAACGCAGGTTTGTAATTTCTTTCAGGTGTGGGGGAACACTACGGCCATGCAGCAAAAAATTATTTCTGCCTTCTTCATTTAGATTTAAACATTACAAGGCTCATATTTTTTTACTGTTTTCTGAAGGATAAAATTGGTATATTTTTCTCCACAATTTCGCCTATATTCTCTTTTGCAGCAGTTTGTTTATCATAATTATTATTTTTTTTTTGATTTTTCAGATCATCTGGTCTAGTAAATCAGTTAATTTTATTGTGTTAACTGATAGATCATTATTCCTGTAACATCAGTCTCAAGATTATATTTCCTCTTTTGAATAGTAAAATTACTTTTCATTGGTATGTGGAAAAATTTGTAGATAGCAACTATCTTCTTTGATTATTAACACAAAATATGATAAATGATTCTTCATATCATTTCTGAAAGCGATATTCAGTTATTACCGAAATTTAGAATACTGCAAAGTAACTTCTTACGTTTCGTTACTCTGGAAATAATTTCCAGGCTTTAGTATTTCCGATGGTGCACTGATCTTATCAAGTTTCGTAATCACTGAAAGAAACACTGTTGAGCTGATATCAATAAAACCAAATTAAATTTTTGATGTAGATTAATTTTAAAAAAATGTTAAATTATAGTTCGAAACATGAGATATGTTCTCCAATAAATTTATCAAAGGATTTTATGCAGATTTTCTACAACAGGCAAAGTAACATATGGTATTTAACTTCACGTAACTGCACATTTACAATTAGGATTTTTGTGAAAAATACATTTGATCAGCAAGTGAATAATAGTTAATATTAGCATTTTTATTACTTAATTGTATTCTGCTTTCACAATCCACAATACCACAGCTTCTACATAACCGAAGTGAACATTAAATCGTGGATCAAATCAGTTCTGCTGCTAAGGAACTGTTATGAAATGATTTATAATCTCTGCTTGTAGCATTTCTTAATGATCATATTTATCATTAAGAAAAAGTACCGTGTTGCATTTATGATCTTCTCATTATTATTATTAGCTCCGAAGTGGTTTCCAATATGTTTATCTTTATATTTATATATATCGTAATATGCCTTTTGTGCGGTTAAACCAAATAATTAATTTGTTAGCCGTGATACTCTGCACAATTTAAATCAATCTTTTATTACTCTCCAAATACCTCGCTTTAATTACAGGATCGGACTTTATTTTGCAAGTTCTACTTAGCGCTGACCTAGGCAATCTCCTAGTTAGATCTTTATTCTGGTTGCTATGGTAACCCTTTTTAAAAGAGTATTGACAGGCCCGTGCCATGGAACTCATACTTCAAAGATGTCATTAGAATATCTGTTATGCTACAGCCCCCCGAAGTTTACCATACCATTTGCCATCAATACCAGTTTAAATGGTTATGGTAAACTTTCCGGTAAATGTTACCTTTTTTAAGGCATTGTACATTGACTAACAAACACATTTTTTTTTACATATAACGAGGACCGATGGCTTGATGTAATTTCTTAGTCGGATTTCCATGAGTAGCAACTGGTTGAAACTGCACATAGTCTGTAACACAGATTGTTACACCAAGTTACTGTCCTTATCACTTAACAATAATAAAAAAAACCAAAACTACAATAGGTATATTACACTACAGTATTGTCCATCCCACCAGTATGCTACTTAGATTGCTATTGTAAACGACTGTTATTTAGTAACATCATCTTTGTAATCCTCTTCATCTGTCATGGCCTCCGCCTGTTTACCAAGCATACCATTCAAATATTTAAAATTCCATTAACTGCCCTTGGTACATTATATTCTTCATAAGACCGATCTTTTTTGAACAATTTTACTGTTGGATAACCGGCAACATTATTTAAATCACGTTTGGTACCCTGGACCAGTAGAATCAACCCTCGCTAATACGACTGGGACGCCATTGTTTCTTGCTAATCTATCATCACCATCACAGCTTCATTTTTATTTTATTTCTTCAATACATTACATTATATTCTCACCATAAGTAATAACTTCTCTCCACTTTACTTCATCTTGAATAAATTCATATCTAGGCTATGAGATGTAACAACAGAATCATTTAAAGGTTCTACCTGGACCTCAGCTATGCCTGTGTGAACCAAATCCTGAACCTTTTCAGTATCATTTAAAGGCAATGCCTGGATCGTGGCCTTATTCACAGGAACTGAGTCTTGTCTGCCCTGCTGTACCCTCTCTATATGATATTTTACTTCTTAATTCATAGCACATTTATTCTATCATAGCAACACCTTATTTCTTCTCAACTCATTATATTCATTCTAATGCTCCTCAACACTTTATAGTTATCCTCAACACATCATTTTTATTTTATTTTGAAGTTGAAGTCTTCATCCGTCAGTTCCATTACATAAGGTGTAACTGCGGAAGCTACGCTAATGGCGCCAAGTACAATTAAGTTTTCCAACATTTTTCTCTGATTTTAGAACACTTATAAAGTTATTTCGGTTCTGTAAAATTAACCGGTATACCTTACAAACTATATATTTCCTAAAAAGAAAGTCCTAATAGCCAATAAACTTTTATGTAATGGTATGCTGTGGTAACAGCCAAAGACTGCACATTTGACCAAGATCGTTAATATTGGTAAATGACAGCTTCCACTTAGTGATTATAAACTTTACTATCATTACAGTTGAAGAATTGTGGGCAGCAACATCAATCAGTACTATCTACAAGTGTTTTGTGGCACTGAATACCAATAATATGCCAACAATAATACTAAATTCCAATATGATAGAGTTTATATGTACACACCTGTGCCCTGCACTAGTGTTAAATCTTTTCATTCACCTTAAACTAATTCATCATTTTCTGAGTTGTAGGTTCAATATCCTGATTGAATTTGTACACAGGATGAGGCAGTAAGCATAGCTTACCCCTCTACAAAAAAGAAAACCTTTTTTATATATTTCCAGTTCACTTTTTCCCAGTTATTCATACAAAACAACTGTCTGTTTACAGTTAATGTTACTTTGCCAGAACAGTAACATTGCACACCAACTTCAAAAATATGTAAAGAACTCTGAGAATGTTCAACACCATTATTCTGTAATTGCTTTGATTCATAATCACAAACATAATTCTCCCCAACAATGGAAAAATTGTCACAGTTTACCTTTTCATGGTAATCATGAGCACTGAAACTTCTAATGCTTTCAAACCCCTTTATAACTCTGACCGGGTTTACACCGTCTTCATCTTGAAGTGTTCCACCTCAGTCTTTTCAGGTATGCTTAATGATATCTGATTGGGTAGGCCAAGTGAATTGTGTATGTGGGAGGTTCTACACTTTCTGCTTACTTCCTGAAAATTCATCTCGACTATCTCTACTTTATTACTTAATCTCAGCAATTGGACATCCATATTCTTATGCTCTACTTCAACTTCCTCTTCAACCCCTCTAATTACTAGACTCTTATCAATACCAGTATCTACAATGGGTTTCCTTTTACACATCTCAGTTTCCTCTTTTGATATTTTATAATGCTTATCAGTCCTTTCAAAACACTCACTTAAATCATCAAAAGATTTTTTCATAACTGTCTCAAATTTTGATAGTCGATCATCTAAAGACTTATAAGAGCTTCTTATTTCCTCACTTAATTGTGTTTGTGTAGTAAAGTTGTGTAGTAAATTGTGTAGTAAATTGTGTAGTAAATTATGTAGTTACTTGTGTTATTACTTGTGTAGTTACTTGTGCTGTTATTTGTGCTCCCAATCTAAATAGTATTTTCTCTAATGCACCTACAGTGACTATTTCATCTTTCTTATTTACAGAACCCGAAGGATCACAAATAACCATTGCACCTGGCATCTGATTAGCCATTCTGTAGAAAGCTAAGCAATACCCAGCGTCCCAAAACTAGTATCAATAAAAATGACTTGATATAATAAATTATTTGAATAAACAACGAAAATTCTAAAAGATAGGTTATGTTAAACTCCCAAAAAACGTAAAACTAATCCTACCCGCACACCGTTTCTGCCATAGACAACGTTCTTGTCACAACCAACAAGTTTTTTGATTACAAGAACAAAGATAATTGAGTCTAGAAAATACTTAGCATTAACGTATTTTGTAGCTGGCGGTTGAACTTTCACTCAACTCAGCTGTTGTTGCATCTGCGGCGTACGTTGTCAATTTATGACTGGTTCACGTTCAGCCGCTAGTCGCGCTGTGTGCTTCCAAGTTCCAACGATTCTCTCTCTTCTTTTCTTGATTTTTGGTTGTCTGCTAGATACTCAAATTCGTAAGTTTACGTGTAATTCCTTTATTCTGCAGCACCCAAGGTCACTGCACGATCGCCATATTGCATTTTATGATGTTCTTATTTTTATTTGAAATGTGCCGTGTTGCCTTTACTATGTTTTATCTTTATATTTATATATATCGTAATATGCCTTTTGTGCGGTTAAACCAAATAATTAATTTGTTAGCCGTGATACTCTGCACAATTTAAATCAATCTTTTATTACCCTCCAAATACATCGCTTTAATTACAGGATCGGACTTTATTTTGCAAGTTCTCCTTAGCGCTGACCTAGGCAATCTCCTAGTTAGATCTTATTCTTGTTGCTATGGTAACCCTTTCTTTTAAAAGAGTATTGACAGGCCCGTGCCATGGAACTCATACTTCAAAGATGTCATTAGAATATCTGTTATGCTACATGCTGTATATATAAATAGTAATGGAAATCAAAGCTGAAAACCATCTGATGATATATTCAGGTTGGAAAGCTAATATTAAAATAACTAGTGGACAGTTTTATTTGAAATGTTATATAGACGACTTGTTCCAAAGTTAATAATGATAGTGAAAGGTAAGGAAACTTTGTACGAACTGCCAGTATCAGTTTGCAATGAATAGTCATAGTAGCATTTCACAACACGTTTCTATAGCTTGAAACAATTCACAATTTTACGATAGTACACACCACTCTTCGGCCAGAATCTCGTTGAAGTTCAAAACTAAATTTCAACTTTCAACCGTTCGTAAGAGTAATGATGGTTCCTAAATATAACTTACCTGTAAATATCTACAAATCAAAAGAATTTTTATCTCTGAATTTTACGCATTATACATACAAGGAACTTCCGTTGTAAATTGGAAAAATAATTACAGCTGTCTGACGTTGGCACCTATCAATCGCATTTTCAACTCTTTGTGACACCGCACACGCTAAGGGACGGTCTATTGTCGAATGGAATAATTTAGCCATTCAGTAAAAACCTCCATTTTAGAAAGCCAGGTGATATTCCACCTGCCCCAGACCATATACTCAACTGGATGCAGACAGCTGTGCGCATAGCTGTAGTGCAGTGTAGCCTAAGTCGCGATGTCGTCACCAGTCACAGCGACTGCCGCGGGCGTTGTGCAAAGGATATAAATCTCCGACACAGCTCAGGCCGCATTCTGGGCCAAACGACTGAGCTTTACGATTCGCGTGGCAATCGTGACCAATCAGATTACTGCCTGCGACTCGTGGTAAATCACGACGCCAAAGACGGAATTTTAATTTGTTTTACGAGGGCGCGACGGCGCGAAGCCTGGAGGGCGCTAACGGACAAGTAGTTTGTGGCTCTCGGCGGAATGTCAAGGCCAGGCATTGACGACGAAAGGCCACCGTTGATGCAAATTTATGGGTCATCAATGCCAATATTATTGCAGCCGTGGATTGAATACATGGCAGATAACAGTTAACAGACTATCAGAATGTACACTCCGAAATTTGACTAAATGGAATTCTAGATATACGAACTACTGAAAATTTGCGATTGCCGATATCTTCGAAACTGAGTGATTCTTCCACATAAAAATCCTGTCAAAATCTCTCGACTACAAAAAGCAGTGATTAAATCTAATTAAAAATGTTGTATCAGACTTCATGGTCATAAGTTTAAGATGTGCTGGGAAGTGAGTGATAGAGCGGCCATTGGAGTTCCACGTGTCGTTGTTGATTATATAAATCTCTTTCAGAATTTTAAGTTTCTTTGCTGGTGTAAAATATGGAAACTTGCTTGAGATTTTAATGACGCTAGATATCATTGGCTATTTCTGTCTGGATAACAATTCTTATCTATTATTAATTTCAATAATAATTCATTATTTTATGCTTAATTTTACTGAGCACATTGATCTGAACTCTCATCAACACTTAATAGCCTGTACGTCCCATGTTGATGTCTCAGTAATCAGCACTAATCAATAACAGATATGATAAAAGAGCTGGAATGGGATTAATTTTAATTAGAAGACAAGAGGATAATGAAGAGAGTCATAGGAGTGTACAAGGCGTACAATGGTGATGAGGCGTGGAAAGACATTGGTGTAAGAATTAAAAGTAATGAATGGAAGTTAAAATATGACCATAACCACAAGTTGACACTCAATTCGGGCTCAAGAGTGTGGGAAGATTTTCTTTCGTAGGTAAGGGGGTTAGAGATTGGAATAAATTAACAATAGAAATAATGAATAATTTACCAAAAACGTTGAAAGAATTTAAAGTTGAAATTTGTAGAATGTAAATGTAGGTTGGTATAGTAAAGGGGGAAAGTGGGTGTGTAGGGAAAGAGCCACCGGAGCGTGCGCTCCATTGTAATTTAATTCAATTAAAGTTTGTGCACCCCCAACCATGTCCTTCAAGGCTGCATCGCCGGAATCAAATTTGACTCCTCGTTCAAGAAAGGGACCGCTATGCTTGCGTATAATGATTCAGTTTTGATGTTTATATGCAGTAATATCATCTATACATACAGAGGATGGACAAAATAATACTAACACCATGCGATTGAGTACAGGTTATTGCATGTTGGCACCACTACTTCCGTGTGACCACTGCGATGTGCATGTACGGCATAGTTGACGTGGCAGGTCTTGTAGGTTTTGTGTCAGTATATTTTATGCTTTGTTCTGTGATGGTTATAACAAGCGATCGGTGAAATGCGTGATCTCTCAGACTTCGAAGGAGGTTAAATTGTTGGAGTTCGGTTAGCGGGAATGTCTGTGACAAAAACAACTGAACTCTTTAACGTCTCATGAGTGATAGTATCCACGGAAATGACAGCATACACAAAACATGGTAAAATATCGTCGGCGAAGAGGAATAGTGGACGAAAACCAAAGTTAACCGGCAGAGACCGACGAACATTAAAAAGGATTGTGACCAGACAACACAAAACTACCGCAGCAAAAGTGACAGCAGAACTCAACACACACCTGAGTAATTCCGTTTCGACAAAAACACTATGGCGGGAGCTCCACAAAGCTAACATTCTTGGAAGGGCTGAAATTGCAAAACCTCTTATAACAGCTACAAACGCTAAGCTGCGAAACAAGTGGTGCCACGATCATAAAAACTGGACAGTTGATGATTAGAAGAATGGGGTATGGTCCGATGAATCATCGTTCACATTGTTTGCTACTAACGGCCGGGTTTATGTATGGAGAACACCAAAAGAAGCCTGTGATCCGGACTGCCTGCGTCCTACAGTAAAGCTTGGGGGAGGTTCCTATATGATTTGGGTGGCTATATCGTGGTATTCAGCTGGTACTCTCATTCACATCACTGGTCGGATGACTGCGAATGCATATCTCTACATCCTCAGTGATGAAGTTCTTAGAATACTGCTATCAAACACTGCCATCTACCAAGATGATAATGCGCCCACACACAAAGCCAAAAAGGTTCTGTCCTGGTTCGAGGGGCATCAGAATATCATCAAACATCTTCCCTGGGCAGCACACTCGCCAGACCTCAATATAATTGATCAGTTGTGGGGAGTTTTGGAGCAGAGAATAAGGAGCAGATTTCCATCTCCAACATCATTGAAGCAATTGGTGAATGTTTTGGTACAAGAATTGTACAACATTCCGTTGGGAACTATTCAGACACTCTACAAATTTATTCCGTTAAGAGTTGCAGCTGTTCTACAAGCAAAAGGTGTCCCAACACTATATTAATAAATCAATAGTATGTAAATGTCAGGTGTTCATATTATTTTGTCCAACCCTGTAACTCTTGGCTACACTGAGAATGATGGCAATTAACTTTCGAACGCTATTAGCTTTCAGACATGCTCACCAATACACAGCAATAAGTCTATGATTCATCGCAAGTTCCTATGTTTGTGATGTCCGTCGGCGTATTGTTGTCTTCCGTTACAGAACCTACGGCGTCTCTCCTTCCATTTGTTGCCGATACGTTTTTACACCAATCATAGCGGTTGGGAAACGTACTTTCTTAATAAATATAAATAAAATTTAACAATATTTATTAAAAACTCTGTTGCTGAGTTTTATTCGCTATACATTTCCAGCAACCCTATCAATTAAGTCATTTGTTTCACTGGCTACTTACACACACATGATTCTGCATTTCTTTGAAACATGAAGCTACTCTTCTCATAATAAAATGTTGAAACTGCAATTTATTTCACTGTCATGTCATCTCGAGTAAAACGATTTACAGCCAAATTCTCTTGCCTGACGTACCGAGGCAACGATATCTGTAAATTCTCTTAAAAGGTTTTCTTTAGCTCTGACACTGCATCCTCTAATGTGAGTCTTTCGCCGACAAGCTAAATAAATTTCCTCTACGTTTGACACTGTTACTCAGGCCCAACATCTGGGAATGCGAGCTTTCAGCGTATTGCCTGCGTGGGCCCACCTGCAACTAAGTCTGCAGACAGTGTCTCGAGTCGACGAACGCCAGACGGTCCCATGCACAGTCATTCTACAGTTTATTTTGCGTTACTATATTTAATTTATTTATAATAAAAATTTAAAAGAGGTGGTTTGGTATTACAAAGAGTTAAACTTTTTCACGGATATTCCAATCGATTGATATTTAATAAGAATGTAAAGGTGAAACCATTGGAAAGTACGGAAGTATCATGGAAATTGTCTTCTGTGAAATTTATGGTCATAGATGCTTTAGTCATATCGAACACAAAAGAAAACAGTGCAATTTTTTTTGTCCATCTGATGGGCATGTATGGTAAAATCCGCGACCTGTTAAAGTTTTATAATGAGTAAGGTGCAGTAAGCTATCTGCACCGTCAGCTTAAGGGGCGAAGCCAATTAACAGAGCGCATCGGCCGTCACAAGACAGGTGTCAGACACTCTTTTCCCTTCGAACCTCTCTCTCGTTAACTCTACACAGTTTGTAAGACTCGCATTGTATTTTGCTGACATTTGATACCGCAAGTACAAATGGATGAGCAGTGGGAATTAATTACCCGCAACAAGTGCAAAACAGAGATTGTATAGATTACGTAAATACTTCCCACGCTACGGATGACTTATGTTTCTAGAAAGTGCCAGAATTATATGAAAATGGAAACATCTTCAGAGTTTATAAATTGTGCAACAAAGTGTATGACAAACCACCAGCCGAGGAAAATGTTTATGTATTAATGAGCTTGATTACTTCTTTCAATTACATGTGTTACTACTGAGGTTGAAATATAGGATACAAACTACAAAACGTGTAGAACGCAAATCATTCTCCGGAAGAGAGTTCTGAGTTGTTTCTAAGATGATGCCAGATGTCTATGTGAGTAGAATCCACATATATAAAGATGAATGTATGTATGTTTGTTTGTTCTTCATACAAATCTACAGTTTTCATCCCATCTCGATGAAATTTTACAGACTTATCCTTTGAAACAAGGAGAAAAATACTGTCTACATTTGGTTGAAAAAATTATCTGTATAAATAATACATGTTGTCTTATAATTTCTAAAAATTACCGAACGGCGATAGACAGACGCGTTGGATATGGAGGTCTCTGTACTCTTTCTCCGTGTAGCTGTCAGGTAGCTCAGTGGTTAAAGCGCTTCCTTACTAATGTTTGGGTCGTGGTCTCCAGTTCAAATCTCGGTGGAGACTAAGATTTTAAAAAATTGTTTTTGATCGCAAGAGTCACGCCAGGGCCGTCGGTTATTCGGATTGAATGTTAAACTGTAGATATCACAAAGTTAGGGGTGCAATGCGAGGCAAATCGTGGGTAGTCTTGCAATGCTGTAGGTGTACACTTTTTTACGTTATATTGATCCCTCAGGGGTGATTCGTAGGCAGTGTGCGTGTGATCTGCAGTAATATATAAATATAAATAAATATGAATATATGTAGGTTTGATTGTTTGTTCGTTCTTCATACAAATCTACAGTTTTGATCGGATCTCGATGAAACTTTACACACTTATCCTTTGAAACAAGGAGAAAAATATTGTCTACATTTGGTTGAAAAATTATCTGTATAGATAATACATGTTGTCTTATAATTTCGAAAAGTTACTGAACGGCGGTAGACAGACGCGTTGGATATGGAGGTCTCTGTACTGTTTTTCCGTGTAGCGGTCAGGTATTCAATACAGACAGTTGCTGACATAAATCGCCATTTGAAATTCGGAATGATACAGACATAAATGTAGAATGAAAATACAGTAGTAATGCAAATATTGTCATTGTAATTACAAAATGCTGAAAATAATAAACAAATCTTAAACAAAATTCGGAAAACATTAAACATTCCATTTTTTTTTCGATTCCAAGTTTTAGCAATTAATATTGAGTTTTTCTCCAAGTTATGTGACTGATCTGTCCCAGATTTGGAGGACGGGAACTGTACTGTCCGGATTGTGTACCTTCATTTTTGGCATACGTATTTGTGAAATCTATTGCAGAAATCCTGAGAATTAAGCAGGATACGTTCTGTAATTTGAAAAACAAATATTTTTTGAAATATTTTAAGTATAAAAAAGGGGTTGATTATAATTTTTACCGATAAAATTATAACCTTTATTTATTCATTGCAGTGCAAGGATTATTTTACAATAATTACTGACTTTAACGTAGCCAGCATGTGTCCGAGCGCGCAACTGTGTGATGGAGACACTCTCGGATGGTTTATAAAATCACATGCGGCAGCGATTATCGTTCCAGCAACCTCCCCTTCGGAATCTCCTGACAGTGACAGGGCATATATAAACCGATGGTTATTATAGTGTAACCACACATTTAATGGATAATGTGGTGACATACGAAACGTCATTTCCATCGCTTTCATTTTTATGGAAATAGACTTGAAAATATTTGTCGCGTACTTTAAATTAAAGAATATTTCTAAAGTAAAGAAAAACATTTTTATGAAAATGATTCAATTTATTTCTCAGATGCTGTAGACGAATATTTTCTGTCCCTAATCAGTATAACCACCGAACAGCGCAGTTCCGCCATCAGTATCTTCACAAATAGTAATAGTATATTCCAAAAGGACTAACAGAGCTTATTGTATGCGTATGAGAGACTGTGTGGCTGTCATCCTCGCGTCTCAGTTTGTACGTGTGGAGGCAACTTAAGACATAGAGTCAGATATAGGAGAGATAGCGGCAGTTCGGGTTACCACTGGCTCCCACGGGGCTGCCATACACCAACGAAACGTGCAACAATTTTTAAATTAGATACTAAGCACAGAAGTTACCACAACCCCTTATTTTTATAACATTATATCATCTCGTATATCGTTTATATCAGTCTTAATTTCATGATAATGTAGACGTATTACTTTATCTTACCAAAATACCAAGGAAAGATTCAAGTACTTTTTTCTTTATGATGTGTTATCCTGACAGGTTATCCAAATATTATCAGTAGATTTCTAACGACAGCATTTGTATAATACAGTATCTAAATGCACAAATTTTCTTCACATTTATATCGTTTCCTATTTGTGTTGAATCTTCTTGAATAAAATACTACTATAATAATGTATTTTTGAAACTACTTCACATTAAGTGGTTCCTTTTGAAGTCTTGTGAAAATTTCCATTTAAATGTTTACTTGGGATTTTTTCTCTTAAATTAAATCATGAGATTTTTGCAAAAGCAAACAGTCTCTCTTATTATGTATTATAAATTCCATCTTAGATAGCTGAAGCGAAAATGTAATTTGCTTCAAAAGTGTGTTTACGACATTAGATGCTTGTGTATCCCAGAAAAAAAATCTAAGAAGCTTTAATTAATTCAAAGAGCTATTGTTGATAATATAATATAATTCCTCTATTTGACGAGTGGTCTGGTGGCTTAGTGGTTAAAGTTTCTGACTGGAGATCGAAAGATCAGTGATTGGAATCCCTGTACCGGCTGGGATTTTCAAAGGCTCTTAACCCGACCTTCACCTCTTCCACAGATTACTGTGTAATGTGAACTATGACAGAACGCTTCCGTGATTCGGATTCAACGTTCAATAAGAGGTCCCCTGTATCCGGCAGGATTACCGGTTTAGATTGAGGTGGCTACGATAGAGCCGGAATGCGCAGCAAATAAAATCCCTGTCACCAGATCCTTACTACCACGAGCCTTTACCATCCTATATTTGCTTCGGCCATCGTTTGTAATTCAATTTGCTAAGTAAGGAATTTCCTCACCTAATCTGTTACAGGTATTGCTACTACGAAATTTTTTTTACTTCTTTTAGACCTTTAGATCTTTTTCGTGTTGCTATTGTTTATGTTTAGTCCAAATTACTCTACTAACATTCTGTTAATGCTATTCAGCAATTTCTCTTAAACCAAGGAACTGGAAGATGGTTTTGTATCCCAGAAAAAAAATCGAAGAAGCTTTAATTAATTCACAGAGCTATTGTTGATAATATAATATGACCTTTGAAAGAAACCGCCCTTGCGTTCGCGTGGAGTGCTTTTGTGAAACATGGATAATCGAAATCTAATATGGCGTGATGGGGATTCGAACCTCGATCTTCTCGATTGACTGACCCGATTGTCCCCCTCACCCACCGAGCTCGGTACCGCACGCTTAACTTTGAATAGGACAATATTATTAAATCGCAGAATAATGAATCTTTAATGTTCAAAGTTTATGCCATGCAGCGTCGTGTAGATAGCAGTTCACAATGTTATGCTCATTTATAAACAATTGTAGTAATTATACAACTCAAGAATCCTTCAAGAAATTTAATTTAAGCAACGTTTACAAATTCTATAAATGACGTGGTGTTCGAATTGAAGAAAATAGCTTAAAATTCTCACTGATCAAGTATAGGTATTCAAAATTGAATATTAAGCTAGTGTTACTTCATTTAAGCCATTCCTGTTAATTTTCGAACCATAATCTCATTAACCCTTCCCTTTTTTTGACCTCCCGCCCATCAATTCTTATTGCCAACTACCTTCCCGGTTCTTCTAATGACTCCGGAAAGATGGCTTATCTCTCTTATCTTTTTTTCAAATCTACCTTTTTGATCACGTCCTCTAAAAACTTCCACGAGGAGTGTGATTTCTTTAGACTAATCATAAACTGTAGACAATTTCGTCACGCTGCCGTCATGGTTGTGTAAATTGAAAGAAAATAATTGTGTACTCTCTCATCGAAGGCTCTGGCGACGTTTGTATGCATGTGCTAAACCAGCGGAACGTTTTTATCATCGAGGTGTGTTTATACTTGATACATGCCCTACTGTGTCTGCATTTATCTGGTCTTGATCTATGTTAGAGTAGCAACGGTAACAAGGCTTTCACAAATCACTAAAAGAATTCAGTTAATAATAATTTAGCTCTAGAAGAATGAGTCTCTGATAAGTATTTTGCTTATGAGAACATAAGCATTTAATTATTTTTTAACATAGTCACAAAAACGAAAATAATTTACAATTATAAATCAACGATAGACTTTAAGAGCTGATTACAGGCATTTGAAGTCACATAAAGATTGAAGTGTTTAAAGGAATTTACTTTGGGTATACTGAAAAAAAATTGTAAGTCTGCATCCATTTTGATGATTTTGTGGTTTGATATTTCTGTTGTAAAAATTTATTTGCTGCTCGGTTTTAAAAAATCATCTTTATATATATATAAAAAAAAATCCTCGATTTATGGTCCGCTCCTTAGGAACTACGTTTAAATGGCTACGCGAAACTATGCCTAAAATCAACCAATACAGTATAATTTTCTACAACTCAATCAATATGAAAATAAGTTTAAAAAAAATCAGTATCAGCCAGTGGCACAACATAACATTAAACTTCAAAACTTAATTATATGCTTAGTTCTGGAAAGATTAAAATATTCACTAACACATACAGCAAACATTTATAAAATAATATCAATAAAAGTTTAACTTAAGCTAGGAATTTTTAGATTATTATTATATTTCTTGTGATTCTACATTTCTAGAATATTGGACAGCCAACTTCTGATTTTAAAAGAAAACAGATAATACTTCAAAAAATCGCAGGAAGGTTGACCAGGAGAAGAATTTACGCTGAGATCTGAGATTTTTGAGTATTTTGCTTATTAAAGACACTTGTTGATCGTGTGCTAGGATAAAGCAGATATGTATTTTGTACTATTTTCATTTACTTCTATGAAAATCGCACGTCTTCTGCAAAGCCATGGTTTTAAAGTACCATAATTTATATATATACAGGATGTTACAAAAAGGTACGGCAAAACTTTCAAGAAACATTCCTCACACACAAACAAAGAAAATATGTTATGTGGGCATGTGTCTGGAAACGCTTACTTTCCATGTTAGAGCTCATTTTATTACTTCTCTTCAAATCACATTAAACATGGAATGGAAACACACAGCAACAGATCGTACCAGCGTGAATTCAAACACTTTGTTACAGGAAATGTTCAAAATGTCCTCCGTTAGCGAGGATACATGCATCCACCCTCCGTATAATGATTCATAAATGGGCCAACTGGCGGTGAATCGAGGAAGTACAGCACATACCAACGAAACTAAAATGAGCTCTAACATGGAAAGTAAGCGTTTCCGGACACATGTCCACATAACATATTTTCTTTGTTTGTGTGTGAGGAATGTTTCCTGAAAGTTTTGTTATCTCTAGTGACTGAAAACGCAGACATGTAAGAATTGCTGCTGGAGTCACGTTTTTCATGGCATGCATTAGAGATGACACCATTGTTCCTGACGTTGTGAGGTAGCATTGTAAAGCGAATGCGGAAATAATAAATAACTAAATGACTCGTACGAAAATTTCTGGAATGAATGGTTGAATGCTTGTAGTATAATGAAAAGTAGAACCGCACATTTGTAGCAAATATTTATTTGTTTAGTGTAATACTTACGTACCAAATACTACCAAATATTACGAAACAGTTAGGAAAATTTAGAACACATTGTATGTACGACAAACTGTCACTGCCCTTAATAGAATACAACCAACCTGAACAAAATGCACACAGCATATCAACATTTTTGTGATATGTGTTGCTGTGTGAATAAAATGTTTACATTGGAATTGTACAGGAAAACAAAAAATTCTCCTTAACAGAAAAAAATATCCGAAAGCTACATATTGTATAAATAACTTTATTGACATCTCTGTGATATCTGCTGCTGCAATCTAGGCATTTGGCTCTGAACCATCTCATACGCGCGACCTCTTTAAGCATCAAATTCGGAAAAATTCTTTCTTAATTTATGATTTTACCTAATTGAAGACCTTAATTAATCTTTAAAACGATTTGTCATTTATGGATTTCGGTTAAGTATCGAAGGAGATAAATGGCTCGTAATTAAAAAACATATTGCAGAAATAATATTGATACTTTTACCCTTTAAGGGTCGAATTCCAAAAAAATCCTTTTATAAAATATGGTGTGACCAAAGCGGAAACCTTGGTCTTTAAAATGATACCTCATTTATCAATATGATGTGACCAAAGCGGATACTTTAATCTTTAAAATTATACCTCATTTATCGTTACGGTTAGGTATCAAGGGAGTTACATGGCTCGTGACAGAAAAATGCGTTACAGAATTGTTAGCACTTTGCCCTTCAATGTTCGAATTTTGAAAAATTCGTTTCTTAATATATGGTGTAACGAAACCGATGACATTACGAAGACCTAAGTCTTTAAAATGATACATCATTTATCAATTTTGTTTAATTACTAAGGGAGATAGATCACTTGAGATACAAAAACAGATTTTAGAAACACTGATATTTATTGTCCTTTAAGGGTATAATAATAAAAAAAAAATTCTTAAAATACGATGTGACCACAGCGGAGACCTTAATCTTTAGAATAATACCTCATTTATCTATTACGGTTAGATATAAATGGAGATAAGTTGCTCGTGACACAAAAATCAGTTGAATAACCATTGATAACTTTTCTCTTTAAGGGTTGAATTCCAAAAAATTTCTTTTTATTGTATGATGACATCAATGCGGATACATTACTCTTCATAATCCTACTTCATTTATCGATTTCGGTTAGATATCAATGGAGATAAATGGATCGAGACACAAAAAAATGCATTTTAGAAATATTAATATTTTGGCCCTTTAAGGATTGAATTACAAAAAATTCCTATCTTAAAATATAATGTGACCACGACGGAAACCTCAATCTTTAATATGATATCTCATTATGTATATCGGTTACATATGAAGGGAGTTAAATGGCTCGTGACACAAAAACGCGTTGGAGAATGATTAATACTTATTCCCTTTAAGAGTCGAATTCAAATGGGTAATAAGAAAACCCATTTTGAAAACTGGGTTAGTAAACAATTTCAGTTCTATAAGTTGTATGGTCTTTGCATTCGAGAATTAAAATGAGAAAAATGTCTTAATTGTTTGATGATATATTTCTTGCTGACTGTATGATTGGAACAGTAGCCTCTGTTCAACAGATTCTTGCTGCTGCTAAGTGGTCTAGTGTTAGCTTTACAACGTTTTCTTAGGTCTACAGAACTTCTTATCCAGGAAACTAGAAGCCAGGCTAAGATCAACAGCGTTAAAAAGTTTCATAGAAGTCATTGATTTTGTTCAGAGGTACGGATCTGTGACAAGACTTCAGTTTCCGACTGTATTGTATGAGCTCTCTCGGAACCATTCACAAACTTCTCGAAGAGTATGCGGAGGCGATCTTACAGCTGATATGGTGTGACGTATTTCAAATGCTCCAAAGGAATTAAGAAGAGGCATAGATCCTAATTATCGTCAGTAGTGTAAACATGGCACTGCCTGTGACAAAGGTTGTATTGTCATGTTCTTCTACTGTGTACAAGGATTCGGATACAAATATATCAACACCTTCCTAGAAAATTTCTTTCGCGCGGTGAGGTCGGTATTATGGCCTGTTTATACGACCGGGTATCCGGCAACTTTTGTTACCATTAAGCGGATTACCTACTACTTTTCACAAATACTAACTTTTTACGCGTTAGGGACGGTATGTTGGAAGTCAGTATAACAGAAGTGTATTATAGAAATTTAGAAAGAGAGATAGACCAAACCGAGCGTGGTGGTGTAACGGCTAGCGTTCTGGCCTCACATTCGGGAGGACGGTGGTTCGAATCCCCGTCCGGGCATCCAGATTTGGGTTTTCCATGGTTTCCCAAATCACTCCAGGCAAATGCCATGGCCGAATTCTTCCCATTCCTTGCCCCCCATCCTTTCCCGTCTCTAAAGACCTCGCTGTTAGAGAGACGTGAAGTAGATAAAAAAAAGATAGACCAATTTATTTTATTCTCGTAAGAAAATTACTAAGTTCAAATTAAGGAAAAAAAGCATAAAATTTCTGGATTGGAACTAAAATTCATAAGTTAATATCAACAGCTTAGTGATAGAATATTAATGGGGCGTATAGAAAGGTGGCCAGTACAAACCAATTGGTGTAGATCATCCACACCTAAAACAAAAACAAAAAAAAAACAGAATAAAATAGTAACTTCCAGGCATTGGAAGTTTGACCAAAATATAATTATCATCAACGATTTAATAAGATAAAGAAACAAGCAACAGTGAAGGGATTTCCAGTGTAGGAGATAGAAATAGAAGACAAACTAGACTGGCATAAGTCTGCAAAAGAAAACTAGAAACGTGCATTACGTGTAAGAATAACATACGCATGCAAATGCATACATGTTTTAGGAACAAGCCAATTAGATTTCATTTGAATAGAGAAGGGTTGTAAAATTAAACTTAGTATCGAAAAAGCATACGCAAGAGCGGGAACTGCCTTTGATCACAATGTGATAATAAGTAAGTAAAGATTTTGATTCAAAAGAATGAGGAAAGGGCAACGAAAAAGTAAATTGGAGGTAAGGAAATTTGAAAGACCACGGAAAAGATTTTGGAAGAAATTCATTTGAACATCAATAATATTGGAAAACAGAATAATTAAATGAATTTAGGAAAAACAGAAAGCAAGAAAATAAACCAGCAGAAATTCTGAACTCTTGGAGGAAGTACCAAATTGAGGGATAAGAACAGAAAAAGCTTAGAATAAAAGACAAGTAACTAGCAGTAGGCCCATAATTTTATAAATAAATGCGAAATGTTAGATTGCAAGACAGAAGTTCTCTAAGACAGTTGTGTAGAAGAAGAGAGAGAAATGGTTGTATATATTAGTGAATATATGCTACATATAGAAAGTCTGAAGAGAATACAGTATAGAAATAACATTGATGTACTGTACAAATAAGAATTACACACTTTTTCATTGTCAAAAGAAGGAACAATTAGATGATAGCAATACGTAAAAAAAGAAAGAAAAGAAGTAAAAGGTGCTTGAAAGTGTCTGTAACGTGCTGAAGAAGTAGAGTAGAAATATGCTGAGTTCTTGGTGGTGTGAGGATGGAGGGAGCGGAAACTGTCGACAATATATTTTTATTTTCTTTAGCTTGATAAAGGTCCACTTGGTTCTGTTTACTGATTCATGTAACACAATTTACCGCTGATATTATGATATTTAAGACCTGATTAACGATATGGTGACAGATCTCTGTTACTTAGTTACCATTACTTTTCCTTTGTTGTCTCATACTTAGATATTATTTCGTTATATTCCCCTACTAATGCTAAGGTTAGCTCTTGGGTATAAAACGAATGCTAACTCGAAATCCGTATAGTATAAAGGTTATGTCGATTCCCTGATCTTACAGAACACATCTCTGAAGTCTCTGCTTTTACACTTCATGGCTGTGGGATGTATGATATCTTCATTGCACCTTATAGATGGACTTGGTTATTCTTGTTAACAACCTTCATATTTCAACCAAACAATACCTCAACAATGGCAGATTTGAATGTAAAACATTCTGACAGAATGAACTCCAGAATTTCACGAGCTACTTATAAATTTAAACAGAACGAAATAGTTCTCTGGTAGTTCTGGCATAAAAGTTACTTGTTAGCATTCTTTAGATAGTAACAGGTTAAGAAACGTTCTGCGAACGTATTCATTTATGATACCACACTTGTAACTCATATTGTACTTTCAACAAATCTCAATAACTGGTACTGTTTATCTTCGGCTATTCAGTTGGGAGGGTCCTAAACCAATTTTTGAGCCCTTTGCGGTAAACGTGTATAGTTATCCCTTTGTTGTACACTAAGGCGGGCAATGTAGACAGACGCTCCACGTTACTTTAGTCTTAGCTGTGACATGACACATTTCTCTGCTAGTGAACTACGTACATTTTTGATTCAATTAGAACGTTATACTTGATACTAAAGCAACTAAAATAACCATAAATAGCTAGTATATTATGAGTTTATGACCAATAACGTTTTTGCATCAAACGTTTGATTTTAACTGAAATTCATCAGGATAATCAGCTAGAAGGAACTAATTTTCGTTTATCAATGCTCAGTTGCAGATTCACTTACATAAGATCTGTGATTACACCTTGCAGGAGAAATTCACGTGACAAAAATTAAGAACCAGGTTCCGAAAAGTATTCAACTTTTTCTTCCAAATTATGCGAATTTAGATTACTTCTTTATTTTATCAAAGAAAGTGGTGGTTTATGGTTACGCTGCAATCAAAACGTGGATCAACGAAACGCGTTTTCCGACACCTAAGTCGATAACAATCAGCTTGTTAAAAATGGCACACTTGTAGATGTCACAGGGTGGAATGAAAGTTGGCACACGCTTTCTGACCGTGTCCCGTTAGTGGCCGTGGGGCCGGTCTGGGCGTGAGCCATATCGTCCCCACTCGCTGATTGATGGCCCCACCACCCGGATACACTCCACCGGAGCGGAACTCACCCACCAACAGCAACAGCTTCACACCTATCCTGCGTTCTAACTGAAATCTGTTTACCACTCTGCGTGATGCCTCGATCCCTGTTTACCCTACAATAGTTCAAAACCTGCAGTGTGCTTCCGTAATGATGTTAGATACTTTCAGTTATGATGGAGGAGGGTAAATGTATCAATTTGAGGTAAGAGACCCTGATCCGGAAAGGACCGAGTCGAAAGCTATAAACGAAAAAATACTCGAGTTCTGCGTTAAATTCGCCCAACGCTCAAACCCAGAGCCCCAACTTGCGAACTCCGATCATGACGTACAGAAATCCCGCAGAATACTCCCCATTTCCCTCAGATAATTTACTCTGTTTATGGACTAGTAAGTGCGCACGTAATCTTAAGTCTACCATACAGTAATAATGAATTCCTTTTACGTGCACAGGTTTCAGTAGTTGCTACATTTACAACAGTTGTTAAAAATTTACGCATTTCAGCACAGGGGCGTAGCTACTATGGGGCTATGCAGTGCACCGGGGCCCTCACGCTCAGGGGGCCCCCAAGCATACCTCAAGGGGCCCCTAAGAGCACCTCTAGGGGCCCTCAAGCGCATAGAGGGCCCACGAGCCTTCACGGCACACTGGCGACCCTTTTTTTTTTAGCTCTACCTTCGTGTAAGGGGCCCCTGAGAACACAGGAGCCCCTCACTAAGGGCCCTCAGGGGGCCCTCAGGGGGGCCCCCAACCACTGCTCAGGGGCCCCTAAAGAACAATTCAAGGACCCCCATCCTCAGTTCAGGGGGCCCATACCAGCACACATATCAAAAAAAAGGTCGCCCGTCTGGCCTGAGGGCCCAAAATAAATTTTTTGCACCGGGGCCCTTGTTAACCTAGCTACGCCACTGTTTCAGCATCGATACAGGCATGGCATTGTCGCACGCTTTCCAATATCCCCTGTGTCGTTTGAACAGTGTCGCAGGCAGCGAGAATTCCTCTTCAGTCTCGACAGGCGTCTCGTACACAAGACTTTACACGTGACCCCACAACCTCTACACCTAAAGTGCTCGTCGGGATTGCCTACCTTACAACCTTAACAGCACCTGTACCCGTACATGTATTCCATTGTCAGAGGTACATAACTTTCGACTCGGTCATTTCTAGACCAGTGTCCCTTAACTTAAATTGGTACATTTTCCCTTCTTTATAATTTTTGAAAGTTAGTAACATCATCACGGAATCACTCTGCTTGTTTCAGTAAACCCAATAATGGTTGTGCACCGTAGGACTTGTTTTTCTCCCTGAATGCTTTCTATCACGTTATCCCTATTTGAATCTTAGACATTGCAACGAGACTGCTGTGTCAGACTCGTAGAATGTTTTAAATAGTAACAATGATTCATATTGAAGCAAGGGCTGGAATATCTTGCTCGAGAGTATATTTGCTTTAAGTCCGGAGGTAGCCACCTGTAACAGTGAATCGCGGCTCTTTCCATACCTGTGCTGAGTGGCAACATATTTCACAATAGCGATGGAACCCCTGCTTATCTGCAGCAGGTGCCGGCCTAACTGACCCTCCTCCGGTCAAGTGACAAATTCGGATGGACGATCTATTGTGTCGTGAGATGAGATTCCCGCACGCTTACGGAAAAATTTGGTGGGCGGAGCAAAACTCGCGGATGGTTGGACGTTTCCGGGGTGAGGCAGTTATGGTAGATCCAAGTGTGAATCACGTGGCTGTGAACTCACAATGAACGTGGATATTACAAAATAAGAACCAGCTGTTTGGTGTGTTCTGGGTCCGTGTCTCTTACGAGCCCACAGATTGGATTTCGACGGAGCTGGAGGAGATTCCGATACGAGATCTGGAGAGTAGGGGACGATTTCCAGGGGGTCTTGTGGCGGTGTCTGGCGGAGGGAGAGGTCACGCCATCACCTCTTTTTCGATTACGACAAGACTTATAACAGTACGGTTTGAGCCACCTGTTGCTTTTGTTTGAAGGAAGCAACGCTTCGCCGCTGCTGTATAAACGGTAAAGTCATTCAGCCATTAAAAAGAACTCAGTGTTGCGCGTTCCTCGACCCGTCAACGCCTCTGAGCAGAGTATCACTCTCCTACAATCTTTCTGAGCGTGTTAATAGCCGTGAATAACCTGATTCGATACGGGAAGATTGTCATAAATTCCTATCAATCAGAGAACATTATTTTGTGTCCAAGACTTAATAGCACCCTGTTTGAAGTAAGATAAAGAAATTCATTTCTATAATCTTGTATTTGTGAACAGCTTTATAAATTAGTAGAGGAATTTTCCTGTCAGCAAAATTAAATCTTGACATATTGCTTAAATTTCACATAAAATATGTCACTGTTATTTGTTTAAAATTAACGGCTTATGCCTCATATTGTAAGACTCGGTATTACTTTTTTTTGAACCCTTGATTTTCATATTTTACATTAATTGTAAAGTACAATGTTGAATTTGAATAAATCTGTCAGGTTATGACTATATATTAGTAATGCAAGACAGCATATCACTTAACACCCTCTTCCTATTTGATAAAATCAAATGATTAAAATTATTATATTGATAAGACCAAAAAATCATTAATATTAAAATTAATAAAATGATAAATGGAATGCAATACATATAATTAGCCAGCAAAAATCTTCTAATACCCCAACATAAATACAGAGTTACGATCTTGCGTCAGCCACGCCTTCTTCTGCAAAAACAGATTTAACCAAATAACATCCGAAACTTCTCTGCTATACTTGCTACAATTAGATGTAAAAAAACATGTTTATCTGCTCAACCGAAGGATGAGACTCACTGGGGCTCGAAAAGTTTAACGTTATAAGCCTTTTCGTTTGCGTTTTAAAGGCAATTTGTAGTTTACAAGAAAGTAAGAAGACTAAGAAAAGTATTGATGGTCCGCACTGAATCAAAAAGTGACGGACTAGATAGTGTTTAAAACTCTTAAGCAAGAGCGTTTTCCACTTAAAAAACTAAATGGAATGCTTATGGTAAGCTGAGGATATTTATTTATGTAATTGTGGATTTCAGGAAATCTTTCTAAACGAGCCCTGCAAGAACATGTAGCCTTGATTTTCTTCGACGTGAAGTCATAAGATGGTTTTAATCCATTAATACGTAACCTGATTTGAACGACTTAGTGACATTTAACTGGATAGACTCAGCTATGCCAGCTTAATACATCTTATATATGATTTTTAAAAAAATGGGGTTTTACTTACATCACTTTTCAGTACTTTTGACAACATTTTTGACGCGTTTAAAAATTTTCTTTCTTTAAGTATATCACCAAAGCCTTATCTCAAAAATCACGCCTATAGTAATTTTTCCTTAGTACGTTACACGCATCGTTAATATCTCGAAGCTCATTGAAATTAGCTACTCCGGCATTCTGCTGGGGTGACTCAGGAAACGAGGAGAAATCGAACCCTGGCTGGCCGGGCGGCGGTTTGAACCCGCCTCCTCCCGAATCTGAGATTCCATGGTTAGTGCTCACTCACCGGTCATGGAACGCAGTAGTTTGACTTAGAGTAACAACTCATCTGCGGAAACTTCTATTCAAGTAAGATAGCAACCATTTACTGCAGGCTTTCAAATGAAAGGTTCAGTTGTCCCATTGTATTTAATCAAACTCTACATAAGGTTTTGTCAAACTTGAGTTTAAAAAATTTCATTCAATATAATTTTGTATTTCGTCTTCTTCGCTACACTATGGAAACATCACAGTATACACTTAACGCTTATTTCACTCTGACCATGTCTGAGTGCGTCTCCAACCAACTGTGGTGGAGTGAGATGTAGGCAAACAAATAACCAGCTAAAGGCTCAGATAAACACTACAGCCGTTCAGTCAAAGGCTGAACTGCCAATGGGAGTTTACTAGTCGTTACACGTTACAGTAAACTGTTTGGTAGAGTTATTTTATGCTGGCCGCTCTGAATAAAACATCAGAGAGAGAGGAACATTTATTACAGATTTCGTTTCAGGTTCTTTGTAATCAGTGAGTGCCGCTGGATTTAATGCTACATACATGGAATTTGAAAATTATAAAGCATTTAGCAACCTTGTTTCTACATGGCAGAAATGTCGTTTTACTTTCCAATCTGTGAAGGCATGTTCATGGTGCTGATGGAATTACGATTTGCGTGTCTGAAATAAAGCTATGACTGTAGTAATTCATGGATATTTCTTAGCTTGGACCAGGTGAGAGATAGGATTTTTGTACAAGTCACATATCAAAATGCTCCAATGGGTCAACGCATCTGTAAAGTTCAAATTTGTTAACTTAAGTTTGTTTTTTTCTTTAGCGCTATTGTAAAAGAGATGTAAAACCTGAGAAAAAATAAAAAAAGTTTGGAAGACACCAATGGCATATTCTGCTGAGGTCATTTTGACAGTCTTCGTACGGTTATTAGACGACTTTTAGTAATTATTTAGAAGAAAGTGAGTATATAATTCATTAGATTATTAGCGTAAGTGGCATCTATGGATGAAGCAATTATCTGACAGGTTCCTGATACCTTAGAAAGACGCAAACAGAGCCTGTGCTCAGGCGACCCAGAATTCATGGGTTAAATATGAAAATAGGGCGGGAAAATTTCTTTACAAATACTATATACACATTTTTTTTAAAAAAAAATCTATTATGGTATACATAAATTCTACTGCTTTAGAAGAACCTCCTATTAATAGTAACTTTGCATAGATGTAATGGTTTCTTTTTGCATAAATGGACTATCAGTTTTCAATTTAGTGGAGCTTCTCTTTTTTTATACCAATCCTATTTTGATTGGTTTTAAAAATCTAACGACACTATGGCAGCAGTAATGAGGGGTACAGTGTGGTCCACGAAGGCGCTCCACATCACTTAATTCGCCTGGATGCCGTCCACTACTCAAACAGCGGCGATCTTATCGCTGCAACGCTAACAATGGGGCAGCGTGTTCAACAGTCTGGCCTCTGCTTAAGACGTCACAACTGGAAGGGCAGAGGGAACACTTGTCTGCGATCGCATCTTCCATCGGTGTCAGATTACAGTCAGCATAAAGAACAAAGAGATCACACCGGGGCTTCTGTCAGTCGTATACTCACAATGCAGTGACAGCACGCGAGTGGAGTATTACCATCACCGTGACGCAGCAAGTACAAAACATCTTACCGCTTCATAGTAACATTTATCATGTAACCTCGGCTACTGGTGAAAATGAAATATTGATACAAAGCTTAAAATTGTAGTGACAAGGAAGAAAGAACATTTCGTAAAAGAATATGTATCAGATTCATTCGTCATTTCTTTTTAAATGATAATTGCCTCCGGACGTTAACAACCAAGCTGTTGACGCATTGTTAAGACACAAAATTAACAATAACTTGGGTACTATATAGACTAGGAGCATAACACCAGGAATTCTTGAGCTGATTGGGTCGATTTACCACTATATTCTATAGTGTACAAAGTTTCATTAAATCGCCACAGCCGTTCTGGAACGTAATAAAATGTAGATTTACCGTCATCCAATCCATAAAGAGGTTCGTTGGGGTTGATTTACACCTACAATATATTCACGTGTAGATTCTTGTAAAACAAAGAAGAAGAAGATAGGTTTGAAAGGTTATATTGTTTCAAAATTTCTTCCATCATCATTTATAATTATTTATGTTGCACAAAACGAAGTCATTTGAAAGCATGAGACGAACTTTCGAATTTTGCTGCACATAACTACCGCTTACGAAAACGTTTCTAACAGATTCTGACCCGCGGATATACTTCCTTGGTAACTGAAAATGCTTATGTTCTCACATCAGGTGTAAAAATAATTTCCGGTTTTAGTTGAACTAAACAACATATGTAAATTCGAACCAAACGTATTCTACATTATTATCTTTGCATCTTGCACCTCAACGAAAGGTGAATTGCATCTCAAAGTTGAAAACAGAAGTTATACACAAGTGTCACATATCGGAATGAAACATATATAAAAACCTTACTTGCTACCTCAATAAAGTATGATGCGAATATGGCTTCAGTAGGTTCTGTGGTTTATCGGTGTTGATGCAGTTTACTCATAGGATTGTATACTTAATGTTTGCAGTGATTATCTCCGTACTTTCACTAGTACTTCCCAACCAACTGACAACCGTTTTTTGCACTGATGTGTAGATGGAATCTTTAGTTATTAAAAGCAAAATACAAGTCACCAGGTTGGTAGTTGAGCAATTATATAGGTGGACGTTTTGATTTATTTCAATAGATTATTTACTTTTTCTGTTTTAACATATAATTTTACGAATTTTTTGTATTTTGCTAAGTAATAGCATAGAAACTGAGTGATGAAATTCTGAGCACTTGATTGCTATGTGCTATTAAAAGAACATGACACATGTTTGAAACTGAAATTTTAAAAACCCCACAAACATGAACATTATAATCTTTTCACATTATACGTCATCAACTATCTGACTAACTAATAAGAATGATTACAATTTGATACAATTTCAGTTCGATATCGATTACCATGAAATTTTTATTTTTATTTATTCCTATTTTTCTTTCTCGTCAAACGTCTGAAGCAAGTTCCATTTTTAAATACGTTAATCATAATTATTTAATATCTGTATAATTAAATTTTCTGCTCGTTCTAGAAACATTTTATTCCTAGTTTCGTTGTTTATTTCAGACAGATTAATATCAGTAACAGGAAAAGAGATTTATAGAAAACACTCCAACAATATTGAGAATTTTCCAACTTTAAAACTATGTAATTTTTTGTATGTTGAGTGATTTCAAAATTTTAGTACGCATGATTTTCTGGAATGGAAATAAACGAAATTCTTGACAATAATATTAACCAATAATAAAAAAGAAACTGGCGAGCGCGCAGTGGTTTCAATGAATCCTTTTCTTTGATGCTCCGTTTTAAATAATAATCAGTCTGGAGATATTTAGGTCATCGTATTTTGAAAGCAGCCACTAAAAGAATAAATACGACTTCCCGCGATACTGCGTGCTACATACAATAAATCATTTATTTAAATTAAATACTTCAGTGTCCTTATTATAGAACATTAGGCAATTCCATGTATAGTGGAACTCATTTCACGACTGTGAGGAATGACTTGGTTGGTTGAACCAGCTGCTGCTGTGCCAAACAATCAGCGCGCCTCGTGCCATAACGAACAAGTTTATCGCCTGCCCCAGGTGTTGACATCTACGGTAATTAGAACGGGAATTTATACGGCCAGACCGCCTCCTGTTATGGCCTCTCCAATTACCAGTAGCTCAGTTCCGTTTTACGCTATGAAATATTTAAAAGGTACTTATGTTCTTCACTCAAGACAGTTATACTTCCTTGCTCGTGAGGCGCACTAGATAATCTCGAGTAAAAGTTGCTTATTTATTAATCACTTGTCGTAAGGTTGCAACAATTAATTGTTTGTAACACAACCTGTGTTAACTAAGACATTGTGGAATTTAGAACTAAAAATTGTATTATGATTGTAATTACATGTTAGGAATGATGTCATAGTAATTAATATGCCGCAAACTTTCTGTTCTTTTCAGCCATCGCTTTTAATTTATTGGAAATATATTCCAGCTTCAGATAATTAAAAGTTCCTTTAAACCTTTTCTCATTGACAAACTGGTAGAATATACACAATGCTATTTGGTGATAGGATGCTTTCCCTTAATACATGTTTTAAAGCTCTTGCAATTATCCGAAATTCCTTTGTAATGGGTAGGTTTTACGTGAATACAACCCACAAACTATACTGAAAGATTGCAACTATTTTCGGATATGACTACCTCCATCAAATAACTATCTTCCTACTATGAAGTTAGCTAAGAGGAGGCTGTAAAAGCTTCTGAAACAAGAGTACCACATTAAGAATGTTTTAAAAAATATCAATAATGTTCTTTTAACTATTCAGCTAAAAATGATTTATTCGTTTGTAAAGATGAACAACTGTACTAACGAGATCCAAGACAAAGATTCTAGAGAAGCGATTAACTGTTGCAAACATCATGTAACTCTTTGAAAAACGTTCTCCTCAGTTGTATATTACACCAGTTTCTCTATGTTATGTTAAATCTCATTAAGCTAATTGGTGTAGAACTTTCTATACTTCTAAATTATCAATGTCAATGAGTAAAGAAAGTGGTCTACTAATCAGCTACATGTGTTCAGGAGAGTTTATTCCAGTGAATAAGCATTTGGTGGGCTATGTGCAAGAGGTTCATAATAAAATGGGAAAGGAGGTTAAGTTGTTAATGTGGCAATGGATCTTTCCATGCCACATGAACGAGTGTCCCATATTATCGTGGTGAACAGGTATATCAGGATTTATCAATAGGGAGGAAGCCAAGAATCAGGCAGGAAATGCAGTGAGTGAGACAGTAAGAGCTACAGGGCAGCGAATTTGGACCTCTGTGTATAGACAGCATGGCTGAAACTGTCGTTCGTTTTCATTCAGAATTTATGATGCTTGCGGGTATATAGTGATGTAAGCTGAAGAGATGGTGTAAGGGGAATAAATAGCAAAATTAGTTTGATATGTCAGAATGGGATGAATATAAGCAACATACAGATTAAACTGGTTAGGTACACAGAAAATTGAGGCTTTGTATGATTATGCGGTACGAGGGAATTTAGATTTTTAGGTCAATAATGCGAGAATGAGCGTTCTGGTGGCTCAGTGCCTGAGCGCTTGCTTTCAAAAACGTTTGCTGCTACTACCTCGGGCACGATTCCCGGCAGGCGCAGGAATTTTGAGAGTTGTGTTTAATTATATGAGCCATGCCAGGACGCTCCGTGGTTCGGATTCCACGTTAAACTGTAGGTCCCAGAGGAAAGGAACTGGCCGTCCTACCTCTGAAACAATGGCTTAGTATTCCTCCTTCTGGAGGATCCAACCAACCTTCGGGTTGTGGACTAAAGTTAAGTTAATGCGAGAATATTGCTACATCATTTGATAAGAAGCCCAGGGTCAAAAAAATAAAAAAAAAAAAAAATTCAAACCTTATATTCCTACTTACTAATCCGTTGTAAATACATTTTATGAAAGCACGTACAATCATATTCACTTATGTTTGTTGGCAACTTTTACAAATTAACCTATACGATTGAAAATGAGAAGCGACTGAAAAATAATTATGTTCAATGCATTTAAAATCGATGAACACTTTTATTGTGTTACCTGTTTTGTAATTAATATTATTACCAGGCACGGAAGACAATATAAATAAGCAATCTAAGGTGAGTATACAAATCATAGTCAGACAACCTTATTTCTGCTTCGATGTGTGAAGTTTAGTTTTCAAGTGACGGCAGAATAAATCACGCAACATTCGTATACCATCAGTTGGTCGAGAGAGAACATTTGATTTATCCAACAAAATCAAGTTTAAAGGATGCAGAATTTCTTTTGACAGAGCTACATTATTCTGCTTTGTGTCCAATTAGATACAACTGATCTTTATTGATTCTCAGCATCTGAAAATCAGGAAATGTTTGGATAGCATTAATTGAGAACTGATTTGTCTTTAAATGAGTGTAGTTACATCTCCAGTAATTAAGACTTGTGTTTTAGGTACGAGCTGAAATGTAGCCATTCTCTCCTCGTCATGCCTCCAGTACGAATTTTTCGTCTCTATTAAACATGTTTATATATTTTAATTCACAAAATTCCAAAGCTGAAACCCATTCCACAAACGAACCTACTATCAAGGTAATATGGTTATTATTCCCTTCGACAAATATTCCTGGGTGGTGACCACTTAACATCAAAGCAGTTAAAAAAAAACAACTTAAATTCGGAATCAACTAAAGCATACTACAAAGCAGTTACCATCGCCATAAACATGAACAGTATCTTCACCTAGTGCGCTGTTAGTGGATACATTGCAGATTACCGTTAGACATGTGTCACGAAAATTATTAATATTCGTATAACATTGTTTTGTTTAGTAGTACCGGTACATAAAGGAGGGGTGAGAAATAGAGTCGAAAATTACAGGCCAATCAGTTTGACTTCAGTGGTAGGTAAATTAATGGAAAGATTGGTAATGGAATTCGTTATAAATATATGACATTAGTTTACTGCAACTTTCACGCTTACAAATATTTGGCACAGAAATATTATCACAATACCGAGATACCGTTTACAGTCAGAATGACCAGAGAAGCTCAAAAGGTGCAGAAACGGTTAAGCAAAATTTCTATTAACTGATGACCTGTGAGCACTTTATTTCGACAGATGTTTCAATGAACAACATATAAATTAAGTGATTCTTTACTCAGTCCTTGTCGCTTATGCTATTTTGCGAGAATAGGTTCTGGAGTTTTTCTCATTTGAATGATAATTCAGTGTAAGTAGCAAGAGACAAATTTATTCTACACGGCGGGAATTATTTGCTTAGTGATACTCGTTTTCGGAAAGATGGTTTCAGCACTTTTTAGACCCTTTAGATAAGAAATAATATCAAATTTTCCCTAAGAATAAAGCAAAGAGCGGATCATTGATGCTGAAAGTTTTTTTTTTTTTTTTTTTTTTTTTTAGTCTATCTTGTGAAATCTATTTTATGATATCAATCCTTTAATGAATTATTGACATCTACATTTGAAAGCATGTAAAACAACGTTTTTATCCCTAGAAACAGTGTTCCAGTTCATTACTCGAAATAGAAAACAGTAATTTCTGGTTTTGGGAATGTGGTTTCAAACAACATTTTTCATGATCACTAGAAGGAAGATTTATGGTTTAGCTATGACAATATGCTACAAATAATAGATTTTTTTCTGATACTTGGATCGATTACCTTTTAAACTCTGTTTTTGTTCCTAAGAGGAGCGTGTAGAGATTAATATTCAGTATTGGCCACTGAAAGCTATCTGGATAGGACCAGCGTGGTGTGGCGTGTCGGGCAGACTCTGAGTCCCACCTGGCTGTGTTTTTCCGGTCGGGTGGCTGTCCAGTGAAAGGCCAGCGCTCCCCGTGATTCCAGCGGGAACCCCTTATCGCGTGATCCCTATCTGGCCACGCCGCTTTCCGTTTCGGCTGCCGCAGCTCCCGCCCACGCTTTACCCAGCCTCCTGACTAAGAATAAAATCGGACGGAACGAGCAGCTCTTCGTTAGCCAGACTACGCACCGGAAATTCGATTCCGGTAACGAACGCTAATCAAAAGCGAGAACATCGCAGTTCCAGAGAGAACGCTTTACTAACTCTTAGCTTCAAATGGGTAATCACGTCACTTGCAATGGGGAATTGTCATGTTTAATCAAATCACAGTGAATGGCCAGCAATTACAACCTAAAAGTTTCTACTTCCCAAATCATTTCACTTTATAAAAGCTTTTATTCGTTCATCTTGCACTGCATAATGCAGAGACGACGAAAGAAAGAAGTGATATTGCTTAGTGGCTATTAATTTCTGCCCTTTATGCTAGTTTGATATTCTTTTGAATGTAATTACAACAAAAGGAATCAGTGGAGACGTTTTACTAGAGAAGTAGAACCATTCTGAGGGCAGAAGAGTTTCTGCTTAACGTATTATTGGGATTACAAAGCATTCTTTAGTGTTTCATTCTGCAGTTCTTACATAGCTTCGATCTTACCGACATTTTGAGCTGTCTTGCAGACTACTCAGAATTCTTCTCTTATTAATTAATCAACGTAAGTTTGCTCATATTACTTATCGTCAGCTTTCTCTGACTTTAAACAATTTTTCATGGAGCAGCAACTCTGAACGTGCAGCGTATGGTTTTCATACACTAATAAAGTCAACGTTTTCGTTATGTTAGTCTCCTAAGACAGTTTGCTTTATTTTAATATTTCTTTCCAATCATGGCAAGACATTTGTTGCTATTTTTTTGTGTAACGTAACAAGAAAATATGTTGTTCTTGCGTCTGAAAATAATGTACTGAAACTATACAATTCACTTTATCTTAAAGCAAACCAATTTCGAAATTAGGACTAGGTGGTAAATTTAACTATTCACCTATGTTTTCTCAGGTTCTTTATTTAATTTTCATTGAATACCTTTCATAAACCATTATTGAAAAATGTAATACGCATAAACATTCAAATATGAAAACTGTCTTGACTTGGTCTGCACCACAGGCACACTCCCTGAATGCCGCTTTCTTACGCTGGAGGCTGCAGGATACCCTTCAAGGATACAGTCGCTTGCGATGAGATTTCTAACTAGGCCGTTGAAAAAAGTGAGTTGTATGTATTACTTCAAGCCAGTCTATCCCCAACTGTAGTCCAGCACGTTACTTCCAGATCCAACAAATACGGGAAGATCGAACTTCTTTCTAGCGTTTTTTTTAACAACAGTTTTATTAATGTTTTTCACCAGACGCCTTTAGCCCTTTTGGAGAAGGATATCATCGTTGATATATAGTCTTATAATTATATATGATTAAATATTATATATATTCATTCTACAATGTTGTAATGTCTGCATAATAATGTGTTGCTTCCTTTAACTACTATTAATATACATACGGTTTTCGTAATATCTGTATAACAAGAGTAATATTGAATTGACTGTATGACTGACAATCTTTATGTATATACACTCTACTTACAAAAATTGTGTTAGCTATCACATGTCAGTCCCGAACAGCACTTTCTGCACTTGTCTGTACTGCTATTCTATTCTAAAATTTAGTATTTTTCAGTGTAACCTTATGTACACTTCACTTTCTATGATTTGATGTGTTATGTTAAACACGCACTATATAATTACACCCAACTAGTTTCAGTGTGTTCTGCGATGTGTTTGTTTACAGGTACAGGCTTATCAACCTAGTTCCATTTGGTTTTGTTTGCTGTAGAATCTATATTCGCTAAATATTAAAATGTATCTTTGTTTGTGTGATTATATCAACTATTATTTGTAATTTGTGTGTGATTTTGTTGGGTTTCTTGTGTTGTGGTTCTTTCTGTTATTTGTACAGTGATTTGTTTGTTAAGATTATAAATTAATTGACCAGTGTTTTTACCATGTGTAATGACTTTGTGAATTGGGTAAGTTATCAAATTTGGTTACCCAATTTGGTAAGCTACCCAATTCACAAAGCCATTCCCGAAAAAGAAAGAAAAAAGTGCTCAATTAATTGTGACTTAAATTTTGAAACAAAACCCTCTGGTTCCAAGTCGAGCACCCATTTCCAGCATTTCAACAGTATCCTTCCGATGGAACTCATCTCGCTTGTAAAATTTTCCATTGGCGCACTTTGGTATGTGCTCCTCCTTAAATTAAATGTCCTTGGGCCCAATTATTAATAAATACAAAGCTCTTTTGAAAATACGTTTTTCTCTCATTTTCAGGATTGCCCCATGGCATACAAACAGTAGCAGTCGAAATGTCACGATGCTGATGAATTCCTATCGTTACACTCCTCCTACGGAGCAAGTAATCAATAAAACATTACTTTTATGATAGAAAATAATGTTTCCATAATCAGTTATCCATTTTGATTCTTTGCCAGTTAATCGTTTCCAATAAAATGTCTAAAACGTTCTAAATGAAAAGACTGATTACATCATTCTATTCCGTGGAATTGGTCCTAGGCAAGATGCTAGAGGAGAATTTTTGGTAGATGTGCGTAAGTTTTAGTTGTGCATCCATGTGTTGGATAGTATTTCCTTGATCTTGAAACTATCCAGTTGTAATGTTTCCTCCTGATCTAATATTTTTTTATTCATGTATAACCGCAAAGCACCCTCTAATGGTAATTTTTTTCTGAAAGCTAGTATGCCGATTCTGTGATTCAGTCTGAAGTTATTCAAGAAACTTTAATTTAATTTAATTTGTTAAACTTCACGCAATGATTAATTTCCATGATACTTTTACACATGTTGTGAGGATAAAATATTTATAAAAACGTTGAACTGCTCTACGGAATCAATGACTATATGTGTAGAAACCGAGAGTGACATTATTCTAATCAGTACGTTTCACTGAACTATTCTTACACCGAACTTCACTACCAAACGCATACAGTTTTCTTCTCCACAAGATCCCATTAGGATATTTTTAGGTTAGTGGATAGTGATTTATTTAGAAGATCATGAACGCTACTTTTTCTTGAGTGACTTTACGCTTTGTGAGGTAACGTAGTTACCTTCCGTATTTTCCTTTTTTTCTGTCTGTGTCTGATAACATCGATTATATGAAGATTTTTACATTTGCTTAGTTGTCGCAAACTTATCAGTTGACGAGCGTGGGGCAGGTGACCAGAGAGAGTAGTTGTCGGGAAAAGATGGCATGTGTGCATTCAGAGAAACAGAGAGGACTATATAGAGTGAGACGGCGGGAGGATGAGACACAAGATGGTGGCCTAGTGAGGGTATGGCCAGACGATCGGTAGTGTCGTACTAATTACTGAATGAACAATTAGAAATATGAATATATAATCTCTTGAACCATAATGTTCACAGGTGTAGAGAGTTTTTGTTAAGTTGGCGCTCCTGTAGAAGGGTGATAGTTTCTGTTTGAATAAAAGTGCTGTGTCAGTTCAAAATGGAGCAACGTGATTAATTCAAGTACAATGTTGGAGTAAAAGAAGAAACATCACTATTCCTGTAGAGCCTTACTATGGTTATCCTCCCCTACAAAATCCAGTTGCAGTTTGCAGGTTGCGGAGGTATGACACCTAAAGTGAAATTACAAATCGTTGGCGCTACCTGGATCAGCAAAAAATGATCACGCATACGCAGGGAGTGTTTTCTCATATTTCTTCAGAATTTTGTGAGGAATTACACGATTTTGAAAGACGAGAACTAAGTGGTTAACTCGTAGGCTCGCCTACAGCGAGGTCATCAGAACCAGAATGTTAACAATATTTACCACAGCGCTTGTTATGGAGTTACACTGAAATTCACCTAAAATGATCTGAAAAGACATCCGGAAACTGAAATTATGTTTGTGAGTCGAGACTGCGTTCTCTAGAGTGCCAGGCTCAACCATTGATCTCGGTATCATAGCCAAATATTAGTAAACTGCTGCTTTCTAATTAAATAACTACTAACTGGAATGGCATAACTGTTGGCAAAGCGGGGAATTACACGAGCGCGTGTGAGGATGCTGTGGAGAGTGTTTATGAGTGTTCCAGGCTGGTGGCCAGCGCGGACGCAGACCCAGTTCCCATGCGACACGCTCTGGTAGCCAGCGCCGCGATAAGCATCACTCGAGACATGCTACCGACTCACTCACTCACTCTCCGATACGCCCACGTCCCTCCATAGAAAGTTATCCCCCTTTATCGCGTGATCCTCATCTCACCGTTGCGGCAGAAAACACTCTCCTCGCCTCGTAGACTATGTCTGCACGTGCAGCGATTTTTCACTGCGACACCCATAATCCACCACAGATGGTACTTTGGGTTGACTGAGCTAAATTGCTAGCCAAATTTCAAATGCAAGCGTATAAAAAACTACACATATTACATATTATAGTATACAACTCTTGTTAGGAATTAAATTACGTTTTGTATGCATAAATTATCAATAAAAATATTATTAATAATTGAAATTGCTGATATGAGAAATCGGTATGTTGCTTGCGTATTGATAACACCGTTGTACCCACGTTTGACATTAATATACGTTATAACAATATTATTATTCATCAAATATTATTAGCAATAGTATGACACAATTAAACAAACATCTTGAAATTAAACAATGGGTTCATTTTACATAATTTTTCAGGATTTTCGATATGTCCTTTGATGAAGTTCAGCGGGGCAATGAGATTTACTCTAGGGCGACACTGGGTTGATCGTTACGATAACGATTTGTGGTGACCACCATATCATCAGAGTTACCATTTAGCAGGAGGTGCCAAGTCTACTGTCCGCAGCCGTCCGATGCGATGGTTCCATTTTCCGATGGCCGTTGGAGACCCACGTCCGCTCGGGTAATGACATGTAACACAGGAACCACCAAACACTACACCGGCGTTAGTCGCCGTACATCCCTTTCTGCAGGCTGGCCACGCACTTCCCACTTTACGTGCAATCCCCCCCCCCCCCCAGCCATCAGTTCTTTCACTGAAGGCTACCCTGCCCAAGGTCACTTCCCAGAACGCAGCAGGACAGTTACCGCCACCTTTGTTCGCACCGCCACCTGTGCAAGTTACGGATCCAGCTACTCGAAGATATTTTCAATGTAGTGTAGCAACACACTACAATATGTATAGTTTGCCTATGCTTAGAAAAACGCACAAGGTCTCCGTTCCAGGTTTAGTCTTAGTGAAACTGCAGAAATGAATCCAGGACAAGAGAGATACGTAGCTTGAAATAGGTAACGACCATTGCAATTCTTTAAGCTTAGTGTATTCTTTTACTCATTCGAAGTACAGTATGATGCTCCGTGATTACTATTGGTTCCTTTAGGTGAAGCCATTAAATAATAGAAATGTGTGACATATCTATACTTTTTTACCATAACACTTGTTTATGTGCAGTAATTACACACATTTTCCAACATTTCCAAGAAACCATTGTAAATAGATGAAATATGTAAAGAAATCATATTAGTAACGGACCACCAAGATCTACCCAGATTTACCAGCAGACAAGCTAAAGCAGAAGCCCTCTAAGGAAGACGTCAGTGTCGTTAGCAGCGCCATACTCTAATTTGCATAGTCTCGGCGCCAGTAATTAATTACGACACAAGCACTGTGCGTCACGGGTCGCCTGGCCCCGCTTTATCACTACGAGTGGGGCCGGTGCCCCGTGCTAGTGCCGACAACTGGTACAGCATAACGTATACTACCAGACATTAAATAACATAGACTGAAGTTGTCTTTCTAAAATAACATATCATTGTTACAGGGTTTGTTACAGCCTTTCAGAGTACGTGCTCTGTGCGAGCAGACCAATGTTAACGAAGCAACACCAAGACGGAATAAAATATCATGCCTGATTTGTGGGAACGTGTTGTTGAGGACAAAATTCTTAGTCGAATAGAGTTTACATTAACTAATATAGGTTCGAGAACATTATGAAAAGGGTAAAACTGTATTCAAACAACAATAAATCTCTGAATAATGGACAATAATGAACAACGTGCAATGGGATGGAGAGAAAAGAAATAAGAAAATGATAGGTGTGAAAAGTTTACAAGATTATGTTTTATTTATACCACCAGTTATCCTGATTGTAAAGTGGTACTCTACTAGAAATAGGGAGGTTCAGCGGTACCAGATTCAAATATTTGACCCAACGCATAAACAATCTTGAATTTCCTAGAGAGTTATCCATAAAAATCTAGCCAAATTCTGGAAAAATTTAACATTTCAACATCAGAATGCCAATATTTCAAAGTGACAGGAACATAAATATCCCAAAGACAAGCAGGGACACTTGGGCTGTTCGCCCTCTTTAGTGGAGGATTACGAAATCGTCACAGAAGTAGACAACCTGATGTAATTTTATATGTTTTGAAGTCGAAGCGTCTGGTCCGATAACATTAAGAAGCAAAATCATTGAATGACTTAATTGGTTGATAAAGATGTCTTATCTACATCGAAATTTTTAATGCCATCTCCTCTTTCATTTCAAGACAACATGTCTCAAGTGATGAAGGCACAATAACATAAAAATATTTCTTTCTCATAGTTGAGAGCAATGTTCGCTGGGGGAATTGCGTCCTGTAGCACATTGAAAGCATGTGGAAATGGTTCTACATTTCATATAAAAAATCAAATATCTCACAAATTCTCTTAAGTGTAATCAACAAAAATACATATTTCAAGGAACATCATCATTAGTGTTCTGCCTTAAGGTAGGTTTCCATATGGCTGCCCTTCATGCTCTCCTGTTTTCTGTCCTCATCTTCATGTCCATGTAGTTTCCGTTTCCATTGAAAGTCTTTCTTCCTCTCACTCTTTTCCCACAAGCTAGTCCTCCCAAGGCGTCTTTTATCAGCAAGTGTCCCGTCCATTGCTTCTTTCCTTCTGTAATAATTTGTAGCAGTTTTCTTATCTCACCAATTCTTTCCAGCACTTCAACATTATTCACGTTTTCCATCCAGCATATTCTCTCCTCTCTCCTCCACATCCACATCTCAAACTCTTCTATCCGTTTGAATATGTGAAAATCTTTTATGGATAACAGATCCGGCCAATTGTTTCCGTCAAATATGAGGAAACAAATTTGCTAGCGGGGCTACTCAAGTTATTAATTATGATATTGAAATTTTATGTTGCAACACAGATTTTATTTAAATAAATATACAATCAAACATTCAAATTAATATAATATGATCATAAAAACCTGATGACAATCAAAGGCAATTAAAACTAGAATGGAATTATATTAAACAGGAATGTAAGTTATACTGTATTTGAGACTTCATGTGGTTTGCAAATTTCTAAATCGAAATTAGTCAGATTTTATCTACAACGAATTCATATATTATTTATAGATGATATCCGATCTCTTTTGTAAAAGAACTTTCAAAGCCTACTCCACTCATGTCTGTACAAGAACTAATATTTTGTATATTTTTCTTCCTTGACGATTACTATCACTCGCACCTTATTTTAATCCTTAAAATTTAAGGGTTTATTTCAACGATATTTTTTACAATATCTTCTTGCTTCAAATTACCAACTACTAACACCTAAAACAGTGAATGGTATCTGTTTCTGGAGCCTAACGATGGCTCTTTTCGACCACACAGCCCTGCCATGCTTAAGTTTTGTTGTGGTTTTGTGTCGCATTTTCTTCTCTTTCTCTGTACTGCAGATACAGACTGATAAATGGTTACTGTCACACCGAGGAACAAAAGATGTAGCCATATGGAAATTTGTGATTGAATGTTAGGTTGTACCTTACAAAGAACAAACAAATCCTTTTCGGGAAATTTCTTCTAGCATATCTGATAATGCTGAAAAATAACGATACACTCTTCTATTTCAATTTACCCCACTAATGGGTTCTTATTTATTCCTTAAGTTTCTTCCTTGTTTTTTTTTTGACTTGTTTTCAGATATAATAAGACCGCTGTACACTGCTAGGGCGCGGGATTACTGGAGCCTTGTTAATAGACGTATTCATTTATTTTTGTTCATTTATGACCGATCTGGTTGAAGTCAGTCGTTGCATTACCGCAATAGCTGAGAAATAACATTCGAGAATATAGGGAATTATTCAGGTGAATGATTGTTTAACTTACATCTTCTGATTAGAGGAGCATGATTATTGTAATTCGTGATATACAACGGACGGAAATTCGGCCATTGCTTTTCGATGGGATCATCCCGGCATTCGCCTGGAGTTATTTCGGGAAATCATGGAAAACCAAAATCTAGATGGCAGAACGGGGACTCGAACCTACCTCTGTATGCGACTCCAGAGCGTTACCGCTACCCCAATACGTGCGGTAAAATTGAATAATCTAGCAGCAGATACTAAAATAATTTTTACAACTGACATTTTGACATCAGATTTTTTAACTCAATCAGGTAACGCGTGACATACAACTAATTAATTGCCTCCATCATAAACTTCTGTTAGCCCTCTGTCATACTATCTGTTCTGTTGCCATCCCTGATGCTGTTACGTGGTTTATTATTTCCCATTATAATACTTACTATGATTGGACTCTTTTCTTACCTATAGAGAGTCATGGAGTCTTTTAACTGTTGATAAATTTTTGACAAGCTTCAGCCCACACGAACTTCTGGTTGAGAAAGTATGGGAATTCCCTTTTTACATTCCAAAATGAGCTCACGTTCTTACCGAAACTCAAATTACACAATTGAGATGGTACTGTATAGAATTTCTGTAACCTAGTACGTAGGTAGTGTCTAAGGGAATAGGAAATAAAATAAAATTAGATAATAACTATGGTCCCAGTACACAAATACGAAAAACAGGGTTAACAATTCTTTAACTGCTTTACCTGCGACTTCATCTGCATGGAATTTGAAATTTGTGCTGTTACTTCAGAAACAAACAATCAAAGAAATGTTTGATAGGAAGGAAGAAGGAGAGGGATAGCCAGGAGGAGTGGGATAGCAATGTTTAGTTTCTATTTATTGGATCTCTCATCTTCTTCTAAATTTAGATTGTATAAAAAAAAATTTAAAGCGTTTTTTTGGTATATCATTTGTTTCTACCGCCTTTTGAAATTTACGTTAATTCGCATACTGAGACACACTTCAGTATGGTTAATATAGCTTCACTGCAAGCAAATATTTGAAGTGGTGCTGCGTGACGTTTGTCTGTACGAACCGACTGCTTAATTTGTATATACATAAGTAAACTACAATGTAAGTTCCCTAACAGAATATCAAATTCTGTCTGGATAGGTTGTACGATTTAAACACACAGTCAAATATACTGGGCTAACATTTCGACTGCGAGAAGGCTATTCGTCCGACAGTTTTAAACTGGTACAATGAAAGGCTTCTGTAACCGGAAAAAATAGTTTCCATGCTTCCCGGGCATTCAACCACGAGAAGTTAGAAATATGTTAATATGAAACAGATTGACTCTATTACAGAATAATTAAATCAGCGGACCCTTTTATTTTTCAGCGTATCAATGTCACTTCGAAATGTAATGCCAGATATCATTATCGTGAAGTAAGCTATTACCATATACGGTGTCACTGAAATGACTGATATTTGATTGATTCATGCACATACATAAAAAAAATGCCAAAATTTGACATCTGCTTTATGGAAAAAATATGGAAGTGTAAACAGTATTAATATGTCAAATGATTATTGTATCTACCACTATGTGCAGTTTTTCTGAATATATATTTACAAGGCAACCCGTGTGATAATTTCGCTAATAAAGTACGATGAATAGTGAGGTTGAATGCTTGTAATATAATGAAAAGTAGAAGTAGATATTTATTTGTTTACTGTAATAGGTACGCATCAAAACATATTACGAAACAGTAAGGAAAATTTAAAACACACTTTATGTTTGACAAACTGTCACTGACAGTAACAATATACAACCAACCTGAACAAAATACACGCAGCATATCATCATCTCTGTGATATGTGTTGCTGTGCGAATAAAATGTTTACATTTGAATTGTGTAGCAAAAAAACATGCTTCGGTAACAGAAAAAACATCCGAAAAGCTGCTTATTGTAAAAATAAATAAATAAATAAATAAACCTGTTTGTTGACATCTCTGTAAAACCTGCTGCTGCAATCTATGGACTTGGCTCTGAACTGTCTCATACGCGCGACCACTTTAAGCATCAAATTTTGAAAAATTCTTTCATAATTTATGATTTTACCTAATTGAGGACCTTAATCTTTAAAACAATATGTGATATGTGAGAAACCACAAGGGGAGAAACTGATATGGAACAATTCCATACACTAATGTAATATAGAAAAACTGTAAGTAAAATAAGCTAAAAATAATATTTAATAACAAAATTTATACCTTTATTTAGATAAACATTATGCTACACGTAAAAACTTATACATAACTTGCGCACTGATGATGGTCTAATAAACCGAAATGTTTATGCCATAACAAAGTTTTTTTCATTTGTTAGCTGCACTAGACGGAGAAGAAAACCCAACATTAGTATAGCAGCTAAGGATATTGACCTAAGTATTCAAGATACCTCATTTATCGATTCGGTTATGTATTAAGGGAGATAAATGGCTCGTGACAGAAATATTAATACTTTTACACTTAGAGAGTCGAATTATAAAAATTCCTTTCTTAAAATATAATGTGACTACGGCGGAGACCTTAATCTTTAATATGATACCTCATTTATCTATAGTGGTCAAATATGAAGAGAGATAAATGGCTCGTGACATAAAACCGCATTGCAGAAATATTGATACTTTTACCATTTAAGGATGGAATTCCAAAAAATTCCTATCTTAATATATTATGTCACCAAAACGGAAATCTTTAACATGATACTTCATTAAACGATTTCAGAAATTTATCCAGGAAGATAAATGACTCATTAGACAAAAAACAGCATTTTAGATATAATAATTTTTGCCCTTTAAAGGTACGAATTCCGAAAAATTCCTTTCTTAAAATATAATGTGATCAAAGTGGAGAGTATAATCTTTAAAACGACACCTCATTCATTGATTTCGGTTAAGTATGAAGGGAGATAATGGCTTGTGACAAAAAAAAAAGAAACCTTATAGAAATAATATATATGATTAGTTCTTGCATGAGGCGTGGACGCGCAAACTACATTTTCAAAATTTAAGGTCTTGTCTTCTGTATCATTGTGAACTATGAAGTTGAAATAGATAAAAAGTATTCTTTGCGTTAATTGAAGACATAACTTATCATCATGTATAATTTCGTTAAAATGCCTTCATTAGTTTGTCAGAAACAAAAAAAAAAATTACAATTTTGGAATAAGAGTCATCAGGGAATTGATATGCTGTCGAGATAAAAAGTATCCTATACTAGTAGCTACCTGCTACTTCGTCCGCTTGAAAGTGTGTTATGTTATAAGAGTTATTATTACTTTTCAAAGTACGACCAGCAGAAAAAATTATCCTTTGAGGTTGAAAATATGGTTAACTGCTTCCTTGTATTTTACTCTTCAAAGAAAACTGTACCTCAAAGCCAGGAAATAGGTGACAAAGGTGTAACGCTCATCGAAATGTACGATTACGCACATTACTCACTCAGCGGCAATAGACGTCTCGAGCTGATTCTTACGTCATTAAAGTTAGATTTCGGCATGGCAGCCACCTTCTTCACTCCAAATCCACTATGCACCACGGAATATTAGTAGTAATTCTGGTCCATGCTGCATTTCAACTTAACCAAAAACTTCGGTAATACAGACAGCTCCTTGAAAATCACCACTTTTTTCAAATTTTTATTTTTCACTATATTATGACACAAACATTACGAACTGAATTACGGTGTGAAACCTGAGGTGTCATAATATTACATGTCCGCAGTTGAAGACATCTTGTGAGCTTGCTGCCGACAGAATGAATTTACAAAATTTTAAGTTTAACTGTGATTTATATTTCCTTCTCCGAAACTATTGTTATAGATCGTCTAAGGGTGTGTAGGGAAATTGCCACCGGAGCCTGTGCTCCATTGCAATTAAATATAATCCCGGAACAACGCAATACATGTCACTAAACGGGCGCTCCTTAAAGCAGCTTAAATTACTAATAAAGTTTCAGTTGTCATTCTGGTTCAGGCTGCATTTCAACCAAGTCACAAACTCCACTAATATTGATGCTAGAAAATAAAAGCTTCTATCACTAGTGCATTAATCATGAATAACTCACAATTTCAGATTGTGATACCAAAGTAACAGCTAAAACCCGCTGAATAATTACGCTGGCAATATAGCTCTCGTAAAAGCGAAGTAAATTGAATACTGAATACATGTCGAACCACATTTAGCCACATTAACCTTGGCGTCCGATTCATGACAATTATCAAAGAACGTAAATTAAAAATTTAAACTCGTAAGTTAGGTAATACAACGGAAAGTGCAGAATTCATTACAGCTCGTAACCAAAACTTGCGTTGATATTGCAGGTCAAGTTTACATCGCGAAACAGTGACTATGTTATTGAGCGTGCTTTTGTCTTGCTGCAGTTTATACTGAAGTTGAATGTTAAAATTGATTGCGATAATGTATGCTACTCTAATTAGGAACCCTGATATAGAAAATGTTGCTACTACTCGAAATGTAGTGCTGATGCGTTTTATGTATTCAAGTGTGAACGTATCTTTTGATTTTGTAGTGGCAATATTAGCGGAGATTGTGGTTAGGTTGAAATGTTGCCTGCACTGGAATGTTCTGATCACAGCATAAGGTAGGTGGAATTTAGTTATTATTAGTAATAACTAATGCTAGAAGAGCATGGAGAGCAGCGATGAGAAAACCTGACTTAGGGCAAAACAATAATGATGAAGATTAGTAATGAATAAGCTGCTTTCATAAGCGCCGTGTTACTGACGACGTGTATCGCGAAGTAAACCATTCCCAATATTGCTTTGAAACGAAAAGTGGCTACCTTAGGCCATTCGTTGCATTCATTTTAAGTGAAGGATATAATGGGTATTAGGTAGAGCAGGTATTAGGTAGAATTTAATTGGTATTACGTATTAGGATTTAATAGGTAATAGATAGATATTAAAAACTAACACACACTGTTTTGTTATTCATAGGCAACTTTGCACCGATCTCTACAAAATTTTGAACAAACATTAAAAATATGTTGGTTGTCTTCGGTTAAGTATATACTTTTAGTGAACCGACTTTTGTGTTTGTATACTTTTAGCATTTTATAAATTTTCTTAAGCTTTGATTTTTCACATGTATTATGACACATATATTACTAACGGAATCACAGTGTGATACCCGAGGTGTCATACTATTTCATGTTCGCAATTGAAGACATCTCTTTGTGAACTAAACGATAGTACGATTTTTTAATTAAGGTTAATCACAAATTTATATTTCCTGCTTCTGAATTCTTATCTATAAAATGCATCAGTTTTAGCGCTTTTAAACTAAACACGCGCATGCATATGTCAGAAGGTTCTAGCTTTTATTTCTGAAAAGCATTATTTGCGACTTATAGGCCAACGTAAAAAACAAAGAGTAAACGTGGGATTGGCGTCTACAAAGTAGGAAACTCTTTGGTGTTTCCGAATTTGATAATGGAAATTTGTGAAGGAAATATTCGTTTTGGCAGAATAAAAACTATCCTATGCCACTAAGCACACGATTTACTAACTCCGTACCAAATTTCATTTAAATATGTTTAGCAATTATGGTGTGACTGAGGCAGATAGTACATCCAAGCATACATCAAAACTTTCTTTTATATACATAAATATAGATGTTACCTGACTTTTGTCTGATGCACAGACAGAAAAAAAAAATCCAATTTATGGTTTTGAAAAGAGTTTCATTGGAAATTCTGTAACTTGTAGGGATAAAAAGTATACTGTGCAGTTTAATTAAAATTCGTCCATTGGTTTTGGCGCAATGCGTAAAATCACAGATACACAGACAAAGAGAGAGATACATTTACATTTAATTTAATTGCGGTGATTCCCTACACACACACTTTTACCCTTTATTATTTTTCCTACCTACTTTTGTCCTGTACTAATTTCATCTTTAAATTCTTTCAACATTTTCGGAAAAAATTTTATTCACGATTTTTCTCGATAATTTATTTCAATCTCTGACCATCTTACCTACGAAAGAAAATCTTCCCACACCAATTTGCCTGATATGGAGTGACACTTTGGGGTCATGGTCTTTTTTCCCTTCCATACACCTGTCCTAATTCTTCCACCAATATACACCTTATACAATCCAATAACTCTTTTCAATCTTCTCCTGCTTCCAATGAATCCCATTTCAACTCGTTTATCATATAATTTACATAGATAAACAAAAATTCAAAAAAACTACAGTTTTAGCATCTCTACTCTCAGTAGAGTACATTGCAATTACTTGGTTTGAAGTAAGTTTAATGCACACAGATATATTTTGTATAATGTTATTACGTGGTATAGGTTTGAAGCTTTACAGACTCGATGAATAGAACATTGAAGCAGGGGGCAAGTAATAGTAATAAAATTGGTCACGCTCTTCATGGACACCTTATACCGGTATTCACCTGATTTCAGAAAACTATTCAAAATTGAAATCTCAATAGCCGAACCGAAAAACACACTCGAACCGTTTCTAACGTAAGTCCTGAACGTTTCCGGTCACACACCGTGCTTGATAATTTAAAATGGACAGGATCAGTGACCTGATTATGTTGCTGGTGTGAATCATTTCGAATAAGACAGTAATTTTAGTGCTCCGGCAAAAACACCTGTGACACCTCTTACTGACGTCACAGAAATTGTTCTACTGTACGATATTTAGCTCCACCACAAACTGCTGCTGACTTAATTCTTAGTCATATTAGCGGAAACAAGGAGCGTTGTTAGGGGCAAACCATAAATCGCATCACACAAAATTCATTTCACAAATAGTCACATTAGTGTGACCCCCAGCCCCCTACCCCTCTGACGCTTTCCCTCAGACCTCCCCCTATCGTGACATCACTCAGTTTTAACATATGACATGGGTGCATTTCACCTGGTCCCTATTAAATTGTTTTGTTATTTTGGATTAATTAATATACTTGCTGTACCTGTGTAGTTTCTCTTTTAACGTGTGACTTAATTCATGGATGGCCCCTTAATGACTTACAGCACGGCTCGCTGATGTTTTCTGTGTAACCGTGGCTGTTGCTAAGTCAGTGGTTTGCGCGCCCCAGCAACAAGAATATAAAGTCTCCCGACTGCGGCGCTGTTCGGATCAGGCGGTGAAATCTCGATGTTGCTTCTGGCTCACCTTGCAGACCACCAGATCTGCCGGCTGCGGCGTGGTAATACTACCGTACTAGCCACCCACGCCTGAGGCGCTTGCTGCTAGATTAGAGAGGAAGTTGTGTCACTCAAGGGTTCAGGTTTGCTCCAATGTAGGTCTGCAGAATGCCTTCACTTAATGGAAGGACCTTTTTTTTTCTGGTACGTAAGACACTGTTTGTAAAATACAGTGTTGTTATTGCCACAAATATTACAACGTCGCAATCTTCCATTTATATCGAAAACAATTTTGTAATCTCGCTGATTTTCCACATCACCGATAATTTTTGGCACTACGCGACCTAATTCCGGTATCGTAAAAAAATAAAAAACTGAAAAATATGACGAAATATGCAGTGATTGTAAATGGTGTCTCTGTTATACCTCCGAACCACGGAATGAAAACGCCAAGTTTGGATGCAGTAAGCGTTTTTTCAAAGTTTGCTACAACTGTACTTACATTTTGGTGCAGTGATTCGTTCACTTAAACTAAAACATCATTTGATTTCCATTTATAAAAGCAGTGTTCTTGTTCAACGCACGGGAGTAAATAGGCTTTTCGGAAAATTTTATGCGTGCAAAGTGAATCACTGTTTTTTATTTTCTGAGGTTTTTAGTCATGTCGAACGTTGAGTGTATTGAGGATCAACTACCCTAGAGCAATAAATTAGCAAGTCTTGGATCTGCGCACCGTATAAGATTTATGATAACGTATCCTGTATTATTCTTGTAATGGGTCATGTACTTTTGAGGTAGAAATCAGGCACCATCCAAGAATTTCCTAGAGGATATTTGAAAAATACCTCAACATTTCACTGGGAATGATTGATACCCAGTGGGCGCCAAGAATTGTGGACTCGCGATGTTACCTCTAGCATGACTGAATTCAAATGATCACAGCAGATGTTTATTACCCGGAATAATGAAACACTTCTTACACAAGTAAAGTTCACGAAAGTTCCTCCTTATTTCAACTCACTTTTCCAACAGTCACTACTTTTTTATGCTGGGAAACTTTGTTTTTGTATTGTTAATTGCTTTATACCCACATCTTTGCGCCGAGCGTGGAGGGTGAACGGTTAACGTTCTTGCCTCACATTCGGGAGGACGCCGGTTCGAATTCCCGTCCGGGCATCCTGATTTGGGTTTTCCATGGTTTACCCAAACCACGCTAGGTGAAAACCGGCATGCTTCCTTCAAAAGGTCATGGGTGAATTCCTTCCCGTTCCTTTTCCCCAGTCCCATCCCGCCTCAAATGACCTCGATTACAACGAGGCGTAAAGCCATAAGTAAAAAAAAAATAATAATAATAATCTTTGCGTCGGCCAAGAAGTCTTAGTGATGGTGTTTCGTTTTTTATGTTTCTCAACGCCTCATCGACGTCGAGGTCGTTAGAGTTGAGAAAGGAAGGAGGGAATGGAACGGGAAGGAATTATTCGATCATGGCATTCGTCTGGACTGGTTTCCGGAAATCTTGCAAAACCGAATTCTAGATGATCGGATGGGAAGTCGAACCTGCGTCCTTCCGAATTGGAGGCGAGAGCATTACCACTCATCCACCACGCTCGGAGCTGTTTCGTACTCTACTAGGAGTTAGCTGGACTGAAGCCAAGTAGAGGGAGAAAATATCACGATTTCGGTCATGGAATAGCAGGAGTGGAAAAAGTGGTGTGCAGTTTCCTATCTTCAGGGTGTGTGCAAAATACTGGGTTAAATCGTGATATTCTCTGCAGTGAGAGCATACTACTACACCGTTGATGCTGATTCTTCAGTCATGTTGTAAGGAGTCAGTCTGATGACATTGCTGTGGGGCTAGCTGGCCGCTGGCTGACGAGGTTATGGTGCCTGTTGCTCTGTTCTACAAGTTATTTCCGGGACCACTTTGTGACTACAACGCGGCCACTGACCTTATTGGTCAAGGAGACATTTTGGCTAGACTGGTTGAGGCAATGTAAACATGATTCAATTTTGGAGGGATAACGTTTGCCAATGGAATTAATAATTTATTAGTGGTATATTGCTAAGCACTTTCTTGAAGCTGTCTCATTTGCTAAAGGGAGTCACCGTAATATCAGTGGCATCTTGCCACACTGCTTCTAAACAACCGTGTGTTTTTCACGGACTCCGGAGTCCGCCATCTTTCTACGAGTGAATTGTCTCTGGCACTCCATCTCGAAGTTATGAACATAAGTCGCAAAATGATTCTCGCGCATCGGCTATGTATTTAGGAACGCCTACATTCGATATCGAAGATCTGTACTGTTTGCTTTCTCATTGTACGTAACCAACGACACTGCTTTATTTCCTTACGCCAAATGCCAGATAGGGCGGGAAAAGTAACGATCTGTCATTTGCGGATCAATAGACTGACTATAGTTCAGCTGGGAAATCAAACAGTTATTCTATACATCATAGTTCAGCTGGGAAATCAAACAGTTAGTCTATACATCACGAAAATATAAATGCAGAATTATTCGTCTATCCTTATACGTCTAATCTAACCTAATTTTTGATGGAAATAGTAAGTCCGTTATTATGTATATGTAACAGAGGTTAGTTTCTTAGAAATAGGAAGAGTTGACCGAACCGAGTTATTTATTTCTTTCTCTGATACTTGCTTTCATTCACATAATCAATCATAAAAGTAATAAATGAATGCAAGTTTTCTCGGCGTTGTTTATTTATAAACGTTTCTCGGGAAACAAACCGAATAATATTATTATTGATACACAATATTTCGGCGACATAAATCTTACAACTGCACCTGAAGAGGACGACGGAGATTTATGTTTGCAGAAATATTGTGTACCAATAATAATATTACTCGGTTTGTTTCCCGAGAAACGGCTATAAACATAAACGTAATACTTTGTTCATTTGTTTTAATCTTGTAACATTAGTAAGTGACTTGAATACCAAGTCTTCCCGTCAACGGAATATGAAAAAACTTATTTATATACATTAATATTACTTAGAGTTAGAAAATGCAGAATCCTGAGGGACAGAACCATTATCAGTAAAACGTCATCTCTATCTTGTTACATATTTAGAAGGTCAAAAGAAGCCGCACTCTGCTTGTCGCATTCTCGGAGCGGGGAAGACAAAGAGAAACGATGTCTTTTCATTATAAATAATAAAGAATCTTTTTTTTTTTTGCTTATGGCTTTATGCCTCAACGACATAGAGGTCATTAGTGGAGGCATAGGAAGGGGGACAAGGAACGGGAATGAATTCGGCCGTGGCTTTGTGAACGAAGCATCCCGGCATTTCCTGGAGTGATTTGGGGAAATCATGAAAAAACCAAAATCTGTATGCCCAATAATGTTTCAAGTGAGTTTAAGACACAAATCGACTTCTCACAAGTCAATGGTCTTATCGTAGCCCGTCGCTAATAATGCGCTGTCTTAACGCTTGGTGAGAGCCTGGAGTCTAGTGTAGGCGAGCGATGAAATTGTAGCTCGCCTCTTGTTCCATCAGTATTCGGTCACACGGAACGCCAGCCACGGCTGAATACCCATTACATAGCGCAGTCGCATAAAGCTCGCAATACCTTATGCAGCATAGCTAGACACAGTGAACGGGAACCTAACTCCCTCCCCCCCCCCCTCACACACACACATGCACATACATATACTTCATTACTAGTCGTAATACGAATCCTACATAGCAGTCCATTAACTGTGAATAGTTATTAGCTTGCAGCCGGCAGTTCAGTGGCCAATAACACTCCCACTACTTAACAGTTAGCATTGCTCGATCTACAAACGTATCTAAGTCATTAGTTTCAGACTACCATCCGCCTAGTCATCACTTCTTTATCCTATGAGACTAGTTGAACTGAAAATTCATCGTTTTTGCGCCTTAAAATCAGCCCAGACTTTACTCATTTTAAACCCATAGGTATTTGTAATGTAGTGTAACCAAGCTAGGGTAAATTCAGAAGGGAACTGTGCACCTGGCAGTAATATGCAAATTAAAGGCAACACTCAGGACACTTAAGTTGTCAGAAATCCCGACGTTGGCGAAGGACACAATGGCTGTGGACTAAGGAACCTGAGAACCACTCTGATTCCTCCAAGGATTACAGAACTGGATGTATCAGTAATGAAGCGAACACAAGTTATAAGTCAGCTCTGGCTGATCAGAGGTATTTTAGGCAGGAAGCTTAACAAACACAATGCCATATCAAATGAATGTACGTGAGAAGGAGTGGTAAGTCAGCCAATGAATTTGAAGAATTCATTTGTGGAATTCAGGTAAAACTTGTGTATGTCAAAAAAGTAAAAAATAAAATAAAAAACAATTAATGTTTGCAATGTTTTCTGTGTTCCCAAAGCCCATCGCGTGCAGGTGAATCCGGCATTAGTCACTCACCTGCTGCTTCGATTAACACGAAAACATGTGGCGGTGTGGAAGAGGATGATGCAACCTTCTGTCAGTTCAAGTCTCATCTATCGATACGGGAAACTGGCTTCCTTCCGTTACGCAGAAAACCAGCAGCTGACTGGTGTCGATGTCTGTTTATGCCCTCGGCAGAGCAGGGACCTTGACAGATAGTTGACCACGAGCCATTCTAGGGACTACAGAACGTCCCTTGAAGGGTGCTGTTTCCATAACATCTAGCTGGCAGTAATATATTTGCCAATAAACTCTGTTCACTATAACGTCAGAAACTGTCAAACATCCTTTGACTGGCAATGATGCAAGAAGTAAAGTTTCTTGCTTTACCCACATTTGTTAATTCAATGAGGAGCCAACAATAACTTCTAATTTTTAAATATGAATAAATGGCTATTTGATTTGTTCAGATTGGAGTAAAATAAAGACCCAAGATATTGTTTGTTAATTAAAGCACATGAGCTTTTTCTTGTGTTATTCACAGAAAAAATTATCTTTCGATATCAATTTTTCATATTAACAACAATTATAAACAGAATGGATTATTTCATGAATATTTATAAGTGCATAAACAATTACCCTCAGACCCGAAGAAGCATTTTAATAGGCTTGACTAGAATATCTTACTGGGATTAATATTTTCTATTACAAGAGTTTATTAAAACACTTCATACTTATGCTATTGCTTCTGCCGATCATCCTCACCTTCTCGCGCATACTAGGAGAGAACGGTAATTACTGCTTACTTCAATACTTTGTGTTATCAGTTGCGAAGGTAAAGTTGACTTTTTCACTCAGCAGTATGTTAATCCTCGGAGTTAAGTTTTGGATAACGTGCCCGAGTATACCAACATCACGTTGATATCGTCTGTAGAGACACGAAAACTGTTGATTCTACGAGTATGTGGTGGACTAGAAACCAGTCATAGTTGGATTTGAAGCTATTCAGCATTTTTTCAACTTTGTATTTTCTGAGATATTTAGAAGAGAGAAAATTGGTTGTAACAAAGAAAATCGACAGTCAAAACTCACGGTTTCCCGTTTCTCAACACTAGAGTTACGCTGTGTACAATATATCAAATGGAGTATGGACTACTCATTTTTTCCGTTGGAGTAACTTAACACATTATAAATCGATTGAAGGTGACAGCATGTGTTCGATTCGTCACGCACGAGGCATATGTGACCTAGGAATCTTCCTTTAGTGTTGCGGGAGAGATGTTCTGGAACGTCAACCACGCGGCGAGAATCGGCGACGCGTCGTGTTACCTGAGGCCGAGGTTAAGCGAGTGCGCGGTATTTATGGTCGAGAGCGGCGGCCTGGCGACGCTGCGGTTCACTCGAAGTCCCTGGTTTACAGCCAGGGCAGTGACTCTCATCTTTGTCCACCCAGCAGACAAACTGCTAGCTCTTCCGTCTTCACGTCATACTCCCTATTAGTAGATTTTATTAATCTGGTCATCAAGTAGATAAAAAAAAACTTGAGTAATAACACAGCATTAAAGCATACATATTTAATTTGATTTTTTACTATAGAAAAATCTTAAAAAGTTTTATTTCTTTGTTTTTCATGTTAAAATCATATTTACGTTTTGTTATAGAGCAATATTTATCTGAAGGTTGTAAGGCAATTAATTTTACAACTAAAAGATTCCTGGTAACTGTGCCACGAGAAAATCCTTTACTAAAGGTGAACGACTTTCTTGAGGGTATTGGTGACGAAGATTTTCAGTGCAGAAAAAATCTGGAGATTCATAAGAATTGACATTTACTATAGCTGAAAGAGCATATAGAATGATTCACCTTACGTTAACATACTATTCTCATATAGGATTATTAATCGTGTTCAATAATTAGCTTGGTGACAGACTGATAACGTAATAGTCTAAGATTTGGATGCATGATTTCTAGGTCCATCTGTTTTTTTGATTGTAATAAACTTTTATGTATAATTATTAATACCAGAATACGATTCTGCAGGTGTTCTTATCAATATATTGTCACAAGTATTTTTATTTAAATCGCAACACACGTCTGTCAGATGGTGTGGTGCGCTAACGCTTTCTCACTTTTATACATCTTTAATACTGCTGCCAACTCTAAAAAATATTTTATGCCAAACCTAGGTTTAGAAAATGGCAAAAATGTGCTAAGGTTTACGGAAAATTCTGAAAAAAATGGCAACAAAATTGAATGGTGCATTAACATGCCTACCAGAAAAATCTGTACCCAAAATAAACGCTACCATTAACAGGTAAACCATGAACGTCTCTTCCCCTCAACACTTCTATCAGAATGAAACGCTACCAAAAAATAAATACACCAATCAACAATTCTTCCAAATGTTATTTCTACCAAGTAACATCTCTATCATTTATGAACCCTACCACATGAAAACTATTCCATAAACATCTGTACCACGGGAATTTCTACCAAATACAAAATCTACAACAAATTTGTCTACCACTTTTACTCTCTACCAGTCACAAGCCTAGAATTAACATGTCGACAAAATCGTCCCAAAATAAAATTTTACTAGAATAGTTCTACATCCCCAAACACCTGTACGAGAAACCACTATCTTAAAGTAACTTTACCATTTTCTAACACTACCAAAAACCAACTCTCCCAGAGTATAATCCTGTCAGGAAAACAAAACTATTCTCGGTATCATACAACGAAAAGAGTAGAAAATATTAATTAGCTTTCGTCTGTAAGACATATACCGGGATATTTAAAATTTATCTTGAAAATTATTTGAAACAAATTTAAATATATATTTTAATTAAAAATAAGAATAAACAATATATTTTTAATGTTTTATAACAACATAATAATTTAAATTTGTTAAAAAAAATTCTTTGTTACATCGCTTTATGGAGATGCTTGCTTTAATGTAAAATAATCAGCTTAAAATTAACAGTAATTAATAACAATTCGTTGGGCTAGATTATTCCAATAAATTATTTAAGAATACTAAAAAAAAAAAAAAAAAAAAAATCGCTGACGTATGAAGCAAAAATTCTAATAAATATGTTATATGCTAAACTGAATTTTTTCATGCTAAATCGATTGAAAATGTGCTAAATTCAGCAAAAAAAAATGCTAAATTGGCAGCACTAATCTTCAACAGCTGGCAATCCCTACTTGCGGCCCCTTTTACGTAGGCAACCCAAACATTTTAATTTCTTTACCTATCTCTCTTTGAAATTAATTACAATTTATTTAAAAAACATGTGAACTAAATTTTTGGAAAAAATTAATCAAAAACACTTGAGGCCATAGTTTGATAGGCAACCCGGCAGAAACTTATTCTGCTACTATTAATTATACATAATAATTGCATTTTAATCAAATAACAAATGAACGTAGAAATCATGCAGCTGGATCTTAGGCAATAACGATACAATTAGTGCATATTAATGTTAACTGAAGTATAATCTCATAACTTCCGTCGATCATCATAGCCGCATAGTTTATTATCCCAAGATAGATGATGATTGCGGATTGTTATAACTAGGTAGTCTTGATGAATGAACGCTGGTCTAGTTCTCTTTTTGAAAGCTTAGAAACGATCCAGTCACCAATTATTTACTAAGTTACTAGCATATGCTAAAAGTAAGTAGAAGTATTGCTATTGGTTTGGTCAAATAGAAAACCACCTGATAAACGTCAAATCTTTAGAAAATAATTTTTTATGTGCAAAATAGAATGGTTTCGTTACACACCTTTACTTCCAATTACTGGATGGCAACTTGTAATTGCATAAGCGTAAACATCACCATATTGTATTCTCTTATACTTTACACACAGTCGCCAGGTATAAAGCGAATTTTTTCAAGAAAGGTGTATTTTCAAATTAACTATTAAGAGTCACATGAAATAACTTCATCCTCCAAAAACGGCAGTAATAACAATTACTCTTCAAGAACCAGAGACTTTTTAAAAAAAATTAACAACGTACAGTACATTCAGTTTTTTCGGTGGGATAATTGTGGTAATGAAAAAATATCACTTTATAAAATCGATCAATACATCATGAGTTACATAGTAATTATAGGAATGTACCGGAAATTCTGAGTATTCCGGTATTCCTCCTTCTATAGATTTATATGAATTGTATCCACTTATTTATTTTCTGGAAAGCTGAGACCAGAATAATTTTTTTTAAAGAAATTTATAGCCATAACTCCGATTGTACTGTCGTTCGAAACACTGCCGAGCAATGATATAAACACTGCACTCCAGATAACCTACCGAGCGTGGTGGGTGAACGGTTAACGTTCTGGCCTCGCATTCTGGAGGACGCGGGTTCGAATCCCCGTCCGGCCATCCAGATTCACTCCACGTGAATGCCGGGATGCTTCCTTCGAAAATGCCATGGCCGTATTAATTCCCGTTCCTTGTTCCCAGTCCCATCCCGCCTCTAATGACCTTAGCCGTCGACGAGGCGTAAAGCCATAAAAAAAAAGTCCAGATAACTAGACTGAGGTCTACGTAAATCCGTCAAAATTTCTGTATTTTAAGCTTTACAATGACGTTTTATTAAACTGACATCTGACCATCTCTTTGACGTTTATTAGTAAAAGCTTAATAAATGACCCTGAATGCCTATTATCGGTTTGATTTCATCAGTGCCGATACCCATCACTATGAAAACTGACAGTAAAGCTGCTTTCTATCCACTGAAGAGTACTTAGTCAAATGAGTGACATGAGTTAAGATTCTGAAGTAATGTTATTAATTGAATACAATTTCTTTTCTATAAATAAAATGATATTCATAAAGTCGTTTAAACACCTTTAAAAGTAATTTGCTATTAGAATTAATTTTCGAGGATCAGTAATAAACCCAACTATAAAACTTCTATATCATATGTTATTGAATGCACAGTTTCAGTCTTTTGGTTGAATAACTCTCTACTGACTTTGTAAAAAAAATAACAATAATAATAATAAAAAATTATCCATGCAAACTGAGTAGATACAAACAACTAATGACAGGAATGAATACAAGGAGGTTTAAGTCTGGAAGTGGAAGCATGAATTTGTTTAAAAATATATTGTTGCAGCTGAGGGTAAGATTTTGATCTATAGATTACACATCACCGTACTTAACCCGAAATATAAGGTGACACAGCTATAGGCTACTGCCATGGAGGTAAAGAGTTCAGAAAAAATTTAATTATCTTTGCTTTCCTTATTGTCGATCGAATTGTTATGTGTTATTGAAGGTAGAGATGACAGTTATAATGTGTACATTCAGTGTAGTGCGTTAAAGATGAAAGAGTGAAACAAGGTTAGTGCCTATTCTTCCATAATCTTCTGATTGGCCTCAAGGTAACATTGTGGCTGCGTACCGTGTCATGTGCCCTTTCTCTATGTTACGCTGCCCAGAGATTAAACCCATGACATTGTTATACATTACGAACCTCGTAAACCACTACCTGCGCTACCTTAATGGCCAATGATGGAAATATTTCACGACTGATGTTCGAGCCAAATAATCCTGTGTCCACCGCCGCACTATCACGGTGACTTAGCGTCCTCGGTCAAAAAAGTGTATTAATTTATTTTTGATTCACTATTTCTGTGTCTATCATACTCGCGGTTAATATACCGTACTTTATAACTTAAGAACGTTAAAACGCATATATACTCAGATCTATAACTGCATTTGCGCGGAGTCAGATCTGAAGTTGTTTGGCACCACAAACGCTTGAGCCTGTAACACAGCGGCAGGCGAACGTATGTGTCGCAGAGTACTGCGGGCAGCAGCAACTACAGGCGTGCAGCAATACACTGATCCGGTATATTTAGCTGACAAGTAACCAACATAGCACATGTTTATGCAGCAAGAATGTGCTAATTTCATTCTATGGTAAAGGATAAAAATCATGTCTTGGAACATTCAGACCTATGAAATGCGAATATTATTTCCAGATTTTTCGTTTTTCGACGCCTAAAGAAACGAAATTTACATAATGATCTAAAAACAATCTGATAATGCTTCTAGTGATTTTCATATAATTCTGATCTTTAAAAACACTTGGCTAGACGTAAGTTAATCTCAAAATCTGCAAAAAATTCTGAGTATAACAGCAAAAAAAGTTATGAACAAAAACAGTTAAGCTGTGTAAAACAAATGGACTCACCAACAATTATTTTCTGCACACAGCACCAAAGATAATTTTTAAAACTACAGCAAAGTTTCCAAGTACAAGATACTGGGCTATTTCCGGTATTCTACAAAGAGAAACCGTATACTAATTATTGTCATCATCATTAAATTACCGAGAGAATACTCTATCATTTCCCATTTAATACAATGGTCAAGCAAAATAAATTCGTTTGGTCTTGACAACCAAGATACAAAGTTTTAAATTTTCACCTATTACACCTGAACAATAGAGTATTGCGGAATGCAGACCATGGATTATTCTCAGCGTATTTCATTCACCAAAGGCAAGATTTGTTGATGGAGAAATTTAGACTACACACGAATTCGAAATGAGGACTTGCAGCTTTCGATGTAAACGTCTAATTCAAAGATAACAAACTTTTCTCTTACATTTTTAGTGGTATTGATACAATACGTTATTCCATAACACTACTGCATACTATTTATAATGTGTTTAGAAATAATTGATTATTAACCAGTCAGAAATATATTCATTCACCATTCATGTGATTAAATAAAAGATATAGCCTAGATTCGGACCAGCGTTGAAATTAAGTAACATAAGGAGCCAGTTTGTTAGATGTGATGACTAGGAATGCCACAACACATTACAAACGAATACCTAGTGTACTTAATGTAGCATTTAAACTATTCCTTATTAGGATGAAGGGATGGAAAGATGTTCACTTGAAACACCAGTAAGAGGCTGTGCCATAAACAAGGTGTGATATGCGTCTCCGTTGTGGACCGCAGACCGTTACTGGGTCCGAGACAAAGCGGTAAATTACAAGCTGTGATCTCACGACAAGTGTTTGGTAAGCCGTTACGGGGTGAAGGTCAGCGACGTGTTGGACTCCGCAGAGCTGTGAGACCGACAGTTTAGTAGGGGAGGGACTGTGTGGTCCGACACACGAGAAGAGGAACCACTGTCAGCACAGCTCTCGACACGTGACTTGACCCACTGCCACGTTGCAAGACAGCTATAACGAAAACTTTAAAACTTACAATAATTCATGAACTGTAAGTCGTTATTTTGCTATTACAAATTTTTCCAGATTAGTTAAATACGGATTTTTCTTTAGTAATTATTTCAGAACATGTTCACTGTGAAGTTTAGAAACTCAAAATGACCAAAAGCAACCTAACCTTGTACATTCAGAACTTATAATTTTTTTGGTTATATATTAGATGCGCTGTTGTCAGCTAAGCTGAAGTATTAGTTTCGATAGCTGCGATATGTTGACAAGCAGGAATTGCAGTATAATAATTGGACAAGTTTTCCTAGAAAAGGCTTCTATTTGCTGGTAATAACTTTGCAGCTTTCACGCTTGTGAAGATTTAGTTGGGTGCCTGAAGAGCTAAAATGCTCGCTAAGTGGATGAATGTTACAGTGAGTTAAGCAACGGAGACTGCAAGATTCTGCATTAATTAATTTTGGTGCATCTTGCGGAAGAAGTTTGACGAAAAATACTTCACAAATATTAAATGAGAATCTCTGATTGGCAGTGAGGATTAACCGTCGCAATTAGATATTTGTGTACTAGTAATACAAAATTTTTAGAATATATTGTCACTTATTTCAAAGTGTTCTCCGATTTATAAGAGGGAACCATTTTTTTATTAAATTATTTTTGTGGTGAGCATTCCATTTCAATAAAAATTCTTGAGATGTTAGAAGGGAATAGAATCTTATCTTGAGCTACCGACCTGAATTAGCGTAGGCTAGAAATAGATAAGGTAACAAAAACAATTTGCTAGAAAGCGTAAATTTCGTAAATGTTCAGCTAGCTCAAGAAGTTTTTATATGTTCCGAAGGAGAAACGTGGAGTATTACTGAAGTCACGAGAGAGGGTAGATTAAGGTGGTACGCTAATGTCATGTGAAGAGTTGAGGAACAGCCAATCAACAAAGCTCGCGAGATTCCTGGGGCAGAGAGACAAGTATAAGGGGGAAGGATCTATGTAAGAAGGACCTCGTGAATAAAGGGCTGAAGAAGAGGACACTATAGACCGGAAAAGATGGAGGAAACTCGTCAAGGCAGCCGACCCCTAATATTGGGATAAGGTGCTGCAGAAGAAGAAGGGAGAAACATGCAGTGAACGGGTGTGTAGGATAAACTGATAGATACGACCATTCGGCCATCATTGGGAAGTGTCGTTTGTTCTTGAAACCATATGATTGCTGACGCAGATCCAAAATTCTGCCCGTAACAGTTGGATCTTAAAATGGCACTACATGGTAAAAGGAGAGTACTAAACAACAGCAGAAAATGCATCAGCTTTGAGTGACTTGTGGGTGAACGGTTACTCTCGGGCCTGGCACTTGGGACAATGTGGGTTCAAATCCCCATCGAGCCAACCAGATGTCGATTTTCCATGGTTTCCCGAAATTACTGCAGCCAAATACCGGGATGGTTCCTTCTAAATTCCATTACCAATTTCTCGCCTCTAATTACCTCTACGTTGACGAGGCGTATAGACAAAAAAAATTAACCACACAAGAAAATTCAGTATTTTCATTTTTCAGTGGGAAGAATAACTATGAAAAATTTAAGATAATGAACAAAATATATTTCTGATAGTCCATCCTTCTTTTGTTTAATCTATATTAATCTGTAGCTTCACATACGGTTCTTTCCATTGATGCGTAAAATTCCAAAATGTTATCCTCCAAACTTTTTTTTTTCTTCTAAACACTCTTCTCTCAACATGCAGACAGAACATTATTTCGTTTCTTCTTATTCATCACTATTTGAAACATCTTCTATAGTAACCTAGTTCAGGAACTTCAAATCACTAGTTGATTAAGTAGAATTAATACCAACTCATCTATTCTTGTGGCGATTTACATATGACAACTGGTGTCATCATTCTTTTCAGAACGGAAAGATGACACGAGAAGTATGAATACAATTTAAGTACTCAATCTTTATGTTTGTAATGATAATTAAGTAAACGCACACATTATGGAGAATGGTTGCTTCTGTTGCCCTAAATCGAATAAAATACCTTTTTCATAATTGCAACAAAGCCAAATCTAGTAAAATATCCATATTTAAATCTTCAAAAGAAATTATTTGCAGGTTTTGATTTATACCTAGGCAGGAATGTTGCTGATTGTTCGTGATATAAGGCATTTTGTAAATCGACGAAGTCTTGCGCTGCAATTCAGGGTTAGGTGTAAACAGATACCAAGGAAAGATTGATATTACGTTCCAGACTGAAGGGTGCCATTCATTGACTATCAATGAACTACGATCTGAAAATTTATGTGGGTGAATAAAGAAGTATATGAAATTTAATAGGTACAGTATACATTAGTTTCTTGTAATTCTTTCATTAGCAATGAGGTTTTACGATATTCTGTATTGAATACTTAAATCTAAAAAAAAAAGTATATTAACCATTGAAGTTATTATCCCTGTTTATTAGGAATGTGTCACATGTTCTTCTTGGACAGGATCGATATTGGGAGATAAATGTTCATTGGGGAGGTAATGAACATGGGGTTCAAACAGACGGAAGGTAACAGAAGTTATCCTTGGATTTCTTGACAGACGTCGAAGATAGCGGTGGCGAGACGGTTCAAGGTGCCTCGTCCTGCAGGTTAAGGGTCAGGTCGGCCAGAGCCTCTGGCAGCAGTGGTAGAGCACCTCAGGTGGTTCCTGCCAGCAGGACTCTCTCAGTAGATCCTAGATGGGCATGAGCCAACCAAGTTATGACAGGAAGTCTCTTAAGTCTGAAAATGTGTCTCACTGGTGACCGAAGAGGTGTTAATTAAGATGTGTGCCCACCAGCAAATATTTCACATTATCGAATTCCTTCCCGTTCTTTTTCTTCAGCCCCATCCCGCCTCTACCCTAATGACTTCGTCGTCAACGAGTCGTAAAGCCATAGCTAAAAAAAATAAAAAATTCTTTTGTGGATTATCATAGTTATTAGTTTTGAAGCATATGGTATCAAACTTATTGTGCGTCAATTTGCACACTTGTCAACTTGTGGTTATTTTGTGTATGTAAAAATGATATTTTTAATGGAATCTTAACGTCTCCTACTTTCTAACTGTCTGTTTAAATGGTTTTTAGTTCTTTCTTTTCCTAGAGATTCTAACGGTACAAGAGAAATCTCATACTGTGCTGATCAACAAGAATTTCACACAAAATATACCGCCACAGAAAACGTTTACACTGTCTGATAACCACCCTCACACCAGTAAGCATTCAAATATCAGAACGTTACTGAGTGCTAATGGGAGATAAGTCAGCAGTGACTACCTTCTTAGCAGTGGCAGAGGTATTGTCACCAGTATCTACAGCAGCGGTAGTATCAACAGTGTAGGAACTACTGTGGTGCTTAGCAACAAAAATTAAAAATAAAGTTCAGCAATGACGATAGTGCAGCTTTGGTCTTTAGTTCTTTCAGTAAACACCTTTTGTTAGCGAAAAATCTGTTTTAAAAAAAATAATACTTGACGGAGATGTGGCTAATGTGCCTGCTGCAGTTAGTGAAACCTTGTAGCCCATAAAAAGTGAAAACTGGAAATATAGATCATTCATAACCCTCAGTCTTTTTTTAAAAAAAAATCAAATTTTGAAAGAAATGACATGGTTATGACACGTGGTAGACCACTAGGCAGCGGTCTCACCCAGATAACTGTTACCTTGCCAGCAGTTACAGAGATACTGGCGACTGTCTTTCTTTACGACCGGTTGACGTCATTGTCAGTAGAGCCGAGAGAGGTTTCCAGGCTAACAGGGGGCGTATGCGGCCATGACCTTCCGAAGGAACCATCACAGCAGTCGCCGGAAGGATTTCGTGAAATCATGGAAAACAGAAATGTGGAGGTCTGAACCTAGTATCGAGCTTGCATCCTCAATAATGGCAGTCACACGAAAATGGATATCTCCTTTATCTTATGAATAAATATCGTGACACTAATCAAAATAGAGATAGGATTTTACCTTATTTGAGAAGGACTACTTCGTGTGGCAACAAATAAATTTACATATCCACAACTATAACATGAATGCTTTATCTTACCGTTTAAACATAAAGTGCTGGTTAAAAAAATATGTTGTTGATATGTCCATGTAGCACTGATTATTGTTTTGCAATATACAGCAATCTATGGTTAAGGCAGAAAGTTATCCAGAACACATTCTTACAATCTGAAGAACTGTATCAAAGAGTGAAATTAGAGGAAGATAGTAGGTAACAACTTTATTTATTTCAAATCATCTTTCTATTAAAAACGACAAGTTACGTGTATTTATATGATTTGGCATCTGCTGGCCTACATGGTTCCAAACACTGAGTACTTCAACGATCTGTGATTTATCCGTAGCAGTACCGTGGCTTAGCACTATTAGTCGGACGGCTGATCATAGATAGTGATTTCACTATCCAAAAAACTCACCTACACGCAATTCGTTCTCCAGAAATAAAGTAAACAGAAAACTGAATGTGAGGGAACTGCCAGAAGTTAACACATACGAAGTAGTATCTGTTAATGTTATCGCTTACACAGCAGATGGTTCAGCATGAGTATTAATGTATGGAATAATGGATAGCCTGTAAGCTTGTTTTGAAAGTAATAATTATCATTGATTTAGCAAGTAGAATATATTATCGATGATACAACTGTAAGCAACGATGAAACGACATTCGAGTTTTGAAAAAGATCTCTAATGTTAAATAGTAAAAATATGGAACGAATTATTAATGAAAAGTGTGCAAGAAGGTGTGTTGGTCTCTCTCTGCCTCTATCGCAACCACCTATCTTAACCCGACAGTCTTACTGGAAATAGGGGATCTACAGTTTAACGCAAAATCTAAACAACGGAAGGATTCTGGCGCACTTCACACACACAAAGTGAACTTTGCCAGAGGTGAAGGTCTGGTTAAGTTCCTTTGAAAATCCCAGTCAAGATTCAAACAGGATTTTCGATCTCATGTCAAATGCCTTATAAACCACTGAGCCACCAGACCGCTACATATGATGTGTAGAAGAATCAGCAAGGAAATATATCTCTTCAAAACACCATTCAAACCGCCTATCTATGATGTCACCCTACATTACCAAAATTAATAAATTTGTATTCAAAAAGTTGAACTGAGACATTTATAGTTTGTCTTTTTTTTTTTTTTTTACAGGCGCCCAACTTGATTTTTGTTCTTTTCCACTGTCTCCCAACGTTGGTGCTATGACTAAACAGTATTATTTTGGAACTACTATTACAAACGCGACATTATTATAAAATTTTTGCACTTAAAGCAAACATATTACATTCATTTAAAGACTGCTTTATTCTGATTATTAAATATAATACATAAAATCAGTCCTGAATTAATACTCTTATCACATGGAATTCAGTATAACTATCATTACTAGGTAATAAATGTAGCCACAATCTAATAAACATTAGTAAGGAGTCATGTGGAAAGATCTTCAGAAAATAAAAATTTTAACTTAATGTAAAACATTTATGCAACCGACAATGTTTAGTTCTAATTTTAAGATTCTTGTTCACAGGAGGATATGTAACAATCTCTAGATATGCGTAATGTGTTCAAAATGCCTAATTTTGGTAACCAAAATAATGTTATATCTAATAATATATTACAGCTTGATCTTTACAAAATGACCATTAGAAATAATCATAAAAAAGAAGCAATACATTTTGAAGCTAGCATTTAAATTAGGTAATAGTGTCTTTATGTTTGTTTATTTGACGGCAACGATGTAGATTGCTCAAGTGTTCGTAAGAAGAAGCTTACTTGAGCATCTGATTCTCTTCATTAACATTGGAAGCTTGAAAGCATTAAAATTGGATACAAATTCGAAGCTAATTGAAAAAGTCTGTCTAAGAGTATATATCAATATTCAGTGCTATTCACTTCTCTAGAACTATGCTTACAATTGAAGAACGCATTGTGAAACTGCAGAAGTATACACCTTTTAATTTCAAGTTTCTCCGTTCGGGTTGAAAAAATCTATGAAGGTGAATCTGATAACAGGTAACAAGACTCCCTGAATAAATGTGACAAAAGCAGCTGATACCCACTATCATCCAGCATTGTATTCCTTTGAGCGTCCAGCCACCTCGACATGTGGTGACCCAGTTCTGCTGAACAGTGGTCACGGTCAAAATTCCGTTGATCGGGACTGTGATGGGCAGCTACTTATAATTAACGATAATCGAATAAGAAACGCCAATTCAAGTTGGGATTTTTTTAGGTCGTTCCGTGCTCCACCTCGGACGCGAGCCGTTAGCCGTTTTAATGCGACTTAATAACTGCATTTAACTAATGCCCTGCTTCGGCTCAGTTAATGGGCACCGTTTCGGCACTCTCTCTCCGCTGGCTTTCTCATTGCCTTGACGACGGGAGTCGGCTCCATTCCGCCAGGGGAACAGACACTTGATACTTCCAGGGGTCTAAACTCGAAAAAGTTTAACCAGTTTTGTACTTCTATACGTATTCAACTTTAGAATTGTCCTTGTTTCTTTTGATCGTTTTTACTTCTATACAATCTCTTCTTCTTTGTCGTATATGCTCTAAGCACAAACAATAAGAATGTCAATTCTTACTTATCTTTCATTTGACAGAAATTCAGCAATGTTACAAATATATTAGCGCAACGGTAAAAAGACTTTTCAGGAGAAGCTGAAAACTTAGCACTCAAGAATCATTTTATCATCTTAAGATCGCTTAAGCTGATCATTAAAGTAATATGAGTTTTCCTAAGTAATGTTTTTGCAACAGTGTCACATATATAACACTCCATTCACAACATTTCTAAATGTTTTTGACTTAGACGCTAGCCGGGATTTAACTGACTATATCTTTGTTAACAGTGTCACAAATACTTCGTCATACATGGTTACAATCGTTCTTGTGCTAGACGCTAGGACAGCTTTCTTTGAGTAAATCATATGAACACTGCATCAAAAACTTCGTCAAATATATCTCTCCGGTCTCAATGGTTACAAATCTTTATGTGTTGGACGCTAGTAGAGTCTTCTTTGAGTATGTCTTTTCAGCAGTGCTACGAGGCCGTACGGTCACAGAGGATTCCCTTGTTCTTTGTTAACGCCAGTTTCTGTTTCCCTGTAATCGTAACCTTATGCGCAAATATAAATTTAGGAATTACATTCATGAAATTCATCATTGAATAGGTATTATTCCATATGTGGTGAATTTTTACCATGTGCTGCATAAAGTTATTACTGATGTATTATGAAATGAGTTAAATGCTTCGTGTGAAATTAATTACAATTTACTTGTATCTTAAAATGAGCTCAGTTGGTTAAGGCGTGTGACTGCTGAATGGAAGGTCTCAGCTTCGATTCTTGGTCTCGGATGCAATTTTTACGGCCTTAAAAACGTAAAGCTTTCTTTTATTCATGTGAAGTACGCTAAGACGCTCCTTGGTTCGGATTCCACGTAAAATTTGGTCCTCTATATCCGGTAGGATTACCGTGGTAGGTTAGGGCAGGCACGACAGAGGCGCATGAGCGGCAAATCGCAACTCTGTCAATCGGCGGCCGAACTACCCTTCTGGGTACCCCGGCCAACAACACCATATGCCTATATTTCAGAATTGAAGGTTATTTCACGTGCAGTATTCATCTCTTAGATTAAACCTTCTTATTTGATGGGTTAGATTTACTTTTGAATCTAACGATCCCGTAAATACTGTTTTTGATCGGTCATAGTTTCCCGAGAGGATTGCGATCTGTGAGGGCCAAATACTTTTCACACAACTTGCATTTTTAGGTATGATACTTAAAATCATTATATAAGGCTTAAATTTATACAAATGAAAAGTTATATGGATGTTATACTTTTATTTAAATTTATTTAAACTTTATTTAACTTTTATTTAAACTATTCGGGTTGTGAATATAACAACTAATTTAGGAGGAGTAGGTCTTCCTGGTGAAAAATTGGCACAATTTTACGTCATATAACACGTCTGATAACTTTTGATACCAATAACCTTCGGATGTGCGATGTGTCCTAATAACTAATGTGGTTTTCGTAGTTTTGTTTACTTTGCTCTTAACTAAAAACACACTTCTCCGATGCCGCAATCAAACCATGTAACATAACTCTTATCTGCCACGATTATCATCTGCCTATTTGTTTTTTTCTCTATTTTCATATTGTTGAATTCTCAGTCATAATAAACTAGTTTAGAAGGTGAATGGTTAACACTCGGGATTGGCGATTGTGGGATTGTTTATTGAATTCCCGGTTCTGACACACAGATTTCGGTTATCCATGGTTTCCAGAAACTACTTCAGGTGAATATCAGAAAAAAAATAAAAAAAATGCCTTTCCACAGTTTCTTTCTTCGTGTGTATACATTCATTTTCAGTTTATTTTCCGTGACTCTTAAACTACATTATTTATTAAGGACTGTACCTATTTTTATTAAATTATTTTAACAGTTCTCTTTCATATGAGCCTTGTATATTAATGGAACATTTGCATTAAAGAACTATGTCGTGAAACTACGTTTTCATTTTCAGTGTTGCTGGATTCACATATTATGCTGGCCCCTCGACGCAATGCAATGAGACCGCGAGCGTCTGTTCCAGTCCTTTTCGCCATGCTGGAGTCTCAATTTTTTTTATCCCAGGTGAGTCATTTCTGCTTTGGCAGATCAAAATTGAAAATAAATGATTTTCGTGCCCTTCTTTGACAACAGAAATGTTACGCCACGATTATACTCAGTGACAGATCTATCAACCTATGTAATACGCTAACCATCCCTAAGTTTTTTTTATCCTCTCTGATGCAAGTGAATGGTATCCAGTAGCTACTGTACGATTTATTCTAATAGTGTAATAGGATTTCCCCAAACATGTGAAAAAAATACTGTTTCTTCATGTGTGTAGGAAAAATAAAATATGATTGTGTAGACTTCCGCGGTCGTAGTCAATGTTATCTTGGTTGTCCGGGTGGTACCACGTCAATTTTTCAACATTTAACATTACAGCTATCGTTGTGTGGCTTTCCTCAGAGTCCTGTGATGAAAATCATATAATATTGCCTGAAACATTTCGTTTAAAGAAATTGATAGTGTTCCACCCAGAAAACCAAGATAACAAAAAAGAAATATGTTTTTGACATGAATACCCTTAAAAGAAGAAAATCAGCCACTAAGTGCGTAAAAAATATTGTATTTACTTTGATTTCTGATAATTGGGCTCTTCAAAACGATACTAGCTAAAATTTGATAACCCTTGAGGTGAATTTCCCAATTACATAATACGTTTGTTAATATCTGATAATTCCCGTTCTTAATTTCTTTGAGATATTGAATATTCAAACTTCTACAAAAAAAAAAAAAAAAAAAAATACCGAAAAACATAGGAATATAGGAATTACAGAGCAAAATCCGGAACACATGTTGTTTATTGGGTGCCATTACGAAAGCAGTCAGCTGTCTCCGGAGTCCACCCACGTCGGCTACACGTGGCACCCCGCCAGCGCAAACTCCTCCTCAGTGAAGGAGAAGTTTGGCTTGTGTGCATCTCACCTCTATCTATGGTGTTAGAGAACTAAAGCGTTTCGCATATACTCCACTACGCATCGCGCGGGCCGAGAGGGGACATCAGATCTACTTTTTTTTCTTATGGCTTTACGTCTCGTCGACGTCATTAGAGGCGAGATGGGGCTGGGGACAAGGAATTGGAAGAAATTCGGCCTCGATCTTTTGAAGGAAGCATCCTCGCACTCACCTGGAGTGATTTGAGGAAACAATGGAAAACCAAAGTCTGGAACCGGCGTCCTCCCGAACGCATCTACACTCGTCACATCACGCAGCAGCCATTAACATCGCCACGCAGGTAAAGTACATATTATATACAGCGACCACTGCAACCATGTAAAGTTGAAATATTACAAGCTCAAATATTATTAGGCTTATATGTGACAAAAGATCTGTTTCTTCAGACTTTAATGACACAAAAAAGTGTTGTTGAATAAACTCATAAGAAAAAGTTAGATATGGCAACGTTAATTAAGCAGGTTCGCTGACAGGTGGAGGGAGAAATATCTTGTTGCAATGTACAGTATCAGATGGAGGTTTTTTTTCCAGTTCAGTTTCGTCTGCGATGATTGACATAAAAATTCGTTGTGTTAATCAGCCGTGAAGCAACACAGAAAACTTCAGCCCGCTTCTGTAAACTAATGCTTGATGATGGAGCTAGATAACTCCATTCATTAGCAAAGCGGATAATTGATTTCACGTGTAGCTTAAAATTATAATTGTGATTTATGCTGCAAGATTTTAAATCACAATGCCATAAGTCTTAGCAAAAAATGACACCAGTCTTGGACATACGACTTCACAACAGTAGCCGGAACTGTTAACTGAAACAGATTACTTGGTGGATGTAAGATTCAGCCAGAAGTATGGACACTTCCCTAGAACGTACAGCCCGAAGTCCCTCAAATCATCTACTACATTTCTGTCTTCGATGTCTCATCTTCCTGGGTAAGCATATGATTACAAAAGCCGTGGCAGTAAAAACTTTTCGTTCATGGTGACTAAGTGTGGGGAGTAACGAAAGTGGGTGTGCTGCTATTGGCTGAATGAAACGCGTTTTCTCTCACAACCTCTAGCGAACCTTCAATTGGTTAGAAACATTCAAGTTAGCCACTATATAGTTAATGGTTTGCTGCTGGTATCGTTATACAGTTCTCTGTTCAAAGGTGTCCCGTTGGCAGTTGTTTCGTGTTATTCCGGTTGCGATTACTCACCGCCAGTAAAGGAGTTTCACTTTCAACACCCAGACCAATAAAATTCCTCTAAAAGTGGAAACTAACAAACCGAGAGTGTTCAAGAATCAACCGCTAATGTTTGGACGAAAAGAGAGTGCTCTGAATCTATGCCATCCACCACATACACCACAGATAACAACAGTCATCTCACTGTGTAACAAAATAACTAGTAACTCTTAGTATAACATGTGTTATTGAAACTTGAAGAGTTTCTCTAGAAATGTTCATAATTTTACTATTGAACATTCTTCATGTCTCGGTTTTCTGAGAAAGAAATGAAACAGAACCCACTGTTGGGAGCTCTATGGAGCGTAGTACATCGGTGCCGCACAATTCATACGCTCAATGTCACATAAACGAAGCCTTCGGCTTCCTGGTTTCTCGAAGATGTTAAATACTGTGGTGGGAAAGGGTCAGGAAAAGTCTTTTGCATCTGAAAGTACACGTTCAGTTCCACAAAAACATGCTTTTTGTGTTATTAATGGAGATATGAAGACGTGTAATACGTCTTGCAGCTGATGGGAATGAGGCTGAGTCTGGCTTGTGTGGTGTGACAGCGTCACCCACAATGAATATAATCAAATCATTATTAATTATATTCATATTTCTTTCTTTTTTCCTTTTTTATTATATTCAAGTTTATTAATTATTTAATCTTGGAACGTGTAAATAAATTATAAATAATGAGGGTTGTCTGGTTAGGTTAAATGTATGTTTAAACCAGGGCGGCCAAAGGTATAGTTTATTATAAATTAATTTTCTGTAAACGCATGGCTCAGAACGCTTAAATATTGAAGGCTAGAGACTGCCATTTCGACCGTTGAGGGTGGAACAATGGAGCAGGCGAGGCGACAAGGTGACGCCGGGCCAGCCCGGCTTGAGTCCCGTTGGAATTCGGTCAACGAACTACCCCACCTTGCCGCTATCCCGAAGGCCAAGTAGGAAACGCGCGAAGGAGTCAGCGAATGCGACGCGTGATATTAAACACGTGACGACGGAAATGTGTAGCTAGCCAATCCTGAACATTTATTGGGGGCTACAAGACTAATTCCATGGAGTTCTTTTTACATGTGGAGTGCACCTAGCCGAGGAAGAGGAAGGAGCCATTTTGAGAGGACACTTCTGTCCAAGACGAGCTGATGAACGGACGTGACTTGGGTCCAAGACGAGCTGGTGAACAGACGTGCTAGCCGGCACGCTTTCTGATGATCATTGTGGTTGATCATTTCTTGCTTTGGAAAAGCGAGATGTCGAGTGGCATGCTTGCCATTATGTGGAAGTTATGCTAATAACGCGGTCGTAGCCGCTTATTTAGCTTCCATTGCTGCAGTGGCATTGTGTTTGTCGCTCACCATCACGGCGACGATACTATGGTAATGTACCAGAAACGACGGTCACTATCCAGTGGATTTTTAACAGACTTATGTGCCCTTAAGCGACGCCTGGGTTAAGACTCTGCTCCCGCCACTTAAATTCTGAGCTAGCTGGATTTATATTTCAATTCAATTTTTTTTTAAGCATCTTGCTGTTTGTTATTTCAATTTTGATGCTTTTCATTCACTTTATACGGCGCCCCCCTGGGATTTTCCTTTGTACAGTAAATTGTTAGCTTCAATTTGATGGCCTGCGTTGCCATGTGATTTCAATGTTAACTTTGCTGCTTTTATTACTTGTTTGAGATATTTCATTCAGTTTTGTTTGCTTACTCCGGCGAATTGTAAACGTCGGGTATTGCTTGTTTTTGCTGATCTAATTGTGTTTAACGTAACGTTAATTACTACCCGACCTTGTAAGGCCATAAGACTCAATAAATGAGGTTTTATTTTGTGTCTGAAATTCATGGTTCTAGTTAGTAACCTATTAGATCCCCTTATTAGCATCATTATTATATGTATTTTCATTTTCAGGAATTATTTTAGATTTTTAATAATTCCCCCCTCCCTTTTTTTATGCAACTGATATTTTTCTGAGCACCCAACATTGTGTTCTATTACAATTGGCACCCAACGTTTCGGGCTTTTGCAAGTCGAAATTATTTTGAGAATTTCACAAGTCTAAAAAAATCCATGGATGTGACCTGTGTTGATTCATTTTATTATTTTAGAATAAATTTTATGTTGAAATTTGTTTGCTTTGTTTGCCATGCTTGATTTAAATCTAAATGTGTGATTTATTTCAATCAGTTGTTCAAGTATATTTTCGTTCACTTGCATCAAGCATGGTTAGTTTAAAATTAAAGATAGAGTCAGTGCTTTTGAAAATTTTAATGCATGATAAAAGTTAAGATTTTTTCTTTATGCTGATTTCGCTCATGTGTTGAGGTATTTGTGTCGCATGAAACATCGTTGTTTTTCCTTGTTGTTTAATTTGGATGGGTTTTATTTCATGCTGAAGGGATTTATGCGCGAAATTTGTTTAATGCTGTACTTTTCGAGTTTAATCGTGCCGGTTTTATTTTGTTCGTTGTCGATTGTTCAAATTGTTCGGAGTTGAAATTTTGTATCTTACGATCAAATCTATGAAGTTGAGGTCACGCACCATTAATAGGGCAGATCGATCAATTGTTCATAACATTTCCGAGCAAACTACGCGATGGATCAAGCACCGGAAGTACACGAAATGCCGTTGGCGAACGAAGAGTGCAATGATACTCCTAGTACGCGTAGCATCCATTCAAATGCATCATTAGATGGGGAACAGTTAGGAATTTTTCCAACCCCAGACAATGAAACCGTTCAAAATCCACCCATGCGGGCAGAAATTGAAACACGTGCGTCGCAAATAACGGTAGAATTGCCACCGGCGACCGCACAACCCCAAGACCAAAGCCTGCTATTTAACATGCTGGCGGAGTTAAGTAAACAAATAGCTTCGCAAAATCAGAAATTAGATGCACAAAGTCAAAATTCTGTCTCATTGAGGCAGGAATTAACTAAACAGATAGCTTCACAACAGGAGGACATAAACAAGCGTTTAGATGCACAAAGCCAGAGTTCCGTCTCATTAAGGGAGGAGTTAAGTCAGAAATTTGAATCACAAAGTGCTTTATTGAAGGGCATGGACGGAAAATTGTCCGTTTTTCGCGAGGAAATGACCCGTGAAATGAGTGCATTCAAATCGGAGATGCGAGCGAATGTTTCAGTGTTGGAGAGACGCACAGATACGATTCAGGCAACATGCACTGCATTGCAGGAATCAAGCGCGGAAAATCTCGAAGCGTTTGGACGCGACCGAAAAATCTGTCGAGCACGTGCGGCAAGAAAGCCACCAGAGTCTCGGTCAGATCTCGGAATTTGTCCACGAGATTAAGGATAATACTGAACGAAGCTTGCAGGCTGTAAATGCAAAGGTGTCGGAGGTTACAAGTTCGGTTGAACGAGTACAACGGCACAACAGGATTTGCAAGCGTCACAGCAAACACTTGCGCAGAACACTAATTCAAAACTGGCGCAGTTTGGAATCCAAAATGAAGGAAGTGAGTAATTCCAACGCTAGCGGGAGTATTGTTCACGCGAATTACGCACAGTACGCTGCAGCTAATATCGAGCTTAAGTTGCCACGTTTTGGGTCCCGCAAAAGACGTAAATCCTAGGATTTATCTTACCGAAATGGAGCGGTATTTTGAAATCAAAGGAGTGCCTGATTCCATGAAGCTTGTGTTAGTCGAGGAATCATTTTCAGAAACAGACAGACTCTGGCTGAAAATTGCGTCCGAAACTAACTTATCTTACGCCGAATTCAGAGTCCTGTTTCTTGAGACCTTCTGGTCGAAAAAGATCCAGAATCAGGCGAGGGATAAAGCTGTACCAAGGAAGGTACATTCCCAAGTGGCATTATTCGATGGAAAGCTACGTGAAAACTTTGCTGGTGCAGTGTAGGCAATTCGACGACAAAATGACGGACGGAGAGTTCATAGAGATGGTGATCGCGCACTTTGGTCCACAAGTGCAGTCACTCATTAACCCCGTGGTCATTCGTACGATACCAGAACTGCTAGAAACCGTCGGTAACCTTGACAGAATCGGGAAAATGGCCGATAATCTGGCGAGACAAGACGCGGAACGAACCATGGCGAAGCGCAAAGCGAGTCTAAGCGACCGCATGGCGGCAATAAAGCTTCCTATGCTGATGGACAGAATGGGAAATCTTCCAATCAAAATTCCGGCAATCGTAATGGAGGGGAGAAAATGGAAGAACGGAAATGCCACAATGGAAGGATGATAAAAATCATCAGCGGTCGGGAAACAACCGATCCGCGTATCCACAAGAATTTCCAGTGAACGCGATCTCAATTGAAAACGCGGAACCGGAAATATGTGCAAAGGCGACGGAGGAAAATGTGGGCGGCGTTAGCAACGTGTCTAATTCCCCGCCGTCACAATGAGATTTTTCGGGGACGCTGCAAACGCCGACAGCATTTGCCTCGGAAGTTTGGAATATTGGCGCGGCGAAGGACCGGAAAATATCGAAGAAGAAGAAGATATGGTTTCCGGCGACAGCCTCATGGCGCGCGTGAAGTGTCCCCGTGTAGATATTATTGCATATGGCATACGGCGAATATTTTAATTGACTCGGGATCGTCTGTCTCCGTAATGTCTAAGAAATTTCTGCTACGCTTGAAAGATAAGAATCCGCGGCTAAAAGAAATTCCACAACGCAAGTTACGGTGGTTCCTGCAATAGGAAAGAGAGAAAAGATCGTTAGCACGCAAGCGCTAATCCCCGTGAAAGTCGCGAATAGCGAGTTAATGTTGCCACTACTTATAGTACCCGGTTTGACGCAAGATGTGATCGTTGGATGCGACCTCTTAGCAAAACGTAAAGTCATTCTGGATTGGGGAAATAAGACGGTGACAAATTTTGGTTCCGGAGGTGTTGCATTGGAAACATGAGGCCTGTGAGCAGAGCCTTGGAATAAATAGTTCCAAACCAATGCAAGACACCGCGGGACGCGAAGGCAATTTGAATAACGGAGGAAGAGCTATATGCGCATCAGCTGACGAGCAAAATCTCATACCACAGAACCCAACCGACAAAAATGCGGGAAAGAGGAAAACTTGACGCCAGCACGGAAGCTAAAGCTATGCCGATACTGACGAGAAACTTGACGACAGCGCCACAGTCAAAGCCAAAGCTATGCCGATGCTAATGAGAAACTCACGACCATTTCATGCGGGAATGAGACTGCGTCTGATTCGTATCAATGTAAATTTAAGGATCAACCCCGAGAAGAATCCCGAGGATGACATCAAGAAAGCACATGAATTCTTGGTAGAAAAAGCTACGAAGCGGCAACGCAAGCACGACGGATTGCGAACGCAAACGTTTAGCGTCGGACAGCAGGTGCTACTTAGGACTATGACCCCGTCTGACGCACAGCGAAAATTAATTTCCAAATTCTTTCTGCTGTATTCGGGACCGTTCTCAGTAGCGCGGATTATTTCCCCAAACTGCTACATGCTGACCGACGGCAGAACGGAGCTCGGCCCGCATAATGCCCGGAATTTGCGCCCGTTTCACACAGCATAGTCTACAAGTTCCTAGACGGATGTTTGTAAATATAGCTTAAGGATCAATGTAATTTAGTTAGGTAATAGCGTAGAGCATATCTTTAGAAAGTGAGAGTGTCAGTCTTAAGACACGTAATTGCCTAACAAGCGTAGCGCTAACGCAGCGAGAACAGGTAAAGGACGCTCAGCTGTTTGGGTTAGCGGCTGTGCCGACCGCCAGTTTTCCTGGAAGGATCGTAATCAGGTTAAACGAAAACAGGTAGCCTGAGCCGCCAGCCTAACGGGACAGCGCTTACTGACAACAACAGAGCGGGCAAAGTGGAAACAGCTGATCGCTTAGTTTCACCGCTATAATGTCTTTGCTACGAGTGTAGTCTGGAAAGCATAGTATAGTTCATTTCGCGAGAACCGTCTTTCTTTTGTATTGTATGGATAATTATGTAAATTCGCGGAAGGATTAAATTATGTAAATTCGCGGAAGATTTTTCTTTTCCATTTGATTTTCATGTTATGTGGTTTCGGCATACTTGTGTCGGCCTTGATAATGGACATTCGGTGCATTCTTTATTCTTGTTGTTGCTGTATCTAACTTCAACACATGTGCTAGATTTGCATAGCCCGTTGTAAATAATTCATTGAGTTGTCTAGTTTTAATGTTAATATCTTGTGCTTACATCATTTTGTTTATTGATTGAACAGATCTATTTTGTCATTCATTTACATCTATGTACCTGTCAATGTTTTATGATGTTTTACTTTGCATATTAGGATAAGACATTTCATTATTTATGTTAACCAGAGTCACGTGTCGTGTTTACATATTTAAAGAGATCACATGTATGCGATAGTTTGAGTGAGCTGGAACCATGAAACTATAATGTAGGCAATGATTTTTATGCAACTGTAGGGTTACAATAGTTCAAATAAAATTATTGGCATAATTTTATTTTGATTGGGTGGCAGGTATATTGTGGTGTGACAGCGTCACCCACAATGAATATAATCAAATCATTATTAATTATATTCATATTTCTTTCTTTTTTCCTTTTTTATTATATTCAAGTTTATTAATTATTTAATCTTGGAACGTGTAAATAAATTATAAATAATGAGGGTTGTCTGGTTAGGTTAAATGTATGTTTAAACCAGGGCGGCCAAAGGTATAGTTTATTATAAATTAATTTTTCTGTAAACGCATGGCTCAGAACGCTTAAATATTGAAGGCTAGAGACTGCCATTTCGACCGTTGAGGGTGGAACAATGGAGCAGGCGAGGCGACAAGGTGACGCCGGGCCAGCCCGGCTTGAGTCCCGTTGGAATTCGGTCAACGAACTACCCCACCTTGCCGCTATCCCGAAGGCCAAGTAGGAAACGCGCGAAGGAGTCAGCGAATGCGACGCGTGATATTAAACACGTGACGACGGAAATGTGTAGCTAGCCAATCCTGAACATTTATTGGGGGGCTACAAGACTAATTCCATGGAGTTCTTTTTACATGTGGAGTGCACCTAGCCGAGGAAGAGGAAGGAGCCATTTTTGAGAGGACACTTCTGTCCAAGACGAGCTGATGAACGGACGTGACTTGGGTCCAAGACGAGCTGGTGAACAGACGTGCTAGCCGGCACGCTTTCTGATGATCATTGTGGTTGATCATTTCTTGCTTTGGAAAAGCGAGATGTCGAGTGGCATGCTTGCCATTATGTGGAAGTTATGCTAATAACGCGGTCGTAGCCGCTTATTTAGCTTCCATTGCTGCAGTGGCATTGTGTTTGTCGCTCACCATCACGGCGACGATACTATGGTAATGTACCAGAAACGACGGTCACTATCCAGTGGATTTTTAACAGACTTATGTGCCCTTAAGCGACGCCTGGGTTAAGACTCTGCTCCCGCCACTTAAATTCTGAGCTAGCTGGATTTATATTTCAATTCAATTTTTTTTTAAGCATCTTGCTGTTTGTTATTTCAATTTTGATGCTTTTCATTCACTTTATACGGCGCCCCCCTGGGATTTTCCTTTGTACAGTAAATTGTTAGCTTCAATTTGATGGCCTGCGTTGCCATGTGATTTCAATGTTAACTTTGCTGCTTTTATTACTTGTTTGAGATATTTCATTCAGTTTTGTTTGCTTACTCCGGCGAATTGTAAACGTCGGGTATTGCTTGTTTTTGCTGATCTAATTGTGTTTAACGTAACGTTAATTACTACCCGACCTTGTAAGGCCATAAGACTCAATAAATGAGGTTTTATTTTGTGTCTGAAATTCATGGTTCTAGTTAGTAACCTATTAGATCCCCTTTTAGCATCATTATTATATGTAATTTTCATTTTCAGGAATTATTTTAGATTTTTAATAATTCCCCCCTCCCTTTTTTATGCAACTGATATTTTCATCTGGAGCACCCAACATTGTGTTCTATTACACTTGGGATTCACGAGGTGAACTTATCAAGGAATTAAGAAGTTGCTCGCATTCAGCAAAACCTCATGCTGAATTTCATTTGATGAATGTCTATTAATGATTATGAGAAGAACAATATTCATGGAGAACTGAGTTGGGCGTTGATAAATAATATCTGGAAAAATGATATCAATTGCTAATCGAGAAACCTCTGTAACGCCATTACGACCCAATTAATATTGACATCAACTGATTAATTGCCATACTATAATCCGGTCACCAGCGAATTAATTCGCAATCAATCACAAAATAGATAGTGCTGATTGCTTAAGTTTGTTTTAATTATTTCAAATTATTATCAGCCACCACTCATAAAAACTAAATTTGTGGCAGGTTCTTCTCAGAACGTCCTAGGCCACGCTATTAATGATTCGGGGTATACTCAGTAGAATCTATACTCCATTTTACAAAACAACAAATTACTTGTTCCGAAATCACTATCGTGCTACGACGTATCTTTAGCACTGGCACTTTGATTAATGATCAATAGTACTTCAGACTATAAACAAAATTAAAATACCAAAACCGGATCGTCGTTAGATCTGTAATATTATTGTGCGTAAGCACATTTCAGTTCATAACTGATACTTGTTTACCAGACCTTTAGATAATACTTAACAATTTCACGAAAATTCACACATTAGCCGCATGATAGCAAATATTACGCTACTTTTAGATGCTAACAGCCTTTGGTTAACACTAATAGCACACAGTAATTGTTTATAATGAAATATTATTCATAAAGAATCATTCAGTTACACACACTAGTGCAAATAGTTACCAAAAATGACAGAAAATTAAAATATTCTTACGCCCGCATTGAGTACAACTCGGCGTAAATCGTCCTGAAAATGAACTCATGTCATTTGCTCATTTCCAGGGTAATGACAAAGCGAACCCAACATTCATATGATTCAGACTTGCTTTACAAAAGGCAATATTTCTCCGTTTCATGACATTCTATATTCCCTTGGCATCCATATTTTTAACCGGATCTGTCGGACAGTCGTCTAATATTCATTTCACTCGTATAGTTAGCATTCGAATAACCCTTCCTAAGATACTACGTCAAAGAGAAACAGCCGCCTCCGAGTATTTCCTTTGGGCACCCTGGTTCCCACTCCTGTCTGGCCGCTGGGCTGTTGACCCATCCTCCGACCTGCCCAGTCACCGGCACCCCGCCGGGTGTTAATCTGACACCGGTCAAGGTTACACTCGCGGCTCTCTGCCAATCTAGATCGGACGTTTTGTCCGGCAGATTAACAGCGCGCCAGCCTGTACTATGCGCACTCCCAAATGGAGATTCGGAGACCTTGGAGTTCTGCGAAATGAATCGAGAGATCTCTTCGTCTGGCCGGGGCACTTCCAAGGCTGTCTGCGGCGATTGTTAATCTGCGATAGCGCGCCTCTGGTCGTGTGACGAAGTGCGTTGTAAGCGTGCTGTGGTCCCGCCCTTGCCAGCTGGCAACAGGTAGCACTGCCAAGCTCAAGGTGCCTCACCGTAACGCCACAGGGACGGGACAACTGGGACACGAGTGTGAAAACGCACTACTTCACTAACTATAACAAAAATTTGTTGCTATGTTATTCCAGATTCGTTTTAATCTATTAGTATGTTCGATAAAAGTCATGCTACCTTGTTAGGAAATAGTACCTGACTTCCCATAATTTTATTTATAAGCTTCAAAGCACGATTCTGAAAAATGATAGTTGGTTGATCTCTCATTCTAGTTGTCACCACAGTGAGATATTTGTAACTGAAAATCCTCCAGATTTCTATTATTGTAGATTCTACCCTTTACCATATAACTAATTCGTAGCTAATGGCTTGTGCTTAAAGTTTGATAAAACTCAGCTAACAAAATTAAGTAGTACGTACCTAGACATACATACAAAATTTAGATTCCAGTGTAATCAAAACGACTCAAAAAATTCCCTTTGCGTGTTAATTATATATGACTTGAACTGGAGAGTACCAACCCATCTAACTTAATAAAGCTGTCAAGAGCAGGCAAGTTTGCAGTTCATACAATTTCAGCCATATTTTGGGTTTACTTCTGTTTACTAACGTCCATTTGTTTTATTTCACACTAGGATCTTTAGAAAACAACTGAATAACGACTGTAAGTAAGATTTAGTTTCAACGTTTCCTTCTCTGCTGTTCTACATACAAGATACACTTCAGTGCCTGTCATTAGAACTCAAACTTTTCTTCGTAATTCCACAGTCTTCGTAGGTTACAACTTGTACAGTTGCTACTCACGCTAAATCTCTTTGTTACTGTAACTTCTCAGCTTCGAAACCTCCATTACAGCAAGTTTAATGGAATCTGTAGCTCACGGAAAGATATAATATTTCAAATGTACAGAATTTCATTATTTTACATGAAGGTTTTTTTTTCATGTGTGTGAGTGGTGAAATGTTTCTGTTAAGGATAGGGACTTCTGTTACCACGATATAATATGTAAGTCATCTATCAAGTAATTTTGTTTGGAATAACTGAATTAATCTGCGTTAGAAAAAAAAAAATTCTAACAAATCAGTCGCAATGAATTAGAATACTTGGGCCTGTAGGCGTTTAACAGTTGATTTCCAGATAGAGTTCACAGAACGTAAAGTTACCATTCACGGTCTGTGAAACTTACACCATAAAATATCAAATTAATATTGACAGAAGAGATTCACGGTTTCAACGCTTTAGCTATTTAACAGCGACATTTCAAACCAACGATCATCATAATTGAATCTAAAGCATCAAAACAATCAGGTTCTACCGAAGCTACAATCAACAATGATCTGAAAGAAATCGAATGTCAGCTCTTCCGGTATTGAGAGCACTAATGGCAATGTTGCAACTAGTTACCAAACAGGGGTAGGCTTGAGTTCATTGTTTATTGGTCCATTTTCTCTCTATAAGGTAAATAATAAACTGAGAACATTTGAAAAGACATTTCCTTCAAGTCTTTGAGTATTCGGATAGACTAATTATAGGCGACGAGGGTTGAATAGCCCTGACGACTTAGCAAGTACTGTAGCTACTTTTTAGGGCTGGATGTAAAAATGTCTCTTCCATCAAGGTTGAATGCACATATCTCGATGCACTATAGGAATGTGAAAGATTAAAAATTAATTACCTCTATCGTAAATGATTCATATGGTCAGTGCCACAGCGTTAACCTTGAGATGAGCTTAGTTTCAGGCAGTATATACTTTGCGCCAAATGATTAAAAAACAAACTTTACTAATTCGCTGTTTTGTGGATAATAGTACTCTTCACATCGCGAGCTTACAATTCCAGACAGTCTTTCCTCTGCCAACACCGAGCGTGGTGGTGTAACGGTTAGCGTTCTGGCCTCGCATTCGGGAGGACGGCGGTTTGAATCACCGTCCGGGCATCCATGGTTTCCCAAATCACTCGAGGCAAATGCCGGGATGCTTCCTTCAAAAGGGCATGGCCGAATTCCCTCCCATTCCTTGCCCCCCATCCTTTCCCGTCTCTAAAGACCTCTCTGTTAATAGACATTAAGCAGTTAAAATAATAATAATAGTAAAAAAAAACTCTGCCAACCGTGACTACACTGTATATGGGTTGTAATATAACACAGCAGGCAATCTGGGCGCGTAACATAACGGATTTGGGAAGTGAGTTAAATCTACTGCACTCACTTAGCGCGTAATGTCATTATTCTGCCATAGCTCATAATCCGAGAAATGTATCTGTTAATCAGCTAATGCGAATTCAAGCGCCGTCATACTGGACACGTGAGATACAATGGACCCGATATCAAACTACAGCCATTCTCACCACGGATTTTAGGTGGATTATGTAGTTACCGAGGCGAATATTGGGACGGTTTTAGAATTCCGCTTCGTAAAATACACATCACAAAGATTAATGTAAACTCATCATACAGAACAAAGTTTACACATTTCACAGGCAGATGGTGACGCTAGTTAGCATAATGACCACACTTTATGGTGTCTCACAGCGGGAAATAACACTTTTTTTTTTAAAGTGGAATAAAAAAATGCAATCGTAACGGACTAATATATATATATATATATATATATATATGACGCCAATAGTAGGAAGAAGACCTTGTTTCTGGCGTCTTTTTTGACCTTGACCTTGAAGGGGGGGGGGTGGGGGGGCCCTCCCCTCCCCTCCCCGCCGCGCCGCCGCGAGATGGCAGCACTGTACAGCGGAAACCTGAATCTATGTGAGTATTCTGTGGAGCTTATTCGGGCGCACAACCCCGCAGGCGACAACGGTTGTTGCTATTCCCAGCGCGCGCCACACATGACGCGTCGGGTCCCGTTAGCCGCTATTCGTGGCGTGCGTAGTTTCCTAGCGCAGCGCTATTTCCGGGTGACGCGTTGGGTCCCGTTAGCCGCTATTCCTGGTGTGTGTGCGGACTGGGACCTACTTTCGACAACACAATTTACCGTTCGTGACAGGGTATAAATTCTGTGCCAAACTTCTTCTCAACCTCATTGATCACCAGTATCTTACAGAGTGAACATCATGGATCGAGTACTGACTGCTGAAGACATCGAACAGTATTTAGCAAATGGTGAGTGAATTTTCTTTTATTAAGTATTATTATAATTATTATTATAAATAAGTAAGTTTGATTTTAATTTTATTTTACAGGTCTTCCTGTCATCTCGCAATTAATCAGTGATGAATTTGTAGACTCACGATCGGTAACAATGGACAACCTTGAGGTGCGGTACAATCTTGCAGGTGGTAAGTGATTAACATTGTAAATTATTTTTCGTGTGAATACTTAGTGCATATGATTGACATTATTTATTTTGTTGCAGATGAAATGAATGATGTTGCTCGTACCAGTAAGTAGCTAATACTTTAAATAACTTTTTTATGTGAATGCTTAAAGCATATGCTTGACATTATTTATTTTGTTGTAGATGTGAGTGGAGGTCCTTTGCCTATGATTACCACTCAGGAAATTATTGATTGTTTTACTAATGGCAAGTGTTTAATACTTTAAATAATTTTTTCGTGTGAATACTTAGTGCATATGCTTGACATTATTTATTTTGTTGCCGATGTGAGTGAATGTGCTTTTCCTGAGATCCCCACTCAGGAAATTATGGGTTGTTTTACTACCGGCAAGTGTTTAATACGTTAAATAATTTTTTGTGTGAATACTTAGTGCATGTGTGACTGACATTATTTATTTTGTTGTAGATGTGAGTGAATGTGCTTTGCCAGTGATTACCACTCAGGAATTGTTTTGCTACTGACAATCATTTGGTACTTAAATTATTTTTTATGTGAATACTTAGTGCATATATGACAGACATTATTTATTATATTGCAGATGATGTGAATGCTGTTGATTTTACTAGCATGCAACCCACACACAAACGGATGGCAACCCATGATGATGGGAGTGGAGGTGCTTTGCCTGTGATTAACACTCAGGAATTGATGGATTGTTTTACTACTGGCAAGTGTTTAATACTTTAAATAATTTTTCGTGTGAATACTTAGTGCATGTGTGACTGACGTTATTTATTTTGTTATAGATGTGAGTGGAGGTGCTATGCATGTGATTAGAACTCATGAATTGTTTTCCTACTGGCAATCGTTTGGTACTTAAATTATTTTTCATGTTAATACTTAGTGCATATATGACAGACATTATTTATTATGTTGCAGATGATGTGAATACTGTCGGCCTTACCAGTGTGCAACCTACACACAAACGGAAGGCAACCCATGATGACGGACCATCAAAAAGAATTAAAATGTCAGGTAATGTGTTCATTTTATAGACTGCTTTGTTTCCCAATACTTGTAACTATGAATCTAATTTTTTGTGTCTATTTTCAGATGTTTATAGGTCGCCACCAGACATGGAAGAACTATGGGGTATTCCAATAGTGGACATAAACCAACCCAGCACCAGTGCGAGGAGTAATCCAGCAGTGGACATATCCCACCCCAGCACCAGTGCGTGGGAAGATCCAAACGATCTATTAGCCACTATATCGCCAGTAGAGGCACTCTGGGCTGCAGACGAACCATCGTCCCAGTGGCTGCCCAATACACCAGCAACCATTAATGAGGGTGGGGAAAAAAACAGGTAAGCCAGATGCTACGCGCTTGAAGCCAACTATCAGGGCAAGTGCTTTCGGGAATAGGTTACTCCATGTTTCAGTTATAAATTCAGAAAATTTTAAAGATCCAGGCAATTTTATTAGAGCATGTTATGGAATTTTTAAAGACCAAATTTCCGCGATTATTAACAATCCTTCATCACCGGCTATAAAATGCCAGGTGGGGTTGGATTGTCTGTTCCAAATTCAGAAGAACAATGTCACTAACATCAGCCGTATTTGTTTTATGCCGAAGATGCGAGAAATAACACTAAGCACTCACCTGGAAGAATGGTATGATGTCTATGTGCGTCAAGATATTTTGAAGAGATATAGTGAATTCCAAGATCGGGATAGTGGCAAAACCCTCGATCAGATTAATGCCATCGATATCCATGTAGCTAAATTCGAACCACTGCATCGTGGGTCTTCATTTATAGCTCTGCCATCCGATATCCAAGCAAAGAAAGCAATAATCAACATTCAAAACAGAGATGATCGTTGTTTTCTTTGGACGATCCTGGCATTTCACGAACAGGTGGGAAAGGACGCACACTTAGTTAGGAAGTATATTAAAGTCCGTTCCAAGTACGATTTAAATTTTGCAGGTATAGACTTCCCTGTAAAATTGTCAGACATTTCTAAATTTGAGAGGCAAAATCCTGATTATTCGATCAATGTCTATGGCTTGGAACCAGAAAATGGAAAACATAAAGTTGTAGGCCCCCTCCATCATGCTGCAGTGAAACGCGATTTCCATATCAACATGCTGTTGATTACAGAGGGTGAAGATAAGTCTCACTACTGCTGGATCAAGAACTTATCGCGGTTAGTAAGATCATCAATAACTAAACACCCATATACAACACACATATGTGATAGATGCCTGCAGCATTTCGGGCGCGAAGATCTCTTGGAACGCCATGAGATTGATTGCGCAAGGGTAGGCGCTGTAAGAGTGGACCTACCTGGCGACGAAGACAAAACCTTAAAGTTTAAGGATTTTGTGTACCAACAGCGTGCACCATTCGTCGTTTACGCAGATTTTGAATGCTTGTTGAAACCCATTCATACGTGCAGACCCGACCCTAATGCCTCTTACTCCACAGGAGTCCAGGAACACATCCCTTTTGCCGCTGCATATCAGCTCGTTTGCGCATACGAGCCTCAGTTGAACAGATTCGACTCATTCTTGGGAGAAAACCCTGAGAAGTGGTTAGTAGATCAACTCGTGAAACTGGCCCATGACGTTGATGGAATTTACAAGGCGGTCATACCTCTTGTAATGTCAGCTGATGAGGAAGCACGATTTACCAGTGCTACGGTATGCCACATCTGTGGTGATGGCTTTGTACCGGAGGCCGTTAAGGTCCGCGATCATTGTCACATCACAGGTGCATTCAGAGGGGCTGCACACAATAACTGTAATTTACAGTACAAAAATCAACGATGCATACCCATCTTTTTCCATAATTTGTCTGGGTATGATGCGCACTTTATTGTTAAGGCTTTAGCACACCTCGAT